>JAPVLO010000577.1:0-600000 GCA_027257055.1 Cephalopachus bancanus | reverse complement strand
AGAGCCTGGAGGGAGCCGGGAGTGCGATGCTGCAGAGCATGATGCTGACCGGCTCTCCCCAGGCAAAATGAGCTGACCCCAAGCTCTTCCTCTTGCTGCCTGGGCCTTGGAAGAGCCCAGCCAGCTGCTAAAGGGCTCAGCTGAGACCTTGCTAGGAGAGGCTATGTGTGATCAGCTGAAGGCTGTTTGCTAAGCAGAGAGCTTTCAGATGCTGACCCGCCCAGAACAGGAGCGGTCACTAGGCTCCAGCTTCTATGGACCACAGGCTCTGGTGCAGAATGAGGAGGCAGCGGCTTGTGGAAACAGAACTGCTGGGGTGATGCGGAGAACTCCAACTCAAAAAAATAAAATAAATAAATAAAATAAAATGTATATTTCCCTGCTTGCTAATGAGAGTAAATTTTTTTTTTTTTGAGTTGGAGTCTTACTCTGTCGCCCAGCCTAGAGTGCAGTGGCCGCTCCCGGCCACCGCAACCTCGACCCGCTGGGTTCCGGCGATCCTTCCGCCTCAGCCTTCTGAGTAGCCGGAATTACAGATATGCGCTACCACGCCCGGCTGATTTTTTGATTTTTTGCAGAGATGAGGTCTCCCTGCCCAGGCAGGTCTCGAACCCGCGGGCTCAGGCAATCCACTCACCATAGCCTCCCAAAGGAGCGGGACTACAGGCTGAGCCACTGAGCCCGGCGGAAATATACATTTTATTTTATTTTTTATTTTTTTTTTGAGTTGGAGTCTCACTCTGTCGCCCAGATTGGAGTGCAGTGGCCGCTCCCGGCCACCGCAGCCTCGACCTGCTGGGCTCCGGCAATCCTTCCTCCTCAGCCTTCCGAGTAGCTGGAATGCAGGCATGTGCTACCACGCCCGGCTGATTTTTTGATTTATTGTAGAGATGAGGTCTCGCTGCCCGGGCGGGTCTCGAACCTGCGGACTTAGGCAATCCACTCACCTCAGCCTCCCAAAGGCGCGGGATTACAGGCTGAGCCACCGAGCCTGGCTGGAGATATACATTTTAAAACCATTATGGGATATCAATTTATACTTAATTGGCAAAAAATAAATTAAAACAATATGAAAAGTTGCTGAGGCTATGAAACAAATACAACTCTCACATAATGCTGTTAGGAGTGTGACTTGGCATAATTGTGTCAGAAAACAATTTAGATTTACCCAGTAAAGTTAAAACATTCTTGCAACTCAATTATGCTTCAAGAGATATAATTTCAGAGTTATGTATAGTATTATTTTTATTATTATTATTTTTTGAGACAGAGTCTCCCTCTGTCTCCCAGGCTAGAGTGTAAGTGATCCTCTTGCTTCAGCCTCCTGACTACTTGGGACTACAAGCGTGCACCACCACGCTTGGCTAATTTTATTTTATTTATTGGAGAGTAGAGGTCTCACTATGTTTCCCAGTCTGATCTCAAACTCCTGGCCTCAAGCGATCCTCCTGCTTTGACCTCCCAAAGTACTAGGATTATGGGCATGAACCATTGTACCTGGCCTCATTATTTATAATAGTAAAAATTCAAAACAGGCCAGGTGTGGTAGCTCATGACTGTAATCCCAGCACTTTGGGAGGCTAAGGTGGGAGAGTTGCTTGAGTCTAGGCGTTCGAGACCAGCTTGGGCAACATAGTGAGACCTCGTCTCTAGAAAAAATTAAAAAAATTAGCCAGGCCTGGTGGCAGGTGCCTGTAGTCCCAGCCTCTTGGGAAGCTGAGGTGGAAGGATAGCCTGACCCCAGAAGTTTGAGACTGTGGTGAGCTGTGATCATGCCACTGCCCTCCAACTTGGGTGACAGAGTGAGACTCTGACTCCAAAAAATAAAATAAAATAAAAATAAAAAATAACCCAATATGTTTATCCACAGAGGATTGGATAAATAAATTTTTGTACACTCATACAACAGAATGCTATGTGCCATGAACATGAAGCAGTACCGTTTCATGGTGAATCTTAAAGCAAAAACAACAAAATAGCCTGTTATTAGGAGAATGCATCCAGTATGATTCTATCTATATAAAGTTGAACAACAGGGAGAAGTCAATGAGATATTGTTTAGCGATTCACACAATATGGGGTAGAACTGAAAGAACAATAAAAAATTAAATAATATGAAACGATAGTGGCTACCCATGGTGGAAGATGGATATAAGGGAGTGTGACAGAGGTAGGAATGCAGAGGGTGTCCTGGGCTTTGATGATGGCCCATTGTCTAAGCTAGGTAGTGGCCACCCAAGTGTTTTCTTCGTTATTGTTTAAAGTATACGTATATGCATTTGTGTCTATATATATTTACGCACACACCAGATACTCTGTGCATGACGCATTTCACAATCTTTAAAGAAAAGGGAAAAAGGAGGGGGAGGAGGAGCAGGAGGAGAGGAAGATGATGACTATGACAGTGACAAAGGAGACATCAAGTCATGTTTTGCATTCCTGTGTAAGGTCAGTTCAACACTATGTGAACATGTACGCATATATTTATTCAGAGAATGTTTTTGTAGGCCCTGAGAGGTTATTTTCTCCAGACAGCAGCCTTGTCTTTTTTGTTATTTAAGAGAAGTTTAGAATCTGAGAGGAGTAATAAAGAAAATGTTCTCACTATTTCTGCAATGTTTATGTGGGACTCCAGATGTACTCCTGGTCAGATTGGAGTGGCGCTGCAGAGAGACTACACACCTCTCCAAACTGGGTTCATGGATGGTTTCCTGAAAAAGACAATGCTTGCATTGATTCTTGATGGGGAGAATATAGCATGCTGTAATGTGATAGCCCTAAATCTCAGAGGGCTTGTGTATAATGTTCTTTATCTATTCCAAAGAAGTCACCCAGAGGTCCAGCAGGGAAAGACATTGTTTTTTTTTTTTGAGTTGGAGTCTCACTCAGTCACCCAAACTGGAGTGCAGTGGCCGCTCCCGGCCACCGCAGCCTCGCCTGCTGGGCTTCAGCGATCCTTCTGCCTCAGCCTTCCGAGTAGCTGGAATTACAGGCATGCGCTACCACGCCCAGCTGATTTTTTGATTTATTGTAGAGATGAGGTCTCGCTGCCCAGGCGGGTCTCGAACCCGCGGGCTCAGGTAATCCACTCACCTCAGCCTCCCAAAGGTGCGGGATTACAGGCTGAGCCACCGAGCCCAGCAAGACATTGTTTTATTAGAACTTACAGGATGCACCAATGAGGGCTGGTTGGTGAAGAAAGAATTGGCACCGTGGGACAATACAGCAAGCGGTTTTATAGTCAAGTAGGTTAATTATTCAACTTGTTACATGGTGGTTACAATCACAGTAAAGGTGCTGCCCATGTGATCTCTGGTCAATTACCTGCACCCCCTGTTGCTGGGAATATGCATATCCTACAGAGACCAGCCTTGTCCAGGGGCTGCTCCCCGGGGGAGAAGGCAGAAAAGCCAGAATTATGGGAAAAGAGTCAATGTTCAGACAATTACCTCACAATTTACCCCTACATTGACCTTTTCCCACCCTTACAATCCTTGCATAACATTAATCTTCCGCAGGTTCCCTGAGATGCAAACAAAAGTCAAACATGGCATATACAATAAAGGGCACAGTCTGAACATCAAAATTGCTGCAATGATTATAACACCTATGCTTGCTTTTTGCTAGAAAGAAAAAGCTTAGTGATAAAAGAGGTCTTAGGCTAAGAGTGACAGGATAGATGTTTGAGAGACACAAGCAAAGGAAAATCCCAATTATCAGGTAAAACACACCACATTCCTGTCCTGTGACAACACCTTGACACTTTGGGGAGGCCTCTCCTGTTGCGGGAAAACAGAGACCATGACACTGAGGCTATCTTAGGAAGTAGCATTTTACTTGCTCTGGCATGACTCAGAGGGCTAATGCTCCAAGACTGAGCAACCTGGAGAAAGAGGAGAGGGGTTTTGTATGTTAGTTTAGGTAAGGGGGGGCACTGGGTTGTATGGCTATACATTTTTCTTTGGAATTGGCAAGGTTGTATTTAGCAAAACTAGATTTTTATTTTTATTTTTGAATTGGCATCTCACTCTATTGCCCAGGCTGGAGTGCCGGGCACACTCAAAGCCACTCCAGCGTTGACCTGCTGGGCTCTGGCGATCCCTCCACTTCAGTCTTCCAAGTAGCCAGAACTACAGGCGCATGCTACCACGCCTGGCTAATTTTTTATTTTATTTTAGAGACGAAGTCTCACCAAGTTGCCCAGGATGGTGTCAAACCCTCAGGTTCAGGCAATCCACTTGTCTCAGCCTCCCAAAGTGCTGGGATTACAGGCTGAGCCACTGAACCTGGCCTAAAACCAGATTTTTAAAGAACAAGTTGTTTCTAGGATATACATGACATACAGGGGTTGTAATCTGATAACTTCACAAAGAGACGATGCAGGGAGGTAAGGTTGTGAATGGATTACTCTCTTGCACTTCCAGGAAAGCGACTTGTGGCTGTTTGGTTTTCTCACATCCCATGTCTAGCAGGTTTGGAGCTTGCAGGTTGATTTTTAAAAAGGAATAATTTTAACTGTTTTAGCCCCTCTCTGTCACATTCTCCCCTTTGATGCTGGACCCTTCATGGGTTAAAGAGCATCATCTTCAATTTGGTGCATTAACATTATGTGGACTACAGTTTTTTGTTCAACAACTGTTTCTACAAACTTAGAGATGGAGTTCATAATCACTGGGGCCATGCAAGGGAAGATAAGACAGGATCCCAACAATAGGATTCCAGATCCAATAATGTACTTAAATCCTCCCAGACCCGAGAACATGTTTTCAAACCAATTGCCGATTTTTTTGCCATGCCTTTTTTGTACTGGGACATGGGCAAGCTTTCTAATATTGGCGGCTTATCAGTTATAGCTTTACTATTATCTATTTGTAAACAATAGTCAGAGCCATTAAATTTACCATATACTCCTCCTTCTTCTGCTAGCAGGTAGTCCCAAGCTAGGCGGTTCTGATAAGTGGCGGCACACATCTGGGCTTGTTAAAAGCCATGGCTGTTTGGTTAGTTATAATTTCTAAGATAGCTTATAACCTGATAATGTGATTTAGCATATATATGGGTGTACGGTATCCCCAACTTCCATCTTGTGCCCACCAGATGGCTGGGCCATAAGTATTTATAATTCTCTGGGGTGGCCATTTGTCATCTTTCCAAACCTGGGTCTCTCCTATATTAAGAGTTTGATCAAGAGATTGAGCATCCTGTGTTTTGAGGCTCTCATAAAGGGGGATGCCCAGTTCCTCTTCCTTCGGGTTAGGCAGAAGGAAAAATCCTGGCTGGATTATTCCTGTGGTACATGTGCCTTTCCATAGCACTGGGAATTGGGTATATGCAACCTTTCCACATATCCAAAACAACCCTTTGGGGCTTTCCAGAGGTCTGGATTTACAGAGGACAGGTTTGTCCAGCTTTGACTTATAACGGGGATACCTTGAAATGGGTTAGCTTGTTAAGAGGATAGTACTGTATAGCTACTTGTAGTTTGGGTGACAATAGTACACTGGGAAGATTTAGTTGCATAAGCAGGTGCCCAATACCAAACAGTCCTTGTTGGCCACCAGGTTTGGTGGGTTGAATTCCAGTATAATATTCTTTTGCAAGGAATTTCTCCTATCCATTGAGTATAAGCAGAGCCTGCTCTGCTTAAGCAGTCTTTTTCAATTATTTTTGAGGAGAGGACCCATTTTGGGGGTAGGTTGTCTGTTCTAACAGTTACAGAATTGTTCCATTGAAGGAGCTGGTATGCATTAAGACTAGTTCTTTTCCAAGGTCATTCTTCAGTCATTAGGGTTCCTTCACATACTCAACAGTTGGTGACACCAAGTATCTGGGCTATATTTTCTGCCAAATTTATAAACAGATTTTGGCCTACTTCCCATGGGAAGGGGGTTAATTTTGGCTGTTGGGTAGCCAGGGGAGTTATAAATTGTGCAACTTCTTTAAGCAGTTTCTCGGCTTTGGGTGCAGGGGCAAGATCCCAACAAACCCAATTTATGCTTCCGAGGGTGCTACAAGCTATAACACCAGCTTTAGTGTACCGGTAGCTCTGTTTTGATAATCCAGGAAAGTACAGCTTGCCATTATGAGAACAGATATGTTTGTCAGTATAACAGACTTCTGGCTGGGATGAATAACAATGGAAGACTTTTATGTCTGGCCAGATAGTTTCTATACATTTACATATTGGGTGTGAGGGGGAAGTGATAGACACCCAAATTAGGCAGAAGTACATAAAATCACAAGAAAGCTTCCTATTATAAGAAAGAACAGAAATGCCAGTGAGAACTTTTTCCAACATATCCAATTTTAGGGGTCGACTCTGTCAGTCCTATAGCAAATAAAGTCAGTCCTATAGCAAATAAAATGACAAACAATATAGAAATTGGCAAATACAAAGGCTGATAAAGTGAAACAATGGCTTATCAGTAAGGTTTTGATTCTGTTGAGTCCTCAAGCTCCTGCCATGCATAGATCAGCCAGCGTCCGGTGTGTGGCTGAAGCAAGGCCAATGGATCCTCAAACTTCAGCTGTGCATAGAATATTCAGTCCTAGAGTGGCTAGAACAGGGCTTGGGGAATCCATTTCAAGTTTTCTGTTGGCCTTGGTGACTTTCCAGAGGGTCAGCTTAAGGGGAGCTGACGGATTTGTGGTGCACTTCCAGTCCTGGGAGGCAGGCTTAACTCTGCTGTAATGGATCTAGGGAACTATTTTGGCTACTTTGACTGCAGTTGGGCTAGACAAAAGGAAAATAAATAGGCCCCTCCAGAGGGGTTTTAGAGGCTGTACATTCCTTTCTTTTACCCATACCATATCACTGTTGTAAAAGAATGTACATCGGTAGTTAAACTAATTGGTAGCCGTTCTCTGACTTGATAATGGATGTCATTTAAGACTGAACCTAAGGCTTGCATTTATTGTTTTAGATTAAGATTTCCTAACTCCTTTAAGTCTCACTCTATGCCCTTAACAAGAGGGGGTGGCCACCCATAAAGGATTTCAAAAGGTAAGAAACCTGTTTGTTTTGTGGGGCTAGATCTTACCCTTAGAAGGACTATTGGCAGAAGCCGGACCCAGCCTAAATGAGTTTCTTGGCATAGCTTAGTGGTGATTTTAAGGTCTGGTTCATCTGCTGCACCTTTCCCGAACGTTGTGGCCTATAGGCCGTATGGAGCTTTCATTTGATTCGCAGTCCTCTTGTCATTAACTGTACTGTCTCAGCTACAAATGCCAGTCCACTGTCCGATCCTGTAGTGATCAGGAGTCCAAATCGAGGAATGATTTCTTGTAACAGGAGTCGGGCCACTTTAGTGACTTTCTCTGTCCTTGTGGGGAAGGCCTCAGCCCATCCCGAGAAAGTACACACAAAAACAAGGAAATATCTGTAGCCTTTGCAGTGCAGGAATGCATGATAAGATCCTCTAAGGATGTCCCTCCCACATGCTGCACTCTGGGGGAGACTGGGTCCCTGCTGCGGGTTATTTTGAGCACAAATTACACATTGTTCACAGACTACCTGCAATATACTGGAGAGTCGGGGGCCGTAGAAGTATGTACTGAGGGTATTTGCAAGAGTGGTCCATCTGCTGTGTGTCCCTTGGTGAAACTGCTTGATAAATGCTGTAGCCAATGATTCTGGAATTGCTATTTGGCCGTCTTGAAATTTCCAGCATCCGGCTTGTAAGTAGTGTCCTGTTTCAGTTTCAAACCATGTTTTCTCTTCTGACGTGTAGCAAGGGCTCTGGTTCGTCACTGGCCTGGAAGCAGCGTTTATTGCAGTTGCTCTGTCAGTTTCTCTTATTGCTGCAAGCTTTGCTTCTTGATCTGCTTTGCAATTTCCTTCGGCAGATATCACATTTCCCTTTGATGCTCTCTGCGATGTATGACTGCTACCTCTTTTGGTGCCCATATAGCATCTAGCAGCTCTAGAATTTCCTTGCTGTAGTTTATGTCTTTCCCCCCTGAATTGATTAAACCTCTCTCTTTGTATAAGGCCCATACACATGCAAGGTAGTCAAAGCATACTTGGAGTCTGTATAGATATTAGTGCGTAGCCCTGAGGCTAGCTGAAGGGCTTGACTGAGCACAATGAGTTCTGCTTTCTGAGCTGAAGTTCCTATCGGCAGCGGTTTCACCTAAACCATGAAGTCTAAAGTTACCACCGAATAACCCATGAAGTGCTCTTCCTCCTGTATGAAACCGTTCCCGTCCATGAAGTACTCGACTTCACGGTCCCTGAGGGACTGGTCTGTCAAATCTGGATGGCTAGAGACCACTTCATTTATTATTTCAATGAAATCATGATATGGCTGTCCTGGCTTTATAGGTAGTAAAGTTGCTGAATTTAGGGTCTTTGCCACCTCTAGGCAAATACGTGAGTTTTCACAGAGCATTTCCTGATATTTGATCATTTGAGCATTGATTATCCAATATTTCCCCTTGTATGCCAATGAATTTATCACAGCATGAGGCACCCTGACAGTTAGGTTTTGTCCTGTAGTTAGTTTGTCAGCTTCTGTTATCAGTAGTTCCATGGCTGCCGGGGCTTGTAAACATGGCGGCCAGCCCTGAGCCACAGAATCTAGCTGTTTGGATAAATATGCTATGGGTCTATGCCACGACCCTAGCATCTGAGTCAAGACCACTACTGCAGTGCCAACATATTTATGCACGTATGAAAAGAAAGACTTAGTCACATCTGGGAGTCCCAGACCAGGTGCATTGGTGAGGACCTGTTTAATTTGTTCAAAGGCCTGTTGCTGAACTTTCCCCCATAGCAGAGGCTCCCGTTCACCCCCCTTGTGGGTTCATAGAGGGGTTTTGCCATGATGGAGAAGTTAGGTATCCAAATTTTACAGAACGCCGTAGCCCCTAGAAACTCCCAGATTTGACACTGGATAGTTGGGACTGGAATTGAACATACCACCTGTTTCCTTTCAGGGCTAAGTTGGCGCTGGCCTCGGGATGAATGAAAACCTAGATACTTAACTTTTTCCTGACATATTTGGGCTTTTTTTTTGAGACCTTGTATCCCGCCTTCCACAGGAGGGTGATCAGTTGTTGTGTCCCTTGCATGTAGTTTTCCTGGGTTGGTGCAGGTACAACCATACTGGTTGCTGGAAAGACTTTTTAAATCTGAGGCTAGTGCCCTACCAAAGATGGTTGGAGAATTCTTGAATCCCTGGGGCAGCTGAGTCCAAGTTATCTGTCCCTGGTGCCGTTTATTGGGTCCTCCCATTGGAAAGCGAAGATTGGCTGGCTTTTTGGGGCCAGGCGGATGTAGAAGAAAGTGTTTTTAAGGTCCAAGCAGGTGAAGAAAGCAGCCTCAGTGGGAATGTGACCCAGCAGTGTATATGGGTTTTTGGACTACGGGAAGTAGAGTGACTGTGACCTGGTTTACAGCTCACAAGTCTTGAACCGGCGGGAAGTCATCCGTGCCTGGCTTTTGCACCAGCGACAGAGGCGTATTCCAAGCAGACTGACAAACCTGGAGGATTCCATAATGCAGGAGCCTCTCCAGGTGATTGTGAATTCCTACTTGTGCTTTGCATGGGATGAAGTACTGCCTCTGATGGACTGGCTTGCCCCTTGGTGATTAGTTCCACAATCACGGGGGATATATCTCTTGCCAGTCCTGGGGGATTGTCCTCTGCCCACACTCCCAGTACTCAAAATAGCAGCTCTGGAGATTTTTCTGAGGCCTCCGTTAGGCTGTAGAGCCACCATTTCTCTTCCTGGGGGGACAGTGAGGGTCATGACTTTAGCCTCTGGGCCTCTTAATCTCAGAGTTACGTGATTAGGAGAATCAAAGGTTATCTGAGTGCTAAGCTTTCCTAGGAGGTCTCGTCCCATTAAGGCTACGGGGCAATCTGGGAGATACAGGACCTCTTGTATGAACTTATGGCCACTGACTATGCAGTGTCACGGCATCATAAAGGGATGTCTGGCTCGATGCTCAGTGACTTCCATAACATTAGCCGACTTTGAGGAGAAGGGACCTACAGATTGGGTGATCACGGAGTGTTCAGCTCCCATGTTGACCATAAAGCTCATACACTGGTCCCCTATTGTCATGCTAACCATAGGCTCCTGGGGAACTAAAGATAGTAGGGAGCCTAGTCTGACCTATTCTTGTTGCAGTCCTTCCATAGAGGCCAGGTCCATAAAGCCGTTAGGAGCTGGTGGGTCCTGTTGATAAGTGGAGCCTTGTGGACCATTTTTCTGTTGGGCTTTCTCATCAGCTATTCATTGGGGGCATTCACACTTCCAGTGGCCTTCTCGGTAACAATAGGCACACTAGTTTCTCCCTAACTTTATAGGGGGTTGTGATGTCCCTTGTGTAGGCTGATAGATGTGGTTTAGAGGTCCCTGGGCAGCCTGAAGTGGTCTGGGTCTCTCTCTGGGAAACTGCTGACCTGGTTATCTTCTTCCCCGATCACTGCCTCTGTTTCTTCCTGGTGGATCTGTTATCTGGTACCTTGCAATGGCCGCAGCAAGCATGACCATTTTCTTTTTCTGCCTTCAGTCTGTCTTTTGTTGGTCCTCCTTATCTCGGTTAATGAACACTTTAGTGTCAACTTCTAGCAGCTGGTTAACATTCATTCCACCAAAGCCCTCTAGTTTTTGTAGCTTACGTCAGATATCCCCCTGGGACTGTCCAACAAAAGTTGCCTTCACCATATGCTGATTTTTGGTTGCCTCTGGATCAAAGGGGGTGTATAGCCAAAAGGTTTCACAGAGTCTCTCATAAAACTGGCTTGGGTTCTCGTCAGCTCCCTGGAACACATCAGAGACCTTGCTCATATTTATGGCTTTTTCTCCTCCTTCTCTCATACCTCCTAGGAGGGCCTCCTGATACTGTTCAAGCATTTGCCACCCCTGGTTACTGTTGAGGTCCCATTGGGGGTCTTCCTCTGGAAACTGATTTTGGGCATTTGCCTGAGCATTGAGTGCTCCAACTAGGTCGTGTTCCTCTAGCCATTTTATAGCCCCCTGTGTAATTCTCCGACGCTCCTCAGTATTGAATAGCATCAGGAGGAGTTGGCAGCAATCACCCAGGTTGGCCTTTGGGGTCTGGATAATAGACTGTATTGTCAATCATAGCCTGAGGCTTTTCCATGAAGGATGGTGTATGATTTTTCCAATTCAGGAGGTCTGTGATGGTGGAAGGCTGGTACACAAATGTGTGTTGCCCACCTTGGATCTGGCCTTCTTGATCATAATAAATAGGTCCCCTAGTCTCCCTCAGTGGCATCTGGAAGGCACCATGACATTCCCCTGATGTGAAGTCAGACAGACATACATTCTGGCAGCTGCTTTCTGGGGTGTGGAGAGTCAGAACAAGTGGTTCAGGTGTGACCTCTGATTGTTTAAGAGATGTACTAGGCTTAGGGGTGCATTCCAGTTGTGAGCCTCTAACAGTGGCTGGTGCCATAGGAGCAGGCGGCACTGGTGGGTAGTCTGGAGATTAAAGTGGTGGGATTTCTGGTTTATCAGCCAACACCGACTTGTCAGCCAACTCATCAGACTCTGATGGGCATTTGGACTGGGCTGTTTTGAGGGCTACCATAATTTTGCCATTGTCTTCCCAGCAAGATTTAGCCAAGAGGGCCATGCAAGGACCACATCCTGCCAACAGTGGATGTAAGGGAATTGGTCTGGGTGACCGGGCTCTCCTACTGTAATTCTATATACTCTCTGAATGGTTTTTCTATCTAAGGATCCCTCTGGTGGCCATCCAACCCTGAAAGAGGGCCAATGTATTTTACAGAATGTATGGCACTTTCTCTGAGACAGTCTGACACCATAACAATCTCCACAGAAACATTTGTCAAAGTTCTTAAGCATACAATCAAGAGGGGTATTCTTACTTTGGTTTCTACCCATTTCCTCCCCCTAACAGACGGCAAGCTCACACAAATGAGGGAATGGGGGGGTATGGGAAACAGCTGCTTCATCCTCCTCCAGCTGTACTCCTCACAGAGATATTTCAGACAGCTCTTAGCAATTGGCAGGTTGGTATAAACCCCCAACCTGGACCAACCCTGTGATGGCTTTGGGGTTACCCTTGGTTGTATGAGGTTGTCACCGGCTTAGATTGGGACTCAACATTTGCTTGGGCCCTTTGGTCAGGTCAGAACCCTTCCACTGTCCATCTCATTCACATGCAGTCACACAGCACATTCTCCAACCGTCTACCCTAATCCTAGGAGTCAACAGGTTCTTCTCCAGACAGTGTTTCCTTCCACTGCCTTTCAGTCCTTTCCTTCAGACTGGAGACTGCTAGCCTTCTCCGGGAGGTGATCAAACTCCCCTTCTGCCATCTACTGGCAGGTCTATGCAAAGGCCCTTGTTCTTACCCTTTCCATGGGGCATTGTTCCTCATGCCAGTTCCCACGCTTTTTTGGGTCCCTGTTGTGCTCTTGAGATCTGAGCCTCGGTGTGCCAGGAGGGGCCTCCTTCCTACAGATCAAAAAGTCTACTGCGTGCCAGGCAAGACTGCCTCTCCTAGCACCCCAGGGATCATACCCTGATGACAAAGGAGGTGGAACACACCATCCCTGAATTCTCACTTTTCCTGCCAATGCACCAAGAAATGTTGCGGGAAAACAGAGAGACTGTGACACTGAGGCTATTTCAGGAAGTAGCATTTTATTGGTGCTGGCGCAACTCAATGGGCTAATGCTCCAAGGCTGAGCAATCCAGAGAAAGAGGAGAGGGGTTTTATGTGATAGTTTAAGTAAGGGAGGGGGGTTGGGTTGTTTGGCTATACAGTTTTCTTTGGAATTTGCAAGGTTGTATTTAGTAAAACTAGATTTTTTAAAGAACAAATTCTTTCCAGGATATACATGACAAACAGGGGTTGTAGACTGATAACTTCACAAAGAGCGGATGCAGGGGTAAGGTTGTGAATCGATTACTATCTTGCACTTCCAGGAAAGCAGATTGTGGCTATTTGGTTTTCTTACGTACCATGTCTAGCAGATTTGGAGCTTGCAGGTTAGATTTTTAAAAGGGAATAATTTTAACTGTTTTTAGCCCCTCTCTGCCACACTCCGACCTCAAATACCATGCCCTATCAGTCCTGGGAGCTTTCTATCCATGCCATTAAAGGACAGTGGGGGTGTCCTGAATTGCCACATAGAAATTATAATAGTCCCCATTATGAGTATTTGAGATCTGGGGTTATTGCACTTAAGAGTATTTGGCCATTTCCCCATAGCTACAGGGTGAATAACTAAATGAAGATCTATGCTCTGTCTCTAGGGAGAAAACAGGGAGTACCACTGGGGTTCAGATTGAACTTCCCAGGTGTGACAGAGAGTATTCTTTTTGGGTACTATGTCTTGTGGGTGGGCAACAACAGGTTATTCTCACTTCTCCAGCTTGGTTGCATTTTCAGGGGTGCTGCCCACAGTTGTGTCAGCATGTCTAAGGGCACTAGTTGGCCTGCATGGGGTCTCTTACTGAGAATGCAGATTGTTTCCTGCAGTCAGGTCTTCTATCTCTGCAATGAAGTGCTGATCTGTCTTTAAAATATTATTTAGCATAATGTCCTGCTACATATCTCTGCTCCACAAGGGTTAGTTCATGGGTATCCATTGCTGCTGGTGCCATTTTGGCATCCACAATGTCGGTTCTTTGAATACTGCCTTTGAATATTGTCTGTGCAAATTGCCAGTGGATCTGGCTCTTTGGATATCACCAATCACACTGCCCACAGCTCCGCCTACTAACTGCTTTGCCTGGTCCCATCCTCCATCCAGGTAGTCTCTGTTTTGACTAATATGCAAAAACTTGCCATCAAGGGGGAAGGGTTTCCTCTAAAACAACCTGTCCATGTACTAAGACACTTCTGGGACTGGTGGTATTCCTTCCCTAATGGGTGATAGGGTAATAACTGTTTGCTCTGCCAGTTGCTTACCTGGATGCAACATTATCGGCCCTAGGAGCTGCTGCAGTTCCTGGCTTAGAGGACTTGTGGAGAGTTTGCTATGCTGCTGCAGATATGCTCGCCATTTGATCAGTGTCATCATTTGTGTGGGCGAGCTGCGGGGCCTGTGAGAGAGGTCATGGATCCATCCTGCTATGGGCAGGGTTATGCACACAGTTACCGGGACTTGTCTGATGATTGGCTCTGTTGCCAAGAAAGCTGGATATACTGCATTGACCTGCTGTTCAGTGGGGCTGTAGTGGGTTGTGGCACCTTTCAAGGTCTGCGACCAAAAGCCAACGGGAAGTTGAGCTTTCCCCTGCCACTGCCAAAGCCCCCAAGCATATCCCTCCTGGGTAATATTTACATCCAATCCATAGGAAAGGGATTGGTTTAGAACGTCCAGTGCCTGGACAATGACCACAGCACTTTTGGCAGCACTGAATGCCTGCTGGCACTCCTGTGTCCAGTCCCATAGGGATGCTTTTCTAGTTAATCTATATAAGGGTTGTACTATCTGAGCTAAGTGTGGGATAAATGCTCTCCAGTACCCAGAATTCTTGCAGCTGTTTGTGGATCTCATCAATAGCAGCTGATGATATTACTTTTGTTTTACCAGACCAGATAACCACCCGAAACTTGACAGATAAGCCAGGTCCTTGCAGTTTGTTTTGATTCACTGCCCCTATTCCACTGCAAATGTTCAATCAGCTGGGTTATACTTACTCTAGGTCTGTAAGAGAATCAGAGGATAGCATGACATCACCCATACAATGAAATAGAGACACTGATGCCGGTCGCCTCCAACTTTCCAAATCTTGAGTGACCATGCAGTGACATAACGTAGGGCTGTGTAAATATGCATTGAAGGCACTGTAAACATCCAGTGTCTTCCTTTCCAGGTGAATGCAAACTGGTCTTGAGAGCATGCATGGATGTCAGTAGTAAATAAAGCATTAGCCAAATCCACTGCAAAAGGGTATGTGCCCAATTGTGTCTCTAACCGATTCAATATAGCAGCAATATTGGGTACAGCAGCACACAGAGGGGATATAACTTTATTTAATTCCTAGTAGCCTACTGTCATTCTCCAGGTACCATCCGATTTCCTTACTGGCTATTAGGTCACACCCCCAGCAGGGGCTCCAGAATGTGAGGTCATGTCCTCTGGGGGTGGGTGTCTGGTGTATGATCTGGTGCTGTGAAAAAGATGCAACGAATTGCACGGAAGTTATATTAGAAAATATAGCTTATTGAGATTCACCTCCCCAAGGTTGGGGAGGGGGCCAAAGCCAAGAAAACTGCTGGTGGCCTTAGCTCCAGGAGAGCATGGCCACACCAGAGTCTAGTAAGGCGATAGCTACTGGCTGCTTGTGGTTGAGTCTTTTGAATCCTTCCCTTTGATAGGAGAAGGTCATTAAGGTGATTGGGTGGTGGTCTGCTCCATGTCATCACAAAGGAGCAGGTACTGACACCAAGTGATGGAGAGCAGACAGATGGGTGGATTAGTCATGTGATTGCTGCCATGGTGGTGGGGTCTGTCTGTGTCATGAAGGTCACAAAGGGCTGATTAGGTTAACTTAAAATAGGAAAGTTAATTAGTACAAAACAAACTAGGAAAGGGGGTTGTAAAACAATGATCATAGCTACCTCTGAGAAACCGGTTCTGTCTTTGGTTAGTGATTAGAGGGTAAGTTAAGTGAACTGCTAGAAAAACATGAGATTTAAACAATGTATTTATTTATTTATTTATTTATTTTTTGAGTTGGAGTTTCACTCTGTCGCCCAGGCTGGAGTGAAGTGGCATGCTCACAGCTACCCTAGTGTCGACCTGCTGGGCTCCTCAGTGATCCTTCTGCCTCAGCCCTCCAAGTAGCCTGAACTACAGGTGCGCGCTACCACGGCAGGCTAACTTTTGATTTATTGTAGAGATGAGGTCTCACCAAGTTGCCCCGGCCGGTCTTGAACCAGTGGGCTCAGGCAGTCCACTTGCTTTGGCTTCCCAAAGTGCTGGAATTACAGGCTGAGCCACTGAGCCCAGCCTAGACAATGTTTAAATGGCTATTCATTGGGTATACTAAATCCATATTATGTCCTTTCACTGGCCACACCAGAGAATTGTAGGGAGAATTAAAGATTATATTATCCTTTGCCAATTCCTGTGCAGTTTCTGCAATTTTTTGTGCCTGACAAGTAAGTGGTATTATTTGGTAGCCACCACCTGCCATGGTACCCCAGGTGGGTGTTTGGCATGCTTTCTGATTACAACTTTAATTACTCTTACTTGCAGGAGAATTTTTGCCAGCATTAGTTTCTAAATATAACCCTTGTAGCACATCAATACATATTCCTTGATGGAGACATATAAACAGCTTAGGGTCTAGGGGGCAGGAGGCTAATGCATAGGGTTAGTGTCACGCTCTGAACCTTGGTTGATTTACCATCATACCCATCTGTAGCAGTTAGAAGCCCTTCAGATTTACTTGAATTACCGTATATTAGGGTGTCCACCAAAGTGAATACTTTTTGTATATTCTTTGGGGTCCAGTGTATAGTGAGTTCAACATGTGGTCTCTGATCTATGGAAGAGGCTTGTATGTCTTCTGTGTCTTGGCCACACCACTAGACCTGAGACCAGGGCCTGGATATAAGGCGTCATCCTCCAGAGGAACACTGGGCTCAACCTGAGGGGTGAGCAAATATTCTGTGGGTCCCGCCTTCATTACATCTTGTAACCTCAAGGGGGACCCTTCTTTACTGGGGCTTTGCTCTAGTGCCTGGACCTCAGGGATAGATTGGTAGCACTTTTTTGGGGGGAAGATCCTTCCATAATTCTACCAACACTGCAATGAGTTGCTCATCTATTTTGTCAGGGTCCACCCCTGCCTTAATTAAATCTACTGACATTTGCTTGCTTGTCACTTTTATGGGATCCTCTTTTTTACCCGTTGAATTCCCTGTTTCTACCTAATCAAATCCATTTCTCCTAGGTCCGCTATCATCTGTGCAGTTTCCTGTACAGTCCCACCTACTAGCGGGAATAGTATAGATACCCTGCTTTCTGCCTGAGTGAACCGAGTGTCTCTTTCCAATCTTAATTCCTCCTGCGATATCTGTACCTGGCTCCTAGTGTCTGTCTCCTGTTGAGTAGCCACTCATAGAGTGCAAAGCAGGGGCCATCCCAAAGCCACGGCGACTGCACAGCTATCTTTTTTCTCCTGAAGTTGTCCCGTCTCATCAACTGCTTTCAATAATTCCAGCAATCTGGCTGGCATCTTGCGGGCATCCCTGTACTCACACAGTGGTGCCCAGCTATTTACCAAGCTGGCAACTTCAGATCACATAGTACCAGTGGGATTTCCTCCAGTGACATTCCTTCCCCTTCTGTCTCTCCTGTGGCCTTACCTATAATGGGGGCTTCTCTGGAATATCCTGCCTGACTCTGCCAATAGTAATGCGGTAGCCCCAAATCTGAGAGGGCTTGCACGTAATGTTCTTTGTCTATCCTAAAGAAGTCACCTGCAGGTCCAACAAGGAAAGACATTGTTTTATTAGAACTTACAGGAGGCACCAACGGTGGCTGGTTGGTGAAGAAAGAATTTGCCCAGGAGGCACCGATGGTGGCCAGTCAGTGAAGAAAGAATCGGCACTGTGGAACAGAATAGCAAGCGATTTTATAGTCAAGCAGGTTAATTATTCAACTTGCTACATGGTGGTTATAATCACAGTAAGTATGGGTGCTGCCCACATGTTCTCACCTCTGCTCAATTACCTGCACCCTGTGACTGGTTACTGGGACTAGGCATATCTTGCAGAGACCAAACTTGGCCAGAGGCTATTCCCTGAGGGAGGTGCAGAAAGAAGCCAGAATTAGGGGGAAAGAATCAATGTCTGGACAATTGCCCCACATGTGCCTAAGGGCATGAAGACTTATGATGTAGTATGATTGTTATTCATTTAGCCAATAGTTATTGAAAGCCTGTTAAAAAAAAAAAAAAAGAAAAGAAACAGGGACACCCGAAGCTGTATCTGAAAACTGTCAAAAGTTTGAATAAATGGAGAAAGTGATGTTGGGAAGATATCACTTTCAATTGTAATAGCTATGATCAAGAGAATCTTAGAATCACAGTGTTATGGTCCCAGTAGACGCTTGACTGCTATCTCTCAATGCCAATAATTCAAGAGGCAGGGAACTGACGAAAGAAGTTTTTTTCTGAATTCAGAATTCAGGAACAGAACCTGGCTCCTGCCATTTCTGGAACTTGTCTGCTCACACCTTATAAGTCTGCTCACCTGTTTTTATAAGTTTAAAGTTGCTGCTACCTATACATTGACTACTTGACTGACAGAGCATTGTATAGAACTTAAGTTACAACCACAATTTGTCAATAGTAACATTTACGGTCCACATTTCCTGACTCCACTTACCAGAGGTATTTCACAGTTTCTCTTATCAGTGTCACCACACAGACAAGTTGATCAAGCTTGCCATAAAGTAAGGGAGTTAACAGAGCATATTACAAAGTAAAGCATTATTCACTACAACATATTTTTAATTCATAGAATAACACGCAAAAGGTTATACAAATTATAAGGCTTATGGTTGCATGGGAACTATATTTTTCAGATCTGTGACTACTGATAAAAGGGAGGGAATAGTGATTCATTTCTCTCAGTTGAGTGCACATGGTATTCAGGGGAGTTAAGGATTCTTTGAAGTGACTTACAGAGAATGGTAGGTGCGTGCAGGCCTGCTCAAATGCTTGCTATGCCTTTCTTTCAGGGTTGTGACAGTATGGACAGATGATAGTGGGTTTCTGTATCAACAATATTTCAGAGCTGAGAGGAGAAGGGAAGACACATCTACTGAGCATTACTAGAGTCAGGCATTGTATTAGGTGTTTTACTTATCCAGGTGCATTGAAAGGGCATGTTTGGTGAAAAGAATGCTTTCATTACAGGGTTCATTCAAGGAATGTGAATGGTATGGTTTGAGTGGAGTAAACTAATAATAAGCTAGCATTTATTGCAAGGGTTGGAAAACGTTCTTGTAAAGGACCAGATGGTATATATTTTCATCTTTGTGGGCAACACAGTCTCCTGTGCATGTGGCTGTGTTCCAATAAAACTTTATTTATAAAAACTGATGGTGGGCTGAATTTGGCCCATGGACCAGGGTTTAGAAAACATTGATTTACTGGTTGCGTGCTATGTGATAAGCTCTTGTGCTAAGCGCTATATATGCATTATCTCAACTCTGAAAACAATCGCAGGAGAAGGGCACTATTATTTCCATTCCCTCCTATTTACAGATGTGGAAATCAAGGCTCAGAGATGCCAAGGTCATTTAGAAGCAGAATTTTATTCAGAGAGTCTGCTTTCATCGTTTACCCTTAGTCACTGTGCTGCCTCAGTCATTAGAGGCATAGGTTGAGGGGATAGGGCTGTCATGCATATCCCCACGCCATGTTAAAAGTACTCCTGGACCGGCTCGGTGGATCAGCCTGTAATACTAATAATTTGGTAGGCCAAAGAGAGTGGATTGCCTGAGCCCATGGGTTTGAGAGCAATCTGGGCAACTTGGCGAGACCTCGTCTCTACAATAAAAAAAAAATTAGCCAGATATGGTAGCATGTGCCTGTAGTTCTGGCTACTTGGAAGACAGGCTGAAGGATCACAGGAGCCCAGCAGGTCGATGCTGGGGTGGCCATGAGTATGCCATGCCACTCCAGCTTGGGCGACAAAGTAAGACTCCAACTCAAAAAAAAAAAGTCCTCCTGGTTACATAATAGAGGGCCATCGAGGGTTATGAATGAGACTGATATCAGAGCTCTTCCACTCCCTCTTCTTCCCAGTTGCATTCCCCTTCACTGAGATACAGTGTATCAGGCTGTTTCTCACTCAGGCTTCTCTAGAAGCAGGCAGTCAAAGACAAAGTTCAAGATCATTTGGGATCAGCCTTGCTAAGATGCCAGCACAACACCTGGAGGGAGTGGTCCAAGGCTGGAGGGGTCACTTCCCTTCTAGGTTGGGAGCTCATAGCCTGCAGTATAAGCGAAACTGATTTCAGATGAATAACACCAGGGTCAGGTTTTCTGGACTGGTTGTAACAGAAAAACCCTTGTTGGCTCCTGCAGGCTTGTTTGAGTCAGAGGAGCTATTTTCTGCACTGTGACTGCTGCCACCATTAGCAATGTCTCCCATGTCGCCCTCTCACTTCAGAGAGCACCTTGCCAAGCTTAAGTTTTCCAAGCCTTCCCCAAGACAAGTATCATGTCGCTTCCAAGACAAGTATCAAGGCTGACACAGTTTTCATTTCACCTGAAGGCAGTCACTTGCTAATCAACCCCTGACCCAGAAGATATGAACTTATGAGATACGGTCCACACTACTATGTTTGAATGCCTATAATCTCCGTACCTTGGGAGCCCGCAGAGGAAGGATTGCTTGAGCTCAGGAGCCTGGGAAAAATAGTGAGACCTCATCCTTACAAAAAATTTTAAAAAGTAGCCAGATGTGGTAGCACAAGCCTATAGTTCCAGCTACTTAGGAGGCTGAGCCCAGGAGGTCAAGGCTGCAGTGAGCTGTGATGGTGATACTGCACTATAGCCCAGGCAAGAGAGCGAGCCCCGACTCAAAAAAAAAAATGGAGTTAAAGAGAGTTAGACTCAAGCTAGGCAAAATGATCCAACTAAAGTTAAAAAACATTAAAGTCCAGGAAAAACGAGGGCCTCAAGTGTTGATAGTGATTATAGAGATGGAGGTTTTGTCCAAATACTTTCTCAGATGAGATTGAGAGCATGTGTGATGGATTGAATATGAATGGTGGAGGGGAGAGAGAGAGATCAAGGCTGCCCCCAGGTTATCCAGTGTGGTTGACTAGATGGACAGATACACTATTCACCAAGACTGGAAACACAGAGCACTTCCAACATGGCTGCCTTTTAAAAGCGCAAATGTCAGTGTCTGTTCCATCACCTTCTGAGTCCACACAGAGCAAGTATGGGTGAGGACAACACTGGGATCTGGCAGAGACTTACAGTTTATATATCTGACAGACTTCTCTGCTTCTATCATGTTTTCCTCTTCAGCTTCTATCTTCAGCTTGGGGTGTAGAAACTTAGTGGGGCACATTGGCTGGGAACATAAACAAGTCCCTTTCCCGTCAAAATGCTTAATTACAGCAATATATTATGACACGATTGGCCTGGTCTGTCAGAAAGGCTCACAAACAAGAACGATTGTTTTAGAGTGGGAGTTTCTAGGCTATTTGTCAGAGATTTTTGGGAAGTCACAATGATTACAGTTTGTCAGAGGCAGTAATTAAAAATTGCCTCTGGGTGTGCCTTAGACTGCAAGATATTTAAGATCAGCATAAATACTAGAATTGTTATCCCCTTAGTATTGGAATAAGTTATAAGAAAAAAACATAATATTGTCCTTCTGGTCCCCATTGCAAAGAAATGAAAACTGAAAATTATGAAGAAAAGTACATTATGACATAAAACATCAAAATATGAAGACTGTCTTTTTGGAAACTCTATGAGAGAAGTCAATTTATTAATATTATGACCATATATTCTACTGATAGAAAATCAAGGTTTTTGTAACCATCATTCTATAATTTATAACTTTACTTTTGTAAAGTTCTCCTGTAGATATCCAAATTCTACCACATCAATTTTAGACACTGTTAGTAAGTTGTATGTTCATATTTTACCTTTAACATTTATTGAGGATCAATAATAGAAAGAGCCACATGAAGAATGTTTCTGCATCTTCTGTGAAACTCTTGAAGATATTTTTTTGGGGGACTTTGTTTCTTCATAGAAAGATTCACACAATCGGCCAGGCTCAGTGGCTCAGCCTGTAATCCCAGCACTTTGGGAGGCTGAGGAAAGTGGATTGCCTGAGCCCGTGGGTTTGAGACCCACCCAGACAACTTGGCAAGACCTTGTCTCTACAATAAATCAAAAATTAGCTGGGTGTGGTAGCGTGTGCCTGTAGTTCCGGCTACTTGGAAGGCTGAGGTGGAAGGATTGCCAGATCGAGGCTGCGGTGGCAGGGAGTGCGCCACTGCACTCCAGCCTGGGCGATGGAGTGAGACTCTGACTCAAAACAACAACAAGAACAACAACAACAAAAAACCAAGAAAGGCTCACACAATCACCTTTTAAAATAATTTGGCACAAGAAAAAAATTGTTGCTTCTTTTCTGATTACATTCTTTTAACTATCTAGAAAAAAATGACAGTAAATTTAACAATAAGTCAGTCCATAGTCTATTTCCTATACTACCATTGCCTTGAGAGGGTTCCATGAAAGAGAACAAAGAAAGCTACGCTGTACCTAAATATAATTGGAAAATACTGAATACCATATTTCTCTTGGAAACTCATACTACATATTAGTACATTAAAGGCTTAGACAGTCTGCAGAAGAGAAATCTCTGCTGTTTAACACAGTTTTCACTCCTGTTTATTTGAGTTCAGGATTCTTCTTTTCATGTTCCATTATGATGCTTTATTTTGGTGAAGTATGCATAAAATTTACCATTTTGGTTTATGTCAGTCTCAGTTGCCGAATGAGGGGGCTTGTGTGTCAGTCTCAGTCACCCTTAGGGGGCTTGTGTTGGTATCAGTTACTGCCACCATGGCCAGTTAGTTGCATGGGATCCAGCAGCTGCTGCAGGCTGAGAAGCGACCACTGAGAAAGTGTACGAGGCCCACAAGAGGAAGAACCAGAGGCTGAAGCAGGCTAAAGAAGCATCTCAAGTTGAAATTGAACACTACCACCTGCAGAGGGAGAAAGAGTTCAAGGCCAAGGTAACTGCGGCTCTGGGATCCCATGGCAGCTGCCCCTTTGAAGTGAAGAAGGAGACCTGGGAGAAGATGACCATCCTCCAGACCTTCTTCCAGCAGAACAGGGATGAAGTCTTGGGTTGTTGTAGCCACACTGCGAGTAAGGAGTTGCCAGCACACTGAGAGTTAAATATTGAGTCCTTATTGCTGGTGGTTGAGAGGAGGCTCATGTCAGATAGAAACTCTCAACTCCAAATGAAACAAGCAAGGGGTTTATATAGCAAAAACCATAAGGTTACAGAGTTTCAGTTCTGGGTAGGGAATAAAGGAGATTTTTTTTCAAAGTACAGGTCATTAAACTGTAGGGGGGAGGTGTAAATTAACCGCAGAAGGGGAGAGTGTAAATTACACAGCATGACAGAACTGTTTCAGGAATGTTATAGCTCTCCAGGGGAGGGAATAGAAAAGTCATAAATTGTGAGACATGATTTATGGCCTACTGGAAAGGTTAGGGCGGTCACACAGAGCAGGGGTGAGGGGAGAATTGGAAGACAAAAATGGAAGAAATGCTACAAAATAGAGTTACCTTGCTAGGTCATTAACTTAGGTCATTAATAGCCATTTCAGGATAACCTCTTGGCCTTTGTGTGTGACATCCAGCCAGAAATCCATGAAAACAACTACATAATTGGATAAGGGAAGATCAACATTTGGGATGCCTTCATATAATATGAAGCTTTGGCAAAGCTCAAGTTTTACTCCTATGAAAAGGTGTTATTTCTTTATATTACATAGTAGCTTCCTTCACTTTTTGGAGGGCAGTAAATCTAGCTTCTTTTTACAGACTTAGAGTTTTTCTAAAGATGTCCTCTTTTTGCCTTGTATTTCTTGAGGTATCCCTTTCTTATTTAATGGGTATATATTGTCTGTTTTCCCATGCCATTTGGCTCTAGCAACATGTATATCAGTGTTGACTTTTTCTTTCTTAGATCTAGGAAAAAACCCCCACAATTATTTGAAGAAAGAAATGGATTAAATAACTTTTTCTCCAATACTTTCTCGAAGGTCAGGGGCTTTATCTATGAAAAAGTAATAAATAGTTATTTGTAACCTGTGTGAAGTAGCAGCTAGCCTTAAAGTAGTCCATTCCTGCTAATGGTTAGAACAATGAATACTGGCATAATTGGGCTGTTTTTAGTTTCTCTTAATCAAAATTACTAGATGATAGAATTCAAAAACTTATTACATGTTATTACTTGGTGTGCCAATAACCATTTAAAAGTAAAGACTCTTTGTCATGCAAAAAAATTACCATTTTAAGCATTTTAAATGTACAATTCAGTGACATTAAGAACATTAACATTGTTGTGAAACTACCACCATCATCCATCTCCAGAACATTTTTCATCCTACCACCATCATCCATCTCCAGAACATTTTTCATCCTCCCAAACTGCTCATTTAGCAATAACTCCCCATTTCCCACTCCTTCCAGCTCTTGGCAATGACTGTTCTACTTCTATAGAATACACTTTTGGGAAATACACATCCAACTGACTGATGTATTTATACTATGGTTTGAATGTGTCCCCCAAAGTTTATGTGCTGGAAACTTTGTCCCCAGTGCAACAGTGTTGAGAGTTGGGACCTTTAAGATGTGATTAGATGCCCTCATGTATGGATTAATGCCAGTATTGAGGAAAAGGTTTGGTTATTGTAGGAGTGGTTTCCTGAAAAACATGATGAATTTGGTACCTTCCTCTCTCTCACTTATGTTCTTATACCCTTCTCTCTTCTACCAGGAGATGATGCAGCCCCAGGGCCCTCCCCACATGCTGGTGCCATGTTCTTGTATTTCCCAGCACCCAAAGCTGTGAGCCACATACAATTCTACTGTTTCTAAATTATCCAGTCTCAGATATTTTGTTATAACAACACAAAATGGACTAAAACAATTTGTGTTGGCCTCCTTTAATGTAGTTTTTATTTCAAAATTTTACTTAGCCAGGCTCGGTGGCTCAGCCTGTAATCCCATGCCTTTGGGAGGCTGAGGTGAGTGGGTTGCCTGAGTCCGCACGTTCGAGACCTGCCTGGGCAGCGAGACCTCATCTCTACAATAAATCAAAAAATCAGCTGGGCGTGGTAGCACATGCCTGTAATTCCGGCTACTCGGAAGGCTGAGGTGGAAGGATCGCCGGAGCCCAGCAGGTGGAGGCTGCTGTGGCTGGGAGCGGCCACTGCACTCTAGTCTGGGTGACAGAGTGAGACTCCAACTCAAAAAAAAAATTTTTTTTACTTTAATTACCTTTTAATCTTTTTGCTATTTTGTTAGCTACCTAAGATCCTCAAACTCTTTTTAAAGACAGCTTATAAGTTATCAGCAAATATCTTGTAATTAGAGGTTCACAATGCATATTAGCATAGTAAATACTCTGAGAAGAGAGGCTTAATAAGAGATTTGAGATGTGGCTGGGCACAGTAGCTCACACCTGTAAATCTCAGCATTTGGAGAGGGTGAAGAGGGAGATTGCTTGAGTCCAGGAGTTCAAGGCCAGCCTGGGCAACAGAGTGAGACCTTGTTTCTACCAAAAATAAAAAAAATTAGCTGGCCATGGTAGCGTGTGCCTGTAGTCCCAGCTACTTGGGAGGCTGAGATAGAAGGATTGCCTGAGCCCAGGAAGTTGAGTCTGCAGTGAGTTGTGAGTGGGCCGCTGAACTCCAGCCTTGGCGAGAGTGAGACCCCTACTAAAAAAAAAATTTAAAAAGACCAGACTCAGTGGCTCTGCCTGTAATCCCAGCACTTTGAGAAACTGAGGTGAATGGATTGCCTGAGCCCACAGGTTCAAGACCAACCCAAGCAACTTGGCGAGGCTTCGTTGCTTTTAAAATATTAAAAAATATTTTAAATTTAAAAATTAAAATATTAGCCGGGCGTGGTAGCGTGTGCCTGTAGTTCTGGCTACTTGGAAGGCTGAAGTGGAAGGATCGCCGGAGCCCAGTAGGTTGACGCTGAGGTGGTGGTGAGCATGACACTGCACTCCAGCCTAGGCGATGGAGTGAGACTCCAACTCAAAAAAAATAAATAAATAAAAAGAAGAAAGAAAGAAAGAAATTTGAAATGTAACACCGGATGGACATTTATATAACTTAACGTGAATAATATAATCTCATGATTGTAAGAGGACTCCAACAAAGTTTTGTGTTCCAGCCGTACCGAACTATTTGTAGTTAACCACAGACATGTTCTCTTGTGACTCTGACTTAGCATATGCTGTTCCCCATACTTCAGATGACACTCTCATTTCTTCAAGCAAAGTTAAAAAGAGTTGCTTCTTTTTCCGTGTCTGTGAATAACTCTATTCAAACTTCTTTTATGCCATATTTTATATTACTGTAAATATTTGCTCATATGGCTATGTCTTCCATTGTGAGACTGTAAAGGGCAGAGAATATTTCATTTATCTTTATCTGTTGTAGCTAGCAGATGATAGGTGCTCAACAAATGTGTATTAAACAAACTGATCTAGCTCAACCATTTATCCAATCCTGGAAACAGTTTCTAGGACATTCCAGCGTAGGTGTCTAATCTATGACTGAATACTTCTCATGATCAGAAAGCCCTACCACCTGAAACAACCCATTAATCTACTGATAATCCTGACTGTTCAAGAAGTTCTTTCTATAAAAAATGATCTCAAAATAAAAATCAATGCTATTAGAACTGTAAACACATAAAAGGTGGAATTTTTTCTTTTTACTGTTTGTCCACTGTTTGAATCTCCACCACATAGAACAGACCTTGACACATAATAGGCACTCAATAAATTTTTGTTAAGTGAATAAATGGTATATTTTGTATTAAAATCAGATGTGAGGTAGCCTTTTATAACTGCTATTTAACACTTTAATGGTGTTTAGTGAATGCATAAAACAGGAAAAAGAAACTTCATAATCATTAGAAGGTAGGAAACAAGGTTATTATTATTGTTGTTTTTGAGTTGAGTTCTCACTCTGTCTCCCAGGTTAGAATGCAGTGGTATGATCACAGCTCACAGCGGCCTTGACCTCCTGGGCTCAGGTGATCCTTCTGCCTTATCCTCCCGAGTAGTTGCAACTACAGGTGCCCACCCACCATGCCTGGCTAATTTTTTAATTTTTTTGTAGAGATGAGGTCTTGCTGTGTTGTCCAGGCTAGTCTCGAACTCCTGGGCTCAAGCAATCTGCCCACCTCGGCCTTCCAAAGTGCTGGGATTGCAGGAGTGAGTCACCATGCCTGGCCAAGGTTATTATTTATAATTGATAACATTTTATTCTAGAATATCTAAGACAATAAACTGACAGGAAATTCAAAATTAGAACATTTAGCAAAGTTGTTTGTTACAAAATTAATGTCTAAAAAATATATCTTCTGACACTCTAAAAGAAAAAAGAAAGCCAATTAGTTAATATAATAAAAAGTCCTACTTGCAATAGCAGCAAAAAAATGAAATAATTGGATATAATCTTTACAAGCATTTGGGATCTATTTGAATAATATAACAAAATTAATTGAAGTATTTGCAAAACAATTGGGTTGCATCTCTATAGCTACATCAAAATAAATTTTATATTGATTAAAGAGGTAAATGTAAATAATAAAACTACTTAAGAAGCAGAAATAAATGTGTGTGAATATTTGTCAGTTCTTACTAAGTCTGAACTAGGAAAGACTGTTCTAAGTACACTTGCTTTTCCCCATGAGGTAAAAGACCAGTGGATTTGATGACTTTAAAATAAAAAGTATTTGTACATCAGAAAGTACCATACAAATATATATTTTTTAAAAAACAGCTTGAGGTATAACTTATATACAAAAAACTGGATACATTTAATGTATACACTCTGATTAGTCTAGAGCACTATAAACACAGAGGAGTCTGTATACAGAGGTAAATGAAGAAACAGAGGTAAAAGAAGAACTAGCAAATACATTTCCAGCATAAGTGACACAAGAATTAAGTCCCTATTATGTAATAGATTTATGTAAATCAATAATTCTTAAAAAGTCGAATAGTAAGATAAATAAAAATTCAATGAATAAGTTACAAATGGAAGAAATACAGTGGTCAATAATCTTTTTTTTTTTTTTGAGTTGGTGTCTCACTCTGTTGCCCAGGTTGGAGTGCAGTGACACGTTCACGGCCACCGCAGCCTCAAACTGCTGGGTTCAGGCGATCCTTCCGCCTCAGCCTTCCAAGTAGCTGGAACTACAGGCATGTACCACCATGCCCAGAAAATTTTTTTATTTATTGTAAAGGTGAGATCACGTCAAGTTTCCTGAGCTGGTCTTGAACCCATGAGGTCAGGCAATCCTCACTTTGGTCTCCCAAAGTGCTGGGATTATAGGCATGAGCCATGGCGCCTGGCAATAATCTTATAAAAACATGTCCAACCTCATTAGTAATAAAAAGAAATTCAAATTGAAATGAGTACTAGGAAATCAAAAAATTAAAAAGACAAGCTGGGTGTAGTGGTTCATGCCTGTAATCCTAGCACTTTGGGAGGCTGAGGCAGGAGGATCACTTGAGGCCAGGAGTTTGAGACCAGTCTGGGCAACATAGCAGGAACTTGTCTCTACTTGGGAGGCTGAGGCTGAAGGATTGCCAGAGCCCAAGAGGTTGAGGCTGTGGTGAGCCATGATTGTGCCCCTGCACTCCAGCATGGGAGACAGGGTGAGACTCCGACTAAAACAAAAACAAAGACAAAAAAGAAACATCCAGTGCTGATGAAGATGCAGTGACATGGGCAAAGTGCCCCACAATTACAGACTTGTAACCTGGCACAGTCTTTTAATGAGGCAATTGGGCAACAGATGTTCAAATCTTAAAAATGTTGAATCCTTTTGACCCAGTATCTTTACTCCTAGTACCTTGTCTTATAGACATAGTCAGTGATGCTCACATGAAAACATTCATCTTAGAATCATTGGTAATGAGACACTAAAAGCAATAATAGAATATGGACAGATTCATCAGGATAATTTTGCAGCCATTTCAAGTATTATATATATTTTTTATTAGAAAATATAGTTTATTTAGAAAGTGAATTAGAGAGAGGGAGAAAGAGGAGATTCACCTCCCCAATGTAGGGGAGAGGGCCAAAGTCAGGAGGCGTGGCGACAGCCGTAGCTCAAAGAGGACATGACCACACCAGAGTCTAGCAAGGCAGTGGCAGTGATGGTCTGGTGATGGCCTAAAGTAATATATATTTTTTTGGAGTTGGAGTCTCACTCTGTCACCCAGGCTGAAGTGCAGTGGCCACCCCAGCGTCGACCTGCTGGGCAACAGCGATCCTCCCGCCTCAGCCTTCCAAATAGCTGGAACTACAGGTGCGTGCTGCCACGCCCGGCTAATTTTTGGTGATCTATCTATATCTGTGGGTTCCCATCTGCAGACAGTATTTTCCCACACAAGTACTAACCAGGCCCGACCCTGTACCGGCGTGTTCAGGGTGGTATGGCCTAGACTGCAAACAGTATTTCAACTAGCTATGAAGGCTGAATCTGCAGGAAGGAGAACATGTGGACAGGGAGGACTGACTGGAGGATTTGGGGATCGGCTATTTTGGTATCTGGGGAGGTCCTAGAACCAATGCTGAATGACAACTGTATATTATAAACATTTTAAATATCTTTAAAACACTTCCACACTCCAGTTATTGCCAGAGTCACATTCTGTTATGAAATCTCTGGGTCCAGTGCACACATCACTGTCCCTTTCTCATGAGCATTTCTTCAATTCAACAATTATTTAACCCTGACAAGGTGTACAGGAATAAAGGCACCACATAGGGAGCCTCATGACCCATGTTCCTTTAAGCCCTTTCCTTGCCTCTCATTCGGAAGAGAGATGTTGGTCACATTATGCTCAGAATGGTGGGTCCTGCATATTTCAGTGGCGTGTTCCACCCACCGTGTTTTTGCACATTTAAAGGGGACAGTCGCTGGGTATAGTGGCTCACACCTGTAATCCCAGCACTTCGGGAGGAAAGAGGCGAGAGAATTGCCTGAGCCCGGGGGGTCGAGACCAGCCTGGGCAACTTGGTGAGACCTCGTCTCTACAATAAATCAGAAAATTAGCTGGGTGTGGTGGCTCGCGCCTGTGGTTCCAGCTACTTGGAAGGCTGAGACCGAAGGATCACCTGAGCCCAGCAGGTTGAGGCTGCGGTTGCCGTGAGCATGCCACTGCACTCTAGCCTGGGTGACAGTGAGACATACAATAAAATAAAATGACATAAAATATAAATAAAATAAAATAAAATGTCATGCTCTATTTGAGCCACAACAGACGTACATGCCATCTCTGCCTGTTGTCTCCGCATGCCAAGGCTTCTCTTAAGTGCAAACTGGTGCTCTTCCCATCCTTTATGGAAGGCTGCTGTGGCTGGTGGATCATGCTGTGTGCTACTGTTGCCAGACTCTTCAGCAAGACTCCTGTTCACCCTATGGAGTTAGATGTCGAAGGGTTAGGACCTCAAGCTGTTAATGTTCACTGGTGGGGATGGGCATTACTAGGTCCAAGACATCTTTCTTCCTATTGCCTTGTTCCCCGGTGAAGCTTAATTTCATCCGATACAGAATGTTTTCATCAAATTGTATTGCAAAAATTGTATTGCAGAACACCTGGGGACGGGGATGGGGATGGGGCTGGGGCGGAGGCTGTGGAACCCAAGCTGGGAAGGGTTTGGGAATTTGTTGGTTTATGGTCCTAATGAAAGTTGCTGAAAAAAGAAAGCTGAAGCTTTCTTCTAACTGAAAAGAGGACCCCAGTGACAAGTCCACAGAGGAGGAAGTAGGCGTCTGAAAATGGGCAGAGTGCTTAAGCCTCAATGTAGGCGATAGATTGACAAGAGGTAGAGTGTTTGGCAGATCCTGCTGGTGGTCAAATATCTCCAGCCAGACTAAGCACTGACAGATGAAATTAAGCTTCACCCAGGCCAGCTTGGCAATTGGCCCTTGCCGGTTACAGGGAAATAAATGTTACAGGCAAAAAAAAGTCTTTCAGTTGCTGTACTACAGTGTGAAAATGCTTAAGACTACTCAACGGTACACTTAAAAGTGGTTAACACGGTACCTTTTATGTTATGTGTATTCTACCACAATTTTAAAAAATCTATGCATCCATTAATGTCATCAAAATAATAAAGTAGTATAGAGAAGCTTTTAAAAAAGTTACTTGTTATTAGTTTCTTTCCTCCTTTCAGGGTGGCTATGTATATTTTTTGCAATACAATTTGATTGAAAACATTCTGTATTGGAATAAAATTGGAAAATTCTGGGTTGAAGCCAAGATAAGCACATTTCCTTATTGCTGGGTTCTTATGTATAGATGTACATTTTTAGCTTCCAGAGAGAGTTAGAGCATGCAGTGTTTTCCAGACTTATCTAGCCATTGAACATTGCTTCTTATGTTTTTATTTTTTGTATAGACAAGGTCTCATTATGTTGCTTAGGCTGGTCTTGAACTCTAAGATCTAGCATTCTTTGGGGTTTGGCCTGCCAAAGTGCTGGAATGACAGGCATGAGCCACTATGTCCTGCTGAACATTGCTTTTGTAAAACATCTCTGAAGACTATTCTGTGTTAGAGATTGGACCAAGGGAGAAAAGTACAGGAAGTGAAATAATCTGGGAATACTTCCATCTTTGACTAAACATGAGTTTTCTGTGAAGTATGTGCTATGCAAAATCATCTGTTCTCAGTTTTTGCACAGTCACTAAAAATTTTTGTTTTTCCCCTTTAGTCTTCTAGGAAATGTTCTAGTCTTTGGAAATGTTTTATTTCTCAGTTGACTGAGGAAAAAAGGAATTTTTTGGTATCCATGCTAAGAAAGTGAGGAGCACTGGGTACTCTAGACTGGTGACTCTCAAATTTCAATATGTGTAGGAATCACCTGGGTGAGCCTCACCCCTGAAAGATTTTGACTTAGTGGATCAATGGGAGAAGAAAGAAATTGCATTTTTATTTTTATTTTATTTTTGTTTTTTCTTTTTGAGTTGGAGTCTCACTCTGTCTCCTAGACTGGAGTGCAGTGGCCGCTACCGGCCACTACAACCTCGACCTGCTGGGTTCCGGCGATCCTTCTTCCTCAGCCTTCCAAGTAGCTGGAACTACAGGCGTGCGCCACCACGCCCGGCTAAATTTTTTGATTTATTGTAGAGATGAGGTCTCACCGAGTTGCCCAGGCGGGTCTCGAACCCGCGGGCTCAGGCAATCCACTCACCTCAGCTCCTAAGGCGTGGGATTACAGGCTGAGCCACCGAACCCGGTGAAATTGCATTTTTAATAACGAGTGAGGGAACCTGTGGACCTGGGTGCTGGGAGTAAGCACAAAATAACAGTCATTGTTGCATGGGGAGAATTAGCAAAAGCCCGCTGGGCTGGGATAGAGAGACTGAGAAAGTTACTTGTGGGATACTTGCACTCAGTGCCTGCTGCAACAAAGGAAAAATCAGTCACTCTGGTCTTATTTTATTTAAAATCATAATTTTTTTGTTAATAGAGTTTTTTGAGTTAAAATATTATTTCCATTACTGAGATTTTTGGTGCCCCTTAAAATTTTGGGTACATGGTAAATGCCTCACCTAGTCATGACCCGAGAATATCTGATTTTCTTGGAAGTTTCCAAGAATCATTATTTGCTTTCATGATGTGAGTTTGCTGCCCTAGAGTTGAATTCCCTTACAGGTCCTTGTCTGTGCTTAAAAAACCTGTGGGCATTTCTTACTTTCTTGCGGTGGTCGCTTGAAGAAAGCATGAAAGTTCTTCCCAGCAGTGTCTGAGAACTCAGCCTGTGTCCTTCAGACTCAGAAGCACGTCTTTTGTGCTTGATGGAGCGCGTTGCACACAGGCAGCTGCTGGATTGGGCTCTGGATGCTTCTTACCTCTCCTTGTTCTTGAAAAAGTTCTTAAGGGACATCTTGGCTCTTCGTTTCATTTTCTGAGCACCATTTCCACTACAATTACAGCCACTTTTATTGATGATTCCCTGTGTGCCAGGCAGGTCTCTTCCAAGGCGTGTCTCTAATTCTCATATTGACCTTGTCTCTTGACAGAGGAGAAACTGGACTTTGAGGCTGAGCACGTGCACTACGAATCAGTTGGCGTTCCTGAACAGGAAGTTGTTTGTCTCCAACGTATTTCCACATCATTTCCACATCCATGTTTGTTAAATTTGCATTTTTTAAAATTAATATGATGTCATATCCTCAATGAACAAAAATGGATCTATGATTCAAAAGGGATTAAAATGGAAATGTAAACAGTATAACTCAGAATAACAGCACACGTGAATATGCAGCTACAGAATGCAAATCCATATGGACTGGAAAAAAAGGTATCTGTGAGTAGGAAAATTCTTAAAATCAGCCCCAAGAGAATTGCAGGTGGGAAATGCAGCAAAGCAATTAACCACAGCAACAATAACAACAAATCCAAAAACTCAAACCTCAGTTCTATTGGTCCATTTGCACCCTGCCCCAGTTTATTCTCTTTCAAAACTTGTTAAGTAGTAACATGAAGCAATGAGTTTGTTCACATCATTTTCTAACAATACACAGTGACCAACCTGATATACCAAGTTTTTATTTTCACACCTCCAAAAGGACAAAATGATGTTTTCCAGCATGAAATATATAAATTTTGTCATTAAAAGTGAAGATGAGTCCGCGTGTGACAGCTCATGCCTGTAATCTCAGCACTTACCTGCTGTAATCTCAGCATTGCCTGAGTCCAGAGGTTCGAGACCAACCTGGGCACTTGGCAAGACCTCATCTCTACAAAAAATAAAAAAATTAGTCAGGTGTGGTGGTGCGAGCCTGTAATTCCAACTACTTTGAAGGTGAAGCAGGAGGATCACCTAAGCCCAGGAGGTAGAAGCTGCAGTGACTGTGAGCGTGACTCTGCACTCCAGCCTGGGCAACACAGTGAGACTCCAGCTCAAAAGAAAAAAAAAAGTGGAGATAACACCAAAATTCCTCAGAGTTCAAGTTTACTCAAAGTTACACTCTCCATAGCAAGAATACTAATCACACAGTTACAGAAGAGCTTCTATAACTAGGTACAAAAATGAATACCACATAGTACTGAGCTCAGAAAGAAAGCAGAGTGAGCTATTGGCTAAAGCCCTACATCTGATGATTCTGCAGGATGTCACATAATTTATGTGGCATAAAATATAAAAAAACACATCAGTAGTTTTACTTTACAGCAAGACAAATTTGCTGTATGGAAAGTGTGAGTCAGTTCTTGAAGGAGCACTTGATGGCACTTTGCTTTGCTTATCGTTGAAAATTCATGCTGAAGAGGCCTTTAAAGTTATGTTATTGATGATTTGCGTGCTGTAATGTAGACAATATGACGGGACAGTGTTCATAGAACACCAGCTGTGTGTGCACCAAAAGAGGCTCACCGAAAGGACAACCCAAATGTCCAAATCAGCTGAAAAAGAGAATCGCTGTATTCCCAGAAAACAGCTGACAATCAGTAATATGCCTCTGATCTTTAGCACTGAAGGAAGCAATTTTTAAAAAAAGGGACTATGTAATCAGTGTGGCCATGTATACTCCTCAGTGTACATCTGTTCAGCATGGTGAGAGAAGAAATGACAAAATACTGTTTTTCCACACTTGAGCCCACTGGCTCTCATGGGCAAAGATTCCATGGGAAAAGGCACTATTTGGGGTTTAAGATGAAGAATACGGCCGGACATGATGGCTCATGCCTGTGATCCCAGCACTTTGGGAGGCAGAGGTAAGAGGATTGCCTGAGCCCAGGGGAGCAACATGGTGAGACCTTGTCTCCACAATAAAAAAATAAGCTGTCTATGATTACATGCACCTCTAGTTTGAGCTACTTGAAAAACTGAGGCAGAAGGATCACTTGAGCCGAGCAGGTTGAGGCTTCAGTAACTGTAAGTATGCCACTGCACTCCAGCCTGGGTAAGATTTCGACTCAAAAAAAAAGAGTGATAAGGGAAAAACTTTCATGCATGATACTCTTTTTTTTTTTTTTTTGAGTTGGAGTCTCACTCTGTCACACAGACTGGAGTGCAGTGGCTGCTTCCAGCCACCGCAGCCTCGACCTGCAGCCTCAACCTGCTGGGCTCCAGCAATCCTTCCACCTCAGCCTTCTGAGTAGCTGGAATTACAGGCACACGCTACCACGCCCGGCTGATTTTTGATTTATTGTAGAGATGAGGTCGTGCCAAGTTACCCATGTGGGTCTCGAACCAGCGGGCTCAGGCAATTCACTCACCTCGGCCTCCAAAGGCACGGGATTACAGGCTGAGCCACCAAACCCGGCTGATACTCTTTTTTTTTTTTTTTGTCAGAAAAAGAAACTGATAATGTATTATGAAGCATATTTAAATAGCATGTCCAAATGCTGAATAAACAAAAAAATGCCTTCCAGAGCTGATACTATGAAAGAGTAGATGAATACAGTGGTTGGAAAACCTTATTCCTTGCTTTTGAAAGTGATATGCTCATTAATTTAGCATTAATGCAGAACAGAGATTAGTCTTTAGTGAAAATTTCTCCATAATATCTAAACCCTTTAAAAATCTGCCTATCTAAGATTACTTTGATTGTATCAATGTCAATATCATGGTTGCAGTATTGTACTAAACTTTGCAAGATGTTACTATTAGGGGGAACTGGGTAAAGGGTACATGCTACAATTATCTCAAAATAAAAAGTTTACCTTTTTAAAAAAAAGTTCAGACAAAAAATAATCATAATGCTGTGATGGATATCCTTGTATCTAAATCTTTGTACAACACTAAGAGGGCTTTGTTGGGGTAAACTGCTCTAAGTGGCATGACTAGATTAAATGGTATGTAGATTTTTGCATCTATGTTCATGAGGAATATCAGTTTAGCATTTTCTTCTCATGTAATATCTTTGTCAAGCTTTGGTATGAGAGTTATACTGGCCTCATAAAACAAAGTGAACAAGATTTTTATCATCCCTTAGGTAATTTATCCTCTTCCATGATAGGGATTTGTTAGTTTCCACGTTCTTCTTCTAAATTGTCTGAAGGTAATTCTGACAATTGTTTGAGTGATCAGGAAATATAATAACTTTTACTTTAGACTACATAAAGGCTGTCCTACTTATTCTCTCTGTTTTTGTAATCACAGCACGTTGTAGTATTGTATATATAGTTTGTAGAATAGGTGTGATTTCATCTTGCACTTTTAGCCTTGCCTCTGTGGAACAGGCTTCAAGTTTGGTTCCTTCTAGAACAATCAACTTTGTCTAAATAACAGCAAAACCCTTCATCACCTTTCTTATACTCAGGAGAGTTTCACAGCCTTAAATCACCTCATCTTTTACGCATATTTCCATTTTTCTTCCCCACCCCCTTCTATGGTGCTGGTAGAGGGCTGGAGGGACATAAATGTTTACAGAAACACTTTTTCACAGTCTCTTTTTTTTTTTTTTTTGAGTTGGTGTCACCCAGGTTGGAGTGCAATGGCATACTCAAGGCCACCCCAGCGTCAACCTGCTGGGCTCTGGCGATCCTTCTGCCTCAGCCTTCCAAGTAGCTGGAACTATAGGTGTGCGCTACCGCATCCAGCTAATTTTTGATTTATTGTAGAGACAAGGGTCTCACCAAGTTGCCCAGGCAGGCCTTGAACTCATGGGCTCAGGTAATCCACTTGTCTCAGCCTCCCAAAGTGCTAGGATTACAGGCTGAGCCACCGAGTCTGGCCACTTTTTCACAGTCTTAATTTGCATTTATGATCATGTACCTTTCAACCAAAAACTATTCCAAACCTTCGGAGTATGTTCTTCAATATAACCGCCGTTTTTTATATGCTTCTCTTCTATTTTTGTTAATTGGTGGGAACAAGTTTAAAGACACACCTTTGTGGGCAGATAGTTCTCTTTTAGGCAGCTAAGAGAAACTAACACGTTATGTCTATTTTCAGAGTCCTGTAGGTTGATGCTCCGGAGACCATGTTGTCATGTTCCAGGTAGCACGTGGTCTTTCCTTGGGTCATGCTTTATCTGTTTGTGACTTTCATAATTGCTTCAAGAATTTGAGTAGCCAATTCCCTTCTTTCATTAGTGACTCTTTTCTCTCCTCTTGCTCTCTGCTGGCCTTCCTCCTCCTCTCTTCCCACCTTGGGTCTTCAGCTTGGTTCACAGTGGGCTCTTATTCTCTTTCTTTTTGGTTTTTCTCTGCATTAATGTCGCTGGACCCTTCTGCTTGCATGATATAGGTGTTATCAGCTTGAATTTTACTTTTCAAACCTTTTGCTCATTCTTAGTTATTTTTATTTATTTATTTATTTATTTATTTATTTTTTTGAGTTGGAGTCTCACTCGGTCGCCCAGACTGGAGTGCAGTGGCCACTCCCGGCCACCGTGGCCTCGACCTGCTGGGCTCCGGCGATCCTTCAGCCTCAAGCCTTCCAAGTAGCCAGAATTACAGGCGCGCGCTACCACGCCCGGCTGATTTTTTCATTTACTGGAGAGATGAGGTCTCGCTGTCCAGGCGGGTCTCGAACCTGCGGGCTCTGGCAATCTACTCACCTCAGCCTCCCAAAGGCGCGGGATTACAGGCTGAGCCACCGAGCCCGGCCATTCTTAGTTATTTAATTGAACTCCTTCTAATTCCTTTTTCTTCCCCACCTCATTGTAGGATCTCCTAGAAAGACCTACCTGTTCTTTTGCACACTCGGCCACATCTCTGCTTCCATCTGGGCCCTTGAGGCTGTCACGGCAATCTTTTGTGATGACATGTCTTCTAGCTGTGTATCTAGATGATTTTCTTCTCTCCAATCTTTTTTTTTTTTTTTTTGCCTTTAAGCCTTTTTGAGACAGGCACTGGGAATATAAAGGTTACATACTTTGTAGGTAAATAAAAAGCATTGCTGTCCTTACCTGAAACATTTCAGATCAGACCCCAGACCCTGATTATGAGATCTTTTTTTGAGTTATATTTTTTGTGCTGGTATGTTTTCAGGAAACATCTAATTATTATCCTTTATCTCAAAATAAACAGCCTGTTGTAGGTGACTAGGCATATCTTCCCCTTGTTAGAATGTTTTCCTATACTTTTTGAATGTCCCATATTAAGTCTGTTGACTAATTTTATTGGAATGGTTAATCCATCACCACCTCTTTTTGAACAAGCCTCAAACTCTCCCAAATTCACTGTTTCAATCCTAAAATAAATAGCTTTATCTGCTAAGTAGAATTCTTTTTGCAGTCTCTTAAATCCTAATTTATTTTCCAAAGTAAATCCAATTTCTCTGCTAGTCAGATCAATGACCACTGACATGTCTCTTGAGTTAATCTCAACTTCACTAATAACCAGGGTGCCACTGATCTGCTAGGCGGTGGCTTTCATCCTTTGTGAATGATTCCCCCTCTGAGGGTATTCTTCCTTCTGCCTCAGAGAAGTGGAGCAGGTTAGGATTTTGTGCTGTTCTTTTTTGAATCTCTAGCACCTGGGACAACGTTGTACCTTGTGGGCCACGAGTGAACATGTAAACAAATGAATGGATAAATCTCTTCAGATCACAGCTTGTTCTGAGACCTCTGTGTCACTTAGTAGTTCTTAAGGAAGATACAGTAGACAAACAAGCAGGCTCTCCTGTTCTTTTTTTTTTAAAAATTTTTGTTAAAATAGAGACGGGGTCTTGCTATGTTGCCCAGGTTGGTATTGAATTCCTGGGCTCCTGCCTCTAATACTCCCATCTCAGCCTCCCAAGTGCTGGGATTACAGGTGTGAACCACCATGCCCGGTCAGTCCTATTTCTTTTACTGGCTCAAGGTGTTTTATATATTCCTTCCTGTGCCTGGAAAACCTTTATTTTTGTTGTCAGCACCTGTTGCCTGCTCCCAAGCTTGCTCTTGTTCATCCTTTAGGTCTTGGCTTAAACATCAGTACCCATTTGTCTGGGCCATCTTTTTGGACAGCCCAGCCTTGGCCCCAGCCTCCTTTTGTGTGTCCTTGCTGCCCCCCACTTTGTTTTTATGGTACTTCACAATTGCTGTTAGCTGCTCATTTGTTTTTCCCATTCACCTGAAAACTCCACAGGGCCAAAGGCTGAGACTGTTTTACACCATTCTATTCCTGGTGTATGTGGGAGGCAATAAATATTTGTTGAATTAACCAGCAATCATATGCAGCGATATAAAAATATATCCTTTTGGCCCATCCACAGATGAATGAATAAAGAAAATGTGGTATAGATACACAAAGGAATGTTATTCAACTATAAAGAAGAATGATATCCTGTCATTTGTAGCAACATAGGTGGACCTGGAGACCATTATGTTAAGTAAAATAAGCCAAGAACAGAAAGACAAATATCCCATGTTCTCTCTCATATGTGGGAACTAAAAAAAAAAATGGATCTCATGGTGATTCAGAGAAGATTGGTGGTTATTAGAGGCTGGGAAGGGGAAAATGAGGGACGAAGCTGGGAAAAGGATACAAATGTATTTATTACCATTGAACTGTAAATTTAAACACACCAGCCTGGGCAACAAACCTTGTGTCTCCAAAACATTTTTTAAAAAATTAGCCGAATGCGGTAGTGGCACATGTCTTTAGTTCTAGCTGCTCGGGAGGCTGAGGCAGAAGAATTGCCTGAGCCCAGAAGGTCGAAGCTGTGGTGAGCAGTAATTGTGCCACTGTACTCTAGCCTGTGCAACAGAGTGAGGCCCCGATTAAAAAAAATTTTTTTTAATGGTAAAGATGTTACTTTTTTTTTGAGTCAAAGTTTCACTCTGTCACCCAGGCTGGTGTGCAGTGGCCGCTCCCAGCCACCGCAGCCTCAACCTGCTGGGCTCCGGCTATCCTTCCGCCTCAGCCTTCCCAGAAGCCGGAACTACAGGCGCGTGCTACCACGCCTGGCTAACTTTTGATTTACTGTAGAGATGAGGGCTCACCAAGTTGCCCAGGCTGGTCTCGAACCCCTGAGCTCAGGCAATCCTCTTGCCTTGGCCTCCTAAAGTGCTGAGATTACAGCTTGAGCTCCGCGCCCAGCCAACATTTTACATTTTTAAAAACTTGATATATATGTCCTTCTGGTCCTTAGAACATTACCCTTATGCTCTCTTTTGTGAAAAGGGACTAAGGAGCTGGATCTTGGAACATGGGGGTTGTCTGCCACTGCTGCATCTTAGGATTGTTGGAGGACAATGTTGAGGGGACGATGGCGGTCACTGCAAGAAGAAGGGCCATCCTTGTTTAGAACAGACACCGCATAACGTTTTTTTTTGTTTTTTGTTTTGAGTCGGAGTCTCACTCTGTTGACCTGACTGGCCACTGCAGCCTCGAGCCGCTGGGCTCCGGCGATCCTTCCGCCTCAGCTTTCCAAGTAGCTGGAACTACAGGCGCGCCCTACCACGCCTGGCTAATTTTTGATTTTTATTGTAGAGATGAGGTCTCACCAAGTTGCCCAGGCGGGTCTTGAACCCGTGAGCACAGCCAATTCACTCACCTCATCCTCCCAAATCGCGGGATTACAGACTGAGCCACCGAACCCGGCTCTGCATAACGTCTTAAGCCAAAACAATTAGATGAATTTGAAGGCTTGTAGGGCAAAGAGCAATTTGTGATTGTTAATTGTATTTTGACACAAATTTTAATGTGAATCACTCTTATTTTGGTCTGATAGCATTTCCTGTTTTTAAACTCTGTAAGTATGACACCTCTCTTTCCCATGTTTCAGCACACTTGATTTTAGTATCTCTTTATAACAGAGGTCCATCAAACCCAGCCCACCACCTGTTCTTATAAAGTTTTATTTGTAAACAGTCACACACACTGACATGCTGTCTATGGTTGCTTGTGCTCAAACAGTTGTATAGTTACACCAGAGACTCACAAAGTCTAAAATATTTATCATCTAGTCTTTAGCAAAAACAAATTTTTGCCAACCTGTTTTTTTTTTTTTGAGTTGGAATCTCACTGTCACCCAGGCTGGGGTGCAGTGGCACGTTCACGGCTACCGCTGCCTGGACCTGCTGGGCTCAGGCAATCCTTCTGCCTCAGCCTTCCAAATAGCCAGAACTGCAGGCGCGCACTACTAGTTTTTTCTTTTTTGTTTTTTTGATTTTCACCATGTTGCCCAGGCTGGTCTGGGCAACTTGGTGAGAGCTCGTCTCTACAATAAATCACACACACACACACACACACACACACACACAAACACACACACACACACACACACACACACACCCCTAGCCGGACGTGGGCGACAAGAGTAAGACTCCAACTCAATAAAACAAAATAAAAGAAGAGAGGCACAGCAACATATACACCTGATGACAAAGACAAGAAGGTATCACGAACAACTTTTGCTGCCAAACTTGAAAACTCAGAGTGAATGGACAAATTCCCAGAAAAATATGTACCCAATGAATTTAAGAAGGAACTTGCATCAATGGCTAACGATCTGCCCCCCCCCACAAAACTCCACCAAACGAAGCCTGTTTTACAGACGTGTTCTAGGACAAATTTAAAGAAGAAATAATTTTACTTGTAAAGAATCTCTTCTATTAACTGGGCGGGGTAGCGCGTGTCTGTAATCCGGGTACTTGGAAGGTTGAGGCAGAAGGATCGCCGGAGTCCAGTGGGTCGACACTGGGGTGGCCGTGAGTGTGCCATGGCACTCCAGCTTGGGCGATGGAGTGAGACTCTGACTCAAAAAAAAAAAAAAAAAAAAAATCTCTTCTAAAAAAATAGGAGGAGGCCGGGCTGGGTGGCTCAGCCTGTAATCCCGTGCCTTGGGAGGCCGAGGTGAGTGGATTGCCTGAACCCGCGGGTTCGAGACCCGCCTGGGCAGCGAGACCTCATCTCTACAATAAATCAAAAAATCAGCCGGGCGTGGTAGCCCATGCCTGTAATTCCAGCTACTCAGAAGGCTGAGGCGGAAGGATCGCGGGAGCCCAGCAGGTCGAGGCTGCGGTGGCCGGGAGCGGCCACCGCACTCCCGTCTGGGCAACAGAGTGAGACTCCAACTCAAAAAAAAAAAAGGAGGAAAATACCAAATCCTATCTCTTCGGATAGTGTAATTTTGAAATCGAAATAGCAAGAACAGTATGAAAGGGAAAAATCAGTTGATGATTTAGAACCTAATCCTGCCGGGCATGGTGGCTCAAATTTGTAATCCCAGCACTTTGGGAGGCTGGAGGCAAGAGGATTGCCTGAGCTCAGGGGTTTGAGACTAGCCTAGACAACATGGCGAGACTCTAAAAAAAAAAAAAAATTAGCCGGGCGTGGTAGCACGCCTGTGGTTCCAGCTACTTTTGGAAGGCTGAGGCGGAAGGATCGCCGGAGCCCAGCAGGTGGAGGCTTCAGGGGCCGTGAGCGTGCCACAGCACTCCAGCCTGGGCGACAGAGTGAGAGTCCGACTCAAAATAAATAAATGAATGAATGAATGAATAAATAAATAAATAAATAACCTAATCCTAAACATAATCTTAGCACACCTGATGCAGCAAAGTAGTAATCATGTACAGAAACATGTATTCACAAGCATACATAACACATGTAAAAAACACAAACAAAATTTCAAGCCCAGCTATGTACTGTTGGCTGAATATTAAGCAATATAAAAATTTTAGTCATCACATCAAAATATTAAAAAATAAATTATATATGATCATCTTAATACATGAGAAAACATTGATAAAATTCAACATCTATCTTGGAAAACTCAACATAGTAAAGATGTCAATTCTCCCCAAACTAATCTATAGGTTTAATGCAATTCTGATCAAAATCCCAGAAAAAATCTTTGTAGATAAGCTTAGTCTATTATGGAAAGGCACACGCCCTAAGCAATCTTGAAAAAGAAGAATAAAGTGGGTGGAACCACTTTACTCAATGTTGAAGCTTACTTTATGACTACAGTAATCAAGGCAGTGTGGTATTGGCAGAGAGACAAATATATATGCCCAAGGACCAGAATAGATAACCCACAAAAACACCCACACAAATGAGGCCAGTTGATTTTTGACAAAAATACAAGAGTGATTCAATGGAGCAATGACAGCCTTTCACAAATGGTGCTGCAGCAACTGGGCTACTATAGCTAAAACAATGAGTCTCACACCTTATAGAAGTGTCATATCTTATGCAAATATTAACTCAAAGTGAATAAAATTCTCAATATAAAATATAAAACTGTAAAACTTTTAGAAAACAGTTATAGCAGAAAACCTTTGGGAACTAGAGCCAAGCAAAGTATTCTTAGATTTGACACCAAAAGCACAGTTTATAAAAGGAAAAATAGATAAATTGGACCTCATCAAATCTGAAAGCATTTGCAGTTCAAAAGACCCTGTGAAGAAGATGAAAAGTCAAGCTACAGAATGAGAGAAGATATTTACAGATGACATACAAAAAAAAAAAAGGACTTGTAGCTAGAATATATGGAAAATTTGTAAAACTCAACAGCAAAAACAAACAAACAAAAAAACCAAACTTCAGTTAGAGAAGGGGCAAAAGACACGAACAGACATTTTCACTGAAGAAAATATACAAGTGGTGAATAAGTGCATGAAAAGGTGTTTGATACCATTTTAGCCATTAGGGAAATACAAACTAAAACTATCGTAAGATTTTGTTACACGCCTACCAAAGTGGCTCAAGAAATAGTGATAATACCGAACGGTGATGAGGGTGTGGAGAAGATGGTAGAAATTTAAAATAGTACAGCTACTCAGGAAAACAGTTTGGCAGTTTCTTTTTTTAAAAAAAATTTATTTTAAAGATGTGGGGTACAATTCAGGGTTAGGTATACAAATGATACTTTTTTTTTTTTTTTTGAGTTGGAGTCTCACTCTGTCGCCCAGACTGCTGGAGTGCAGTGGCCACTCCCGGCCACTGCAGCCTCGACCTGCTGGGCTCCGGCGATCCTTCCGCCTCAGCCTTACAAGTAGCCGGAATTACAGGCATGTGCTACCACGCCCAGCTGATTTTTTGATTTATTGTAGAGATGAGGTCTTGCTGCCCAGGCGAGTCTCGAACCTGCGGGCTTAGGCAATCCACTCACCTCAGCCTCCCAAAGGCGTGGGATTACAGGCGGAGCCACCGAGTCCAGCTCAAATGATATTTCTTATGCTATGAAACGTACTTACCACATAGCCATGAGCAGTTTCACTCTTGGTTTTCTTTTCCCCCCCAGAGAAATGAAACTTATGTTCACTCAATAGCTTTACATGAAATGTTCAAAGCAGGCTTTAATCATAATAGTCCCAAACTGGAAACAACACAAATGTCTCTTCCTGTGTGTATGGTAAACACACTTTGATACATTCATAGCATGAAATACTACTCAGCAATAAAATGGAACAAACTGTTGATACAGGCAAACAACCTGGATGGATCTCAAGAGTATTATCCTGAGTGAAAAAGAGTGAATCCCAAGAGGTGCTTACTGTCTGATTCCATCTATACAGCATTCTTGAAATGACAAAATTACAGAGATGGAAAAAAGATTAATGATTGTGGGAGATTGGGGTATGGGGGAGGAGGGAAGTGTCTATGGTAATAAAGTGGTAGCTCTGGGGATTCTTGTGAATGAAATGCTCTGTATCTTCACCACAGTAATGGTTACGTGAGTCTACACTTGTGATAAAGTGGCAGAGAATTAAATACACACACACACACACAAATGAGTGCTAGCAAAACTAGTGAAATTTGAAGAAGATCCATGGATTTTTATCCATGTCAGTTCTCTAGTTGTTTACTATATTTATGCAAGATGATACCATTGGGGGAAATACAGTGAAGGGTATATGGAATTTCTGTTACATCTTACAACTGTATGTGAGCCTATAGCTATATTTAAAGAAGTTAAGAGTTCAACATATGCTTAAAAAACAAAAACTAAAGTAAAGCTCTGAGACTTCCTGGTTTTTAAGAGAAATTCTTTATTTTGATGAAGGGCATTGACAATTAACAACAAAAACACTACAGTAAGTTTCACATTTACTGACATAATATTTAAAGCATCTCTTCTAAAATCAAGACCAAGATAAGAATATTCACTATCATCACTTTTCAACATTGTGCTTTGGGGCCTACCAAGCCCAGTAAAACAGGAAAATGAAATGAAACATATAAGAATCAGAAAGGAAGTAGCAAAACTGTCATTATGCTCAATTGATACTATTGTCTATGCAGAAAATTTAAGAACATTTACACAGCCTTTTTTTTTTTTTGAGTTGGAGTCACTCTGTTGCCCAGGCTGGAGTGCAGTGGCATACTTGTGGTCACCCCAGCGTCGAACCGTTGGGCTCCGGCGATCCTTCTGCCTCAGATTTCCAAGTAGTTGAAACTATGGGTGTACGCTACCATGCCCGGCTAATTTTTTTGATTTATTGTAGAGATGAGGGCTCGCTGAATTGCCCGGGCTGGTCTCAAACCCACGGGCTCAGGCAATCTATTCACCTCAGCCTCCCAAAGTGCTGGAATTATAGGCTGAGCCACCAAACTTGGCCATACACACATTTTGAATAGCAGAGTTTAATGAGTTGTTTCAGAATAATCTCTCCTTGTTTCTTCCTTCCACCAACTTAATTCGTAATCGGCTTATAGGTGTAAGAGTACCATTAGCCATATAGTATAGTTAGGAAAAAGAAACTCATAAAATAGTAAATTAAATTAAACAAAGAATCATGACCTCATATGTTAAAGTCCCTTAGAATCTCCATCAAAAATTTATCTACCTCTTCATCCTCCTCTAAGTAAGTGTGGATCAGTATTTAAGACACAAAATTATCTCCTACTTAATTTTATAATTTTAGTATTAGGCCAGGCGCAGTGGCTATAATCCTAGCACTTTGGGAGGCCGAGGCAAGAGGATTACTTGAGCCCACGAGTTTGAGACCAGCCTGGACAACATGGTGAGACTTCATCTCTACCAAAAAAAAAAAAAAAATTAGCTGGATGTGGTGGCATGTGCCTGTAGTCCCAGCTACTTGGGAGGCTGAGGTGGAAGGATCTCCTGAGCCCAGGAGGTTGAGGCTGCCATGAACTGCTATCGTGCCACTGTACTCCAGCCTGGACAACAGAGTAAGACCCCGACTCAAAAAAAAAAAATTATTAGAATTGTGATAATATTCACTATGATTTGGAATTTCATTTATATGCAATTTTAACTGTATTACAGGTCATATAAACCTCTGTAGATTGATATGCCTGAGAACTTAGCCTCCATTTATGACATTGCTTCTTTAGGAAACGCATTCTGAATTACAAACACTCCTTTGAATACAGGTCATTTGTAGGTCAGAGACTTGGTGGAGGCGGGAGTCAGAGGCTTCCAGAATCTGACATCCACTGTCTGTGACTGTCTCTTAGACTTTCTGAGTAGCAAATGCAGAAGTCTGAAGCTTTCTAATGCTTTGTTTCCCAAATTTCTTGATGTAACAGGTTAGTAACAGGTTTTAAAAAATGTATGAGCAGGTTTACTAACGATCCCCCCTCAAATATATGTCCAAGTCCTGAACCGTATACCTGTGAATGTGACCTTATTTGGAAATAGGGTGTTTGCAATTGCAATTAAATAAAGGATCTCAAGATGAGCTCATCCTGGGTTACCTGGGTGGGCCTTGAACTCAATGACAAGTGTCAAAAGAGACACAGAGGAGAAAGACACAGAAGCCACGTGAAGATGGAGACAGATTGGAGTGATGCAGCCACAAGTCAAGGAACGCTTGGCGCCGCCAGAAGCTGGACGAGGCAAGGAAAGATCCTCCCTACAGGCTTCGGAGGGAGAGCGGCCCTGCCAGCACCTGAATGTCAGACTTCTGGTCTCCAGAACTGTGAGAGAATGAATTTCTGTAGACTCAAGTACCATGTTTGTGGTAATTTGTTTCTGCAGATCTAGGAAACAGAGAGAGTGTATTCTGTGAGTACTCATGTAGGATGAACTAGTGCTGACGACTCCCGCAGCCTCCGTTCTGTTACCAGAGCCTTGGTAGATGGACACACACCAGTTATTGACCTAAGATTTACATATGTCTTCATTAATCTTTATAGCAAACCCATGTTCCTCTTAGAAATGTGGTCACTGGGGTTTTGAGAGATCAAGCCCCTAGCGCAAGTATGCACGAATAATCATAGTAACTACTGCCATTCACTGAGCAGCTACTGTGGGCCCGACATTGTCCTCAACGTTGCACACGTAGCCTTACCTAAATCTCCAGCAATTGCCTGAGGTCTGCACCATTCATGCATTCTCGTGATGAATATTTATAGAGTGCTTGCCGTATGCCAGGCGCTGTCCTAGATGCTGGGACATTCGGGAGCAGGTTGGATGGTAATCCCTCCCTCATGGAGCTTGCGTTCTAGTATGCTGAAACAGACAGTAAACAAAGAGGTGAATGAGATATTGTGTCTGACGGTGTGGCTGCAGTGAGCCGTGATCATGCTACTGTAGTCTGGCCTGGGAGACAGAGTGGAGAGCAACTGACCAAACAAATCAGGGAAGGGAGAAAGGGAAAATGTAGGGAGTTGTAGCTTTGCATAGTTTGGTCAGAGGAGATTTCAGTGAGAAGGGAAGCGGTGAAAGCCTATCTGGGAAAAGTGGTCCAGGTTCATTTCTATTTTAAAGATGAAGAGTGAGGATCTGAGAGGAGACCTGCCCAAGGCCACACAGCTCTAAATAATCCGACAACTGTTGAAGTCATTGTTCATAACCATTTACAATAGTCATTTATTTAAGTCATTATTCCTAACCATTTACAATAAATCTGCCAAATAAATGTTATATTAATATATATTTAAGCTTCATTAAAGTGCACAATGCAATAATTTGATATGTGTGTACATTATGAAATAACAACAACTTAATGTTTCCATCGCCTCACAGTTACCATATATTTCTTTTATTTTTTATTTTATTTATTTATTTTTATTTTTTTATTAAATCAATATTTTTTATTATGGTTCTGTGGGGTACAGTTAAGGGTTAGGTGTGCAATTACGTTTCATTCAGGCACCCTGTCATATATATATTTCATAAAATAGGTTATAAATGCAGGTGAGGACTTGAGCCTCAGAATGGTGAAGTGACCTGCCCGAAATGACGTGCAGCTGGACATGCAGCACAGCCAGGATCCAAACCCAGGTCTTCATGCACATGTCCCATCTATAGTTGTAATCATCTGATCTGAGAATGGACTTCTCCCTGGGTGCCAAAGTTTCCAAGGTAGTCAGTTCCCGTGAGAGAGGTTGTCCGTTGATGCTGCAGAAATATCAGAAAGCTCCCTCTCTCCTGACCACAGAGGTTGACACTTTGGCTCAGCTGGAAGCATATAGATAAGGTATTTCCTTATCTATATGCTCGCTTTTATTGACCATTAGGGGGTAGGGGTTGAGAGAAGGTGGGGGTTAAGTTCTTATCCTATAATTTTCTTCCCTAAGGAATCAATCACTGTCACAAGCACTTTCTTGACTACATATTAAGCTAATATTTAAAGCCAAAACCTGTTGTGTTTTTTTGAGTTGGACTCTCACTTTTCGCCCAGGCTGGAGTGCAGTGGCACGCTCATGGCCACCGCAACCTCAGCCTACTGGGCACAGGCGATCTTTCCACCTCAGCCTTCCAGGTAGCTGGTACTACAGGTGTGTGCCACCACACCTGGCTAATTTTTGATTTATTGTAGAGATGAGGTCTCAGCAAATAGCCCAGGCTGGTCTCAAACCCCTGGACTCAGGTAATTCTCTCGCTTCCACCTCCCAAAGTGCTGGAATTACAGATGCAAGCGACCGTGCCTGGTGAACCTGTTTGCACTCCAGTCTGGGCGACAGAGTGAGACTCCAACTCAAAAAAAAAAATGTTCCTGTTGGTAATTGTTCAATATTTGTCAGTGCCTCAAACTGTGAGAATGTGCCATCTAGTGGCTTCATGCTGAAATTACTTTTCCCTAGTAAGTCAATATTTGGTAGCAAATTCCAGAATATTTCTCTTTACTTAGAAACAGAAAATTGCCAATCAGAGTTGGACAAAGAAGCAAACTTTTATTATTAAAAATACAATTTTGAACAGGAATTCAACATGTACTGGAAATTAGGTTGTAGGGCAATCGACAATAATTTAAGAACAAATTTCTAGGTGTTATTGAGTCTCTGATGATGAAATTGTCCATGCTGTTCTGAAATCATTGGAATAATTGTGAGATTTAGTGGAATGAAGAGGTCATGAGTATGAAGCAGATTTCAGCCATGGGAAGATCCAGTTATACAACTCTTAGCTTCAAATTCCTTCTGGAATGAAATAATGTCTCTTGCAGCAACTTGGGTGGAATGGGAGAACATCATCCTAAGTGAACTAACTCAGGAACAGAAAACCAAACACCGCATGTTCTCACTTAAGAGGGAATTCAACCAAGGACCAGTAAAGGGAAAGAAAATGGTATAATGGATGCTGGAGACTCAAAAAGGGGAGGTGAAGGAATGAAAAATCAACCATGGGGTACAGTGTGCACAGGTGGGAGTGCTGGGTACACTTAAAGCCCAGACTTCTTCACCACTGTATAGTGCAATCATATAGCCAAAAACTATTTGTACTCCCTAAAGCTATTGAAATAAAGGAAAAAAATCCCTTCAGGCTGAACGATAGACAGTGTTTCTCAGCTCATGCAAGTCTAGGGCTCATACAGCCTCTCGTTAACAGTGAAAAAAGGGCCATTACCTTGTTAAGCTATGGCCAGTTCATGTTTTCTTAAGCCTTGGACCTCTCCCCTACTTTGGGGAGGTGAAACTCTTCTTTCTGTCTCTAATTTTCTTTCTAAAAAACTGTATTTTCTAATCTAAAAAAAATAGTGAAAAAAGAAAAATGGTTTCTGTACTTGTCTCTCATTCACTATGGTGGAACCTCAGTATGCCCTCCACACCTCCAGCCATGACTGAGGTTGTCTTTCCTGTGCTGGTGATCACAGACTTTTGCGTGATACAGTGGGCTCCAGAACCAGACTGCCTGGATTTGACCTTGGGGAAGTTACTAAATTCTCTGTGCCTCAGTCTCCTCATTTGTCATAGGATTGTTATGAGAATAAAATGAGCTGATATATGCAAAGTGTTTAAGTTAGCACACTGTCACACATTAAGTGTCAGAAATAGGTTTGCTAGTAGGATTCTGCCTGCGTATATGCCCGCTGTTTTCTCTCTCTCTGTCTCTGGTTATAGTTCTGATTCCAGCTCCGTGCTCTGTAGTGATGTCAACTGTGAGGTTTTGGCTGTTCCCAAGGCCTTGTGGAGAGGCTTGGCCTGAGTGACATCTGTTGGCTCATGTAGGCAGGGACATCGCTTTGCTGAAGATGCTTCCTAGGCGCTAGCATCTGACACAGCTGGGGCCATTGATGGGTCAGGGCCTCCAAGGTGCAGGTATTGAACTCTGTTCTCTGACCAACACTTTTGTGTCACATTCTGACATATTGGACCTAAACGGTGATGCCTTCTATTGTCTTACTGACATACTTTTTGACATTATAGCTTCCTGTCCCCAGGAGTTGTGACAATTGCTGTAGCAAAAGCATTTAGAGGTGATATAGCACAGCACAAGAATGTGGTCTTGGGAGGTAGGCAACTTGGCCTACAAACGCTGCTGGTTACCATCTGTTAAACTGTAGACAATTTACTTGGTGTCTCGGTTCTCTTATCTGTAAAATGGGAATATAAAATTAGTACTTTCTTCATGCGGAGATATAGTGGGTTCAATACTATACTCCCAAAATTCACATCTACCCATCAGAATGTGACCTGATTTAAAAATTGCATCAGGCCAGGTGCGGTGGCTCACGCCTATAATCCCAGCACTTTGGGAGGCCGAGGTGAGAGGATTGTCTGAGTTCACGGGTTTGAGATCAGCTTGGGCAACTTGGGCGAGACCTCACCTCTATAATAAATCAAAAAATTAGCTAAGTGTGGTGGCGTGTGTCTGTAGTTCCAGCTACTTTGAAGGCAGAGGTGGAAGGATCACCTGAGCCCAGCAAGTCGAGGTTGTGGTGGCCGTGAGCATGCCACTGCACTCCAGCCTGGATGACAGAGTGAGACTCCAACTCATAAAAAGAAAATTGAGTCTTTGCAGATATAATCAGATAAGGATCTCAAAATGAAATCCTCCTAAATTGAGGGTGGGCTCTAAATCCAATGACTGGTGTCCTTATAAGAAGAGGAGAGAGACACACAGAGACCCACAAAGAAGAGACCATGCGAAGACCAGTGTGAGGGAAGAGGAGAGATTGGAGTGATGTGGCCACAAGCCAAGGAAGGCCAGGAGGCACCAGAAGTTGGAAAAGGCAAGGAAGGATCCCTCCCCTAGAAGCTTCGAAATGAGCATCGCTCTGTAACACCTTCATTTCAGACTTCAGACCTCCTCAACTGCCACTAAGCAGTGCTAGAAAATGGACACAGGAGGTTAACAGGGTTAAACAAGTTACTCTGCAGAAGGTCCTTAAAGCTGATTTTCACACAAATTAAATACAGGCATATATCAACTCTTATTTCTTTTGGGGGCAATTTAACATAGTGGATAAGAGCATAGACAGTTGTAACTGACAGATCAGGCTCTGGTGAAGTCTGCGGAGACCTGGCTCTGAAACTTACCAGTGGTGTGACTTTGGGGGAGGATCTTCAACTTCTGAAGGTTATGGTCTTCTTGTGAATAAAACAGGATAATAATAGTTGCTGTCTCCTAGGCTGACTGTAAACATGGAGATGAAAAATCCAAGCACTCCACACACACTCTTGGCATTAGAACGTGAGCTCCCGATGTGGTTGGATCAAGCACGTGCAACTGACTTGCCCCGTTTCAGGATTGTCCATTCCCTGAAGCCTCCTAGGTCCCTTATGTAATATGGCCCTGGCGCTCCCAGCCTATGGGTCCTTCTGCCGTGCCTGGATCCTGGGTGAGCATGGTTCAGACCCAAAGTGGGATCTCCATGGTGTAAGCAAAATGCATTTCTGTTTAAGGATTATAGGTTGTTAAAAAGTCCGAGCTCTTAACCATCCTCTTTGCAGATTGCTTCTGGAAATGGCTTGGGCTAGGAATCAGAGGGAATGGAGTTGTGGCCCCAGCTCCTCGATTAGAACTTACTGCCTGACTTCAGCCAGTGGGAGTTCCCTCATGTCACCTGTGAAATGATGTTGGACAAAATCATCTCTGAGCTCGCTTTACACTCTGATATCTTCCAGCTCTAGGAGGAAGCCAAGGTTTCAGCCAGGCTGACCACATTTTCAAGCCCAGAATCTAAAACTGGTACTGAAGGCAATCTAAGCTTTGACATCCCTCTTGTGTTCAAACTCCAGACAACAACTGGAGACCAACTCACTAATCATCTGCCTGCATATTTAACAGGTGGCCATTGAGTTGCAACCTTGAGATCGCTCCAACTGGAAGGCCAGGTAGGTCCATGAAGGAATGATTCTGTTGTGAACGAGAGCACTATCTCTTTGTGTATTTCTCCCGGTGCCTCCTGCACAACCAGTGTCTTTTAGGGTTTAAGAAATAAAATGTGAAACAGGTCTTGGCAGCTCATGCCTGTAATCTCTGCACTTTGGGAGGCCAAGGTAAGAGAATTGCTTGAGTCCAGGAGTTCAAGACTGGCGTGGGCAACAAAGCGAGACCCCTGTCTATACACACACACACACACACACACACACACACACACACACACTAATAATAAGCTGGGCATGGTGGTGTGTGCATGTATGTAGTCCCAGGTTCTCAGTAGGCTGAGGCAAGAGGATAACTTGAGCCCAGGAGTTCAAGGCTATAGTGAGCTTTGACTGTGCTTGGGACAGAGCAAGACCCTGTCTCAAAAAAAAAAAAAAAAAAGAAAGAAAGGAAAGAAAAAGAAATAAAACGTGAGTTGAACACATGAAGGAGGCATTGTAGAGGGTGGTTCAAGCATCAGCCAGCACACTCTGGGGTGTTGCAGAATGAATATGAATATTTGTACAAGGGTTTTAGTGCTGGTTCTGCTCCTGCTGCTACTTTGGGAAGTAACTTAACATCTCTGAGCCTTAGCTAATCATCTGTTTAGTGAAATTCAAATGCCCACCAGTATTGGTTGGGGTTCTTGACTATATGGAACAGAAAATCTGACTCAGATTGGTTAGAAAGGAAATATAGTCCCTCCTGTAGGAGACATTTCTCATGGGAATCCCCTCACATTCAACCATGGTGGTCTCCACAGTTATCTCTTACTGTACCTTTCTTAGGATGAACGAAGCTTTTCCAGAAGAATTTTCCTGGGGAGAAGGGTTCAGTATCTACCACTGGGCAGGGGAATGGAGTCTATGTTGCTATCAGCTGTGTAGAGTTGGTGGACACTTGGACAAAAATCGGAAGAAGGGCAGACGGATGCCCAGCAGGCTGCCTGACAGCGTGGAGCCAAGAATTAGATGATGAATGTGATCATCTTTTCCTTGTGAATTTTAAAGTGTCAGGTGTTTCTTTTCAACAATGGGGGCTTGGACTAACTAAAGCTAATGTTCCTTCCAACTCAGTGTTCTTCTTCTTCTTTTTTAGATTGGAAAATATCATTTATTTAGAAAGTAAATGAGAGAGAGAGAGAGAGAGAGAGAGACACAGAGAGGAGTTTCACCTCCCCAAGGTCGGGGAGGGGGCCAAAGCTTAGGAAAACATGGTGACCATAGTGCAAAAAGCCACATGGCCAGATGAGAGCTTAGTGAAGCAATGTCCCCAACTCTGCATTCTTATGAGTTTTCAAATGATAGCCATTTCCACTGGCATGATGATTTTTCTAGCTGTGCTCAGGAATGCTGTTGGATAACAAAATGCTGACTAGTCACATGCTTTGGGGCATCAATACAGCAGCAGTAAATAAACAATGACAAAATTACTATCATCACCCCCCAAAAAACAATTAGCAACTCGAATGAGAATAATCTAGAGGAAAGCTCTTTTTAATTTTAGCTTTGTGTCATTTTGCAAAATAATAATTTTTTGTGGCTTAGTATTGTTTTTATTTTGAATTCATGTGGTGGTTTTATAATGTTTTCATGCTCGGGGTGTTGATCCATATGTTTCTGAAACTGGAAATAGTTATTTATCAAGATTTTAAAAAGGCAACTAGAGAACCTTTTTTGGGATTTACTTTTCTATATACTAGCCATGCCATTTTTCTACATCTCTAAATCTAAGGATAGATGTAATACAAAATTGCAATTCTGAATGGGGAACTACCATCTATCAAGCAGTGGTCTCTCTAGTAGATAGCTTTGTCTTTGATCTTATTATTTCTGTTAATGATGTGGATGAAGAAATAGAAGAAATGACCATCAAATGTGGACTTATGAGACAAAGATAGGGAGAAAGAGCTAATATTATCAAAGAAAGTCTTAAGAAGCCAAATGATTTCAATAGGCTATAATGCTGAGCTAAAACCAATAAAGTGAAATTTAATAGAGATACAAAGTTACCATTTAACTGTAAAATTTTACTAAATAAAGAAGAGGGCCAGGCGCGGTGGCTCACACCTATAATTCCAGCACTTTGGGAGGCCGAAGCAAGAAGCTTGCTTGAACCCCAGGAGTTTGAGAACAGTCTAGGCAACAGAGCGAGACCTCATCTCTGCAAAACATCCTAAAGTTAGCTGGGCATGGTGGCAGGCACCTGTGGTCCCAGCTACTTGGGAGGCTGAGATGGGAGGATCACCTGAACCCAGGAAGTTGAGACTGTGATGAGTCATGATCCTGCTTCTGCCCTCCAGCCTGGCAGCAGGGTGAGACCACAACTCAAAAAAAAAAAAAAAAAAAAAAAGAATGAAAGACCAAAAAGACCAGATAGTCTAGTTTATCTCAAGTCCTGTGAGTTAGCAGCTAAAGAAGGTCACACTATCAGTGTTCATCCTGATTCTGACCTTGGTGCCACTCAGGTAACACCTGGCTGCTGTCTTTTAGGAAGGGCACTGACAAACTGAAGTAATTAAGTAATAAAATAAAGTAGTTATGATGGTCTCCAACATGAACAACAAATCTACCAAGTTCTTAATATATGCTATCTCTGATTTTCACAGAGCCCTGGAAAAATAGATAATATTACTCACACTTTACAAAAAAGGGAAATTAACTCTCCCAAAGCCCTTGACCAAGTTAGAGAGTTTAATTTTTTAAAATGTTTTAAATTTTTATTAATTAAATTTAAGTGTTTATGCAAATCTTATTTATTATTATTATCATTTATTTATTTATTTTTTGAGATGAGGTCTCGCTATGTTGCGCAGATTGGTCTTGAACTCCTGGGCTCAAGCAATCCTCTCACCTGGGCTTCCCAAAATGCTGGGATTACAGGTGTGAGCTACCATGCCCAGACCAGGGATAAATTCTTTACATAATACTGTAGGGAATCAGTATATGCCACCTCAAAATATGCCATTTTGGCATAAGGATTATTTGGAACTGAAGACACTTAAGAAACAGCAGATGACTCCCAAAAGCCTCTCTGCCCTCCCCTACCTATTTGTCTCTTATTTGCCCCTAGACAGCACAAGAGGAATCTATGCAGCAAACTTTACAATAGCCCATATTTTCCATTAGTTTCTCCTACCTATTTACCGTTTCACAGTTCACGTCCCCTAAAAGCATAAACACCTCTGTCTTGGCTCCTATTCACAAATTTGCTATTTTGGTTATGATGCTATATAGGCTCAAGTTCTAATCATTGCTTCTAGTCATCCATCTCTAAATTTCTCCCGCATGTATACATGCTGCATGTGTTAATAAACTGTGTCTTTCCCTTGTCAGTCTATCCGTTGTCAGTTTAATTTCAGGGGTCCCAGTTGGAGAACCTAGGAGCGTAGAGAAAAAAGTTTTTTCCTCCTCTATAATACAATAAGCTTATTGGGAAAGGTGAAATATACAAGGTCTGGATCAGCAAGAGATGAGACCTGGTCCCCATTCTCTGGCACCCTATGGAGATGAATTTGGGGTGAGGGCATTCTGCCGGCCATATGGTGTGGCAGTCTATGTTCTAGGGTAGTGATACACCCCCTCATCTCCCTCTCCCTGAGCAAAGGGCAAGCACAAGAGAAATGTAGACAGTAGGGGAATAATCAGTCTGATTTGGATAGAGATTCTGCAAGTCTGAAAATGCTCTTAGTGTACTCTCACTAAGAGCTTAATTTAGCTGGTGTGTAGTCTGTTTTGTGTTGCTATAAAGAAGTCCCTGGGGCCGGGTAATTTATAAAGCACAAAGGTTTATTTGGTTCACAATTCTGATGTCTGCCGAAGTTCAAGATTGTGCATCTGCATCTGGCAAAGGCTACAGGCTGGTTTCACTTCATGAAAGAAGGAAGAGGAGCTGGTATGTGCAGAGATTACAAGGCCAGAGAGCAAGCACATGGGAGGGGTGCCAGGCTCCTTTCACAATCAGCTGTCCTGGAAACGAATAAAGGGAGAATTCACTCACTCTCCCTAGCATCCAGAGGGGATTCATCTATTCATGAGGATACTCCCCATTAGGCCCCACCTCCAACACTGAGGATCAAATTTCAACATGAGATTTGGAGGGAACTAACATCCAAATTATAGCATAGTTCTTGGTTGGAAACCACTTTTCCTTCAATATGCGAAGGCAGTGCACCCAGTGTTACTTTCAGGGAGTCCAAAGTCATGTAGATTCCTGTCTCTGCGTGAACGTGTTCTTTATGTTTTTCCCTATCTGGAAACTTAAAGGACCAACACTTTGGTTCTGCTACTCTGAAATACAAGGTGTCTTTATGTGGGTCACTTGCATCTATTCTGTGGGACCAACAAAGAATGGTGATGCTCCCATAGACCACCAACAGTGCAAAGCCATTAGCACCCCAAAGCCTGAAAGGGTCAGAGGAAAAAGTAGAGTTATTGGAAGGAAACAAGCTGTAGCCACCCATGAGAGGCCATCTGACAGGAACTGTGGTCATAGCAGGGAAAAGCAGCCATTGCCAAAACCACACTCAGAAGAGTACAGATGATTTCCATTATTCATGGTAGTTATGATCTACAAAGATGCCACAGCTGGGCTCAGTGGCTCAGTCTGTAATCCCACGCTTTGGGAAGCTGAGGTGAGTGGATTGCCTGAGCCCGGGGGTTCAAGACCCGCCTGGGCAACTTAGCGAGACCTCGTCTCTACAATAAATCAAAAAATTAGCCGGGCATGGTAGCACACACCTTTAGTTCCAGCTACTCGGAAGGCTGAGGCGGAAGGATCGCCGAAGCCCAGCAGGTCGAGGCTGCGGTGGCCGGGAGCGGCCACTGCACTCCAGTCTGGGTGACAGAGTGAGACTCCAACTCGAAAAAAAAAAGATGCCACAAACACTGAATTAGTGAGGACTGAACCATTGTTCCTAGAAGAAATACAGGATTAGGTTCCTCTGAGCTCTGGCGCCATTCTTTGTTGGTTCTCTAGCACTAATCATGCTTCCCTAAATAGTCCTCTTATTAAATTTTCTTCAGTCACCCTTTTATATGTACTGCCTGTTTCCTGTCAGGATCCTGATGATTCATTTGGTAGAAAATATACTCAAGCAATTGTCTCATAATGTAGAGCAAAAAAGTAAAGAATTTTTTTTTTTTTTTGGTAGAGGTCTCACTCTGTTACCCAGGCTGGAGTGCAGTGGTGTGATCACAGCTTACTGCAGCCTCGACCTCTTGGGCTCAGATGATCCTCCCACCTCAGCCTCCTAAGTAGCTGGGACTACAGGCATGAGCCACCCGGCCCAGCTAAATTTTTGATTTTTATTTTTTGTGGTAGAGGTAAGGTCTTGCTATGTTGCCTAGGCTGGTGTTAAACTTCTGGGCTCAAGCAATCTTCTTGCCTCAGCCTCCCAAAGTGCTGGGATCAGGCGTGAGTCACCATGCCTGAACAGGAACTGAATTCCTGACTAACAGGAATTCCATATAGAGAGAAGAGTCCGGAAAACATAGCTGAAACAATATAAGAAAATGCCCCAGAATTAAGGAACACGAATCTTTAGAGTGAAAGATCCACACAAAGTAAAGCACCTTCATATAGATATTCAGAGCATTAAGCATAAACTATCAGAATATTTAGGGAGGAAACAAAAATATTACCTAGAAATGAACAGAAATCATACTGGCATTTGATATCTTATCAATAGCCACAGATGCTATAAGATAAAGAAGTAATGTCATCAACTTCATGAAATGAAATAATTTCAATTCCATATCAATATAAATAATCAAAGATAAGAAAAGAGTGAACATCTTTTTATATAATTAAAAATCCAAAACTTTGACTTTTCAAGCACCAAGAACCTTTTCATAGGGAGTAACTTATAGATATAATCCAGTAAAATGAGAAAGTAAAATAATAAAGAATAATATGGGTTTTAGGAAATAATACATTCAGTCTAGAAGAAAAGTTACAAGATAGCAACTACATAGAAGGCCTACAGAGCAGCTATTCCATGTAAGAAGAGGAGCTTGGAGACTACCAGAGGGTGGTCTCCTAGAAAAAAAAAAGGAAGAATTTGATAGAATAAGTGTGTGATCAGGCTGGGCACGGTGGCTCATACGTGTAACCCTAGCACTTTGGGAGGGCGAATTGAAAGGACTGCCTGAGCCCAGGAGTTTGAGACCAGCCTGGGCAACATGGCAAGACCTCATCTCCACAATAAATGAAAAAATTAGCTGGGAGTGGTGGTGCACACCTGCAATCTCAGCTACTAGGAAGGGTGAGGTGGAAGGGTTGCCTGAGCCCACATAGATCCTGACTCCCACCTCCCATGTGAATTGGAAAGCGACAGAGATAGAAAGAGAGGTAACTATATATACACATAAATGTATAGATAACTATATACACATAAATGTATAGTAACTATATACACACATAAATGTATAGATACTAACACACACACACACACACACACACACACACACACACGCACGCACAGAACATGCAAACTGAGTTTCTTATTTTGGAAAAGGGCAGTGTCCACGTTTTTCAGCCAAGTATTTACTTATCATTATCATTTTTTTGGGAGTCTCACTTTGGAGGCTGGAGTGCAGTGGCACAATCATAGCTCACTGCAGCCTCGACCTCCTGGGCTCAGGTGGTCCTTCTACCTTAACCTCCCGCATACCTGGGTTTACAGGTGCATGCCACCATACCTGACTAATATTTTTATTTTTTGTGTTGCCCAGGCTGGTCTTGAACTCCTGGGCTCAAGTGATCCTCCCACCTTGGCCTCCCAGAGTGTTGGGATTACAGGTGTAAGCCATGCACCGGGCCTTAGCCAAGTATTCTTTAGATTTGAATCCTATTTCATTGTCTGCCTTTCTGGTTTGATCCCTGTCTTTTATCCTCTGTTATTTGCTTGTATTTTCATGACTATGTCAACTGCGTTTCCATTTCCATCTTTAAATATGTGACAGACCCAGCCCTGTTTATTTGTTTTTATACTTTTAATGATGCTTAATGTTAATGTATGTGTATTGCATTGAAATTATAAATCATATATATGACAAAGGAGAAAAAAACACTCTAATTTTTTTTCTTTATAAAGAGGGGAGAAAAAAGGAAGATTTGTTTATTATTTTGTTACTTAACAGTTATGAGTCTCGCTCCCTTTTTTTTTTTTTTTTTGAGTTGGAGTCTTACTCTGTTGCCCAGGATGGAGTGCAGTGGTATGCTCACGGCCACTGCAGCCTCGATCTGCTGGGCTCAGGTGATCCTTCCAAGTAGCTGGAACTACAGGCGCCCACCAACACGCCCAGCTAATTTTTTGATATTTATTGTAGAGATGAAGTCTCACCATGTAGTTCAGGCTGGTTTTGAACCCCTGGTCTCAGGCAATCCTCTTGCCTCAGCCTACCAAAGTGCTGGGATTACAGGCTTTAGCCACTGCACCTGGTCTATGAACCTCTTGCAAGAAAAAAACAACAAATTCCATGGCTACAACACTTTCACCTTTTAAGATTTTCTCCTAAGGTGGAAACTGTGAGTTATTTAATCATATTGTTAGGATCACACTCTTAGTGGGGCCTCCAGAATGTTAGGTCAGGCCCTAACATGTGGATATTTGTTGTGTGGTCTGATGCTGCATAAAAGATGCATAGAATTAAACAGAATTTAGATTAGAGAATATAGTTTATTTAGAAAGTAAATGAGAGAGAGAGGGAGAGGAAGAGGTAATTCATCTCCCCAAGGTGGGGTTGGGCAAAATTTAAGAAAACATGGCCTGGCCATAGCTCAAAGAGCACATGGCTATACCACAGTTTAGCAAGGCAATGGCAAAATGACTACTCATGGTTGAATCCTTTTAACCATTTCCTTTGGATGGTAGAAGGTCATTAAGGTGATTGGGTGGTGGAATGCTCTGCTTCATCACAAAGGAGCTGGTAAGGGCAGGTACTGATGTCAGGTGATGGACAGCAGGTAGATTGGTGGGTTAGTCACATGAGTCTTAGATCTTGATTGAGGTTGCCAGACATTAGCATTTCATGCCCTCAGGTGGTAGGATACATGGAAGGAGACAAGGGGAGGGGGTTTTCCTACTAGAGACTTGGTCAAGCATTTGCAATCCACAAACTCCTTGACCAAAAGGTGGTCTATTATCATTTCTATGGCTGGGTCCTTGTCTTGCATCTGATGGAGATTTGCCAGGGGGGTATGGTAAGCTGGCCTGCAGTGAAATGTCTGACCACTTCCTAAAACCTGCCTATTGGAAATTTATCTATGTCTAAGCTGTGCTAGATTCAAAGCGTGTCAATCAAAGCACAAATAGATAAATTTCCACTGAGGCGAAATGTGAACTAAGTTTATTCTAAGTTTCTTGGGGTTCCTCCTTTTCACATATGATGCATATATTTGCTCATGACTATAGTGTTGCTGAGCATTTGTACCCCACAAAAGAGAGTAATGTGGTCCTGTGCCCCAACTTCTGTGTCCAGGATAAAATTGACCCCAAAGGATAATTCCTCTTTTTCTTTTAATTTTTTTTTTTTGATAGCAATGAGGTCCCACTGTATTGCCCATGCTGGTCTCGAAATCCTAGGTTTAAGCAATTGTCCTAACTTGCCCTCCCAAAGTGCTGAGAGTACAGGCATGAGCCATTGTGTCTGGTTTAGTTCCACTTTTTCTTCCTCTTTATTCACACTGAAGGCTCAACCACAAAAAAGGATGGGGGCTCACACTGCAACGGACAGAGTGGTGATTTTGACGCTCTCTCTGAAGCTCAGTGAGATGCCTAGGGAGCAGGGTGCCACGTGACGTCCATTTCCTCTTTCACTGCATCTGTCTCAGGGGAGTACTTTGGGCGTCAGCTGCAGGAAGGTCGAATCCATTACCAGCCCTTTTTCAAAGCTCGTACTGACTGCAGGAGTGGATTATTGGGCCTGAAACACTCAAGTCTACAAAGGAGAGGGAGCCAGAAGGTGTCTTAATGGAACAAGGCGGGATGTGGTCAAAAGGAAGCAGGTGCACGGAGGAAGAGGCCAGATGGCTTCAGAAAGAGAAGCTCCTCCCCTTCCCCCAGGCATTGCCCGTGGCTGTGTTAGAACGGCTTTAAGTAACAGGTGTTCGCCTGCCCTGTTGTGGTACCTAAAGCTCGTCATCCTGGGGAGGGCATCTGAGTGTGCATCAGTGTGAATTGGGTTTGATGCATTTGAAGCACACGTTCAGATCTGGGAAATGAATCCAGCCTCTTGGTTGAGTCGCCTGCAAAAAGATGAGCTTTTGCTGGGAAAGCTGGGAGCTGGGCCAGAGCAAGTACTTATGAACTGGAAACGCTGAAGGCCTCTGCAAGCCTGTGCACTACGGCTAATTTTTGTATAATGGGAAATAGCACAAAAACCTGTGGAACTTGAAATGGAAAATGAAGGGGATTTGATGAAAACCTTTTCCAGAAACAACCAGGGCTTTATAAACTGAAACATGCTTTCTTTTTTTTAAACTCTCTCTTGGTTTATTAAAGATCAGGTGAGAATTGGCTTGTTCCAGGGGCGTTGGGTGCCTTGTTTTATGCTATTTCTGTTAACCAATCGGGTTGATCTCCTACTTATTTCTAACCTCTTGTTTCTCCTGAATTGAAGAAATATTTTTGGCTATTTTAAAATAAGGGAATTGTTTATAACATGTATATTTCAACAGAAAGAGGAGTTTTCATTCATCAGGATTCCTAAGTAGGGATTACTAATTCAAGATAGAATTAAAGGGATAAATCTATAAATAATATGTTTCATGTCTTGATTTAATGCTGCAGAATAAATTACTTTTTTTTCCTCAAGGAAGACCCCTCTAATTTCCCTACATTCCTTCTTTACCATTGACACTGGAGAAAAAGAAATGACCTTTTATCAGTTGCTTTCAGGTCTCCAGAAACAGATATTGTTGAGGGAAATAGAAGCCTTTATGCTAAAGTCTAGATGCATTTCTTTGGCATTCCTAGGTATTTAAGAATGCAACCAGAGCTAGATATTGCCACTGATAATAGTTTAACTTTTTCTGAACACTTGCTATGTGACTGGCACTGGGTTAGCATGTGATAAGCAGTTTTTTAAAGCTTTATTCTTAGCTTTAAAGCAAGTAGTGCTATATTTTTGCCATTTTATAGTTTGGAAACCCAAGACTTGAAGGAATTAGCCTAATGTCACAGAGCTAATAAAGTGTAGAACTGAGATCAGGTCTGGATCTTTCTGGCTCCAGATCCAGGGCTTTAAAACCACATAGTATAACACCTTTGTGTCCAAATCGTGACATGCTGACTACCTTCTTTCCTGCCAACCCCCTTGCAGCCACCATTCCCCAGAGCTCCTTCCCATGGGCTCCCGGTGGCCTGTTGCCTGTTCTCAGGTACCATCCTTTCTTATTCATTTTCCTCAGGTCTGGCCCTTGCTGCACTTCTTTGCTTTTCCTTGAGGCTTTTGGTTTCTCTTAGGACATGACCTTTCCTCTCTTTAGGTTGCTTTCCTTTTGATGTTAGCAGTGTCCTATTTGGCCAGTTGTCTTAGATCCAAGAAAAATTATTGAGGGTTTGCTGGGACAAACACCATTTAAAGGCTGACAATCCATTCCTCCAATCATTCACCATTTGATGTACATGTACTATGTGGCGGGCTCTGCGTTGGGTTTGGGGAGACAGAGGTAACTAAGAACTATGGTCTCTCTCAAGGAACTTATGGCCTAGTGTGGGGGAAACAGACATAACAAATATCTATTTCTTTTGTTTTTTTTTTTTTTTTTTTTGAGTTGGAGTCTCACTCTGTCGCCCAGACTGGAGTGCAGTGGCCGCTCCCGGCCACCGCAGCCTCGCCTGCTGGGCTCCGGCGATCCTTCTGCCTCAGCCTTCCGAGTAGCTGGAACTACAGGCGCGTGCTACCACGCCCGGCTAATTTTTGATTTATTGCAGAGATGAGGTCTCGCTGCCCAGGCGGGTCTCGATGGGCTCAGGCAATCCACTCACCTCAGCCTCCCAAAGGCGCGGGATTACAGGCTGAGCCACCGAGCCTGGCTTAACAAATATATATTTCAAATATGGAGTTTCAGGTGTGGCTCCCAGTGTCAGGAGATCTCCATTGAAGTTGATAAGTTAGGGGCTGGAGGAGGTTGGAGATAGTCAGGAAAAGCAAGACGCAAGAGGCTAACAGTCATTTCCTGTACTCTGGTAAGACTGCCAAGACTGCTGTTCCCATGCCCACAGCATACTTGTAAGAGCCTTTCATCTTTCCCCTCCCCCCTCCCCCCCCCCCACACTGCCATGGAGCTCAGTGTTCAGCGAGCTGATTACTGATTCAGTTCAGCGAACTGGCTGCTCTCCTTCCTTTCACCATTTGAAATTGTCTCACATGTCTCGGATGTTCTATTCTTTGTTTATTTGTTTTAAGTCAGGTTCTCACTCTGTCACCCAGGCTGGAGTGTAGTAGCACAATCACGGCTCACCACAGCCTCGACCTCCTAGGCTCAGGTGATCCTCCTGCCTCAACCTTCGAGTAGCTGGGACTACAGGCATATACCACCAAGGCCAGCTAACTAAAAAAATTTTTCTGAGAAGAGATCTTGCAATGTTGCCCAGGCTGGTCTTGAACCCTGAGTTCAAGCAATCCTCCCGCCTTGACCTCCTTGAAGTGCTGGGATTATAGGTGCGAGCCATTGTGCATGACTGGCTGTTCTATTCTGATTTTTTTTTGTTTTGTTTTGTTTCATTTTGTTTTCTAATTCTTTTTTTCTCTTCACATTTCAGTTTGGGCAGTTTCTATTGACCAATCTTCAGTTAAACTGTTTCTTTCCTCAGCTATGTCTCATCTACTCATAAGCCCATCAGAGGCATTCTTTATTTATTTTCTGGTGTTTTTGATTTTATGTTGAAAGTTGGACATGATTTACTGTAACAGGAACTGTGGTAAACAGAATGTCTTAGTCCTTTGGGACTGCTATAACAAACTATGTTAGATTGGGCACTTTATGAATAATACAAGTTCATTGCTCACAGTTTTGGTGAGTTCAAGATCAAGGCACCAGCAGATTCTGTGTCTGGAGAGAGCCTATTCCTTATAGGTGGCATCTTGTATGTGTCCTCACGTGGTTGAAGGGATAAATAGACTCTCCCGGACCTTTTTATAAAAGCACTGATCCCATTCATGAGGGCTCCACCCCAATGACCTAATTATTTCCCAACACCACTGCACTAGTGATTAGGCCTCAACATCTGAGTTTTGGGAGGATGCACACAGATCTAAAGTGAGGTTTTGTTAATCTAGCTAGGAGTTGGGCTGTGTTTAATATCTGAAGTTTGTTATATAAATGAGCCAAAGATGGCTCCTCTATATTGGTCTCTAGCAGCACCAAATCCAAATTCTTACTCATGTAGTTGCTTTAGGTATAGCCCCAGTAAGTATATTTTTAGCCATTTGAAGCCTACTTGTTTTCATACTGTGTGAAACCTCACCCAGCATCTTCTAGTCTCAGATAAAACAATCCTTGGACTATAAAAACGGAGCAGCTGCTGCCCTTCCAAATTCTCTGGTCCAGTGATGTTGAGTGACATTATTTAGACAGGTAAGCCCCCTCTCCCATCCCCCTCTCCCTTGGGAGTTCCCTCGCCCTCTTTGCTTTCTGAGGGTTGGCCTCTTGCCGTTGTCTCTGGAAGGTCTTATGCTGGGAGGGATGTCCTCTGCTCGTAAACCTATCAAAGCATTGGCCAAATAAAGCTTCATGTGCTATGGCCGCTTTGTAGTTTTATCTTTTTCTTTGATCTGTCTCAAATCCCCAAACTCATTACTTAGGAGTTGTAGATGCCAGAAGCATCAAATTCCCCAGTGCCCTTGTTTTTGTCCTTCCTTTTGTCTTTGAGCTTCCCTAAAAACTCCTCCTTAGGTAGAGTCTATGTCTTGCAGCACTTTTAGTTGTAATCCACTGTTATGATCCTGGAGGTCTGTGGATCTGAAGGCAAGGCATGGGGAGGGAAGAGTTCTATCTTAGAAGCAAATCACAGTCTTTCTGTGGTCCTGTGTCCCAGGTCTGTGACTACCACAAGTGTGTCGTAACTTTTCTCACCACCTTAGGTAAGTCAGGAAGGCTAGATGAGGTTGAGTTGGGAAATGCTTTTCCTCAAGGCTAGATAAGGCTATGGTAAAGATACCCTGGAGAGTAGGTCTCTGATATGGACAATGCTCTGGACATATTTCACATAATTACTTTTCCTCATTCCGTGACAGAAACATGAAAATCTTTCTTGACTCTAAACCTGGTGGGATTTCTAGAAGTAAAATCCATGAAAGTGTGGTTGTCCTCTAAGATGGCAGGTCCTGGAGTTTCTCACTCTCCTGCCAAACCACAGTTAGCCCCCATCATTTCATCAAAATTATCCTTTAGATATTCCTGCCAGTCTGTGGCTCCTGCAGCTTGTGCTCCAGGTAAGCAGATCTCAGATGTGACTCTCTAGATTCTTCTGTCTCTCCAGATTTTGGGGTTGTACTTTCCCTTGAAATGTTAGTTCTCTCATAGGTCTAAGAAAAGTAACTGATTTTCAGTTTGTTCAGTTTTTTCTTGTTGTAAGGGCAGGAGTGATAGCTTCTAAGCTCTTTATAAGGTGGAGCTGAAACATGGAACCCTTCTTTCCTTTCAGAGATGAATCCCATTATACAAATTTTCCTTCTGGAAATATGGCAGAATAAGTATATGGATATATTTTTGAGTTGGAGTACCACTCTGTTGCCCAGGCTGGGGTGCAATGGCACATTCACGGCCACTGCAGTCTTGACCTGATGGGTTCAAGTGATCCTTCCACCTCAGCCTTTCAAGTAGCTGGAACTACAGGCATGCGCCACCACACCCAGCTAATTTTTTTATTTGTTGTAGAGATGAGATCTCGCTGAGTTGCCCTGGCTGGTCTTGAACCCATGGGTTCAGGCAATCCTCTTACCTTGGCCTCCCAAAGTGCTTTTCGGTGTGTGCCACCGTGCCCAGCCAGAATAAATATTAAGAAAAGACTTCTACCTGTTAATACACACAAAATTTTATAAGATTAACGAACATATTTTTAAAGGCATAACTGAGCCTCGGGAGGTCTCCATGGGCTAAAAACAAAGAGGAAGCAGACATGCAGAGCTGCAAGCCTGAGCCCACGCTGAAGCAGCACTAAAGACAGTTGTCAATATCAGGAACCTAGAGTCCTGGATTTTAAAGGATATGAGGGTGACAGGAGTCCTCGTCTTGATTCTGAGCCAGGTAGGGAGTTGGAAGAGAGACCCTTGCTATACCCTTCATAAAGGGATGAGCTAGAAAGAAATTTGTTTTTCAGCAAGGAAGACAGCAAGCAACTGGGTCTTGGATCTGGGGTAGGGAAATAAAAAGAAAAAAGTTCTCCTTGGAATTCATAAACACAGCTATAACCTCATATATTTTTAGCCTTCTGATTTGTATTCGCTTCAAAGTCTGGGGACCCCTGAGTAGGAAGATCTCAGTAGATCTCAGAAGGAGCAAAGCAAATTATCTCTGGAGGAATGAACTTCATCCCAGGTTCTTCAGGATTGCTACGGATTTAGCTCAGTCAAATATGAGGTCATGGTAACAAATTGAAAAACACACCATGAAGAGCTAGTGTCAGGAGAAGCAACAAACTGCCAAGTCACAGCCTAAAAACTCCAGATATTGGAAGTATCAGATACGTAATCAGAAAGAACAATGTTTACAACTTTTTTTTTTTTTTAAAGAGAAAACCAATCATATGCCTGTACTCTTGTAACTCACTCTTCAGTCCAAGGCAGTCTGACTCCTGTGGACATGGTCCCATGGTAACTGGGTTGTCATGATTACCAACACTGGTATGCTCCCCCTGCGCCCCCCCACAGATCACCACATTCAGTGAGTATTAGCCCACCCTCCTCCTACTGAATTCTCAGCATCATTTGACACAGTTGACCGCTCCTTTTTTCTGAATTCTCTTTTCTTTTGGCTTTTGTGAAGTTGCAGTCTCCCGATTTTCTTTCCTATTGGGCCTTTCCCGGTCTTGGTTGCCTGTAGCATTTTTCTCTCCCACACCTCCAAGTACCCCCCTTTCAGGGTTTGTACCTGACTGTCTCTTCTCGAGCTGTAGCCACTCCCTAGAGATTTACCATGTAGATATTATTTCTATCCATATGATTGTATATGATTTCAGCGGTTTTATATATAGTTATGGTGTAGCAATATGATCCTATATATGATATTAGTAATTAGTTTTTTGGGGTTTTTTTTGGTTTTTTGTTTTCAGTTGTGGCCTCACTCTGCCACCCAGGATGAAGTACAGTGGCACAATCACAGCTCGCTGCAGCCTTAACCTCCTGGGCTCATGCAATCCTTCCACCTCAGCCTCCTGAGTAGCTGGGACTACAGGTGCTTGCCACTGAGGTCTTGCTATGTTGCCCAGGTTGGTCTCAAACTCCTGGGCTCAAGTGATTCTCTTGTTTTGGGCTATCAAAGTGCTGGGCCACCATGCCTGGCCTTATATGATAGTGTCAATTATAAGAATCCTAAATTTACGTCTCCAACCCTGCATTCCTGTAACCAACTATCTACTTGTCTGCAGGCTTTTCAAATATAAAATGTCTTACTGGAGCTCTTTCTCTGTTTTTTAGAGATGAAATCCCACTATGTTGACCAGGCTGGTCTTGAACACCTGGCCTCAAGTGATCTACCTCAGCTTCCCAAAGTGTCAGGATTACAGGTGTGAGCTGCTGCGCCTGCCCCTAACAGTAGCTCTTAATCTGCAATTCTTCATCATCTCCCACAATTTGCTCCTCCCCATCTGCAATCATTTAAGCCTAAAATCTTTGAGAGATCTTATACATAGGGTATAATATAATTTAGTTAATACTTCCCTTAATAATTTTAAAGGAAGACTTTTAAGAATTTGTTTTTTGGTTTTATAACATATAGTTTAGATATCATCTTTGTGCATAAAGCATTGTTTACATTTCAGACTGTCTTTTTTGTTTTTAAAGTCAGGGTCTCACTCTGTTGCCCAGGCTGGAGTGCAGTGGCACAATCACAACTCATTGCAGCCTCAGTCTTCTGGGTTAAGGTGATCCTTCTGCCTCAGCCTCTCAAGTAGTTAGGACTACAGGTGTCTGCCACCATACCAGGCTAATTTTTTTACTTTTGTAGAGACCAGGCTGGTCTTGAACTCCTGGGCTCAAGCAATCCTACTGCCTTGGTCTCCCAAAGTGCTGGGATTACAGGCATGAGCCACTGTATCTGGCTTGATTATGTCTTTTGAATCAATATTGAGAAGTATTAGGTTATTTCTGATGTGTTGAGCCCAGAATAAAAAGTACAAATGTGTTTAAATATTTAAAAGTTGTAACTCAAGCAAACAAACTGATAATGTAGATAAAATATGTTCTGAAAAACTACCTTGACAAATATACCTTCATAAAGACCTGAAATGGCGGGTTTGAATTTAGAATTTTAGGCTCCTTGGAGTTCTGTAATACAACATGCCAGTGCACGGAGAACGGGTCCCAGGTGCTGACCCCTGGCCTGACCCCCTTCTCTGCCCACCCCTAGCTTTGTCTCCCACTGTGAAGGGGAATGTGTGCACATGTGTTGACACCCCAGCCTGCACATTTAAACTCTAGTACTGACCATGCTTTTCTTCCTCGCTACCCTTGGGGTGACCTGTTTAGGCTCTGGAAGCTGGCCTATGGCTATTTGGGCAGGGAATTCCAGAATTCCTGGTGCCTTTCGTGTGTCCTAGAAGGGGCTGGCTGGGCTTGGGCTCCTTGCCTGGGGGAGAGAAGCGCAACTAGACAGGGTAAGAAGGAAGGGAGGGGCAAGACTCAGGGAAAGACCTCTCTTCTGTAGTTCAAGGTAGTATGGAAAGGAAGTCCTGGCTCTAGGCACATGATCAGTTCTCAGAAAGATTTTACCAATTTTTATGCCTACATGTTGAAGGATGCCAGACCAGACAACAGGAGAGTTTCCACTAGTCCCCTCGCTGTGTGACCTTGGAGAGGTGAACATCCTCTCCACGCCTCAGCTTCCTCATATTTAAAACAAACTTCTTTCTAGCTCCAACCTTCTATGGTTCCCTGAAACCAATTGTGCTTTTATCTTTCATGAACTGAATTTCTTTCTTTTCTCTCTCTCTCTCTCTCCTTCCTTCCCTCCCTCCTTCTCTCTTTCTTTTTTTTCCAGAGTCTCACTCCGTTGCCCAGGCTGGAACGCAGTGGCATGATCACAGCCTCGGCCTCCTAGGCTCAGGCAATCCTTCCACTTTAGCCTCCCAAGTAACTGGGACTATGGGCACGTACCACCATGCCCTGATAATTTTCTTGATTTTTTTATAGAGACCTGGTCTCAAACTCCTGGGCTCAAGTGATTCTCCCGCCTTGGCCTCCCAACGTGCTGAGGTTATAGGTGTGAGCCACCACACCCAGCTATGGCCTGAATTTCCTACACCTCCCTTGGTCTGTGATGTTTGTCCTCCCAGTGCTCTTATCCAAATAGGTATTTTTGTCTCCCTCATGTACACCAAGGCTCCTACCAGGTCAGGAGCCAGTACCCGGAACTATGCAGGTTTTCCATAAAAGGTTAAGGAAGACAGAAGCAGCTCACTTGCAACAAGAACAACTTGGATTCCTCCTTTTAATTTTTTCCTCTCTAGCCATCTGTAATAAAATATACATCTCTGAAACAAGGAAGTCACACCCTCTCTGGTTTAAGGAGCACTAACTCCTCAGCGCCTCTGTAGTTATCTGGAAGATTTTATTGCATTTCACTACAAAGAACTGCCCCTTGTCTAGCCCTTGCCTCCCCTACTTGTTTCATAACACAGCGTAGAGATTTATCTTCAAACCCAGGAGCATTTTTAGGTGACTTGAAGCTATATATGCAGTGCTTTCTAAAGAAAGACTTTCAGTTTCCTGAAGATGGCACTGTAATTTTACTTCTGTTCACACAAGCACTTCATCACATATAGAAATTTACCCTCTGTCTAGAATGTGTGCTCATAGATTCATTAAAGTAAAAAATATCTAATAATAACTGTGCACCAACAGAGATGCATATCATGGAGATGTAAAATTTGTGAAAAAAAATTTAAAAAGGGAATCCATGATCAGTTAACGGCTTTTCCTTGTATCATTTAAAAAACCCTCTTCCTAAAGGACACAGAGGTGAATTCTATAGATGAACCAAAGTTAAAAGTAATTATATGATCAGAAAAGATCCGAAATAAAACAATCTTGCCATGTTTTCAAGTCCCTGTCTACAACCTTCATACCATTAAATCAAATAAATGATTTGATCAGTGAACATTTATTACATAGTAAATATTTTCAGATGTGGTGACTGAAATCTCAGTTCATTCAGAGTGTCCTTACAATTTCTGCCCAGGAAAAGGAGGGGTCCCTTCTTCCCCAAGGGACCACATTCCACTCTCTAAAGACTCCTAAGGCAATCGAAAGACTTGCCAATGTGATGGTGGAAGTTATGATACTTGGGCTACAAGTTTTGGGGATAGAACTGACCCATGTCCCATTGGGAACCATTATGTCCAGTGGCTTTGAGCAGCTAGGTACTTTGGAGCCTGTTCTGAACTCTCTTAAGATGGTTGGAATGGGATTCTACCAGAGCCCAGCATTCTTCCCCCACCAAAGGAAACCACATGCCTATAAAAGAAAGGGCTTTTTCTCCCCTAGAAATTTTCAGATTTATCTAGATGCCAGAACAACTTGGAGTTATGAATTTTGAGGGGAGACATCATCATACTAATATATTAAAACGAAAATAAGTAGACAAGTGTATGTTTAAATGAGGTAATACCTTATCCTACGTTTCAGAATAGAAAATATGATGGTTATTGTATGTGTCAACTTGACTGGGCTACAGGCTGCCCAAATAACTGGTAAAATATGATTTCTGAGTATATTTGTGAGGGTGTTTCTGGAAGAGATGAACGTTTGGATTGGTTGACTGAGTAGGGATTACCCTCACCAAAGCAGCAGGGTATCCTTCTATCCACAGAAGGCCTGAATAGAACAAAAAGGTGGAGAAGGGGTGAATGTGCTCTCTTGAGCTGGGGTGTTCATTTTCTCCCGCCCTCAGACATGGGCATTTCTGGTTCTTGGGCCTTTAGACTCCTTCTGGGACTTATACCACTGGCTCCCTCTTCTCAGGCCTACCTGGTTGGACTGGAACATCCCCACTGGCTTTCCTGGGCCTCCAGCTTGCAAAACACAGAGTGTGGAGCATCTTGGCTTCCACAATCAAGTGAGCTAATCCCTCAAATACATTACTTTCTTTTTTTTTTTTTTTCTGGGTCTCACTCCATCACCCAGACTGGAGTGCAGTGGCCGCTCCCGGCCACCGCAGCCTCAACCTGCTGGACTCCGGTGATTCTTCCGCCCCAGCCTTCCCAGTAGCCGGAACTACAGGCACGTGCTACCATGCCCGGCTAATTTTTGATTTATTGTAGGAATGAGGTCTCGCCAAGTTGTCCAGGCGGGTATCGAAGCTGTGGGCTCAGGCAGTCCACTCACCTCAGCCTCCCAAAGGCACGGGATTACAGCCTGAGCCACCAAGCCCGGCTTACATTGCTTTCTGTACTGGGGTGCCCACACATAAGAGATGTTGTCTCTGTATTACTCTTCAAAGTTGAATTATGGTAACAATGTGGCATTCGTCAAATGAACGCTAGCATCACCATGTGACAGGCAGGACAGTCAAAGAAAATGGCAGACGTACATACAGTTTTTTCCTTTCTTAAAATGTGTACACATATTTTTGGTACCCTCTGTATATTTATATACATCCCACTGGTTCTGTTTCTCTGGAGAACCCAGATTAATACACACTCCATGAGGGCAGTATTATTTCTGCCTCACTAGTGAGAGAGTGAGGGCTCAGTGGAGTGGCTCTATGACGTGCACACAGTGCTTTGTTGTGGCTGGCAGGACCCCAGGGGAGAGAGCTGGTGTCAGCTACTGCACCCGGCACAGGGCACGGGCCATGAATGGTGGGTGCTGTCTACACGCAGTTCCCATCGTTTCCTCCTGTGATGCCTTACCTCCGCAGTCTTTATCTCTCCACATGAGCCCTGCTGGGGATAGGATCTTTATCATTTATTTTGACATTCGCCTGCAGGCTTGAAAAATGTTTTTAACTAAGGAAGCATTCAAAAATGATTCTTGGCTGGAGGTGGTGGCTCAGGCCTGTCATCCCAGCACTTGAGGAGGCTGGGGCGGGAGAATTGCTTGAGCCCAGGAATCTGAGACCAGCCCGGGCAACATAGTGAGAACTTGTTTCTATTTATTTATTTGTTTATTATTTATTTATTTATTTATTTATTTATTTATTTTTGAGTTGGAGTCTCACTCTGTCGCCCAGACTGGAGTGCAGTGTCCGCTCCCAGCCACCGCAGCCTTGACCTGCTGGGCACCGGCGATCCTTCTGCCTCAGCCTTCTGAGTAGCTGGAACTACAGGTGCGCGCTACCATGCCCAGCGAATTTTTTTTGATTTATGGTAGAGATGAGGTCTCGCTAAGTTGTCCAGGTGGGTCTTGAACCCGCGGGCTCAGGCAATCCATTCCCCTCGGCCTCCCAAAGCGCGGGATTACAGGCTGAGCCACCGAGCCCGGGCGCTTCTACTTATTTAAAAACCAAAACCAAAAATGATTCTTGAATTGGGTTGAAGTAGCTCATATTGCACTCCATGAAAAGCCTAGATATTATAGTTGTACCCTTTTGGTTGACCTCCTGGATAATACTGCATCCTGGGACCTGTTCTTGATGTTCTCAGAACTTTGCCTGGTATAAAATCCTGACATGATTTTATCAGAGTAAAAGGGAGTCATTGTAGAAAGGAGGTGGCTATTCCCAGCACCAGGATCAGGACCAGGATGAGGCAAGAGAGGAACCAGGGCCCCAGAGGAGGCGCTGGCCCCTGTACGCTCATGACCCTGAGCACCAGCGCTGCCATGGTTTGTGTCCTAGGTCCCAAGTTTTGCTTGTCACATCCTGGTCCTGGCCCTGGCTATGCCCAGAATGACACAGGGATGGGGAAAATGACCAAAAAGCATGGCAACATCTTCTGTTTACCCCTTCCAGGGACTGAGGATCACTTTGCCAGGCCTCTGCCAGGCTCTTCCATAACCCTCTCTCCCACCTTGTGCCTCTCAGTGGTGCTCAGGGGCGGCAGCCCCAAGGACAGGGATGTGGTTCAATTCACCTTAAACCACTCCAGGACCCTCCTCCTTCTACCCATCAACAGGACCAAGCATCCTCCTAGGTTTTTCCATGGCAATTGCAATTGGTGCTAACTTCTCTAAAGAAGGATTCAGTGTGAAGCCCTTGGAAGGTGGCTGTTCCCTTCATGCGGGTGAATCTCGGAAAGGATTTCTAGAGAAATCTATGAATTGCAGAATTCAAAAGTTGAGCAGAATTTTAGACAGTTATTGAGGCTGGGTGTGGTGGCTTATGTCTTTAACCCAGTGCTTTGGGAGGCTGAGACGGGAAGATCACTTGAAGCCAAAAGTTTGAGACCAGCCTGGACAACATAGCGAGACTCCAGTCTCTATAAAAAGAAAAAATAGCAGGGCATGATGGCACATACCTGTAGATCTAGCTACTCGGGAAGTGGAGTTGGGAGATCACTTGAACCTGAGAGTTCAAGGCTACAGTGAGATATGATCACACCACTGCACTCCAGCTTGGGTGACAGAGTGGACCTTGACTTAATAAAAAGTTAAAAAATATATTTATTAAGGTTCTACTATAGGCCCTGGGTTCTGCACAGTGGAGGTGGGGGAGGAGAGAGGGAAGGGGAAGAAGATTAAGAACCTGCTCTCTACTCTTGCCCCTGAGGCTCAGGCTGAGAAATGATTATTATATTGTTGTTGCCCAGGCTGGAGTGCAGTGGCACAATCCCAAGTTACTGCAGCCTCAACCTCCTGGACTCAGGCCATTCTCCTACCTCAGCCTTTTGAGTAGCTGGTACTACAGGAGTGTACCACCATGCTCAACTCATTAAAAAACATTTTTTTGTACAATGTCTTGTTATGTTACCCAGGTCTTGAGCTCCTGGGCTTAAGCAGTCCTCTTGCTTCGACCCCACAAAATACTGGGATTGCAGGCGTGAGCCACCATGCCAGGCCTGATTGCTTTATTTTAATAAAGGTTTTTATTTATTATTTCCTTAAATGTCATACTTCCTCTTAGCTGTTGTCATCAACAGAATCTTCAAACCCCATAGACAAATTTCTATAGCACTCATAACTACTTTTGCACAAAGTGAATTCTGTATACCCAGCACCTTAGGGTCTCACTAAGTCATGTTTAACAAGTTTCTGTAATTTCTCAAAGCAAATCTAAATTTCACATCTGAATTATTGAACATCTTGCTGATTGAGCATTTTCCACCAGCTTTGTTCCCACCAAGCACCCAGGGAGACACGCTGCCAGCCCACTGGTGCCTGCCACGTTAAGTGAGACAAACAGGGCAGTTATTCAAATAATATTAAATATTAACGCGGACATTTTCCGAGGCTGTATCTGTCATAGATCATGTGGGTTACAGCTGTCATCTCGAATCCCTTCAGACTGAGAGCTCCAGAAATGTTATCTGTTCACGAAGTCACGTGATGCACGGTGGCAGCTTCCTTTCGATGCGCTGGGTAGCTGCGGGTTTCAGGGAAGAGTCTGTTCCTCTCCAGATGGCTCTGTGCTCCTTACAGATTGGAGAAAGCCCTGGGGCGAGGGGGAAGGTTGAATAATTACTAGTGTCTGGAATACATTGGTGCGGGGGGGACAGGTTGGGACAGAAAGCTCTGCCTCTCCTAGGTGCCCTACCAAGGAGTTTTCCATCAGCCCCCAGACCCAAGTCACCCAGACAAGTTTGGCTTTATACAGATAAAACTACATTAAATGAACTATTTTTGCTATGTAGGTGGATTTGGGAATGGGGTCTTTGTATAGTGTCTCAACTCTTGAGGCCAGAAAACCTTCCATTTGCTGCCCTTTCTGGACGAGGCAATAAAGTCAAGGGTGTATCTTCTGATATGGCTGTTCTGGGGCAACCCAGTTGGAAGGTAACATCATCTCAGTTATGCGTTGGTAGTTCTAGCCACACTAGTCAGTGATGTTTCTTTTGGGGCTTTGCTACAGATCATACAGAAGTGGGCGGTACCTCTGCGTCCACGTATGTGTGCACTCTATTTTCTTTGTGCTCCATTTGATTTTCTGCCAGAAATTGGGGTAGTGTAACATTAGATTTTGGGGATGCCATTCTCCTTGGTCGGTTGGGGTCCATACACCCTCCTCTGCCTGAGCAATAGGCTGATGACCAGGTGGCGAGCAGGATGCTGGGGTTTAAAGGTTTATTTGACCAATTCCTAACAGAATTATCATAATATATATTTCTATAATATGTAATAATTATAATAGCTATAATTGTGTAATATATAAAAGATATTCTAGAAATATATAACATATAGAAAATATATCCTATCAAATATATATTATATAACTATACAATATATAATTATATATACATTATATATTATATATAATTATATTATATATATAATTATATATAATAATATTATATATAATTATAATATACATGCCTTCAGCTTCTAGTATATAATATATGATGTAATTATAGTATATATAATTTAACATATACTGAATATATAATTTAATAATATATAATTATATAATGATTATAATAGAAGTAGATTTCGTGAATTCAGTGTCTACATATTCCAGTGTTTCTATTATTCTTTTGCTTATTGCTTCTTTTTAACTCTCACAACAGTAAGGCAAGATCACTTTGTTTCTTTTTTTTTTTTTTTTTTTTGAATTGGAGTCTCACTCTGTCGCCCAGACTGGAGTGCAGTGGCCGCTCCCAGCCACCGCAGCCTCGACCTGCTGGGCTCCGGCGATCCTTTCGCCTCAGCCTTCCGAGTAGCCGGAATTACAGGCGCGTGCTACCATGCCCGGCTGATTTTTTGATTTATTGTAGAGATGAGGTCTCGCTGCCCAGGCGGGTCTCGAACCCGCGGGCTCAGGCAATCCACTCACCTCAGCCTCCCAAAGGCATGGGATTACAGGCTAAGCCAACGAGCCCAGCCACTTTGTTTCTTAAGGGAGCAAACAGAGCCTTGGAAAGTTTAAGTATTCCATCTGAAGACGTGCTATCGAGTAAATGACGAATCTGAAATTCAAAGTCAGTTCCGACTGGCTCCAAGGTCTGGGCCCTTTTTACTGCATCATGCTGCCTTCAAACTCAGATCAAATTTGGAATTTAAAAAAAGGGATGGGGGACAGGCACCGTGGCTCAAGCCTTGTAATCCCAGCACTTTGGGAGGCAGAGGGGAGAGGGTTGCCTGAGCCCAGGGGTTTGAGACCAGCCTGGGCAACTTGGTGAGACCTGGTCTCTATAATAAATCAAGAAAAATTAGCCAGGCATGGTGGCTGGCTGTAGTTCCAGCTACTTGGAAGGCTGAGGCGGATGGATTGCCTGAGCCTAGCAGTTTGAGGCTGCGGTGACAATGAGCATGCATTATACTCCAACCTGAGTGAGAGTGAGACTCCAGCCTCAGCTGATTTCAAATACTCTTTTTTTTGTTTTACTTTTAAGTTTTTTATTCTAAAGATGTGGAGTACAATTCAGGGTTAGGTATACAAATGTTCATTATCAAATACTCTTTTTTTTTTTTTGAGTTGGAGTCTCACTCTGTCGCCCAGACTGGAGTGCAGTGGCCGCTGCCGGCCACCGCAGCCTCGACCTGCTGGGCTCCAGCGATCCTTCCGCCTCAGCCTTCCGAGTAGCCTGAACTACAAGCGTGCACTACCACACCCGGCTAATTTTTCAATTTATTGTAGAGATGCGTTCTTGCCACGTTGCCCAGGCGGGTCTCGAACCCGCGGGCTCAGGCAATCCATTCACTTCAGCCTCCCAAAGTGCGGTATTACAGGCTGAGCCACCGAGCCTGGCTATCAAATACTCTTATGCAAGTGTAGGCTTTGACTCTCAGTCCCTCCTCAGGAGGGAGCTCAGTGTTCTCCTCCAAACCTGGCTGACTTGGGTCTCAGGACTTAGTGCCAATTTGTCAAACTCTTCTGTCAGCGTAGGCCAGATTTTCTCAGAAGCACAATGGCCATTTTAGACTTATAAGCTTTTGTGGTGGGGGATGTCCTATGTGAGGTTGGAGGTTAAGCAGCATCCCTGGCCTCTACCCACTAGGTACTGGTACAACCCTCTCCCTCAGTAGTGACAATCACAAATGTCACCAGCTGTTGCTAAATGTCTTCTGGGGGCAAGACCAGCTTAGCTGGGAACAACTGGCTTAAAACTACTCTCTGCAGGTTTGATCTCCAAGCCCATCCTCACCCTTGATTGGCTTCTTCCCTGTTCCTGTCCTTTTTCCCCACCACCTTACAAATGTAACCATTTGTAAGACAGAGGTCCCTTTTGCTCAAATGCCTTGTGGTATATGGAGACAACAGAGTGGAGTGTCGGAACCTGGGGGTGGTTTTATTGTCTGCAGATTCTGCTCTCTGGGAAACAGCAGAGAGCAACCCCTGACAAGTAGTGTTCACAAACATTTGTTGACCACATGATAAAGTAGCAGTTGAGGAGAAGTCAGAGTTATAATTTTTTTTTTTTTTGAGTTGTAGTCTCACTCTGTCACCCAGGCTGGAGTGCGGTGGCCCATTCACGGCCACCCCAGCATCAACCTGCTGAGCTCTGGTGATCCTCCCGCCTCAGCCTTTCAGTAGCTGGAACTACAGATGCATGCTACCACACTGGGCTAATTTTTTGATTTATTGTAGAGATGCAATCTTGCCAAGTTGCCTGGGCTGGTCTCGAATTCGCGGGTTTAGGCAAAGCATGCACCTTGGCCTCCCAAAGTGCTGAGATTACAGGCTGAGTCACCGAGCCCGGCAGAAGCTATAATTTACATGGAATGATGGGAACAGAGTTTGAGGCTCTTCTGTGTCAATGGAATAACTGCAATTAACAAGGAAGGATTGTGTAATTTGGGAGTAAAGGGACAGGAACTACAGCACACATCTGTACTTGAACTTGGGTTCGTTGTTTGCTGTAAAGAAAGAGAACACACACAGTGGAGAACCATGGGGCACCTTGGTAAGAGTGCTAGGGAGAACTCGGTATGGGATTTGGGCTTGTGTTGGGTGATTCTGGGACTGATTCAAGGAAGTAGGGGTTTGCTCTGGACTGGATGTTGTCAGGAAGCAAATTCTGTGACTAGGGTTTTCTTTTTGAGACAGGGTCTCACTTTGTTTCCCAGACTGAAGAGTAGTGACACAATCGTGGCTCACCACAGCCTCAACCTCCTGGGCTCAGACATTCCCCCTGCCTCAGCCTCCTCAGTAGCTGGGACTACAGGTGTGTACCACCATGCCTGGCTTATTCTTCTAGTTATTGTAGACACAGGGTCTTGTGCTGTTGCCCAGGCTGGTCTTGAACTCCTGGCCTCAAGCAATCCTGCTTAGGCCTCCTAAAGCTGGTATGAGCCATCGTGCCTGGTGAATAGGTATTTTAATAAATAATTTCTAGAAAGTGGGAGGAATGAAGAGATGCTAATGCTGTAATTTGTTGAAAAGGCAGCTGACGCTTATCCTAACCAGAATAGGGAGATATTTGGAGGTTTTTGTGGTTTGGAAAAATATTCCTATTTTTTTTTTTGTTCAGCCATGATTAAAGAGTGGTTTTGCTCCTGTCTACTGTGATCACAGAATGTCACATGTGTTGTTCTGTGCAATCATCTGTTTAGCAGGAAGACCTCACCTGCAGCTGTATGCCAGACCAGCTCTTAGCTGCCAAGGGCTGCTTCTCTTCCTCAAAATCTTTAAATAAAAATTGACTAGAAGGTGGTGGAGAAATTTTAATGAACTAAAAAAGTTCCAAAAAAAAAAAAGTTTATTTGGGGGGATATTTAAAGTGCACATTATTGTTTGTTGTACACAATTATAAATTATACTAAATTTTGTGGATTGGTGTGAAACATAGTTGAACAATTTTGACCTTGAATGTGTGTTTGGTTTGAACCTGTGGGACCTAGAAAGACTCAAGAGTGATGTTTTCTTTCCTTGGGTTTTTGTACAGCCAAGACACACACACATATATCCCCACAGACACACACAGTCTGTGGACACACACATACACACATTACCCCCCAACACACACACACCAGAAATAAAAAGTGAGAAGAAAATTGTTTCAATGGGCTTTGTCTTCAGTGCTCTTTGTCTCCTGTAAAGGGACTGGTCTTCAGCTTGAATTCCTGTAATTTCTTCCTGTAGATGATACTGAGGAGACATATACTGGGGCAGGAGTGACAGCATCACTTGTGAGATGGAGGAGAGTTCAGTGTGAGATGCTTCAGCAGTTCTGAGGTGTGGGTTTACCCAGAGGAACCCTGAGTTCTCGGACTGAGTGTTCAAATGGGCTTTTTCGCTTCTGACCTGAGGATACACAAGAGACTCTTCTTCATTAACAATTTTGGTGATTTTTTTTTTGAGTCAGGGTCTCACTCTGTCATGCAGGTTGGAGTGCTGTGGCATGATCACGGCTCACAGCAGCCTTGACCTCCTGGGATCAGATGATCCTGTGCTTGGCAAATTTTCTGATTTTTGTAGAGATGAGGTCTTGCTGTGTTGCCCAGGCTGATCTTGAACTTCCAGGCTCAAGCCATCCGCTTGCCTTTGCCTCCCACAGTGCTGGGATGACCATGCCTGGCCTTGTGATTTTAAAACAAGCTTTAAATGTCAAATAAACAAACTTGTCAAGATGTCCAGACTGAGGCCATGGAACCTGCGATGCTTTGCCCAAGATGAACCAAGGAACCGGTTGAGACAGGATATCAACTGCCCAGTTTTGACCTTACTTTATCTGGAAGCTTCTGCAGGAAAGTATTTGAGAGACAGGGCTTCGCATTACCATAATCTACTCCTGATGAAATGTCCAAAGTTGTCCTGTTCTTATAAAACTAAGATCCTGGTGACAGAAGCCTGAAATATTGAAACTTGGGCTTTTTGCAATCAGTGGAAATAAAAATTGTCTTCCCTATTCCTTATGAGAAACAAGGCTTTCGGATCAAGTCACGTAGCTCTGAGATCCAGATAATTAACAGCAGTAGCTTTAGAATTGATTCCGCCTACCCCCAATGTGGACTAATAATACCTTTCCTGGGTCTGCTGCTGCTTCTCTCTTGCAATGATTCTTCCTGCAACTGTTACCGATTTGTACCTGACCTTGCTATGCACTGGGTCCTACTCCGTAGTTAGGGCTGTTGTACATGTTGCCCTGTCTCCATCTATGTAGATGTGAGATTTGTCCTGCAGTTGGTTGTATTAGTTTGCCAGGGCTGCCCTAAACAAATTCCACAGGCTGTGAGATGTAAATGGAAGAAATTGACTTCCTCACAGTTCTGGAGGCTGAAAGTCCAAGATCAAGGTGTTAGCAGCTTTGGTTTCCCTTGAGGCCTCTCTTATTTGCTCACAGATGGCTGTATTCTCCCTGTGTCCTCCCATGGGCTTCCCTCTGTGTTTCTGTATCCTAATCTCTTCTTATAAAGATACCAGTTATATTGGATTAGTGCCCATTCTAATGACCTATTACCTTCTTTACCTCTTTAAAAACCCTATTTCCCAATATAGTCACATCTGAGGTACTGGGGGTCAAGGTTTCAACATTTGCGGGGGATGTAATTTAACCCATAACACTTCCTTGCAATTAGCCAGCTCGTGGATTCTGTTTAAACACACGGGCTCTGCCATTCAGAGCAACCGGGTTCAAATTCTGATTCCACTACTTGCTAGAGGTGTGACCTTGGAAAATTGTGCCTCAGTTTCTTTGTTTTAACTAGAAGCGACAGGGGTACTGAGCTAATAATATGTAGCGAGAGGGTCAACAGAGATGACACCTTCAAGGCCATAGCACAATGCCTGGAACGTAGGAGACATGCATTGAAAGTCTGATTGGGTGGGTGGAACTTCACTTACATAAGGATCATTTTAAGAATTCACAAAGCCCACTTGGGAACAATTCCCTGCTCTTGCCTGTCTAGACTTTAGGCTTTCCCGCCCACATGTCCCTACTTATTCCCTTTCCTCAAATTTGCCTGGCTAAACCCTACAATTTCTCCTAGGGTCTGTTAAAAAACTGCTTTTTCCAAGAAACCTTTTCTGATTACTCCACCTAAAGAAAATATCCTTGGCTTTGGGTTTCCCATACTTTTCTTATGGTACTTCTGAAGCTTATTTTTAATACAAATAATGACTAATAGTTTCTGGATTATTACAACTTGCTAGGCACTTGGAAAGTCACGTTATCTGTATTGATGGATTTAATTCTTCCCATCTGTCAGATAAGAAAACAGAGGCCCAAGAGGTTGAATACTTATTCCTGGCCACATAGCTTGTTAAATAGAGGGAAGCCAGAATACACAGTTCCTTGAGAACCATGTTCATTTCTGATTCATAACCTCATCTTATAATAACAGGCACTCAATGTTTGGTTGAATAAATTGCCCTGCTAACAGACAGCTCTGGGTTACAGGGCCCGCCTCTCTCAGCATCCACTTCCTTAGCAGAGTAGCATACATCTGATGGTTCTGCACTGTGGCGTCAAATTGGCTGTCCTCCCTTTTTTTATAGGAGTCCTCTTTCATTCAGTTCCAATTGTGGGAAACCAAGTTTTATGGTCATGGAAGAAAAGATGAAGGGATGAGGTGGAGAAGACAAATTTCTACAGATCACAAAGCATTCTGGAAGTCATAAATACCCTGCAGTGCTGCAACATCTTTCTTTAGGCAAGTCCGTGGAATGCCTGCTCTCTAATTTAGTCTTTGAGAGAAGCAGCTGCTATGTGGCTGAGATCTTCGGGCCAGCATCTGGGGAGGCAGGGCAGGAGTTCTTGCTGCGTGTGACCCTCTGGGATGTCTTGCCACTGGGGCCGAGCTACTCTCTATGGCTTGCCGGGAGCACCGTAAAGCCCCAGACCTGGAAATGTGGCTCTGACTGAAGCTACCTGGAGAGAGAGTCTCTCAATGAAGACCCCCTTCTGTTGGGTGAGGAAGCTGCAAAGAAATGCAGGGAACTCTTCTTCCACAAATTCATTCGTTCTTCCTTCCCTTTCATCCTTCCTTCCTCTCCCTCTCCCCACTTCCATCTTCCCTCTCCTTCTCTTTCCCTCTTTTTTTCCACAAGGTCTCACTATGTTGCCCAGACTGGTCTTGAACTCCTGGGCTTAAGCTATCCTCCAATCTCAACCTCTCAAAGTGCTGGGATGACAAGCATGAGCCACTGCACCAGGGCTTGCACAAAATTTGATATGCTTGGTGGCTCCAGAAAAATGCAAGTGTGAGTGTCCACCTACTTGACAAAAGGTGCTTAGCTGTCAGTGCCCTGTGGCTTCTAATAGAAAAGGGTTTGGGCAAAAGGAAGAGAAAAAGGTAGGACTACCTTTTTAGTCTAAACAAACATTCTGGAGGCAACAGCCATTAAATAGGAGGAACAAAAAATTAAGACCATATACTATTAAGTATGCATTTATAACCTTTTATGAATATTATCTAAGTTAGTCCCCCACTATTAAATTAAAATTATGCTGGGCAGTGTGCCCAGAGAATGGTAAATAGGAATAAGGCTCTTGAAAGGGATAACATAGGTCTAGGGGAAGGTCGGGTTGAATAGCCAAGGTCACTGAAGGTCAAATCACAAACAAGAACCCTGCTTTGACCCCTGTCCTGATGGCAGTTTCAGTGGAGAGCCATGGTCCATCACTTTGCATCAGGAAGCTTCCCCAAGCATTCAGGAAAGACCACACAGTGACACATGTCTTCTGGGGACAGCCAGTCACCTGAGGAGAGTGGTATCGTGCACCTACCCCCTTCAAACTTTGGACAGAGCAGCAAGGAGCCCAGGGAGTAGAGGGTGTCCCTTGTCCCTTCCTACATAGAAGGTGGCAAAGGCATGGGGGTGGGTGGTGGCAGATAAAGTCCTCTGGAGTTTTCCACAGTGAGAGTCTGAGAATTTGTCTAAAGAATTGGGAACAAGGTGGAAAATTCTCTGGAAATCCTTTAGTTGTGTTTGCTAGCTTAGTAGCCACATATTAATGCTACCTCCAGCAGGGCATGAATTTGGTTCAGTTCACAAGTGATAGGGTTTTTTTTTTTTTTTTTTTTTTTTGGAGTCTCACTCTATCGCCCACACTGGAGTGCAGTGGGCGCTTCCGGCCACTGCAGCCTCGACCTGCTGGGCTCCAGCGATCCTTCCGCCTCAGCCTTCCCAGTAGCCGGAATTACAGGCGCGCGCTACCACGCCTGGCTGATTTTTTGATTTATTGTAGAGTTGAGGTCTCCCTGCCCAGGCAGGTCTCGAACCCGCGGGCTCAGGCGATCCACTCACCTCAGCCTCCCAAAGGCGTGGGATTACAGGCTGAGCCACCGAACCTGGCATGATAGGGTTTTATTATTTTTTCTGTCAGTTAATTATCAGAAACAGGTTTGCCATTATCTAGATGCCAGTCATTTGTCCAAATTACTAGGACAAGTTTCCCAAGAAAGCCTGAAATCAGATAGCTTTCCCCCCAATATTTAAAAATAAACACATGCAAAATTATTCTTCTACAGGTGGGTTCCTCTTCTCACAGCATATGTGACTTGACAAGTTGTGTGAAAATGGTTTTCAGAAATTAAAACTCTGTTTTAATTGCACCAAATGTTTAAAGAAATGGCAGTGTCAGAATGTAGACTCTGTAGGAGTAGCGGTGGGGATTGCTGAGACTCAGTGCTCTGGCCAGGGATAGACAGGATCTGGGTGGATATGGGTGTGGTAGGTGATGAACTTGAACCTGAGTGAGTCTAGTTTCATTTCCAAGGAAACACAATTTCTTGGGTGTCCCTTCCTTTCAGGGAAGGACTCTAGCTAGTTGCTTGGGGATGGGGAAAGGGGACAGGGCCCAGCTCCCTGCAGGGGAAGGTGTGACGATATACCGATATGCCGCAAGAATCAGTATCCCAGCTAATTAGGCTGGAATGCAGAGCCAGCCCTAGATGCCTTGATGAAGTCAACTGGACCAGTGGGGTTATGCAGACTGTTCGACAGTCACTTCCCCAGAGACAGGCCCCAGAGGAAATAAAACTTGACCTTAAGCTTATGAGTCCCCGTCATTTGAACTGGTGTCATCTTTCCCACTAGTTCAGTATACCTTGCAATCAAGCACTCCTTAATTTACCTCTTTTGCAAGTCATTTTACAAAGGTTTGTCCCAGTTGCCTACTGGATACCTCCACTGAGATGACTAATCAGCATCTTACATTTAAGAAGGTCTATAGTTCCTACCCCAATCAATGACACCATCTTCAAAACCCAGGTTTAATCTTTGATTCTTCTCCTTGCTTTCACACCTTATATCCAATCCATTAGTGAGGCCTGCTGTCTTTACCTACAAAATAGGTCCTAAATCCGACTACTTTGGCCACTTTTACTGCTATAGTATTTTATTTCAAGCCATTATCATTTCTCCCTTCAATGACTGGAATAGCCCTGGAATGAGTGCTGTTTCATCTACTTCTGTTTCACTTAAATACTAAATATTTTTTTGTCACTCCCTTACTCAAAACCCTCTAACGATTTTCTACAAACACTTGTGAAAGGACAGACCAAGAGTAGGAAACTATTTTTGTTTTGTTCCTAAACCCTAACACAATGATGAGAAAGTAGAAACTATGTCCTGGAGAAACGCATACTCTAGATAAAGATTAACTTTGCTGACTTCGTCTTTTCAGAAACACAGTCTCCTCAAGCATGACCAGTATAGGTCTATTGTAATCTGAAAATAAACAAACTCCTGGGGGTGGTGAGAACCTGTGACTCAGTGCCTGGTGACCGGGATCCTCCCCACCCCCTTCAGGGTTTCTTTTTTTTTTTTTTTTTTGAGTTGGAGTCTCACACTCACCCAGACTGGAGTGCAATGACCGCTCCTGGCCACCGCAGCTTCGACCTACTGGGCTCCGGTGATCCTTCTGCCTCAGTCTTCCAAGTAGCTGGAACTACAGGTGTGCGCTACCATGCCTGGCTAATTTTTTTGATTTATTGTAGAGATGAGGTCTCGCCAAGTTGCCCAGGCGGGTCTTGAACCTCTGGGCTCAGGCAATTCACTCACCTCAGCCTCCCAAGGCGCAGGATTACAGGCTGAGCCACCGAGCCCGGCTTTGGATGCATTATATAGTGGCAAAGTTCCCCTTTCTTTTTATCTTTTTACATTGCTTTATTCTCCTTCATGACACTCATTACGTCTGGCATTTTATTTTATATTCATGGGTTTATTGTCTGTTTGCTCTCCATAGAATGTAAGTTCTGCAAGCTCAAAAGAGTTGTCTTCTTCACTGCTGTATGTCCAGGACCTGGAGGAAAGCCTGGCATCTAACACAAGCTCTGAAATCTGTATCATCCATACCCAATGCAGCCTCTTCAGGTTGTCAAGGTAAGTGCTGCTTTCTCCCCATTGGGTAGGCCATTTATTGTCTCGTCAGTTCTGTAAATATTGGCACAGATTCATGATTTTTAAAAATTATTACAAAGTGGAATGCTATTGATGGTAATTTAGACCAAATTACATTTTCTCTTGTAAATGCTCCTAGGATCAGTGATGGCTAAGTGGTTACTGGCAATGGGGCTCTGGGCATAGGAAGGTCTGGTTTAACTTTTTGAGGGTGTCGTAACTAACCTTGGGCTAGGACTGTAGAAGGCACACACGTCTCCTCTCACCATGACCCTCTCCTGCCCATCTCTCCACTGTCCCAGTGTCACTCAGCCCTGCCCTCTTACTTAATCTAGAGTGGGAAGGGCATATTCTGTAGATTTTAAATCCAGATTTGCCTCCTGAACTTTGATTTTCCCCTCTCATCTTAATTGCCTTCTAGTTGCCTGACCTTTTTTGCTGTGGAGAAATCCCTTCTTCCTCAGTGTAATTTTGGGGTTCTACTCCCCAGTCATATAGTCCTGGGCATGGATTGTCTGAGAAGGAGCAACTTTTATAAAATCCACACACTAGGAATCATAAATCCTCCTCCCCCATAGGAGAATTGGTGCTCTCAGATCTAAATTACCTTCAGGAATTTTGTGATTTCCCCCCACCCCCATTCCCAATACACAGCATTTTGCATTTTCCAAAAGTTTGTAAAAACAGAGTAGTAGCCTAAGAATGATTTTTTCTTAATAATGTGAAGATTAGGGTTGAGTTATTAAGATTGATTAGCAGAGGGAGATAACTTTGGCTCATGGTGGGGAAATGAAAGTGAATGGTTACAAAGCACTGAGCTGAGTGGCTCTAAACACAAAGCAGAAGTTATTGATTCAATGAAATGTTAGAAAAACTTGTCATCTGCTGGATCTGCCTGGATAGCCTGCTAACATCTTATAAACCCAAATCAAGTACTGTAGTTAAAATGCCATAATTTGCTACTCTTGAAACAGAGTACATTATATTTTGACCTTTTATATTAAGAAATTAGGCTTTACTGGTACTATTCTTATTTTTGCATCTTTAAAACATGGTGTATTTTTTCATTATAGTTGGACTTTAAAATGGATTTTATTTTATTTATTTATTTATTTATTTATGTATGTATTTATTTGAGTTGGAGTATCACTCTGTCACCCAGACTGGAGTGCAGTGGCCGCTCCCAGCCACTGCACTCCCAGCCTCGACCCACTGGGCTCTAGCGATCCTTCTGCCTCAGCCTTCCAAGTAGCTGGAACTACAGGCGTGCGCTACCACTCCCTGCTAATTTTTTTGATTTATTGTAGAGATGAGGTCTTGCCAAGTTGCCCAGGTGTATCTCGAACCCGCGGGCTCAGGCAATTCACTCACCTCGGCCTCCCAAAGCGCGGGATTACAGGCTGAGCCACCTAGCCGGCCAAAATGGATTTTAAATGGATTTATTCAATGTAAAAACAGTTGAATAGGCCTGGCGCAGTGGCTCACACCTATAATACTAGCACTTTGAGAGGTAGGGGTGAGAGGACTGCCTGAGCCCAGGCATTCGAGCCTGGGCAACCTGGTGAGACTATGTCTTTACAGTAAATCAAAAAATTAGCTGGATGTGGTGGTGCATGCCCGTAGTTCCAGCTACTTGGATGACTGAGGCAGAAGGATTGCCTGAGCTCAGTAGGTCGAGGCTGCAGTGGCCATGAGCACACGTGCCACTGCACTCCAGCCTGGGTAACAGAATGAGACTCCGACTCAGAACAATAACAACAACAACAACAAACTGATGAATAAAGTCTGTGTCAGAGTTAACAGTATTGTATTAATATCAAGTTCCTGCCTTCAGGGCAACCCCCTCAGGTCCCCTCCTACTGTGGGAGCTTTTCTGTCCTCTCAATAAATCCTGCTTTCTAAAAAAAAAAGTTCTTGGTTTCTACAATGTATTATAGTTATGTAAGAAATCTTTGGGTAAAGGGTATGTGAGAACTCCCTGAACTATATTTGCAACTTCTTGTGAGTCTGATACTAATTCAAAATAAACATTTATTTTAAAAATGTGAGTTTACATATTCATAGGGGCTATGAAACAGGAGAATGTTATGGGTTAAAGTGTGTCCCATGCCTTCCATTTATTTGTTTATTTTTTTTTTTTAATTTTTGAGTCAGGGTCTCACACTGTCCCCCAGCCTGGGTGCAGTGGTACAATCATGGCTTACCACAGCCTCTACCTCCGGTACAGGTGATTCTTTTGCCTCAACTTCCCGAGTAGCTGGGACTAACGGTGGATGCCACTGTGCCTGGCTAACTTTTTACTTTTATTTTGTAGAGATGAGGTCTTGCTATGTTGACTAAGCTGGTCTCAAACTCCTGGGCTCAAGCAGTCCTCTCACCTCAGCCTCCCAAAGTGCTGAGAATACAGGCATGAGCCATCACATCTGTACCCCTCATATCAATTTATACACTATTGACATTCTAACTGCACTATCTGAAACCAAGACCTTATTTGAAAATATGATTGCTGTGGATGTAATTAGTTAAGATGAGATCATGAGGGTGGGTCCTAATACGGCATGACCAGTGTCCTTATCAAAGGGGGGAAACATGGACATAGCCACACAGATAAAATACCATGTGAAAATGAAAACAGATGTGATGCTTCCATAAGACAAGGCACACCTTGCCAGTCAACCACCAGAAGAGGAAAGAAGTCAGGATCAGGTTCTGTCTCACAGATCTCAGAAGAAACCAGAAAACAGCTGACACCTTGCTTTTGGACTTTCCATCCTCCAGAACTGTGAGAGAGTAAATTTGCAGTGCTTTGTTACGGCAGTCCCGGAAGGTAATTCAGAGATCCTCCTCTGCACTTTTCTTCCCCTGTTCATGGTGGCCTCTGAACCTCCATGGGCCACTGAGCACTGTCTAAACACTACTGTGCAGACCTGCTGGTGATATCTAGGAGTATGGAAGGTTGGGTGCAGTGTTTCCCCATCCTTAGACAAGACAATATCATTCCATACCCCTTGGGTGCTGTGTATAGTGGGGAGAAGTTTGACCTCTTGTGAACTGGTGAGGCTGAATGAATGGTGAGTTCAAGGCTTACTTACTGATTTTGACCTATACCAAGAGGGTCTCCACATACTCTCTTTTAATCTCATTTCACATTTTTTTAATGTTGCTTTGCTTTCATTATTCTCACTTATTGCCATAGGTTTATTTTGTTCTATTTTTAAATTTTTATTCCAGTCTGGAGGGCAGTGGTATGATCACAGCTCACCACAGCCTCAACCTCCCGGGCTTAGGCGATCCTTCTGACTTAGCCTCCCAAGGAGCTAAGACTGTAGGCGTGTGCCACCATGCCTGACTAATATTTTTTTTTAGTAGAGGTGGAGTCTCACTATGTTGCCTGGTCTGGTCTTGAATTCCTGGGCTTAAATGATGCTCTTGCCTCAATCTCCCAAAGTGCTGGGATTATAGGTGTGAGTCACCATCCATTAAAAAAAAACGTAATATATTCATATGGTCCAAAAATAGAAAGCAATATATGTGCCTCTTTCTTACTACCTCCCCACCTCACCAGAATTTTCATGTTGTCCTTGCTTCTTCTGCCCTTGACAGGGTGCCCCCTTTGATTATAACTGTGTAGAGGGGAATGTTTTGATGTTTATTTCCATATGTTTTTCCTCTGCAATTCCTTTAACCCCTTTTCTTTCTTCCAGCAGCTGTGAGGACTTTTAGAAGTCACTGTCCTAAGGTAGAGCAGAAATGCAGCCACCTTTAAACTTTTTTTGAATTTTAAAACAGGTCACTGAAACTTATGTGAGAGGCTCTGAGAGAAAGGCTTGACTTGCTAGAAGCAGACGTAAACAAGATCATACCATGAAGAGCAGATTTAGTGAAGCATAGGTGACCATCCAAGTCGTCCTGGCTGGCTAGCTCCACATGCTCTTTCTATAAAGCATTAAAGAATACATATTTGAAGCTCTATAGGTCACATGTCTTCTGTTGCAGCTATGGAACTCTGCTGTGGCAGTGAGAGAGCTGCAGTGGACAATTCGTGAACCAGTGCCATGGCCGCATTCCAAAAACACTTTATAAAAGTGATCTAACCTGCCCGAGAGGGGTGGGCCAAAATTCCTAGTCTGGAGGAGGAAGTAGATCAGAGGGACCTTGACTTGTACATTGGAGATTCCTGCCCCAGGGCCCAGGTCCAGAGGAGAGGAAGTGGTGGGACCCTGCTGGGGACCAAACTGCATCCCTCAGACTTCGTATTTTGTAGTCCTAACCCCTGCTGGTATTATATTTGAAGACAGGGCTTTTAGGAGATAACTAGGGTTAAATGAGGTCATAAGGGTAGGGTCTTAATCTGATGGAATTGGTGGCCTTAGAAGAAGAGGAAGAGATTTTTTCTGTCCCTGTGTAAAGACACTGTGAGAAGGCACTGTGTATAACCCACATACCAACCCTGCTGGCACCTTGATTTTGGGGCTTTCCAGCCTCCAGAACTGTGAGAAAATATAATTCTGTAGCTTAGGCACCCCAGTCTGTGGTACTTTGTCATAGCCACATGGTACGTTGGAGCCCTCGATTGTTTGGGCATCTTTGGGCCGAGGGCACTAGGGCTTCCTGGTCCAGGTGATACCCAGGGAGGAGGAAATCCTGCTGGGAAAGAACCCTTGCTGTTCTGCCTGGAATTTAGAGGAATCAGACTTGCAGATGTTCTTGTACTACCATGTTCTGGGAGTACCTCCTGTTGATGGCTGACAGGGATGATGCCTGTAGCCTCCGGGAGAGTGTGGGAAGACAGTCAAGGCTTCCTATGCCCATGAGTGAGGGCGCATGGCTAACTGTGCAAGGTCAGTGGTCTCAAGGGACTGTGGTAGCAGAGATGAGGGATTCTGCCCAGTCTGACAAGAGTTCTGATAAGAGCATGGTTTCATCCCAGTCAGTGCTGGTTTGTGGATGGGCTGATGACCAGGACCTGGTGGGACATGGTACGTCACCAGTAGGGGCCCGCAGGAAACAGAGGATGGTTATAAAGCACACATTCTGATCCCACTGACCCTTGGGTGCCGTGTAAGCTCTCCTGGAATTCAGTCCTTACCTTGGGGAGAAAGGTGGAGAGAGAAAAACCTGAATCTGACTGAGGATGCATCTGGAATAATCAAATTTACCAGAAAGTGGTAAGATTATGTTTCTGCTACTAGGCAGCATGTGGGGCTCTTGATAGACATAACGCTTGAGTTTATTTCTGGCACACCTGGGCCCGTGGCCTGTGCAAATTCATACCTGCTCCACCCAGATATTCACATTCTCTGTAACAAAGTGACATGGCTACTGATGTCACTCAATGGGCAGCAGATGGAGGGGCCTCCCTGATTGCCCAGAGCAGTTTTCTCTCTTCCTTGTATCACATCATTCCTGGTATGGTCCTTGCCTACTCCTTCTCCTCAGCAGGTGTCCCCGACACGTTGTGAAGTCATAGATGACCATCATCTCCTAAGTTTGGGGTCATGACAAGTTGGAGAGGACCTAGTTTCTGCCAGTCCCAGGGTAAATCTCCATGCTGACCATTTTATACTGTCTTTGTAGTAGGCTGTGGTCTATGCTAAGTAATGAAAATGAAACTCCTCCATGACAGAAGGCACTTCCCATGGAAGTTCTATTACACGTGTTACCTAAAGAAATATGGCAGCATCCGTCCCTGCTTGTTGGGTGTGTGAACTCTTTCCTGCAGTGAAGTTTCATCACATTCTCATCAGTAATTTCATCCACTCCATTTAACCATAGGTGAGTCCAGGTCTTTGCCCTTGTTCTTGTTAATCAGCTCCTGTTCCAGAGACGTTGCTCTAGCTTGTGCATGATTTTCATGTTTTCCCCAGTGAGGGTTCTTGGCCATTTTTTTTTTTTTTTTTTGAGTTGGAGTCTCACTCTGTCACCCAGGCTGGAGTGCAGTGGCACACTCATGGCCACCACAGCCTCAACCTGCTGAGCTCTGGTGATCCTTCGGCCTCAGCCTTCCAAGTAGCTGAAACTACAGGTGTGTGCCACCATATCCAGCTAATTTTTTGATGTATTGTAGAGACGAGGTCTCACCAAGTTGCCCAGGCTGGTCTCGAACTCATGGGCTCAGGTAATCCTCTCGCCTCCACTTCCCAAAGTGCTGGGATTACAGGTGTGAGCCACTGTGCCTGGCCCACTTGGCCTTTTTTTAAAGGGACCCTTATTCCTGTCCCAGGAGAAAAATGAGTCTAAATATTAGAATTCCTGTGCCATCCTTGGTACAGTTTCTAACAGATATTCAGACTGCATTTGAAATAAACATTACAATCAACATTTAAGGGTAAGATTAGAAATAAACTAGAATGACTAATTGCTAATCTAGCAAGAAAAAATTCTATACTTATCTCTACATATTTAATTTTTAAATAACATTTTCCTGAAAAGGAAAGCGTGACAATTCATGATTATAATTGGGTCTCACATAGCTGAGTATGGGGTGTGGGCCTGCAGTCCCAACTACTTGAGAGACTGAGGCAGGAGGAATGCTTGAAGCCACAGTGCACTGCTATTGCACCTGTGAATAACTATTGCACTCCAGCCTGGACAACATAGCAAGACCACATTGCAAATAAAACAAACAAGCAAACAAATATGTAAATAAAAATAAAATGGAATAATTGAATCTCATGTAAAGCACACAACATTTGTAGCCAGCATCAGAAAGCCCTAAGAACCGCGATACTTGCTGCTACACAATGCCAGGATACACTGATATCAAGCTAAGTGATGAATCTATAAATCTGTAAATTCATGCACAGTCACAAATATGTAAGCGTTTCTCTCTCTAGTGTGAATTTCATAGAACTTAACTTCACAGTTGTAGAGCTGGAAGCCATGTTAGAGGGTTGTGGGTACCTTGTCACAGGGCTTCTGGAGGCAGCATGTGTGGGGACCCAGGAGCCTGGCCTGCTGACTGGGAAGTTCTGCCCCACCAGGCCTTTTCTCACAGCACTGGATTGATAGTAACCAAATATACCCCACAACGACTTCACACCTTTTTCTGGATTTATCAGAAAAACATGAAAAGTCCATTTTATGATATTCCAACTCATTTAGCCTCAAGAGAGTTAACAGAAGCTCCGAGGAAAAATTTCAAAATGTTTATCCTTTTGATGAGCTTTCTTTTTGGCCCAGTTATTTTGCATTTGAGTGATGATTTTTTTTTTTTTAAATGATACCACAGATCCAACCTGCAGGCAGATGTGCTCAGTTTTCAGATGGAAACCATTCATGTATTAGTCAGTGTTCTCCAGAGGAACAGAATCAACAGAACGTATTTATATCGACAGAGATTTAGTATAAGGAATTGGCTGACACAGTTTTGGAAGCTGGTGAGGCCCAATGATCTGTAGGGTGAGTTGTCAAGCTAGAGACCCAAGAAAGCCGATAGTGTAAGTTCCAGTCTGAAAGCTGCCGGGAAAATGTTTCAGTTCAAGTCCAAAGGCAGGAAAAAAGGTGATGTCCCAGTTTAAGAGCAGTCGGGCGGGGGAACTCTTTCTTACTCAATCCTTTTGCTCTATTCAGGCCTTCAACTGATTGGTTGGTGGCTTCCACATTAGGGAGGGCAATCTGCTTTACTCAGTCTACCAATTCAAGTTCTGATCTCAGGCAGAAACACCTTCACAGACACTTCCAGAATAATGTTTGACTAAAAGTCTGGGCACCTTGTGACCCAGTCAAGTTGACCCATAGAATTAACTACCACAGTATACAAGAATTGTCTAGACTGGGCGTCCAAACAAATGTGGTTAAAAGCATTTTTTCCATTCTTTTTGTCTTTCCTTATGCCCCAGAGAAGGCTGCATTTCCCCTACTCCCAGATTATAGAAATGCAGACTTCTGTGTAAATCACTGGAACCCAGGCAAGGTTCTCAGGCTCTGCCATATCCTCATGTGTATGTGTACATGCCCATTTATGTAGAACTAGCAAAAACACCTCTGAATATCTTTTTGCACATTCATAGTGTAAAATAGGGTTTCAGCATGACTGAATTGTTCCTAAATGGAACTCTGGGGAAGGAGCAGAGGCAAGAGCTGGATCTGAGCCATTCAAGGAGAAACGGACAACTTTCCAGGACCAGAATCCTATAGTGCACATTATGGGAGCTGAATTTGGCGGACTAAAATACAAACTTTATTCTGTAAGAAAACAGATATTGGTTTGCATTATTCTCCCACAATAGAAAACCGTAAACACATTTTTTTTCATTGTGGTAAAATATATATAAAATAAAAATTTGCCATGTTGTCCATTTTTAAGTGTACAATTTGGTGGCATTGAGTACATTCACAATGTTGTATAACTATCACCACTATCTATTTCCAAAACTTTTAAATCACTCCCAACAGAAACTCTGTTCCCATTAAGCACTAAGTCCCCATTCCCAATCCCTAACACCTGCCCCAGCCCTCTGTTCTGCTTTCTGCCTCTATGAATTTGCCTATTCTAGATACTTCACATAAGTAGAATTATACAACATTTGTCTTTTTGTGTCTTAGCATATTTCATGCAATAGAATGTTTTTGAGGTTCCTCCATAATTAAGAAAGTTTCCAAATTTAACAGTCTGGGGTCAAAAAATCCTTTATTACAATTTTCAAAAAAAGTGTGCTGCCTGGATGGTATCTAATATTTGCATTGAGCACCTACTATGTGCCAGGCTGAGAAGGGCACATCCACTGTTTTTAAAAATCCTTTCAAGAACAACACAATAAGCCAGGCATGGTGGCTCACACCAGTAATCCCAGCACTTTGGGAAGTAGAGGCGAGAGGATTGCTTGAGCCCACGGGTTTGAGACCGACCTGGGCAACATGGTGAGACCTTGTCTCTACAATAAATCAAAAAATTAGCTGGGTGTGGTGGCTCATACCTGTAACCTCAGCACTTTGGGAGGCGGAGGTGAGAGGATTGCCTGAGTCCAAGGGTTCAAGACCAGCTGGGTAACATGACAAGACTTCGTCTCTACAATAAAGCAAAAAATTGGTTAAGCGTGGTGGCACATGCCTGTAGTTCCAGCTACTTGGAAGACTGAGGTCGAAGGATAGCTTGAGCCCAGCAGAGAGTGCATTTCTTTTTTTTTTTCTTTTTTTTCAGTTGGAGTCTCACTCTGTCGCCCAGACTGGAGTGCAGTGGCCACTGCCGGCCACTGCAGTCTCGACCTGCTGGGCTCCGGCGATCCTTAAGCCTCAGCCTTCCAAGTAGCTGGAATTACAGGCATGCGCTACCACGCCCGGCTGATTTTTTTGATTTATTGTAGAGATGAGGTCTCGCTGCCCAGACGGGTCTTGAACCCACGGGCTCAGGCAATCCACTCACCTCAGCCTCCCAAAGGCGCGGGATTACAGACTGAGCCGCCGAGCCCGGCTGAGAGTACATTTCTAACCACTCTCTGATTATTCTTGCTCAATTTCTTCATTGCACCTGTTGAACCTTTAAATTAACACCCAATATGCTACAGATCCTTGAGGTTTTTTTTTTTTTGAGTTGGAGTCTCACTCTGCAGCCCAGGATAGAGTGCAGTGGCACGATCACAGTACACTGCAGCTTTAACTTCTTGGGCTCAGGTGATTCTTCTGCCTCAGCCTCTTGAGTAGTTGGGCTAAGTTTTTGATTTTTTGTAGAGACAAGTTTCCCTGTGTTGCCCAGGATGGTCTTGAACACCTGGGCTCAAGCAATCCTCCCGTCTCGGCCTCCCAAAGTGCTGGATTACAAGCCTGAGTCACTGTGCCTAACCCCTGAGTATTAATGTCACGAAATGAGTGTCCTATCTGCTTGTTGGGATGAGTTTCTAAAGAGAAGATACTCTATTGATCATTTTTACCTCTAGGGTCAAGCACTGTGCTTGGCACAAGGTAGGTGCTCAATAAATTTTTGCACAATAGAATTGACACATTTTAGTATAAATGCCATGGGGTTAGGTTTAGACAAAGAGGACTCTTGAGATTCTTATTTATTTAATCAAGGTTTTGTTTAAATCCACAAAGCAACCTATTCGTTTGTTTCCCCCAAATTGACTGAATCACCCACCTGCTATATGGTCCCTCTCACCAACTTTAGCACTGCCCCCAGAAATCTTAGGATGAAAAATGAGAACTATAGATCCTTGTTGCTTCAATGCTGGTTGCGGGGCTGTGATCACTGTTAATGGTTTCTTTTTCTAGCTTTTAAGGGTAGACTTGACCTGGAGTCCAAGCAAATATGATTCAAAGTGCATTTTTCATGTTCATGTCTTTTCTGTAAACACGAGGAGAGCTGTTCGGAGGCCTACCTGTTTGTGACAAGCATGGATGAGAGATTTAACTTGACTATGCATGTGCTTTAATGAGAAGATTAGGGAATTGCATTCCAGAACAATGCACACACCCACACAAAGAACCATGAGTGACAGACAACATCATGGGAGGAGATTATGAGAGGGAGGGACTGAGAGCTTACGAGAGGGTGTCATTTATCTCTGTGTCCTTAGCATTTCCCCTTTTGCTCCCTTTGGCCACAAAGTTTTGCAGAAACAAAAAATGCAGAGGTGGGACTGGCACCGAGGGTAGGAATAAACTAGGAAATGTTATTTATTCAAGATGAAGACATGGAAGTTATTAAAAACTGGCCCAACAGATTCACTGGGATGCCTGGTTATATGAATAAATATATCTTATGACTTTCTTGCCAATTACTATCCAAAGAAGGCTGCCATTTCCTCTCTTTTCTGGTCCAATTTAGTGTAAAGAAAATGGAGACGTTTAATATGTTATATTGGGAATGGAAACCCTGGAACTAATATGCATAATAAAGCCACTTCTGCAGCTGTTTTCTAAACTAAATTTTGATTCCAGTTGTTAGCATCTGTTAGTCTCCCTTCAGAGTCTGCTCCCTGGAAGCAGCGATACAGGTCAAATCCTAGAGAGCACACTCTCCTGTTCCTCTTCAGAAATTCTTTAGTCCTCTTGGTCCCTGCCAGACTTATCTGCATGCAGGTAAGGCAGAGCTGTTGTCAGGTTACCACTCAGATATTAGCCAATAATCAAACTATTGGCTGATAAGAGATTTTCAGGCAAGGGCATTTTTAATTTATTAGGATAAGCTAGAAAAATGAAAGTGCATTGGTGAGACCTCATCTCTACAATAAGTCAAAAATCAGCCAGTCGTGATAGCGCGTGCCTGTAGTTCCAGCTACATGGAAGGCTGAGGCGGAAGGATCGCCGGAGCCCAGCAGGTCGAGGCTGCGGTGGCCGGAAGCGGTCACTACACTCCAGTCTGGACGAATGAGTGAGATTCCAACTCAAAAAAAAAAAAAAAAAGAAAGTCCGCTGAGACCAGAAACAAATAGAATTTCCAATATCTTGGCAGATGTAGGTATGTGAAATTTTCAGATGGAAAAACTGGCCTGTGGACCCTCAGATCAGACCACTAAAGGCTTGGGGAGTTTTGGGTTGGGTCAGTTGCTGATGGCTATGACAACCACAAAAGAGAGCTGGTCTTCATATTTGGTCAGCAGTAGACTGATAAGGAAACAGACAAATTATAGTGTAGCTTGGTAATTGAGAGCCCAGGGATATGAACAAACAGATGTGATCTTAAAGGACTTGGGACTTCATCCTACACCTTTAGGATAAAGAAGGCATCTTTTAGGACAAAGAAGGTATCTTTATCTTAAAGGTGAAGAAGTGGAACAAAGATATTCAAGCCCGGAGGAACCACTGGATGGCAAGGAGGGTAGGGATATGTATGTATGTGTGCACATGTGCATATGTGTATGTAGGTTTGTGTGCATGTGTATAGGTGTGTATGTGTATGAGTATGTATATGTGTGCATGTGTACTTGTGTGCATGTGTGTGAGTGTGTGTGTGTGTGTGTGTGTGTGTGTGTGTGTGTGTGTGTGTGGTAGCAACTGTGGTCGTGTTGAGGGTGTAGGAAGTGGGAAATGCATGTGTCTGTGAGGAGCAGAGTAGAGTAGATGGGGGCTTGGAAGTCTGGATGGACAGATGATAAACTTAAAAATTAAGACAGACTTTTTAGCAATAGCACAATGCTGAGAATTTAAATATTTGGTCAAGCAAGAGAGTACATCATTGTAAACTGTTCCCTTGTTCAAGGATCTGTCATGTCTTCGTGCTGCCTGCAGGATAAGCAGTCTGGCTTCAGTTCGGGTCTTTCCACCTTGAGGCCCCTTACCTCTCTCTGCTGTTTCCTACCCAGCCTGACCCAACTCACCTTCTGCTCCCACCAAGCTGCTTTATCCTCCAGTTGGAAAATATATCTCACTCTCATTACATGCAAGTTTCCCTGTTGAAAATGCCCTTCTGTCCAAGTAGCCTTCCTTGCTGGGTCTTCCCCAGTGAGTCCAGCTCATACGGATAATCACTTTTTTGCAATCAGGCATTCTCAAATTCTGCTACTGGGAGTGTGAATTGGTGCAAATTGGAAAAAATACTATCAAGAGTCTTCTAAATGATCATATCCCACAGGGAGTTCTCAAAGGGACTAATAAAACATCCAAAAAAGCTGTCCACCCTCATTATAGTCAATGAAGAGCAAATTAAATTAATATTCAGATAGCGTTTTTCTACCTCTTAATTTGGCAGAAATGGAAAAATGCTAATGCACCCTCAAGGGTGTGAGCAGTGTAAACTGGTGAAATCTTTGGGAAGACCCTTTGGCAATGTAAATCGAATATGCATATCATTTGATGGAGAATCCTACTTCTAGGAATTTATGAGGAACGATTAAGTTCACGAACTCATCCTAGAAAAAGTGCTACATACTACATTGCTGAATATTACTACAGTCATGTTCAAAGTATTCCCCTTGGGAAGCTATGCACCGACACCAGTGCTTAGTCCACTCATGAAAGCAATTTTGGAACTCTTTTTCTGGAATGGCCATCAGAGCTGTTGTCGTATTACCCTTGATATCCTAATGTCATCAAATGTCTTCCTTTTAATATTTCCTTTATCTTTGGATAAAGAAAAAACAGTCATTGGTGGCCAGATCAGGTGAGTAGGGAGGGTGTTCCTATAGTTATTTGTACAGTGCTGCCACCATGAGCACACAGTGGCACATTCGTGAACTTAATTGTCAGATCTCAACGAATAACAATGAGAGCTCTGACAGCCATTCCAGAAAAAGAGTTCCAAAATTACTTTGACAGGTGGTTTAAGTACTGGTGTCGGTGCATAGCTTCCCAAGGGGGGTACTTTGAAGGCGATTGTAGTGATATTCAGCATGAGGTATGTATCACTTTTTCTAGGATGGTTTGCAAACTTAAATTGTCAGACCTCATATCATAAAGTAAAAATGAATAAACAAATAAACATCTATTTATAACTGTCATTTGCAGCAATATTTCATTAGGGAAATTTTAGATACTCTCTAAATGCCTAATAATAATGATAAAGTAGCTTTGTAAAATAGATAAAGTAATAACAGTAAAGTAAGTTTGGGTATAGCCATATATTGGAATACCATGCAGCCATTAAAATGATGCAAAATGTTTTGTAATACAAAATATGATTATGCTCTTTTGTTAAGCAAAGAAACTTGTCAATAAAGAATATGTTTGATTATGATTTGGGAATATCTCCAAGAGCACCCTCAAGTTCAATAATTTGCTAGAAGGATTGATTCACTCAGCAAAGCTGTTATACTCCTGGTTACAATTTATTCCAGCAAAAGGATATAGATTAAAATCAGCAATGAGGAAAGGTACATAGGGCCAGGAATGGACAGGTATGGAGCTTCCAGTTATCCTCTCCCAGTGTAGTCATGTGGACAAAACTTATTTTTCCCAGCAACAATATTATGCATGGAATTTTGCCAATCAGGGAAGCTAACCTGAGCCCTGGTGTCCAGGGTTTTTATAGGAGATTGGTCACAGAGACATGGCTGACAACCCTATGGCTAACCTCTCTTTGTCTCTAGCCCCTCAAGAGGTCAAAGTGATGCCTTGTAGTTCAAAACCTCAACCATGAATCTCATTGTTAGCATAGACTGTCTAGCAAGGGCCAAGGCCCCAAGGTAAACAAGGCATTCTAATCAGGCAGGATGTTTCAATGGCATTACCTCCCAAGATAGCCAGGCAAAAAGGATCAAACTAATCTTTGGCCAAGGTTAATCCTTCACTGCACAGGCCATCCCCTGGCCCCTACTGAAGCTTCTTAATAAATCTGCTGTCTTTTTAATTTTTTTAAGCTGGAGTCTCACTCTGTCACCCAGGCTGGAGCGCTCACTGCAGCCTTGACCTGCTGGGCTCAGGCAATCCTTCTACCTCAGCCTTCCAAGCAGCTGGGACTATAAGCGTGTGCCATCATACCTGGCTAATTTTTTGGATTTAAAAATTAGAGATGAGGTCCAGGCCGTGCAGTCTGTTTTTTAAGAAAGAGAACTGTGCTTTAAATCCTAAGAGAAGGCATCCTCCCCTCGCCATCCCCTGAGTAGGATGGTGCCTGTTACATGGAGCTCACAGAGATGTAAACCACCTCTCATCTTGGCGTAGTGGTGAGACCAGGCTGAAAATCAGAAACCTCAGGGGAGATTTAAAAATTCAGATTATTGACCCTACTACTGCTAGAAATCCTGACTGAAAAGATTTTGGATGAGCCCTAAGAACTTGAATATTTTAAAATAGCCCCAAGGGTTCTGATAATCAGCCAGGGTTGAGAACCCCTATTCTAACCCATCCCCCTTCCCACCAGTAGTTTTCATGTAAGTAACCGTTTCCTGGCATATTGGGGCTGTTCACCATGTAAGACTCCCTTCTGCCCACCTGGGAGTAAGAGATCTACTCAGATCTAGCTGATTCAACCAGAATGATCTCTGTCTATAATATCTGGCATAAGTGTATTCGTTTCCCAGGGATGTTGTAACAAATTACCACATACATGGATGTCTTCAAACAACAGAAAATTTATTCTCTCATAGTTCTGGAGGCCAGAAGATGTCATTAGGGCCTTGCTCTCTCTCCAAGGACTCTTGGGAGAATTTCCATTTCTTCCTTCAGCTCCTGGTAACACCAGTTGCTCCTTACCTTGTAGCTTCAGAGGGGCAAAATTGAACGGAACCTCTGAGACCTGACAATCTGTCTTAGTCTTATATCCTTTGGAGCCTGGTACTGAACTTTGGGCCTGGATCTGGTGGCTTCTGTCAGAGGCAGTGTTATGGTCTGAGTAACGCTCAGCTGCTAACCTTTGACATCAATGAATTGAGAGGTAGAAAAACTGGTAGAAAGAAATTTATTTCTGAATTCGAATCCAGGGAGCAGAGCCTAGCTCCTGGCCTTTCTAAAATGATTCTGCTCACCCTTCCGGTTTTACAGTCCATTTTTATAAGTTTTTATAAGTTCAGGGTAGTTGGCACCTGCACATTGACTATGTGACTAGTAGAGCATTGTATAGAACTTAAGTCACAGCTGCATTTTGTCAATAATGACATCTATGGTCCACATTTCTTGACGCTGGTTACCAGAGGTATTTCACAGCTTTTTGTCAGTGACACCCAGCAGAAGCATTAGTTAAGCTTGCCATAGAGTAAGGGTGAGAGGACAGTAATAAAGTATACCATAGACTTAGGTTAAGAGCATGCTATAACCCAATAAATATGTAATCGGCTTGTGGACAATAGCACAGCCATTTTTAGTTTTTAGTTTTCTGTCTTAAAACATAACCTGTAACTGTTTAAAGTTCCAGTTATGGGAAAAACCGCAAAGCTCCAGTTATTCTTCCCTTATCTCACTTTCCCCTTAGCAACAACCAATCAGGTGCCAGGGGGTAATCACCTAAGTTTCCAGATGTCTCTGCAACTTCCCTAGCTAGTGGACCAAGGTCAGCCCGAGTCAGGCTAGCCAATCCTCCACGATGAAGCTGACCACCAGAGGAACTACCCAATTAAATGGTAACAAAACTGGAAAGCCCCCCAAACTCCTCCTCCCTTTGTGTAAAAGCATAAAAGGCATCTGCTTAAAGAAATCAGAGCCTCTAAATGTACTCCGCCGTGTCGGTTGTTGACAGAGGTCCAGGCTCGAGCTTGTAAATAAAGACCCTCTTGAACTTTCATCGGAATTGGCTCTTGGTGGTCTCTTGGATTAAACTTTCGGCCACTACAAGGGGAGTTAACAGGACCTAAGACATCATACATGCTGTACATGCAAAAGTTATACAAATCACAAGACTTATGATTACATTGATACTATATTATTCAAACTTTTGACTTTTAAGAAAAGGGAGTAAATGGGATTTTACATCTCTCAGTTAATTGGGCACAGTCTGCAAGGAAGTTAAGGATTCTTTATGAAAGACTTAAGAGTTTGTTACTGTGTGAAAACTGTTTGCTGTGTTTTGTTGCTGTGTAAGAAGTGTCTGCAGTGGTCTGTAAGTCTCTACCTTAGCCCCCATAAGACCAAGCATATGCCATAAGCCTTGTGGTGGGTGTGAAGTTACAGAATGTACAATGTTTGCACTTGAAACGCTGTTAGGTTTTTGTTTATCTCATAATAACTATGTTAAATAGGTTAACCAGCTTCTTCTGCTTCTGTAACCTTAACCGGCTTCTTCTGCTTCTGTAACCCCTGCTGGCAGTGTGTGAGTGTTAAACAATAAGCCCCTTCCAAACTCCCCTCTGTCTAAATTGTGACAGGCAAGCCACCCTTATGGTGGACTTTGTATTAATTCAAACCTGCTTGTATGCTGAAGCTGACTTGTGCACAGTCACGGTGACTGTGTAAAACCTTGGCTTCTGGTAAACATGTTCTCGAACCCAAGGTCCAGCTTATGCACAGTCACAATGACTGTGCGGACCTGGGCCCCCCGAGTAAACATGTTACAAGCACCTCCGGCTATCTAACATTCCAGAAGACCTAACCAGTTCCACCCTGCCTCTCTGACCGTTAATGGTCAGTCACGGTCAGCCGGAGCCCGCGCCCGCACCCATGCCAATCAAACACAAACCAACCAATCAGTATCTTTTTAACCTCATTCCTACAATTCCATCCAATCCTGTGTGAACAAGTTTGTAATGCCACCCCACTCCCTCCAAATTGTGTATAAAAAAAGCTTGTAAACCAGAGTCAGGGCTCTCATCCCTGAAGCTGCTGTGTCGGTTTCAAATGTGAGCCCAGACTCGAGCCTGAATAAAGACCCTCGTGTGTTTGCATCAGAGCTGGCTCTCTGGTGGTCTCTCGGATTTTGAACTTTAGGTTTAACACTTTAAAGTAACTTACTGGGAGTGCAGAGGAGATAAGCACACCTTTTGTCAACCCTCAGGAATGTGGGTATGTACGGGGCCCGCTGGAACCCTTGCCAAATCCTTCTCTAGGGGCTGTGGCAATATGCACAGACAATAGCAGATTTCCGGATCAGCAACTCTGGAGCCAACATACCAGGGATGCCCCCCAAAATGGATGCACATTTTAAGAGATGTTCTCCATACTCAAGTGTCTGTATGCTGATGGTAACCATTTTTAGCACCTCTTGTAACTGAAGTCAGAAGTGACTTGTATTCATCTTATTGCGTATTACAATTTTAACACAGTTGTTTCCTTTCTTAAAAATGTGTATATAAGCCAGACTCGGTGGCTCAGCCTATAATCCCGCGACTTGGGAGGCTGAGGTGAGTGGATTGCCTGAGCCCAAGGGTTCGAGACCCGCCTGGGCAACTTGGTGAGACCTCAGTTCTACAATAAATCAAAAAATTAGCCAGGCATGGTAGCGTGCGCCTGTAATTCCAGTTACTTGGAAGGCTGAGGTGGAAGGATTGCCGGAGTCCCAACAGGTCGAGGCTGCAGTGGCCGGGAACGGCCACTGCACTCCAGTCTGGGCGACAGAGTGAGACTCCAACTCAAAAAAAAAGGTGTATATATATTTTTGGCACACTCTGTATATTTGAGAAGTAAGTGGAGCCAGAGAATTTCCTTGTGGCTTTGTTTTTATAGCTATCTGTTTTTAGACGGACCCTTTATTGAGGTTGACCAAGGTAGTGTATTGATGAAGTCCGTAGGGGCCCCTCCTTACCCCAGCTCACCTGGAGCACCATGGTTAAAGGCAAGCAAATCGGGCAACCTCTTCAGGTTCCCTCCCACCGTGGGAGCTTCTCTGTCTTCTCAATAAATCCTGCTTTCTCAAAAAAAAAAAAAAGGCAAGTGATCTCTGTGTGATGTGGAAGGTGGGGGCTTGGGCAATGCAAGGCCTGCAGGGCTGATTCTAGGAGTGGATGAGAGCTGCTTTTTTTTTTTCTCCTTTGCTGGATCTCCTGAGGCTTTTAGGTAATTCTGAGGGGGAATTTGTAGGAGGCACAGTATAAATCTAAGGCTCTCCTGACCCTTCCAAATGCTTCCTCACAATCTCAGTCAAAGCACAGGGTTGAAGTGGATTTGAAATGTCCTAATATGGTAGCTCTCTTGCAATCTGATGCTTCCTTTTGAAATGCAGACCTACAAGGAGCTGGTGGTAGATGTATGTGGAGATTTAAGGACAAATTTGACCCTTAGGACTTTTATTTTTTTTGAATCCAAAACAAATTAAAAAAAAATATTTTGGTACTGAAAGAAATACTTAGTAACACCAAACATCAAAATGTAATGCTATGTGGAATATTACTTTTCTCTTGGTAAAGGGAAAATTGAAAGTTTAGAAAGACTAAGAGGTACATGGAGATCTAATATGTTTTCTAATAAATTGAAATTGCAAGTGATTTAATAACTCTTTCACTTAATTAAAAATCAGGAACCTGTCGTCTTTTTTTTGAGTCTCACTCTGTCGCCCAGACTGGAGTACAGTGGAACACTCCCAGTCACTGCAGCCTCGATCTTCTGGGCTCCGGCAATCCTTCCGCCTCAGCCTTCCAAGTAGCCGGAACTACAGGTGCACGCTACCACTCCCGGCTAAGTTTTAAAATTTATTGTAGAGATGAGGTCTTGCCAAGTTGCCCGGGCAGATCTCGAACCCGCGGGCTCAGGCAAACCACTTGCCTAGGCCTCCCAAAGTGCTGGGATTACAGGTTGAGCCACCAAGCATGGCCAGGAGCCTGTCATCTTAAAGCTGTATATGTATGCTGTCCAATATGGGGGCTGCCAGTCACATGTGGGTATTGATCACTTGAAATGTGGTCTGTCTGAATTGAGATATGTTGTAAATATAAAGCAAACACTGAATTTTAAAGACTTAGTATGGAGTGAAAAATCTCAAATGGCTTATTAATAATTTTAAATATTTAATGATTCTTATTTTATTTAAATAATTTTAAAACATTGATAACATGTTACGATAATATTTTTGACATATTAAGAAGTGAAACATGTTATTTAAATCAATTTTTCCTGTTTCTTTTTAATTTTTAACCCTGCTACTAAAAAATTTTGAATTGCATATGTGACTCATGTCATATTTCTGTTAGACAGCACTACTCTAGGAAGAAAAAGAATCACTCATTTTACCTCTCATTTTGGTCCATATTAATTCAAGATGTCATAACTCCTCTTGCTTATTACAGATTCTATTAGAGTTAAAAACCTAAAATCTTTTTACTCCTTTCTCTAACTTTTGGCTTGAATTATACATTTATCATAAAACACATCTTTGTATTTTAAAATTGATAAATACATTGATGTTAAAAACTGCTCTTGTTCTCTTTACTTATTAACCTCTTTTTATTCATGGCATCACTCTTTCTTTTCTCCTTTGCAATTTTTTTCCTCTGACATTTCTTTGGCTTCCTTTTGGAATTAGAAACTTGCCTTCCCAAGGATGGAATCGGAAGTCACGAACATGACATGTAAAAAGACAAATGTAGGGAAAGAAACATTCTCATTGGAAAGTCATCACTTCACACACAAGTAGAACTCTTATTGACCTTGGCATAAGGGATGCCATGCCCGTGCTAGTTCATTTATTGGACAAATATTTATTTGGATCCTTCTATGTATCAGTTTTATGGTAGCAGAGATATAGAGGTGAATAAGACAGATGTCTGAGCCTACCTTCATGACAGCCTCCTAGGGAAAGTCCACTTGATACCAGGAGGTCATAAAATGATTGAGTTTTTCCCTTACATTTATCCTTTGACCTGGTAAATCACAAATTCTCATCAACTAAAGAGCAATTTTTTTAAAAAAGTAAAATTATGACTCTGGTGTAAATATAAAATCAAAGGTGTCAAAGATTTTTAAACTTGATTAATGAGAGAGCCTTGTAAGATATTATCACCTGCGCAAAGAAGTCTGACAGCCTCACACATATACAAGTAAAATTTAACATTTTTTCTGTTAAAATACAAATATACTATTTAAAAACCAATGATAAATTTTAATGAACACATACATTACTTTTTAATCCGTGTGAGTGTGAGTGTGTGTGTGTGTGTGTGTGTGTGTGTGTGTGTGTGTGTTAAAGATTGGGAGAAGGCCCAAGGGATCTCATGGAAGGGAGCCATCTTAGCCTGGGTTTCTCTCAAGAAAGCAGAGCATGAGACAAGGGCTTGTGCACAGGTGCTAATTTTGGGAAGTTGATTAAGGAACAGGAGTTGGGTCACGGAAGAGTGGGAAGAATGAAACAGAGAAAGTCAACGAATACAAGAATGCACTGGTCACTGCTATGCAATCCAGATGGGACCCTCTGAGGGATGGTGTAGGCTGCATTGTGGGATAATTTCCTTGAGGAACAGAAGACAGGAACATATTCCCACTGATTCTGCCCTCACTGATCACGTCTACCCCAGAGATATCAAGATCACGTCTACCCCAGAGATATCAACTACCTCGTGCTCTAGGTTTGCTTGCCTGCAGTTGAATGTTCCTGCAGATGGTCCACTCTTTAGCTTCAGAGAAGCCCTGGGGCAGCAAGCAGGGGAAACAAGGACACCTGGGGGAGGTTCTATCAGAGTCCTTGTGCCAAATTGCCTCTAATTTCTTCCTGTCAGAAAATGTGAGGAAGTTTGAGCCAGGGACTCTATGACAGTGAGTTTCCATGCAATCCCTTCTTTTCCATTCTGGTCTTTAAAAAGCAGCCCTTTGGCCATTTCTCTGAATCCAGAATCTTCTAGGCAGAAGAACGAATGGCAGTACGAAAAGATGAAGATCCTTCAGCATCATGTGGAAACAAATGTATCTCTCATGCATTTGAAAGCTCTTACCCACTCCTAGACTTAGCCCCGAAGGCCTTGCATTTCCCAAACCCCACCTTCTGTATCACATAGAGATGACCTTTCACCATGGTGCTCCAGGCAAGCTGGGCATGGGGAGGCCTCTATAACTTTCATCAATATCCTTCATTACCCAGACTTTACCTAACTTGGCACTAAACAGGCTTTACACAGACTTGCACAATGTCTGGATAAAAGGCGAGCTGAGATCATGTGAGGCAGGACACAGTGGCGGTCAAATACAGGAAGCTTTTCCTATGTTCACCTGAACTCACGCCTATAGCAGATGCAGGACTTTTTTCTAGTTTTAGGCCAAGGAAGACATTTTTATATGTTCTTCTGAGTTAGAAGATACTCTTTGGCCTGAATTATACAAGCTAAGATTAACTAGAGTTTTTAAGGGTTAAGTCATTTTAAATGGGAGATATTTGTCAAGTCATGGTTATAGGTGGGTTCCATTTTGAAGCAGAATTTGATGAAGGAAGCACTTAGAAGAGAAGGAGAAGCCGGGCTCGGTGGCTCAGACTGTAATCCCGTGCCTTGGGCGGCTGAGGTGAGTGGATTGCCTGAGCCCGTGGGTTCGAGACCCGCCTGGGCAACTTGGCGAGACCTCATCTCTACAATAAAAATCAAAAAATGAGCCGGGCGTGGTAGCGCGCGCCTGTAGTTCCAGCTACTTGGAAGGCTGAGGTGGAAGGATCGCCAGAGCCCAGCAGGTCAAGGCTGCGGTGGCCAGGAGCGGCCACTGCACTCCGGTCTGGGCAACAGAGTGAGACTCCAACTCAAAAAAAAAAAAAGAGAAGGAGAAATTACCTCAGCACCCCCTGAATCTCCTACTTGCTGCATCAAGCCTTTCTGAAGCTGAGTCTATGAACAGAGGACTATTTGGAAATGGGAAGAAAGTATAAGCTGACCATTTAGTCACGTAACTTAGCTTTGAGCAAAACTGCTGGAAGGGAAGCTTATGGCAGCACCAAGAATAAGGCCCAGACTGGTCATGGGAGCTACATTGTTTCCACATGATGCTGAGGGATGTTAATCTTTCTTTTTATTTTTTGCGTTGAAGTCTCACTGTTGCCCATGCTGAAATGCAGTGGCATACTCACGGCCACTATAGCCTCGACCTGCTGGGCTCAGATGATCCTTCTGCCTCAGCCTTCCAAGTAGCTGGCACTACAGCTGCACACCACCATGACCGACTAATTTTTGTTATTTATTGTAGAGATGAGGTCTCACCAAGTTGCCCAGGCTGGTCTTGAACGCTCAGGCTCAGGTCAGGCGATCCTTTTACCTCAGCCTCCCAAAGTGCTGGGATTACAGGCTAAGCCACTGTACCTGGCCGATGTTAATCTTTCTGGAAGGCCATTCATCCTTCTGCCTAGAAGATCCTGGATTCAGAGATAAATGGCCAAAGGGCTATTTTCTAAGACCAGAATGGAAAAGAAGGGATTGCATGGAAACTCACTGTCATAGTCCCTGGCTCAAACTTCCTACACATTTCTGTTTCTGACAGGAAAGCATTAGAGTCAATTTGGCACTAAATAGGCTTTTCAAATGTGAGTGGGTTTGAAGTCAGAACTTGAAGCTATGTTTCAACAAATAAATTAATATTTCAACTGACCTCAGAAATGATCACAGGCAGTTTATTAGGCTGCATAAACAATAGCAAATAGCGTGAGTTTAGTCTGGGAATACAAGACGACGGAATTTTTCTTCTGCCTAAGCTTCAATATATGGCTTACATGAATGAATACACCTGGGAAATATGGGATTAAACATAAAAAGGCAAGAAGTCTTGTTTCATGCAAGACCTTTAATATGCTTCTTAGAACCTTTGATACACTAATTTGCATTGAGGCCCTTAAGATTGTAAGGGTGAAGAGGAAAAACTTCCCCCTTCATCCACTGAAGGTTCGTTGAAAATGAACTGACAAAAGACAGATTAATCGGAGAAAAAGGCATATACATTTATTGTAGTGTGGGGAAATTGCAGAATATTTACCCAATAACTCTGTGGAGTTCAAATGCTTATATTCCCTTCTTCACAGGGGAAGGGGAGATGAGGATTTTTAGGGGGGAATGAAAGGACCCAATGCTCAGACAATAGTAAGTAAAGGGATCTTTTTGGGAATCGGATTGGAGAACAAACCATGGCTTAGGACAAAGTTTGTCTGGGCTTGAGGTATGATGTTTAATTTTCAGTCTTCCTCTGTGATACGAGTTTTAATCTTCTCTGGCTAATACAATTTCAGGGAAGTGATTGGAGGCAATTGTGTCTTCTAGGGTCCAATTTCTAGGTAGATAAGGATTCAGAGAACAGCTTCATCCTGTGCTTTGGGAGAGACAGAGGGTCAGAGAGATGATGGGAGGGCTGGGGGAGTCTAAAGAGAGACTTTGGTCCCGAGGCTTATTTCTAAGATCTTTCAATTTCTAAAGCTCTCAGAATGCCAAAGTGCTATATTCTGGGGTATGATTTTCTGTACCTTAATGAGACTATATTATAATATTCACTCTTTCTCAAACTTAGTTGGTCTACATCCAGTTTATGCACTTGATAACATCTTGTGGGTGTAGGTGCTAAAGTACATTCCCTGAGAAATGGAGACGGGAGGCCAAGCACAGTGGCTCATGCCTATAATCCAAGCACTTTGGAAGACCGAGGTGAGTGGATTGCCTGAGCCCACAGGTTCGAGACTAGCCCATGCAACTTGGCAAGACCTTGTCTCTACAAAAAAATAAAAAATTAGCCAGGTGTGGTAGTGCGCACCTGTAGTTTCAGCTGCTTGGAAGGCTGAGGTAGAAGGATTGCCTGAGTCCAGCAGGTCAAGGCTGTGGTGGCTGTGAGTGTGCCACTGCACTCCAGCCTGGGCAACAGAGTAAGACTCAAACTAAAAAAAAAAAAAAAAAAAATGCTATCTTTTATCTTCTCTAGGGAACTCCCTTGTGACTCTGTCTTGCTTGGGAGACTATTATTACTATCTTCTTGCCTGTCAGGTTGCTCATTTAATTTTTTTAAAAAATTGAGTTGGAGTCTCACTCCATCGCCCAGGCTGGAGTGCAGTGGCACACTCCCAGCCACTACAGCCTCGACCTGCTGGGCTCAGGCGATCCTTCTACCTCAGCCTTCCAAAGTAGCCGTAACTACAGGTGCCCACTACCACGCCCAGTTAATTTTTTGGTTTATTGTAGAGGTGAGGTCTCACCATGTTGCCCAGGGTGGTCTCAAACCCATGGGCTCAGGCAATCCTCTTGCCTTGACCTCCCAAAGTCATTTACTTTTTAAGGCTAGCTAGTCATCTACTTTTTAAGTGCCTGCAATTTCCATTGAAGGAACTCAAGATTTTTCCATTCTTTCCACACTTGAGGGGCCGTGCAGAACCTTAAGAATGCCCCTGCTCCATCTTACTATGATGCAAAATACTTGTTTATTTAAAAGTGGATTTCCTTCTCAGAAAATCACTCAGACATTTGAGACTAAAGAGACTGCGTTTGCCTGTTCTTTCAGCTAGACTAGTGCTTTTTGTGGAGATTTGTCCATTCAGAGATAACCCAAAGTAACTCTCTCCCCAATTTTTTCTTTCTCTTTCTCCTCCCTCTTCTTTTTCTTCTTCTCTTCTTCTCCCTTCCTTATTAAGTAGGTTTAACATTTTATAGAGATGGAAAATGATTCGGGATTAGTGAGGAAAGAAGAGCTTAGTTTTTGTGAAATGGAATAGGGTTCCAGATTTTTTTTTGAAAAATATTTGCAATCACTCAGTAAGGAAGCTTGGGATTTAAATGGAAAAATAAAGTTCAAAGATTATGAGGATCCCAAGTTAAAGGACATGGGGGCAAAGAGAAAACCAAGGTTCACAAGGTGAGAATAGAATTGTTTCTCACGAGGAGAGGTTTTTCTCAAGAGGCGAGTCCCCTTCTTCCTGCTCTGGGAATTGTTGGGACATTCTGCAGTAATCCTAGTTATGAGAATACAGTTGATAAGCATTATTCATGGATTCCATATTTGCAAATTTGTGCACTTAAATTTATTTGCAACTCCAAAACGAATCCTCCTGGTGCTTTTGAGGTCATTCCCAGACACATACAGAGTGGTGAAAATGTAAATTGCTCCTTGATCATGTTACCAACAGATGTCGAACATGGTTATACTCTGCCTTCTAGTTTCAGCACTGTCTTCGTCCCTTCAGATTACTGTCACAAAATACCATAAACTGGGTGGCTTATAAACAAAAGAACTGTGTTCCTCACAGTTCTGGAAGCTGGAAGTCCAAGATCAAGGTGCTGACAGAATCTGTATCGGGGGGAGTGCCTGATTCCTGGTTCATAGACTGGCCATCTTCTTGCTGTATCCTCACGTCAAAGAGGGCATGGGGGAGCTCACTGGAGTCACTCTTATAAGGATGCTAATACCATTCAGGAGAGCGCTGATCTTATGATCTAATCACCTACCAAAGGCCACTCCTCCTAATGCCGTCAGCTTGGGGGTTAAGTTTTCAATGTATGAATTTGGGAGGGTGGGGACACAAACATTCAGACCATAGCCAGCTCTCATATTATAGACAAAGCTTCTTTGTGTGTGGTCTATTTAGTGTGGTCTATGTAGTGTGACTTTTTTTGCATTTTTGTGCTTTTTTTTTTTTTTTTGTGCCATCACTGCCGAAAATGGCCCCCTTGGTGTAATGCTGAAGTGCTATCTGGGGTTCCTAAGCACAAAAAAGCTGTGATGTGCCTTACAAGGAAAAGCTTTGTTCAGGTTTGAGTTATAGTGTTAGGCATGTGTTCAATGTTAATGAATCAACAGTGTATATTATACAATAAGGTAATATATTGATCAGTTGACAAAAATGTAACCAGAGGCTCACAGGAACCTGTCCTTGTGTTTCCCCTAGAAGCAATATTTGCTAATTCAGTGTTTGTGGTGATTTTATAGAACATGACTACCACAAAACAGTGAGAATCAATTGTATTTATCTTCAGAATTAAGCATGAACCCTTTCTGATACTGTTTGATTTAAAATATTTAGTTATTCATGCTCTGTTTCTGAATCTTTCCAACAGACCTAGTAGTACCTATCCAGAAAGCTTACAGGAAAATGTATGTTAAAGTCCTTTGACTAAAAGTTTGAAAGTAGTATAAATCCAGAGCTCCCAATGGTCATTTTGATCACATAGGTCAAATAAATGGTTGAAAGTCACCATTATTTTACTTTCTGCTTTGATTTGTTTGCCCATATGGTCGAGAGTGTTTTTTTGTTGTTGTTTGTTTTTCTTTTTGAGTCAGGGGTCTCAGTCTGACACCTAGGCAAGAATACCGCGGCACAATCACAGCTCACCACAGTCTTGACCTCCTGAGCTCAAACAATCCTGCCTCAACCTCTTGAGTAGCTACAGGTGCATGCCACCAAGTCTGGCTAATTTTTCTATTTTATTTTTGCAGCGATGAAGTCTTGCCACGTTGCCTAGGCTGGTCTTGAACTCCAGGGCTCAAGCAATCCTCCCGCCTCAGCTTTCAAAATGATGGGATTACAAGCGTGAGCCACAGCACCTGGACAAGAACTTTAAAATGGAGAATTTTATGGGGTCTGCTGATAAGATGAATAAGAGAAATAACATTTCCAATATGAATTAAAAACAAAAGCCCACATATACACCGATGACTAAATCTATAGATTTGTTATAGTCCTCGGTGATGGCTCAGTTAGGGTAGTTGAATTAGAATGACATTGACTTTTTTCAATAAAGTTTTTCTTGGTTTGTAGAAATAATGTCTTTTATAGAACATTAATAGGATTATCTCTGTATCAGGAAAATTGCTAAGTCAGGATTCATATCTGTTTACTGGTCAAAGTTCTTCAATGTGTATTGTCATAGGCAAGACAGAAAGAAAGAAGGTGCACATGCAGATTTCTTTTGGTGTGCAGAGGATTCCTTGTCTCTGCTACTTATGCAAATGTTGATGAGAGAGCAGACCTTTGGGGCCTCTTTTGATTCAGTCAAACCTTGCAGGTCACAGAGGAGGGGGCAGTGAATTTGCATATGGGACTCAGGGTTGGAGGTCTTTAGAGAGAGCATATTGCTCTTCTCAAGATCTCTAGAGTGAAAGCCAGATAAGTATCTCTTAATGGATAAGAGAAATCTCAGCTAGGTCTTACGGCATCAGAGGGCTGTGAACTTCTTGAAAGAAAATTATATAGGGGATGGGGGGAGATTGGTTTGGGGCTCCATCGCAACACAAGAGTCTATGTGCTTTTGGGGTTAGCTGAGGGCAGATCTTGGTCTGGAATTGGAAGTCCCTTGAGATCCAGTCACCAAGGGGTGGCTATCATTTGGGAAACTGGGTGTGTCAACATGAACAGAAGAGGCAAGTGGACCAGTGAAGCATAGGAGAGTTGGGGCCTGAAGTAGAACTACCTTGGCTAACTTTCTGTGGGCTAATAAAAAAAAATAAAAACTCTAAACACGCTGAAGTGGAGAAAACAATGCAATGATACAATAAAACCACATGTTCCCATCACTCAGATTCAATAATTATCAACATTTTGCCACATTTTCTTCATTTATCTTTTTTTGTGAATTATGTTGAAACAAATTCATGACATCTTCTGATTTCATTTTTATATTTTTAGTGTGTGTGCCTAAAAAATTGGACATTTTCTTATTATGTTGTCATTATCAGACATAATGTACAATCAACAATAATTCTTTGTCATAATCTACTGCTATAGTCCATAGTTAAATTTTACTAGTTATCTAAAAATTGACTTTTAACCGTTGGTTTGTTCCAGTCTGACTGGGTTCTTATGTCTGCTGCCTAGAAAAACCAAGACTGACATAGTCATATTAGTGAAGAAAAAGTTTATTATCACAAAGCAATTGAGCAAGGAGGACAGGAGATATTTCTCAAATCCATCTCCTTGAGAATTCAGAGGCTAAGGTAAAGGAAATTGGTGGGTAGGGGTAGGAACTGCTGATTGGTTGATGATGTCATCGGGGTGTCAAAACTGTCTCCATGTTGCAAAGCCAATTTCTGGAGACAGCGTCACACGACTGGTGGAGCCAGATTCCTGGTATGTATTCTGAACCCAGGTGGGGCCTCAGGTGCATTAAAGTCTGAAAAACATCTCAAATACCATTTTCAAATTTTACAGTAGATGCTACCTATCAAGCAAGTCCTGTGACCATCAGCTTCTAGTCCCTGGGCAGGGAGCCATTATAGAAGTAGTTTATGAGGGAGATTTGTAGGAGGTAGACTTTTTCCTCAGCACTCGTTTTGCCTTTGACAGGAGACTTGATAGGCTTTTATAGCAATCATTATGTTAAACCATGAACTGAAAAGTGGGCTGATTATCATTTCTACAACTTTGATGAGCTAAGAAATGGGCTTGAGTATTTGTTTTCCATAGGGAAACTTGATAGACTTTTACAGTGATTATTATGGTAAACATGAACTAAAAGGATGGACTTGCATTCCAGCCCGTAGGGTGGTCAGGCCTGTTGTGCAGATAAGGAAAAATGCTTGAACACTTACTATGCTGCCTTTATTAGGTTTTTTATTTCTTAGGAAAACTGAGCTTTAGAAGATTAATGTTTTTACATTCGTGTAACTTTTAGTATTGCTTTCAATGTTTATCACCTTGGCTAAAAGAATAACTATTATTTTTCCAGTAATCTGCTTTTATACCATTAGTGAATATTCTATTAACTAAACCTTGTACTGTTAAGTTAAGGGCTTTGGCTCCTGGGACTGGAAAAGGCAATGACTTGCAAAATTCTATCAGTCAGGGCCTCATTTTCAAGCCTGGGAGATGGTAACAATCAAAATGAACTGTCTTATGAAATATAAGGCCAAAAATTAAAGTTATTCAATCTCTCTAGGCCAAGGGACTATCATGGAAGAGGTGGATGTGTGACAGCATATGGGCTAGTTTATGAGAGATGAAATTAATCCATATCTGTACATCTCTTGTAAATGCTATGCCAGATGCAGGGAAAGGAAAAGGGTAAAATCAAGAGCCCATATCCTGATAGCATGTAATGTATACGTAATCCAGGATTGTTTTTCAGACTACACTCTAGCCTGACCCCTTCTTGGCCTTAATTGACTATAAAATCAAGTTAAATCATGCCCTTTCCCCATAATCCAACATCGCTGATATGGAACACACAATGGATAATTCTAAGAATATGTCTCCTAGCTCCATGACACCTTGTCAGGCAAATGAAATAGCCCGTCCAAGGAATAAGCCTTCTTAGTGACATGGAACTTTCTTCTGTTTATTAACTCACATATGCATTCTAAGAAATGATGTTTGGCCAATAGGGGGAACTTAGGACTAGACCTGACCCTTTTCTCTTACCCACATTCCTAACTAAAAGTCTTGGGAAGTCACTGCCTGAAAAAAACACACCAGAAAGGATTTTATTACCCTATTACCCTATATGCTAGAGTTTGTTTTCCAACCTGACTGTGGCGTAACATCATAAAACAGATAAAGAAGGACAACCTGAAGAAACTGGAGGATCTTTGGTGAATGTCTTCTACCTTGTCTGGATGCTGAAGACCATTCTCCAGATCAGCAGCTTAAGGACTATAATGTTCTATGCCCAAGAAGGCTATGTGTGTGTGTGTGTGTGTGTGTGTGTAATGGTATTCCATGGTCTCTAAATTGTCTTGGAACAAAGAGGACCAGGGACAATGCTTAGTTGCTCTGATGGCCACTCCAGTATCCATCCATGACTCTTCAGAAACTGTACATTGGACCAGTACCCTGAAATTGTTCACTTGATACTGTCAAGATCTCCTGGGAGGAATACCAGATGGAGATGGGTATTTTATTGCTTATTCCTTGTCACTATGGGGGGGAGTTGTGGCCCACCAGCATGTACTAAAAAAAATTACCTAAAACACAATTATTGCTAATGAAACTGCAAAAATCTTTAAGTAATTTGCAAACTTCTTTAGATGATTTAACTAAGGTAGTTTTAGACAATGAACAACTTTAGGAGGGAAATCATCGGGTCTTATCTTTCCAGCTGTGTCAATAGAGGATGAGGAGTCCACCCAAAATCATAGAGTCTCAAGCAAACAACAACCGGTTCCTTGACAAGATGGTCACTCCACAGACTGCTGGCTCCTGCCTCAGCCCAGCCTAGAAGCACCACAGAAGTAAGAAAGAAGTGTAAAGATCTGAAGAAAGGAAATCCCATGAGAAACACTGGGTAGATGAGGCTACCTGGGCTGTGGATGAGTAAGGGGCCAGGAGCCTGGTGGAGAGGCCTGTGGAGTTGATATCTTCTGCCGAGTCTACAGTGCTGTTTTCCATAGTATCATTTCCCTGAGCCTTCACTGTGTTTCCATAAGCCTCTCTGTGCTTCTGGCTGGGCCTCAAAGGCACAGCTAGGACCTCCTAGAACCTGGGCCCTAGTACTGGCCCTGTCCTGCCTAACTCCTTTACCCAAAGAACCTGACAGTTGGATAGTTTAAGGAGAGATCAGTTTGGCCAATTCTTTTACCATATCCTCATCCTTGGGAAGGACAAAATTGGAGTTATTATAATGTATTGACTAAAGAGTGTTTAGGGAGAGGTTTGAGGTATCCTAAGGGGAATGACAGGTTCTCTAGAGTTATGCTGGTGCTGTTTCTCCTGAGAAATAATAAAAATAACTGTCAATTTTGGAAGTCTATTGTGAGCCAAGAATTTTAGTTTCTGGAATATCAGCCAATCCTTACCTAATACTAGAGGTCGGTAATATTATCCAGGTTTCATAGATAAGGAAACAAAGCCTTATAACTTGCTCAAGGATAAACAGTCGCCAAAGGGCAAGTTTAAACCCAGCCTGCCTCAATAGCTTCTCTTTTGCCCACACCAGCATTTTCCTAAGTACAAATGGTGGTCTCTGATGCCCACCCCCTCCAAATCATTCCATGGTCAAATAAGTTTGGGAAACACTGGGTTCAGATATTCAAACATGTTTCCTCACTGTGTGGCTTCTCAATCCTTTAATACCACAATGAGCATGTCCCTTTCTTCTCCTCCCAGACAGATGATGTTGAAGAGTTTTTCTCTCTTCCTTTGGCAGGGACTGTTCTGCTTGCTGGAAGATGCCAAATTGGAAATGATTTTAGAACCCCATGCCAGGAGGAAGAGATAGGCAGAGTTCTCACTTGCTAAAGAAGAAAAAATTATGGAGTGAAATATTCTATTGGCTGTGGTTTATTCTTGTTAAATTGGCAAAACCTTTAACACAGACGGAGTCTGGCATGTGCTCAGTGCTCACAAAATCTAGTTATTTTTATTACTACTACTACTACTACTACATAGTTTGTTTTTTTTTAAGGGGAGCTACAGAAAACAAACCTTTAATTTTTCTTAGATCCACTCTGAATTCTAGCTTTTTGGACTCTGATATTCTTTCTGGAGGGTTGCCTCTTCCCTGGATGACCTTTCCTTTTGGGGGGAATGGAGGACAGGGTCTCATACTGTCCCCCAGGCTGGATTGCAGTGGCACGATCACAGCTCGCCACAACCTCGACCTCCTGGGCTCTGGTGATCCTTCTGCTTTAACAGGCACTACAATGTCTGGCTAATTTTTAAAATTTTTTGTACAGATGAGGTCCCTGGTCTGTGTTGCTCAGGCTGGTCTCAAACTCCTGGGCTCAAGCAATCCTCCTGCCTAGTGCTGGGATTACAGGTGTGAGCCACCCCACCTGGCCAACCTTTTCTTTTCAGTCTCATATTTTTTCAGATCCAGCTGCTGCACAGGATAGGATTCTTCTCTGTTTATATGAGCCCTAGGAACAAAGCCCCAGTTCTCCCCACAGTTCCACAGGAGCTGAGGAGAGCCAGGGAGCTTCGTGGAAGGAGGTAGATGCATTTAGTGATTAGAAACAGTTTACATTGAAAACATGTAGGTCTTTCAAAGTCTAGTTTTTTCCTTTGCTATGATTCTGTGGTGACAAAATAAATGGCAATCACTGCCATGTTGGGAAACTTGGGAGAAACCGGAAGACCAGAAACTGACATGTTATATTTTAGCGCTTCCAAGATGTTGATTTCATTTTTGTTAAAGTATCTCCTTAGTGTTTATATGAAAATCTGTTTCTCGCTAGTTCTCACTTTACATTCATTTTCACCAGTCAGGTTTTTTGTTTTTTGTTTTGCTCTGTTGGTCAGAGAGCAGCGTGCTGGGACTTCATGCAAGGAGCCCTCCTAGGGAATTTCTGAGAGTTGGGGATCTTGAGCCAGCGGGACTCTGGGGCTGACATTGAACACTGAGTCTCCTTGTTGGCCCAAGACTAGAGGCTGGCAGAGCCATGTGGCTGAAGGACAAGAGAGGGAGAGGATTCCCAGAGCTGATGACCCTGCTCCTGGGCTGCTGATCCACGAGTCAAGGAAGAATGGGAGGTCCCTGCCAGACTGGGTGACTTCTCAGGGGTGAGGAACTACGGGTGATATTGAAGACCAGTTTAGGGGTGGTAGAGGAAGGAGAAAGAATACCACAGGAGGGGCTGGCAGAGAGGGAAGGCATGGCATTGGGGATTCTTCTCCCCAGAGTGGGTAGAGCTCTAAGGTCGGGATTCTACCTTGAGCAAGTAACCCTCTCCTCAGGCTGACAGGGTCCAGGGCAAATCCTACGAAAGAAGTTGCTTAGGCCAGATGGAGGGAAGGATGCTGGACAAGAGGACAAGAAATTGTGAAGTGGGCAAGCCACGGTCATCTGTGAGTTTGGATGTGTCGCCATCCCAGGGGTCTCATGTTTGCCGTCCTGAAGTTCTAATTTTGTCTTTGTGTTTTGCAAGTGAGGTCCTGTGGTTAGTGAAGCATGCCCTGGGCTCCTCAGCTCCTGTACCTTCTGCCTCCCACAGCCTCCCAAGGGGTTTCAGCCTCCTGAGATGTCTGGGCCCCACTAGGCTCTCCCTGCCCAGGCACCCTGAGACTTCAACTGCCCTCTACCTGGGTCTGTGATAAGATGTGTTGAAAGTGGTGATGTCCGTGTTCAGTCCTTGCACTCTGCCTCCTGAGGGCCTAAGTGCAGGTGTGGGGACACTGAGGCCAGGAGCACAGTCTGTGAGGACGCTAGATGAGGCCAGGTGACTCCCGCCCCGGGTTGGCTGTGTCCTGGTGCTCTTGGAAGGGCACTTGGTGAGCGCCTCCTGCCCACCTCCTACTTCGGATACCAAGTAAGGCTGGTGCAGGGGTTGCAATCCCTTGTAGATTCTCAGCCACATGGGCTGGTGGCAGGCCCTGGGGAGGGAAGATCTGACTTTCCTGTTTTGGTTAGGCCCACTTTTTCATTTTGGGCGGGGCCCCCCAGCTTCTACCCAGGCCTGGTTAGCATCAAGGGAGGCCAGTAGCTGGGGAGGAGCAACCAGGGGCTGTGAAAGGTGGAAAGGGCAGAACTCAGAGGTGCCAGACCTTCCTGGTCCTGGGATTCAGGTGTTTGGGGAATGAAAATTCTCCTAGTGAGCGCATGGTGAGGGGAAGCCACCAAGCAGAAGGCCGCAGGCAGGCTTGAAGCACATTTCCAGATTGATTGGTAATTAAAGGGCTTCTTTCAGGGCTCTGCTGAAAGACTGAGGAACAGCATCTTCAGGGCGGAAGAGATCTCGAGAGAGACTTGATTCAATGGGACCCTGAGTGGGAATAAGCAAGAGGGAGGGAGGCAGAGAGAGGGGCACAGGGCTGGAACTAGCAGGCTAGCAGTTCTACATGGAATGCTGGTGGGACATTCTTTGATACAACCCAGTTCTCCTCCCCTGGTGGTGGCCTGTTCAGGCCTGATTGGACAGGGCTGGTCACCTTGAACCCTTTGTAAATCTCCTCTTCCCAAGGGGGAAGACACACTTTCCGTGAATCAAAAACGGCTACTGTAAAGGTGGTAAGATCAGGAAATATGACATTTCTTAAAGTTTAAACTAATTTATGAAGGACTTAGCACCCTATGGTCCTGATGTGTATCTGTGATATACTGAACTATTCTCCTTCCATCTTTTTCGAGCTGGTTTCTGCAGGGACATGTCCCTCAGAGCTTCTTTTGCTGATTATGTCTAGAGATTGTCACTGCAACAATCCATATGTTCCCAAGTAACCTTGTCACGTGACCCAACAACTGCTGTTTGTTCTTTCTCCTCAATTGTCCCAGAAAACAGTTGTCTTATAGAAAAGAATAAATGAATACGACCACCCAATCAATCACATAATACAGTACAGGAGTCAAGACAAGTTACTTAGGTTCAGAACAAATTCAGCTATCTGCTTAGCTCTGTCTGCTGGTTTCATGTTTTCAAGATGATTCATATTAACCCATTTTTCTTTCCCATATGCCTGGACTTGTGTTTTACAACACCAGACGGGGATACTAATTAAACTTTAGAGTTTGCTCCAGCAGTGCTTATACTGAGATTCGTAATGACAGGCCTGGCAGTAATCAATATATCTGCCGCACTTGTAATGATTTAAAATGAACACCATGGTTACTGCTTGGAATAAAAGCGAATGAGCTCTGTAAATTTAATTTAGAGGCGTTATAACTTGATCACCCAAAAACATATTACAGAAGCTTCTTGTATTTTTAACAAAGGCTAGAAAGTGCTTGTAGCAAGATCTGTGATTTAACCAGGAACATTTTATTTACAATGAGGTAAATAATAGGTGACGTCTGCCCACGGGCCCAGTTTCAGAAATGTCACTTCCCCAGCAGAAGAGCTGTTCTGGCTCCACTCGGCACCAGTTGAAAATAATTACTTTATATGTAATGTGTGTTATTTCATCCATGAGTCAGAAGTTGAACTATTAGCAAAGTTATTTTGGGGTTAGTTCAGAATAGGGACAGTTTTTCTGAAACTGCACACGGGGTAGTGAGGCGTGGTCTTCCCTCCTACACCCTTTGCAAAGAGTTTGCTGTAAGTTGATCTGCAGAATGGGAGGGAAAGCCTCAGACCTTTTTCCTTCTGTTTCCTTCCGTTCTGGAATACGAGATACATCACCGCATTTAAAAGAACAGAAACACTCGGCTGTCAAAATCTCACTCTCCTTTCACACTGCTTTTGCTCAGTGGATGGATTGAGTGCACTAGCTGTTAAATTTCTTTTCTTTTCTTTTCTTTTCTTTTAGTTGGAATCTCACTCTGTCACCCAGGTTGGAGTGCAGTGGCATGATTGTGGCTACTGCAACCTCGACCTTCTGGGCTCAAGTGATCCTCTTGCCTCAGCCTTCCAAGTAGCTGCTGCTACAGGTGTGCACCACCATGCCCAGCTAATTTTTTTGACTTTTTGTAGAGACAGGGTGTCACCATGTTGCCCAGGCTGGTCTCAAACTCCTGGGCTCAGGCAATTCTCTTGCCTCTGCCTCCCAAAGTGCTGAGATTACAGGTGTGAGCCACCACATCCAGCCCTGTTAAATTTCTTGTCCTGCATTCATGCTTCCATTCTTTGTAGTCCTTGATTTAGTTGTGCTACCCTGAAGCCAGCCTCTTGTGTTTTCTCTCTCTCTCTTTCTCTTGCACTTTTTATCTCCTCACAGGCTGAGAATTGAGTTGATGATGCTCTTCAGAATATGGTACTTTACTGTCATTGATCGATGTGGGTCTCTCTTGTTTTCTGTTATTTTGCATCTCAGTTCTACTTCTGTTTTCTTCACCTGCATTGGTTGGTAATGACTATAATATTTTATTTCAGATATAAAATATATTTTATAATTTATAACTAATAACAAATAAAGAATAAAATATATTTTATATATTTTTTCTCCTTTCCCCAGATGCAAAAACATCTTCAAAGGGAAATGTTTTGCCCATGTGGAAAACATGAAACAAAAAAAACGGCAGAGGAACTAAACGGCATCAAAATGGATGAGCTCAAAAAAAGTTTTGAGCAGCGGAAAAAGCATCTCCATAGGTGTGTTGCATCAAATGGAGAGTACTTTGAAGGTGACTGAGGTTTAAACATGTAAGAAGAAACACACCATTTTTAGTAAATAAATTCTGGTTTTTTTGCATCCCCCCTCATATGCCTGTGTGTGTGTGTGTGTGTGTGTGTGTGTGTGTGTGTGTGTGTGTTTATGTATGTGTGCATGAATCTATACAGATCTCTATAAAATTTTACTCAACACTGCTACATCAATTTCCTGAAAGGTTTACAAAGCTTACTTTCACCCCAGCAGAGCAAAAGGAGGTTCACTATCCCTACATCCTCCAACACTTACCATACAGAATGTGCAATCATTATTCAGCTGCATACATCTTACATCTTTTGAGCTTTTTTATTTGCACTTCTACCTGATTCTTCTTTATAGTTGGTGTTTCTTGCTTTATATTCCCAGTATTTTTTTCTATCTCTGGGAGGATATTTTTTGACACTTATTTGCATTTTTTGATCTGCCCCCCTAATGCCAATTTGTCAAGTATTGACTGTTCAATATGTTTCTTTTCTAGCAGTTGTCCCGCCCAGATGTCTGGTGTTCTATTTTCCCTCTGTGAGCTCATTTTCCCAGGAGGTGTCAGCTGTAGCCTCTTGGGAAGAAAGGTGAGGATCCTGGTGAGTTCAAGGCAGGAAGGAGACCTGCCCAGGGCAACAGACCCACAGTTGGCATTCTGTGATGAATCCCCCTTCTTGCCCCTCAGGCAATCAAGCTGATTTTTTAAAAAATAAATTTTATTTTATTTTAGAGTTGTGTGGTACAAGTAAGGATTAACCACACAAGTAGGCAACCGAGCTGATTTAATCAGCTCCTTCACTGCCTTCTGCAGTGGTTCTCCTGGATTGCAGCTGCCTTGGGCTTGAGGCAAGGAGAACCCCAAGACTGGCAAAGCTGCACACACCTCTGGTTTTCTGCTGTCACCCCAGCTGGACTCAGGTGTCCCCTAAAGGATAGCTACAATCCCTCAGGCTGGGTAGGAGCTGTGTGTGTAGTCTTGCATGCTGAGGTAGGTGGTCTGTGGTCTGTGAGGGGTACTGCAAGCTCAGCAGAAGATACCAACACCACAGGCCTCTCCACCAGGCTCCTGGTCCCTTACCCATCCACAGCCCAGGCAGCCTCATCTCCCCGGGGTTTCTCATGGGATTTCCTTTCTTCAGATCTTTACACTTCTTTCTTACTTCTGTGGTGCTTCTAGACTGGGCTGAGGCAGGAGCCAGCAGTCTGTGGAGTGACCATCTTGTCAAGGAACCGGTTGTTGTTTGCTTGAGACTCTGTGATTTTGGGTGGAGTCCTCATCTTCTATTGACACAGCCGGAAAGATAAGACCCAATGATTTCCCTCCTAACTCACTCAAACAATTCTGGTTTCCACTCTGAGGAGCCTTAGTGGAAACTTCTGTGATGTGTCAACCTAACTAGACTAGGGCACCCAGTTGTTTGGTCAAGCACTACCCTAGATGTGGCTGTGAGAGTATTCGCATTTATAATCAGTTGACTTCAAGTCAAGTTGGCCTCTATAATGTGAATGGCCTCATTAAATCAGTGGAGGCTTTAAAAGCAAAAATTGGGTTTTCCCAGAGGAAGAATTCCGCCTCAGGACTGTAATATAGAAACCCTGCTGTGTCTCCTGGGCCTGCCCTGTGGTTCATGTGAGCCAATTCCCAATTTCTTAAAATAAATCCCACCCCCCATCCTAGTAGTTCTGTTTCTCTGAAGAACCCTGACTAACACACTCTCTAAGAACTTTTGAGTTGTTGTTTTGAGTCTGTTCTTCCCAGGATTTGGTCTCTAACATCACAACAGATGGTTGCATGTGAGACCTCATCTCTAGATTCTGGGAGGTGCCTTCTCCCTTCTGTCTACCTCCAGATGATTTGACCCTCTCTGTGATATGCCTCCAAGCTCATTCTCTTACTAGTGGTTTGTTTTGTCCAGAACGAGGTTCTTCTTGCCTTTGCAAGGCTCACTCCTTTTCTTCAGTTCTCAGCTGCACTGTCCTCCCACCCCCTGCAGAGAAGTCCCCCCTAGCACCAATCTCAGCAGGTGCCAGTCACCCTGTCACACCACCCTGTTTTAATACCCTGCCTAAAAATTGTATGATGTGTTCTTACATATTATTTATTTATATGCTTATTATCTTTGTCCTTCTGGAACGTAAGTTTTGTGAGAGCAGGGATGTGTTTGTCTGTCTTGTTCTTAGGTTACTTCTAGAGTTTAGAATGGTGCCAAGCACATAGAGGGTGCCCCCAAAATATTTATTAAACGAGTTAATTCTATAGTCTTGATTTGCCTTTAAAATCCATATGGTGAAATAATTATTGAAATAATCTCACTCATTTTGGGAAGGTCATATATACTTTTTTTGCATGCAACAAATCATATTGGCTATTCTATGAATTATGTATTTCCTTTATTTGTCCAGAATGTGCCATCTTTCTGGCTTCAAAGAAGCACCTTGCCCTTTGCCTACGTCTTAGGGAGCAAGTTTGTACTTTCCCTCTTTATGGCTTTTATGACTTAAAAAAGATTGTCCTTATGTCCCATTTTAGCCTTCCTAGACTTAAGAAAATTTTTTTCTTTCCTCCTCCTCCTCCTTCTTTTTAGTGTATTCTCACTCTGTCTCACAGGCTGAAGTGCAGAGGCACAATCATGGCTCACTGCAGCTTTGACCTTCTGGGCTCAGGAAATCCTTCCGCCTCAGTCTCCCAGGTAGCTGGGACTACAGGTGCGTGCCACTGTGCTCCGTTTTCTTATTTTTGTAGCGACAAGGTCTCACTATATTGCCCAGGCTGGTCTTGAACTCCTGGGCTCAAGTAATCCCTCATCTCAGCCTCTCAAATTGCTGGGATTATAGGCATGAGCCACTGTGCCTGGCAAGAATTTCATCTTCTTTCCAACTTTTAATTTGTGGGCACAAAATAAGTTTACCTCTGAAGTTTTAATTTTTAAAATCTCTATAATGTCTTCATTTAAATCTCACAAATTTTAACTTTATAAGCTTAGAAGAAATGGCTAACCTTTTTGCACTTTAGGTCAGGGACTTAAGGAAAAGCGTTTGTTTCTTTCTTTTGGTGAAGACTTGGCATAAGTGTTTGTTTACTTACTGTCCCAAGAGATTTATTTACTTACCATCCAGGGGATGAGGTAAGATGAATGGAAAGATCACGGAAACATGATCAGAAAAGAAATCCTGCATTCTTTTCCTGACAAAACTGCTTTGAGCTGTGGTCCTTTGAAGCATGTCGGTGTGCTTGTGATCCAGAGGTGATAGCTGGTAGAAAGGAATCTTCAGGTGCAGGGATTATTTAGCCCAGATTTTATGGAATTCCTGGTTTTCAGAGTGACCAAGGAATGATGAGCATATGCTAATGGTTACTCGATATAATACTTTCTTTAAAGAGTTAGCTTTCATACATAGGTTCACTTGGGAACTCACAAAATGAGTATTTTTTCCAAAGTACCTTTCCCTCTGGAACTTCCTCTCCTGCCCTTCTCTGCCCTCACCCATTCATTTTTTTTGTGTGTGTGTGTTGGAGTCTCACTCTGTCACCCAGACTGGAGTGCAGTGGCCACTCCCGGCCACCGCAGCCTCGACCTGCTGGGCTCCGGCGATCCTTCCGCCTCAGCCTTCCAAGTAGCTGGAACTACAGGCGCGCGCTACCATGCCCGGCTAATTTTTAATTTTACTGTAGAGATGAGGTCTCGCCAAGTTGTCCAGGCGGGTCTCGAACCCGCGGGCTCAGGCAATCCACTCACCTCGGCCTCCCAAAGCGCTGGGATTACAGGCTGAGCCACTGAGCCCGGCCTCACCCATTCATTTAACAAATACAGTCATCCCTCAGTATCTGAGGACCACTCACAGATACCAAAATCCATGGATGATCAAATCCCTTACATAAAATTGCATAGTGCTTGCATATAATCTACACACATCCTCCCATGCACTTATTTATTCAATTATTTAATTTTTGAGTCAAGGTCTTGCTCTGTTGCCCAGGCTGGAGTACAATGGCATGATCTCACCTCACTGCAGTCTTGACCTCCTGGGCTCAGATGATCCTCCCATCTCAGCCTCCCGAGTAGCTGAGACTGCAGGTTCACGCCACCACACTTGGCTAATTTTTAAATTTTTTGTAGAGATGAGGTCTCGCACTGTTGCCCAGGTGATGGTCTTGAACTCCTGGGCTCAAGCAATCCTCCAACCTCAGCTTCCCAAAGTGTTTGGATTGCAGGAGTGAGCCACCGTGCCAGATAACAACATACCTTAAATCCCAACTAGATTACTTATAATGCCTAATACAATGTAAGTGCTATGTAAACTGTTGTTATACAGAAGGTCCTGGCTTATGATTTCTTGTATTAACATACTGCAGTGCTATTGTTATTGATTGGCTTTGGGGATTGTTGAAGAACTGAGAGGTTGGTCTTTAACTGGAATTCGCACTTATTTGGTGTACATTTAAATACCTCACTGAGACTTGATTAGAATGAAATGGCTTTCTGATGGGAATTGAAGACAGGGGTGGAGGCTAAAGCAACCCCATCTTGCATGCTATTCCGTCTGCCATGTTGACTTCTGATTAACTCCAATTCCTCTGGTAATGCCTCTAAGATTTCTAGCTTAGCTGCTGTTCCTTCAATCCTGCCCTTAGGTCAAAACAATTTAAGATATCTTCCTCAGCATAAATCCTGCCCTTAAGCAGCTGTCTTACACAACCCTTCTGAAGCATGTATACTCTTTCCCTGTGGTATATAAGCCCTGGGTCTGAGGGGTAATGGTTCACGGATCCACCATTTCATCTCATGGCTACCTGAGACATGGCTTCTGGGTGTAAGCCCCTGTGAATTGCTTCTTTCTGAGAAACTGGATTTGTCAGCCTCTTTCATTGGCTTCTCAACTTTGCTTTTTGGGAGGTAGGTTTGCATAGACCTGCTCACTGCTGGGCAAACAGAAAGTGATAGCAATAGCTGAGCTCTGATAGAACAAAGAGTGCATTTAGGAAGATTTGCTTCTGTGGATATATTCTGAGTCTCTGTGGTCTAGTTCAATGGCTTGGATCCACGAGCCCATTATCTAGTGTTACTCTCTCATTCCAAATAAGGATCAGAACATATTGTGGAGACCACTTAACTTGTACCACATTTTATTAAGCTGTATGTAAATTAATTCAAGTCAATATTCATTGAACTACTTTAAGAAAAACACTTCCTTTTAGGAGGGATGTTTGAGGAATAAAAACAGGAATTTATTTATAAAAAATTGTGTACTTATTCTTGCATGTTTAAACTTCAGTCACCTTCAAAGTACTCTTCGTTTGATGCAATATACCTAACAAGACACCTTTTCCATAGCTCAAAACAGCTTTTGAACTCATCAATTTTGATGCCTTTTAGTTTTTCTGCCATTTTTTGTTTCACTTCTTCCATTGGCAAAATGTTTCCCTTTTAAAAAAATATATTTTATTTTAAAGATGTAAGACACAATTCAGGATTAGGTATACAAGTGGAAATGTTTCCCTTTGAGGCCTTTTTTTTTCATCTGAGGAAACAAAAAAAGTCACTTAGGGTGAGATCCGGTGAATAGGGAGAGTGGGACATGGAGGTCATGCCGTTTCGGGTCAAAAACTGCTGAATACTCAGAAGGGTGTGGGCAGGTGCACTTGCAAATCACCCATCATGAAATGGGCAAACATGTTGAAAGAATCTCCAAAAGAAAATTCACTGAAGCCGAACACAGCCTCTCACAACAACGCTAGCTGGTATACTGATGTGATAGGTTCCTAGAACACTTACCTAGCAGGGGAAGCCTATATTCCAAGGGACCCATCCTCCAAAAGATAATTCTGGTTTTTTATTGGGGGGGCCCCCCCTCATACGCAGCAAAAAGAGATTAACCATGGATGTATCCAAATAGGACCTGTCTTTGAGGAGTGACTGTATCTCCACAGCTTTTGGAAAGATTATCTTCTCAGTGAACGTGGATTTCAGTGCTTGGAATTTACTTTTGCTTAAGGTTGAAAACTGCTTCTAAGAGGAACAAATAGTACAAAACACAAAGAATCACTTTTAGGATAATTAAAACTATTTTGAATTTTTTTATTTATCAATCTGGCCTCTAATATAATTTTAGTTAAATGAAAGACATTCACAAAGAATATTAGGCATACATACATAATTTCCTTCTTTCATTCTAGTTTACATGCTGTTGCTTTTAGAGAGTGAAATCTTATTTCACAGGGATGGAATCCTAATTGACTTTACAGAAATAATACTTAGTCCAGCTTTTCACAACTCTAACCTCCGCAGTCACCATGCTCACTTAATTTTTTTTTTTTTAATGTCTGACAAAACAAAACTTAGAATCAGTAACATCTAGAACTGATTCTTGGCCTATGTGGGAGGAACCTTAATATTTTCACAGCTATCTCAGAAACCAGCAGTGACTGTAAATTAACTGAGACTTGGAAATGGTGCAAGATTGTCTTAGTAGTCCTGTTGTTACAACACAATTCCATCTGGAACATAAGCTTGTGTGTGTCGTACATTAATACATGTGTGCCCATATATTGTTTATTACCTTCTGCCCGTCTTTGCTCAATGGGAGGTCACAAACCAACTTTTAAACATGATTTTCTCATGTCCTTGACCATGAGCTTTATACACTACTCTTATGAAAAAAATACTACTGTGAAAGAAACACACTTTAAAGTTTCCAGCATTACCATGCAGGGAACATGTGGGGTAAGCACAGAGCCACCAAGCTACATAAAAAGGTCACATTTGTATTTTGTGTTGGCATATGTATTAAGCCAGTTAGTCACATGTGTAAGAGCAGGTAAGGTGAGTTGTAAGTCACATCCAAGCGGGAATCAGGCTTTATGCACTAATGATTCTAATTTCTCTGCTCTTTTGCTGTGCTACATCTCCCAACCTTGATAGGTTAGCCCACTGGCAGTTTACCTGATTAATGATTTAGCACTTCTAGGCTGGGTGAAGTATGTCACACCTGTAATCCCAGCTCAGACCAGAGGATTGTTAAGCCCAGGATTGTGAGACCAGCATGAGCAACATAGTGAGACCTCATTTCTAATAATAATAATAATAATAATAATAATGATGATGATGCAGCATTTCTGGAAGTGTAAGTCTCCACATTCCCGGAGATGACCAAATTTGTTTCCTTTTTTTTTTTTTTGAGTTGGAGTCTCACTCTGTCGCCCAGACTGGAGTGCAGTGGCCACTCCCGGCCACTGCAGCCTCGACCTGCTGGGCTCCAGCGATCTTTCCACCTCAGCCTTTCAAGTAGCTGGAACTACAGGCGCGCGCTACCACATCCGGCTCATTTTGATTTTTTTATTGTAGAAATGAGGTCTTGCCAAGTTGCCCAGGTGGGTCTCGAACCCACGGGCTCAGGCAATCCACTCACCTCAGCCTCCCAAAGGCGCGGGATTACAGGCTGAGCCACCGAGCCCGGCTGATGTGACTTTCAACCACAAGTCAGAGAGTAAGTCTTCCACTAGACTCTGGTGACTTCGGTCTTTGTGTTCAGGATCTGATGTATTCTGCAGTCAAGAATCAATGGCACTTCACAATTGTCTTGTGAAGTAGGTAAAATAGCTCCATCTTAAATATGGGGCAAACAGGGACAGAAGTTAAGGAACTTGACCAAAGTCACATAACAAGGCAGGGAGACAGAAATTGTCAACTGAATCTCAGGGGCCAACCTCACCAAAACAGCATTTGAAAAGTGGCGCCCATTGGTTTTTAGCTTAAATCAGCTGAGCATGTTATTACTGTTTGTTTCTTACCTATTTCAGGATCAAGTGATTCTCTGGAGACTAGAAACTTAGGACCTATTTTTGGCTGGCTGACTCAAATTCAATTTAATAATTGCTACCATTCTTTCTGAAAATATTTGACAGGATGGTAAAAACAAACAAACAAACAAACAAACAGAGATTCAAATCAGGAGATTAATTGTTTAAGGGGCATGGGAAATAGAACATTAAGACATTCACTCCATTAGAAAAAGATATTCATGGAGAGGAGAGGAAGAAAGAAACCAAGTGGGAGGGCAGAAAAGAACAGATTCCATCACAGAAGGAAATAAAAATTTCTTCTGGACACGACCTGAATTCTTTTGTTTTCTTATCCCATAGCTGTTCGAGTTTTGCTGAGTGCGTTTCATGGCTTGTGTCTTTGTGTATCTGGTGGCTGCTCATTAAGATTGATTCTTTGGCTCATGCCAATACTTTTTCTTGTGCCTCTGAATTTCTGCTCCTGTTAGTAAAGGATGCTTGTTTGTCAGATGCAGGACACTAGGACATTTCTAACGAAGGCACTCTAAACTCTTGTTCCCAGCTCTTAAATGAAAAACTTCTTTATAACTATTCTTTCTTTTTTTTTTGAGCAGTTGGTCAGAAAGCCACAAGGGGAAATATATTCTTAAATATTAAGAAGGGCTGTAGAATAATTGAACAATAAAACAACCTTTTTTATCTTCTGGGCTCGGTTCCTCAAGCTCTAGGGAATATGCTATTTTGAGTGCTTAGAATAACACTCATTTTGCCTTCATTCAACATCTTCTATTCCTAGCTTCTTGAAACATAAATGTTTGCTTTATAGACAGAAGATGTTTCCTGCACAAACAACCCTAAATCAGTCATTAACTTCCCCTGAAACCTTCAAACAGCCTCTTGTTTGTTTTTTGTCTGTCTGTATTATTTAAAGAGGCTACCACTAGCTTATCTGTGCTTGCTTGATAATGTATTGGGATTGTAATATGAGATGTCAAGATTTTGTAGGATTAAAAAAAAAAGATTTGTGGGATGTGAATGACAAAGCAAGATTAGGCACTGAGCCTGGGTCATACTGCCACGGCCACGCAGGCCACATTGTGCTAAGCTGTCAAGAGAGGGAGGTGGAAGAAAGACTCACTTTCTTTTCTTCATATAAACAGATTATTTACCATTTAAGGAAGGTGTGAGATGGCCTTCATCTTGTGGGAATTTTTGTTAAACCCATAATCCCAAAGAGAGGCTAAGATTTCCAGCATGCTTTTGGCACTTAATTTAGTTACTTAATACCGTATCCACCTTTTTGTGTTCTGTCTGGTGGCCACATTGTAACCCCCTTAGGGAAATAGATGGTGCTATATCATTCTCTGTATGTCTTAATAAATGGTGATATGGGAGAGTCACTGATTCCTGATCCCCTGAGCCCTGAAGTCAGTCCAGCAGCCTAGGTTTGAAAATTTGATGAGAGAAGGGTTGGATCTTATTTTTCACCTTTGTTGCAGGAAGGAGGAAAGAAGAGAGGAAAGAGAAAGGGTGAGAAAACTTTAATGAGAGGAGTGTGCTTGGTGGTTTTAATGCCCTAATCATGTTGGGAGGAAAGGAAAAGTGCTGAGGCGATGCATAAGGAATAAAACTATTGTGGGAACTGCAAAAAGTAATACATTTCCACCTGGCATAATTTGTTAAGTGCAAAAGTAATACCTGTAAAACAGGCTGAAAAAATCAGAAACACTTCTAAAGTACACTGCTTAAAATTTGCTTTTTCAATGTCACAATACATAAAACAATCCTCTTGGTTAAATAAAACAGCTTTGCTTTCAATGTGTCATTTATAAATGTTACAGGGTTCTGGTATTTAGTCATATGAAATAGTTTTTATTTCAAATGTATGTTATAGAAGAATAGTCAAGACCTTTTTAAATTAAGGGTGTTCATGATAGTGCCTGAGGTCAGCCAGCAATGGTAAAAGGGCCTCAGAATTCCTTTATATTCTGTTATCTTGATTGGGAATTAGCTGGTCCAATGTCTTCTTCAGAATGTGTTGTGTAGAAGTGCAATGTGCCATTGGCAGGTCTAGATAATGTTTTTCATTACCCAAGACACTGAGATCCTCCAATAAGTTAATCTTATTGAGGCTCTTGAAAAATATGTATGTATCGTTCTAACAAATTAGAATTTCTATTTTATTGGGCCAGGCCATCAGAACAATAGTATCCATACCTTTTAAGCTTCTATGTACCCCCTTCCAGAAGGAGAAGGAAAAAGTGATCACATTTAACTCTTCAAAATGTTGGAGTCTAAAAAATTTTTTTAAAGTGCTTATTAAATATAAGAGGCCTGAAGTATAATGATCATAAGCGGTAGTCTTTCTAGAAATAACTTTTGTGTAATTTAAAAAAAAAAAAATTATTTTTGGGGTGTTTCAATAGGGAACATGGCCCCCATTTGTTTACAGAAAATCTGTTATTTTTATATAAAATCAAGAAGTTATTTGTTGAAATAAGTTGGCCAAGGTTTCTGATTAAACTAAGAGGTGCGATTAACTGGACTTGTCCATTCTCTGAGAAGCAACAGTTACCACGTTTGTGATGAACTTGAGGTTCAACTGTGTCAGTCATAGAAGATCCCTGAATCATCGCGGTGTGTCTGTTTTGAATGGAACAACATGTGGATTCGATGATTTGAAATATGGCAGTGTTTTCCATATGATTTCAGAGTGATACCAATAATAACTTGGCTTGATTGTGTTGTGTCCATTCAGAAGACACAGTATGCTAGAATTTTGCCACAGGGGTGTAAAATCTGGAGATCTAAAGCAAAATAAGAAGAGAAACCTGATTTACGCATTCACTAGAAATTGTTCATACTTTTGCTACAACTATAAAAGACACAGAGCAAACAAATCATAACATCTGGCTCTAATTCCCCATTGAGGCTCTTATACACACATCAATCCAATGCGTTTCAGGTCATACAGGAAAAATCATTTGTAACAGCTGGTCACCATGGTGTTGCAGTGGATAATCACAGATACTGAATAGGTCTAAGACTACAATCATGGAACAATGTTATCTTGTGAAATTCAGTGAAAGTTAAAATCAACAACCCCCATATAAACTATCTCCCTGGTTCTTTACAGCTTCTCTCCAGTTGTGTTGACTGTGTTGTGATACAACAGGTGCCATATGTTCTTTCTTCAGCTGCTGGTGTCAGCCAGGAACCCTCAGAGAACTGGCATACATTGAGGTCTCTTTGAAAACTGGCAAATCATAGGTTCTCTCTGCCCCTTTCTTTCCCTTTCCAATTTATAGGACATCAAAAGAAATAGTATATGAACACGAACTAGTTACTACAACAGCCCATTAAAAGTTGACTATAAGCAAAAGGAAGAGAAGGTTGGGGGCCATACGTATGTGCATCAGCTTTTCTCAAGAAAAAATATCCACATTCTAAGGGCTCTTAAAAATGTAGAAAACTTGCCCTGTTACCACGGGTTTTTAGAACACTTCTAAACACACACAAAATAAGACAGATAGTACCTACAAATTTCAACCATTGCTTAAACTCTAAAAGCATTTTTTGTATTATTTTGTTTTGATACAGAAGGGGAAACTCAGCTATAAAGAAATATTAAAAAGTATTTTTTTGTGTGGTGATCAGTCTCAAGAGTATTCCATTGCTTGCCTCCCCCAACTTTGTGCTGATATTTTAAGAATGTGCTCAAGTGTATGAAGCAGGGTGTTTTTGTCCCTTTCCCTCCGCCCTAATAATTCCCTCCTCCCTATCCCATAGCCAAATTGCCACCCCTCAAATGAGCCATTCCTTTTTGCTTTCATCAATGGTCTCTGTGAAATTGGGGTCGTTGTTCATAATAGCAGCATCCGCGCTCTCTGCTGACTCTGCTCCCTTCGCTTCGTTGGTGTGGTAGGTGCCCTTGTGACGGAACATGTAGCGAATGAGGAAGACCAAGGTGCAGAGGATGGTGAAAATCACCACAGCAATGACCCCTGGTGGAGACAGGAAAAGCGCTAGAGGTTAAACAAATCTTATCTATCCTTCCCACTCTTTTCTCCCCATGTCACCATAGTTCTCTCAAACGTTATCCTCTCCCATATAAAACGCAAACTCCAAAACAACGACAACAAAGACAACAAAAATATAACAAGAATCTGCTTCTGTCCATGAAAGAGTAACAGGAACTACAGGAGCAACTTGTCTTCCAGCCAAAAGTAACCAAAATACTGGACAAAATGTATGAAACAACAATTTTCAGACATTAGACAATAGGCAGTACAGAACCATAATAGATGAGAAACAGAAAAGAAAAGAGAAACAGAAAGATGAATCCTATGTTTTTCCTAGTTTTCTGACTGGTGGCAGTTTCTGGACAGTAGTATAGTCAGGGTCAGCACAAGGAAAACACAGCGGTCTTCCTGAATGAGGTTGGGTGGCAGGGAGAGAGAATGCTATGCATAAAAAGAACTTTAATAGGCTGAGCTTGGTGGCTCAGGCTGTAATCCCAGCACTTTGGGAAGCCTAGGTGAGTAGATTGCTTGAGCCTGTGGGTTTGAGACCAGCCCTGGCAACTCGGTGAGTCCTTGTCGCTACAATAAATAAAAAATTAGCAGGGCACGGTAGCCTGTGCCTGTAGTTCTGGCTGCTTGGAAGGCTGAGGTGAAAGGATAGCCAAAGCCCAGCAGGTCGACACTGGGGTGACCATGAGCATGCTACTGCACTCCAGCCTGGGCAACAGAGTGAGACTCCAACTCAAAAATAAATAAATAAATAAATAACTTTAATAATCTGTGGAGAAGTCTTTTTGAATCTGTGACTGAATACTAATATGTGCATGTATAAGATGAAAGTCCACAAGGCCAGGCAAAGAGCAGTGACTCAGGAGTTGTAAGCAGAACAACTTCCAGAACTCACATAGGGCTTGGAGATCTTCATATTCCAACCAGTCACTGGGGAGACCTCAATAAATAACCAGGGCATTTAATATGGACTATAGAAATTGCAGAAAAGCTGAAGATAGGCCTAAAGACTACTCTAGAGCTGCTCTTAAAAAGCTTTAAAACAAGACTAAAAAAATAAAGTTGCAAGTAACTTAACTGCCTGCCAGAATAAACTTCAGCAGTCATTAAAGGAACACAATAAAACTCAATGTAACATTAATAATAGTTAATATCTAGCATCCAATAAAAATTATCACGTTTGCAGAGAGAAAAAAGATAGGAAAATATCCCTCATACAAGAGAAAAACCAGTCAATTAGAAGGAGATTCAGAAATAACAAAGATAATAGAATCAGCAGATATGGATATTACAATCGTTATTATAATATGTGCAGGGAGTTAAAACATGATCATAATGAGATAAAAAATGAAAGATACGAAATGAAACAAAGTGGAATTTGTAGAGGTGAAACATACAATATCTTAAGTGAAAAAATACTAAATGAAATAATAGAGATTAGAAAAGGTTGAAGTAAATATAATCGATCTAAACACTCCAATAAAAAAGCAGAGAGAGGTTGGGAGTGGTGGCTCATGCTTGTTATTTCAGCACTTTGGAAGGCCAAGGCAGGAGGATTGTTTGAGCCCAAGAATTTGAGACCAGCCTGGGGAACATAGTGAGACCTTGTCTCCACAAAAAAATGAAAAGAAACTAGCCAGGCTTGGTGGTGCACACCTGTAGTCTCAGTTACTCAGGAGACCGATTCTTCCTTGGTGGAAGAATCACCTGAGCCCAGGAGGTTGAGGCTGTAGTAAGCTGTGCCACTGTACTCCAGCCTAGGCAACAGAGTAAGACCCTAATTTTTTTTTTTTTTTTTTTTTTTTTTTTTTTTTTTTTTTTTTGAGTTGGAGTCTCACTCTGTCGCCCAGACTGGAGTGCAGTGGCCGCTTCCGGCCACCGCAGCCTCAACCTGCTGGGCTCCGGCGATCCTTCCGCCTCAGCCTTCCAAGTAGCTGGAATTACAGGCATGCGCTACCACGCCCGGCTGATTTTTTGATTTATTGTAGAGATGAGGTCTTGCTGCCCAGGCGGGTCTCGAACCCGCGTGCTCAGGCAATCCACTCACCTCAGCCTCCCAAAGGCGCGGGATTACAGGCTGAGCCACCGAGCCCGGCAAGACCCTAATTTTAAAAAAAGGCAGAGATGAGTAGATAAAAAAGGAGCCAACTTTAAAATGCCTACAAGACATGAACTTTAAATGTAATGAAACAGTTAAAAAAAATAAAGGAATAGAAAAAGATACACTATGCAAACACTAATTATAAGTAAGTTGGAATAGCTATATTAATGAGACAAGGAGTAAGGAATAAAACATTTCATAATGACAAAAAGATCAATTCATCCAGAATACATAATGATCCTAAAATGTGTATATACTTAATAGAACTACAAAAGAAATGTACTGAAAGGAGAATTAGTCAAATTCACAATTACACTTGGAGATTTTAGTACTTTTCTGTCAGAATTGATAGAACAGTTGAACAGAAAATCAGTACAAATTTAGATGACCTGAGCAAAACTACTAACAAGCTTGACCCAAAGAGATACGACCAATCCTACACATCTTTCTTAAAAACAGAGGAGAAAACACTAATTAACTCAATGTATGAGACTAGCATTATCCTGATACTAAAACAGACAAATACATTACAAGAAAAGAAAACCATGAAGCAATATTCTTCTTCAATATAATTTTAGTAAATCAAACCCAGCAATATGCAAAAAAAGGAATATATTATGATGAAGTGCTATAGATCCTAGGAATGCAAGGTTGGTTTAACATTAAAATAAAGCAATGTAATTTACCACATTAGGCAAATAAAGGAGTAAAATCATATGATCATTTCAATAGATGCAGAAGAAACATTTAGCAAACTTCTGACATCCGTTTATCATAAAGTCTACATTAAACTGTGAATAGAAGGAAACTTTGTCAACCTGATAAAAGGTATCTATGAAAATCTACAGCTGATATCCTACTCACTAGTGAAGGATTAAACACATTCCCCCTAACATATACAGCAATGCAAGATTACCAAATCTCAACACTTTTATTCACCTTTTAAAAAAAATTTTAATTTAAAGATATGGCAAAGTCTCAGGATATGAAATAAACATGCAAAAGATATTCACATTCCTATACACCAACAATAAACAAATAGAAACTCATATATAAAAAGCACAATTGCATTCACAATAGTCACAAAAATAATTAAATACCTTGGCATCTTCCTAACCAGAGAAGTGAAAGATCTTTACAACAAAAACTACAAAACACTGCTCAAACAAATCAAAGACAACATAAAGAAATGGAAAACTACTCCATGCTCATGGATCGGAAGAATCAACATTGTTAAGATGTCCATTTTACCCAAGGCAATCTACAGATTTAATGCAATACCCATTAAATTTACCAGCATCATTCTTCTCAGACCTGAAAATGACAATACAGGAATTCATATGGAAACATAAATGACCACGAATAGCCAAAACAATCCTCAGCAAAAAAAAAAAAAAAAAAAAAAAAAAAAAAAAAGGGAGGTATCACACTCCCAGACTTTAGACTTCACTATAAGGCTACAATAATCAAAACACCTGGTATTGGTACAAGAATAGGCATATAGACCAATGGAACAGGATAGAGATTCCAGAAGCAAAATCTCAAATTTCTCCACCAACTCATCTTTGACAAAACTAAAATACTCATTTATAGATCTAATGTAAGCCCAGTTACAATCACAACAATTTTTTTTTGGTAGAAATTTATATGCTGATTCTAAATTTTTTATAGTAATGCAAAATACCTAGAATAGCCAAAATAATTTTGAAAAACAACAAAAATAAAATGGAAAAACGTATACTGCTCATTTCAGCACAATATAAAAATAGAACAATAAAGAGCACGGTACTGAATAAGGAAAGATATATAAATCAACAGAATAGAAAGTCCAGAAAACAGACACACACATATATGGTCACTGATTTTTGACAAAAGTGTAAAGGAAATTCAATTGAGAAAAAGCATAGTTTTTTCAGCAAATGGGCTTGGAATAACTAGATCTTCATTTGAAAAATAGTGACTTTGATCCTTGTCTCACACCATATATAAACATTAACTCAAAGTGATTATAGACTATAGTACAAGTTAAAGTTATAAACTTCTAGAAGAAAGGAGAAAATTTTCATAACCATGGAGTAGTCGACTTTTTAGTACAAATAAACTACAAACATATAAAAAGATTTGAAAAAAACTGAACTTCATCAAAATTAAAATCTCCTGCTTTTCAGAAGACACCACTAAGAAAATGAAAAAGCAGGGCACAGACTTGGAGAAAATATTCATTATACATATGTCTGACAATGAGCTTATATCCAGACTATAAAAAGAACTCATAATTCAATGGCAAGAGGTCAAACAGTACAACAAAAAAGATGCGGGAAGATTTAAACAGACACTTCACACAAAAGATTTGCAAATGGCAATAGGCATGTGAAAAGATGCTCAACATTGCTAGTCATCAGATAATTGCACATTTAAATCACTGAGATGCTACTATTCATCCACTAGAAAGGATGGATAAAATTAAGATGACTGACAATGCTAAGTGTTGGTGAGATTGTGGAGAAATACGGATATTGATTGTGGGATAGTAAAATGATTCAACCATTTTGGTAGTTTCTTATAAAGTTAAATATCCAATGCCTATAATATCCAGCAATTGCACTGTTAGGAATTATCGAAGCGAAATGACAATTTATGTTCACACAAGACTTGTATAAAAATATTCATATCAACTTTATCCATAATGGCCTAATTCTGAAAACAAACTAAACATCTATCAATGGGTGGGTAGATAAAACAAGTTATATTGCATCAATTCAAAGGAATACAACTTGGCAATAAGAATAAATGGACTAGCTGGGCTTGGTGGCTCAGCCTGTAATCCCAGCACTTTGGGAGGCTGAGGTGAGTGGATTGCCTGAGCCCGCGGGTTCGAGACCCTCCTGGGCAACTTGGCAAGACCTCATCTCTACAATAAATAAAAAAATTAGCTAGGCATAGTAGCGCTTGCCTGTAGTTCCAGCTACTTGGAAGGCTGAGGCGGAAGGATCACCAGAGCCCAGCAGGTCAAGGTTGCGGTGGCCGGGAGCAGCCGCTGCACTCCAGTCTGGGCGACAGAGTGACTCCAACTCAAAAAAAAAAAGTGGACTATTGATACATGAAGCAATGTTGCTAGATCTCAAGAACATTCTGAGTGAAAGAAATGAAGCACAGTGGACTACCTAGTGTATGATTTCAGTCATACGAAACCCAGAAAAAGGCAAGACTAATCTAATCTCTACCTAGTGTATAATTTCAGTCATACGAAACCCAGAAAAAGGCAAAACTAATCTAAAGCAAAGTCAAAAAGCAGGTCAGAATTTGCCTTGATTGGGAGTGGGGGAGAGGGAAGGATGGACTACAGGACACAAGAGAGCTTTGGAGGGTGATGGATATGTTCTCTATTTTGGGTGGTGGTTATGGGTTATGCTTTGTCAAAAGTTATCGACCTGTTACACTGACAGGTACATATGTACTTCAATTCAGTTCATTTTAAAAAGAAAAGAGAGAGAGAGAAAGAGAGAGAGTGAGAGAGAGCCTGGATAAGATTATACAACTTTGGGCAAAGTGATTTAAGGGTCATTCTGATATCTTCTAATATTATAGTTATATATATTTCTTATAGTTGTCTGGTTTCTTGGAAAAGAAACTTACTACTGGATAAGCAACGTCTGCTTGGCTGAGTTCAAAATCCTTGAGATGTTTACAGTATTAATTATACTCAGAAAGACAGGAACCTTCTTTTGGAATAAGACAGAAGGATAAGGGAGTGAAGAACACAATTGCAACTGGCCTATCATTACTGATGCAAACATGAGGGAATATCCTAGGAGAGTCAAATTATTCTGCAGCTGTCAATGGTGAGATGACTGGAATATTTTAGGTGCTCTGACTTATTTATTTTTTGGCAATTTTTATTATGATAACTGAAACTAGACCAGCATCTTTCTCATTTTTATAGGAAGCTATGCTGGACCATTTGAGATTTGGGGGAGGAGAATGAAAAAAGATCAGAGGGAGTAAAGAAATATCCTAGTTGTGCAATGTCCAAACCATCCTGACATGCCTGATTCCGTTTGATCTTGTCAGCTAAGCAGAGTTGGGCCTGGTTACTACTTGGATGGGAGAAATGTCCTGGCTATAGTCACTACTACCTACTTGTGTATTCAGATTCTGTCTAGCTCACCACTACCATTTTTTTTCCTTTTTAGCAAGTCAGCATTAAAAAAGTAGCCAGGTTGCATTGACCACAGTTTCTCTATATCACACTTCACAATTTTATGTCCTGTTTAAACAGCAAAATGAATAATGTAAAAATCTAGGCAACTGTTTTCTAGGCTATTATTTATTAAAAATTATTACTTTCCACAGGTGAGCAGCCACACAAAAGTCTGCCTCCACATTACCTACCTCCAATGATAGCCGAGTTTCTGTTGACTCCATTTCTTATAGCTTGGCCTTGTCCTGGATTATATGGAAAATCTGCACTGGCTATAAGGAAAGAAATAAAAAGTCAAGTGTAAGAGTCAAGCAGACTATCAATCCCAAATAATTTGATACCCACTCTTCAACACTTCCTGTTTTCTCAAATGAAGTCACCATTTCAGATGGTTCCACCTTGCTCTTGTCTCCCACAAGAATCACAGCTATCTCCATCCCTGTTTCTACTGTTCCTCTTTGCATAAGGCTTCAATGAACACTATCTTCCTCTTGGAGGAATATTAATGTATCCTAGAATTATCTGAGTTGGCCTCTCCAGTTCCACCGACAGACAGGCTTACATATTAAAATACATTTTCTCATGCTTGACTGGAATCGATATCCTTTTTGCTTTAATCCTATTCACAACTGGTGACATTGGATGAGTTTTTTTTCAACAACCACAGTATTAAAAAGTTGCAAAAGGAATAATTTCTTTAAACTAATCTTTTACATGGCTCTAATAAAACACACGTCAGGAATGCTTAAGAGGGTTTCATTTTAGAACAGCTGAGAAGAGTATTAACTGCCTAATCAATTTTCTATGTCTTTCCCTATTACAAAAAATAAAAATCAGTTGTATTAAATTGAGATGTTTCTCTAAGATAAAACAAATGTTAAGCCCAGGAAAGACAAAGAGAACTTGCATTGTTTCTGCAGCTCTGCAGAATATATGGTATGATGCATATAAGCTAATTCAACTTCAGAAGCTATTTCATATGTGTTCTTCTGTTGGAGAAGTTAAGGTAAATCTTCCAGTAGAAGCTGATAATTCTAGAGCAGGTCACCTTAATCTAAAGCAGGGCTGTGAACACTGGATGATACCAACTAAATGGTAAAAAAAATTAAAAGTAGTTATTTGGTATAATTAAATGCATACACTCCAAGCAAATAGGTTTGTATTACAGTTCAGGAAGAATCTCACTGAGAACTCAGTTATCTAAAGCAAACTTATTTCTGGGCTGTAAACTTCCAAGAATCTGCAAAACAGTGATAACAAGTAGGAAGATTCCTTTCTCCTCCTATTTCCTTGGAAATATGGCAACCAAAAAAGGAAATTCCAAGGCCAGGTGTGATGACTCATGACTTTAATCCCAGTGCTTTGGGAGACCAAAGTGGAAGGATCGCTTGAGGCCAAGAGTTTGAGACCAACCCGGTCAACATGGCAAGACCTTGTCTCTACTAAAAAAATAAAAAATAAAAAAAATTTAAAACAAACAAATAACAAAAAGTGAGATTCCAGATTCTGCCTGTACATGTGATTTAGTCCTTTCTCTCTTACTTGATATTTTCTTAGACTTAGACTTGATATTTTCACTTAGGACCAGGAAAATTATTCTTTTTTGGGTGTGTATACTCCAAATTATCTCAACTATCAGGGCCATTCAAACCTGTTAATTGATGAAAACACAGGCACTAAAAAAGATACCCAAAAAAAAAAAAATTCAACTCTGAGCCCTCAGTACTTTCCATATTCCTTAAGCCTTATTAAGCTGGTGGATGCAAAAGAGACCTTGGGTATTATTTGCTTGTTTTAACTGGTCCAAATCTGAATTCAGTTAAATAGGCAGGGAAACAGGAAAGCCGATGCAATTCAAAGTACAATGTACTTAGCTAATTTCCCATTAGCTCACTTTCTGATTGTCCTTCAGAATTTTCTGGGGTAGATAGCAATGAGTTGATATTCACAATTCTAAATGTCATATCTAAATGTGAAGATCTTTCATTTATAGGTTTTTCATCAGATAGTAGATTGACCATAACATTATTCCGTGTGAATAAAACTGGTTTATATCAAAACATAAATTGAAAACATTGGCTTTCTTTAAAAAAATTTTTTTTGAGTTAGGGTCTCACTTTGTTGCTCAGGCTTAGATGCAGTGGCATGATCATGGCTCACATCAGCCTTAACCTCCTGGGCCCAGGTAATCCTTCTGCTTCAACCTCCTGAGTAGCTGGGACTTCAGGTGTGTGCCACCATACCTGGCTAATTTTAAATTTTTTTTTTTTTTTTTTAGAGATGAGATCTTGCCATGTTGCCCAGGCTGGTCTTGAACTCTGAGCTCAAGCGATTCTCCCTTCTCGACCCCCAAAATGCTAGGATTACAGGAGTGAGTCATTGTACATATAATAAAAAGCCAGAAACCTTGGCTTTTTTATTTAAATCCTAGTCTTCTTTTTGGAGAAGTATTATTAGTAGAAGTGACAAATTCATTCACTAAATCTTTATAGAATGCCTACCGTATGTCACACTTCAGTCTAAGTGCTGGGGATATACAGTGAACAATAAAATAGGCAAAAGTTTTTATTAACAAGAACTTTCCTGATCCCATGTGGTTTGTTCATTCCATGCATCATTGAAGAATTTGGTTTATATAGTCAAAATATTAATCTAAAGCATGGATGAGGTTCGAATTATGAACCTGCCCATTTACAATGAATTGCCTGAAATTGCTTTGTAGCTATCACATTGTAAGTTATACAACTCATACTAGCATAAGGCACAGTCAGATTTGGTTATTAATACACATAATTCCCCAACATAAGTCACCCTTTAAAGACTGAAAGCTGCTTTTCAAGGATGAAAACTTATACCTTTTCTGCCCACCTTTTCCAGATGTTTTGACATTGTAATTACTCTTCTCTGGATACTATTTAGTCCATGTCCTTCTAAAAAGTCATCAAGGTTGTAAGTAGTCTCTGACAGAGAAACCAGGGGAGGGGGCTGGGCATGGTGGCTCATGCCTGTAATTCCAGTGCTTTGGGAGACCACAAAAGAAGTTAGCTGAGCATGGTGATGCACATCTGTAGTCTCAGCTACTCGGGAGGCTGAGGTAGGAGGATAGCTTGAGAGTCCAGGAATTTGAGGCTGTAACAAGCTATGATTGTACCACTGCACTCCAGCCTGGAAGACAGAGCAAGATCCTACTTCTAAAGCAAAATAAAAAACTAAACTAAATATAAACTCAGGTAGGGTTAATTACAAAGTCAATAATCTTCCCTATCCTGCCTTTTGAAGGCTGAAAAGAGACAGACAGGTGAGTTGTTGAGGAGGTCTCAGCTTTCAGACAGTTTGGCTTGGGTGAGGCTTATGGGAGGGAGAGCCTTTTAGGGGATGAAGTGAAAGTTTGTTTTGTTTTGGACTTACTGAGTTTGAGATGCCTGTAGGACACCAGGTAGAGTTATCCACTACTCCTCATTTGGGTAGTCTGTGAGTGGGTTGTATTAATATTCCTTGACTCCTTTTCACGAACACAAAAATCTCCTAACCTTTGTGTGTGTGTGTGTGTGTGTGTGTGTGTGTGTGTGTGTGTGTGTGTGTCCCTGCCTCCTGTCCTCTCCTGAATTTCTTTAAATAATATAAGCCTTCAAAATAAGTATGGTGACAAAAAAATTACAATGGTCATTTGTTATTATTCTACTGTGTCATATTCATGATCGTAGGAAAGAGTTTCTTCTGCCTCAGGTGATGTGGCTGGTAGACCATAGTGTGGTTTTTCTCTGCTCCTAAGTCTGTCTTTCTGTGTTGCATCCTTGGCTACAAAACTGCATGAAAATACAGATGCTCAGGTCTCTCACTGGTTCCCTTGAGGTTACAAATACAAACAGCAGTGGAAGGTGTGGGAGTAGTGAAATAAGTTACCTGAGATGACCCAAGGAGAATGTCACAAGCTAAGGAACTCTTAAAAATATCCAGGATTGCCATTGGTATAAATCCGAACTCCTTGGCATGGGAAGAAGTCCTCCCCTGGACTGAATTTCCCTTCAGCCTCTTCTCTCACAGATCCCCCCTTTCCAACTCAACTTTCTCGGTACGTGGATCCCTGAGACTTCCAGTTGACATGACTTTGCTCAGCTGTATGTCGCTCTCTGTCTGGACATCTGATTTACCTTCCTTCTCGTTATCTGTCAAATCTTCCCTCTTTCTTGAAGTATCCTGAGTCATCTCAAACAGCCAGTCCTCTTTTCAATGGCTATCATCTTAATTCTTGTCATTCTTTACATGACAGTCATCCTTTAAAAGGCAGAAGCCAACCTCAATTATGTTTGCAGTTCCAGTGACTAATAATGCAGTAGCAAGGCTAAATGGATGTTTGTTGACTGGTATAATTAAAATCAGTCTATTAAGAGCTGTGTAAACATTGTGAAGCTTCTTGTAATAATAGAGTCTTCCAAGCAGGTGTCATTTTGAAAGTCAGTTGCCTACTCTCAACTAAATCCTTAAAGTGAGGCAGCATTCTTATTCTTCCTAACAAAGGAAGTGAACATAGTGAATATAAAAAAGATAGTAAGATTTCTTGTCCACTAGACTTATGCTATTGTTATAAAACAATCAGTGGAAAACCCTTAGGTCAATAGAAACTCTTATGAAATTCAAGGGCAAAAGTCTTAATTTTTTTTTTAGTTTTGCATGAGCATCCCTATTTTCATGGCTTTATTTATAACTTAAGCCTGGTTGTCCTAATGTGAATGCTCACTCCCTTGAGGCAAAGACATTTTATTCTGGCAACTGGAGCAATTGCTATTTTGATGGATATATTTTATTGCAACTGTCCTTTTTCCTGGGTACCAACATTCTCTTTGAAATGCACGTAGAGAAAAATGGAGACAAAGAGACAAAACTAAGACCTAGATGACAAAGCCCATCTGCTAACATCCATGTTCCCCCAGTCAGCTTGCTGGGAGAAATGAGTAATTTTAGAGATGTTGGAGTCTCAAGGAACCTATGGGAAATATTTGTAATTGTAAGTAGGTCCAAATTTGGAGCATTAATTCAAAATAGGGTAGCTCTAACAGTCTCAGGACCAGACTTGCCAAAATAAGCAAAGACTACATCCACTGCACTTTTCTTCTGGATCCCCGAATGACACTTCATGATGATAACCACCAAAGCATGGTGCCATTCCAGCTCTCATTCAGTGTCTCATTAAAGAATGTGTATTTCTGAGCATTTCCCTGGCACACTTCCTTCTTGTTTGGTCATCCCACAATTATATTCGTAGGCTGTGTTTCCATTGCACCCCCAGAGATGAGCTCCCCTTCCTTCATCTACCCAGCATGGGTCAGGCAGGATATGTTGCTGAAGGAATTAATGATGAGAGTTTCTTCTCCTAGAAGCTTTACTTAGTAAACAGCCTGGCTAGGGCTTCAGAGCCCACCCACATATGTAATACCACGCTTCTCAGTGACAGAGAAGGCAAATATATGATGGTTCCCACCATATTCAGACATGGTCACATTTACGCTTTGACACACAGATGTTCTTCCCTTCCGTTGTCTTTGTCTTTCATATGAGAAGCTGTCTGAGACCTCACTACTGGTGTATTTTTCCTTCTTCCATTTTCAGGTTGAAAAACAAAAAGGAAGTAACAAGCAGACATATTTTGTAAGAGTAGGCCTAGGGGAAGTTGTTCTCCATAATTAAACAGATACAGTAGAATGGTTGTATATTGGAACTGGATGAGTAAAAGCATACTTTCCAAAAAATAATATAAAATATGAATGTTTCATTTCATTTCTAAAGGTGTTTCATCCTTCTCACTGCTACGTTCTTGAAAGACTTTACCATGAAAGCAAGATGACAGTTTAATTAGCACTTCTTACATCTGTGTGCAGGGCAGGGGTGAGGGTGATATTCTTTCCAAGGTCACTGAGACAGCCAGGACTGTTGAATGCCAGTGACAAGTTCTGAACTCCAGCATTAACAACAAAGGCCCCAGATTACTGTGTAGGTTGTTTAGATGGATGAGTAACAAAGCTTTACGTTCTAGGATTACATAAAACTAGTTGTCATTGGGACTATAGTTTCCTCAAACATAAAACTCCTAGGGCCCAGTCCAAATCTGCAGTTCCATGATCATGGAACAGCTTTCAAAGGTAAAGTTGCAAAAGTGGCAGAAAATCAAGTGGTTAGCTATGGTGCAATCAACCTAGAAGTGTTTTCCTTCTACTGTGGAGTACAAAACATTTTGTTAATTCAAATTTTGGGAACAAGCTGAAGAGAAAATAATACCAGCACTTTAAAAAAGTCGGGCACTGTTCTAAATCCTTTTCACATATGAAGTCATTTAATCCTCATGTGAACCTTGTGAGGTTGGCACATCCATCCCATTTTGGAAGGATAAAAACTTGTCTGAGGTCACAAGGAGTGGTGGAGCGAGTATTCGAACCCAGATAAATGGCTCCAGAAACCTCTTATTAGACAGCATCAGTCTACATGACTCTATCAAATGATCAACATCATTGCATGGTCTTAAGGCAACCCACCAACTTAGTTCAATTGTTTTCTCTGTGATAAGTAGGCTGTCTGAAAAGGCCAATGATATTTAAAGGCTTCTGTCTGCACTTGTCTTTCTTCCAAAGCTGAGGTCGGGAGTCTTTTTATCTGACAAGGGATAATTCTACACGATGGCAGCATCAGCTGAGCAACGTGGCAAATTAAGAACTCTGAGCCAACACAGTAGAACACAGACCCAACATTCCCTCAGTGACAGATGCAAATCCCTGATGGGCTACAACAGTATAGATAGAATGGTTATCACCTGTATAGAAAGATTCAGGAACCCAGGACTAGTACTCATTATGCTTTAAAACATTACTGTTGGAATATAATTTTTTCATTCCATTGACAGAATGTGAAAAATTCATAAAAAGTTTCACGGTAGGTGCTTAAGTACTGGAAACTGATTTAAGAGACAGTTGTAAGGGCAGAATATTAAACGGAGATTTGAATTCTTTAGCCTCCAAGTTTTTGTCTGCCCCAGTGAATGGGTAGGGAGAACAGCATTTTTTTTTAACTACAGAAGATAAATTCAGTGGTTGTGATTATTATATACTAATTTTCAAAATATGTAAAATGGTAGACTTTAGAATCAAAAACCAACTTCAGGCTGGGCATGGTGGCTCACGCCTGTAATCCCAGTACTTTGGGAGACTGAGGTGGGAAGATCACTTGTGCCCAGGAGTTTGAGATTAGTCTGGGCAGCATAGCCAGATCTCATTTTTAACACACACACACACACACACACACACACACACACACACACACACACACCCAAAAATTAGCCAGGTATGGTGCCATGTGCCTGTAGTCCCAGATACTCGGGAGGCTAAGGCAGCAGGATCACCTGAGCCCAGGAGGTTAAGCTTGTGGTGAGCTATGATCATGCTACTGCATTCCAGCATGGATGACAGAGGGAGACTTCAACTCGAGAAAAAAAAAGGAGAAAAAGGAAACCAACTGCAAATAAAACACATTTAAGAGCATAAAAATAAACTGAGATCAACACAACCCCCCAAAAAATGAACTGAAAACTTCAGGTTGTCATATATCAGAGACAAAAAAATTAGATTGTATCTGACATCTCTTTGAGAAAATATCTCCATGGAAACTGCTGGAACTCCAGCATCTAAAGGGATAATTTGAGACACTTCAACAAAACTGCTGCTATTAATTATAATCTACTTTAAATTGCAATCTTATTTTTGCAGCAGGCTCTGGGCTAGATGAGGTATGTAAGCCCTTGTTCTTCTCAGATTATTTTTTTGATTTCACTTTATTCTCTCTTTTCAGTCCTGAGTTATATGGCAGAAAATGGCTTTTCTTAAATAATTTGTTTTAGCTACTCATTATTGACTGATATTTCGGAAACAGATGTGAAAACAAATAGTTATTGACTAAGATGCTAAAGATACAAGGAACATTGTTTCAAAAGAGGATTCTGCTAATCACACTTTGGGGAGGGAGAGATTTCTCAAGGTCAGCAGGATTTTAGGCAGAGCAACATGCATTGCATACTGATGTGTTCCTGAGCCTTACATTTCTATCTGTACCTTTACCTCACTTTCTAAGAAAGTTCACCAGTCAAAATTTCCAGTTTCAAATGGGGAAGGGATGATGAATTTTTGATTTCTGGCTTGAGAAATTGAACCAGCCTTACATTTCCGGCTTTCAAAGGAGAGAGGAAGTGATAGCTGCTTGCATGATCATCCAAGATCCAGTAACCAAAAGAGGATACTTGGGTGAAAAGAAACAGAATAAACAAGCTTGTCATCACCTGCTGTCTGTCCCGATTATTTAAATAATAACAACTTGTATATGAAAGGATCGAATGAACAAATTATTTTATGAGATTCCCTCTTTCCATCAGTTTTGTAGTTAACTTCTGAATTGTCTCAATTGCCTTTCAGGAAAAAGATCTATGGATGCTCCCAGACTAGGCTGACACTGCATTCTTTTGCCTGATGAACTATGAATAGGTATTTTAATTGGAAACAGCTCATTATTAATAGACACTCAGGCTTTGTATTTCATAAACACTAAGCTACGCTATATGGTGTCCTCCTTCATGTTAGACAGATATGTCTTGCTATTTCTCAGGTGGGTGAATGGTTCTATTCTTTAATGTTTAGCTATGGCGTTTTATACCTCAATTGCCAAAATTATTGTTGGATAATATTATGGGCACTTGCAGGAATATAGCCTGTTATAGCTGGCTTTTACAGATCATTTACTACCACAACCTCTTTCTACAGCTGAGAAGCAAAAGTACAGAATGGATGGTCAAAGCCATGTCATTGGTAGATGTCAGAGACACTAGTATAAGGATGAGGTCTTTGGACTCCTCATTCAGGACTCTGTCTGTATCTTACTGTAGTTCTCAAGATGAGCCTTGAAGGTCTAAATTAGAGTATCTCAGAGTGAGGGACACCCACATAATTGGGCCCTCCATGTCTTTGGGTTCCCTGTCTGTGAATTCAGCCACTCTGAGATCGAAAACATTCCGAAAGAAATTTTATCGGTACTGAATTTGTGCAGACTTTTAAAATCTTGTCATTATTCCCTAAACAATCCAGCACAACAGCTATGTACATCACATTTACATTGTATTAGATATTATAAGTAAACTAGAGATGACTTAAAGTATCAGGAAGATGTGCATAGGTAATATGCAAATAATACACTATTTTATATCAAGAACTTGAGCATCTGTAGACTTTGATATCTTCGGGAGTACTGGAAGCAACTGTAAATACAAATGTAATTTACAGTCCTCCCTGTAAATTCTGAGGGAGGACTGTGTTCCATTTATTAACATTGTTAGACTCCTCTTAGCTGAGCTTTGTTGTCACTTCTTTTCCTCTGCCACAGGGTGTTTATAAACGTATGTTGATGTTAAGAGGAGTGCAAGAATGAAGAAGTCTCAGATCTGTGGGAAGATGACAAATTTGGTACCGTTTAAACCCCTGTCTGAGGGAAAACACTGTGTCTCCTGCTGTGTGGTTTCCAGATTGCACGCAGAAGCAGCAGCAGGGTTCCCCTGTAAGCTGCTGTCGCTCCCTATACAAATAGGGCCCTGGGTATCAGGGATAAAAAGGTCTCTGTTTGGGTAACTAACTGATTGGTTCTTTGGCCTTGGGAAAGTTATTATACCTCTTTAGGCTTTTTCTCCCTCATTCTATCTCATTTGGATGTGCCTTTGGGAGAAAGCAAATACACTGATTTCCGAGTGCCCCAGTTCAGAGCTTTCAGACACTCAGGTGCATGCAAATCCTCTGGGATGTTGTTAAAATGCAGACACTGAGTGAGTAGGTCTGGAGTAGGGACCTGGGACTCTGCATTTCTAACAGGCCCCAGAGTGCCTGAAAACATACCTCACTTTGAGTTGCAGAATTTTTTTTTTTTTTTGAGTTGGAGTCTCACTCTGTCGCCCAGACTGGAGTGCAGTGGCTGCTCCTGGCTCCCGCAGCCTCGACCTGCTGGGCTCCGGCGATCCTTCCACCTCAGCCTTCCAAGTAGCCGGAATTACAGGCGCGCACTACCACGCCCGGCTAATTTTTTGATTTATTGTAGAGATGAGGTCTCGCTGCCCAGGCGCGTCTCGAAGAGTTGCAGGATTTTAATGAAGACCCTTGTTGGTTCATATCTCCAGCTGTTCGTGTGTGTGTGTGTGTGAATTTAATATGGTGCCTGACTGAGAGGAAACTCAAATAATTCCTTCTGAGAACTTTGTCTTTTTTCCCTTGGCTGAATCATTTGTCTGTGTTTGATGATTTGTCTGCCAGCATGTCCCATGGTTTGATTCTTTTAGCTCACTTCTTTTTAGTGTTGTGAAAGCTGTAAGAGGAAAATTGCTTTAATTTCTGATTATAATTCTGCAGTATTTTGTATGTGGGGGGGAGATTTGTTATTAATCAATATTAAGAGCAGTTTCAGAAAAACAGCCACTTTAATGAATGAATCTTAGGTATGTCCTTGGATATATCCAAAACAAAAATACAAATTGATTCTCTAAGGCAAGTGTATCAGGGAAGAAAAATATTGTGATCCTAACACCTAGGCTTGTGATGCTATTAATGCATTCAAAGGCATCTATGAGAGAGAACAAATGTATTATTATTATTTTAGAGATGGAATCTTGCGATGTTGCTCAGGCTGTCTTGAACACCTGGACTCCAGTGACCCTCCCATGGAGCTGGGACCGTGCTCAGCTAGATGCATTTGTTTTAAAAATATTGTGTTGTTGATTTTTCTGGAATTTCTTCTTCTTCTTTTTTTAAAATTTAAAAAATTTTTTTATTTTTATTTTTAATTTTCTTGAGTTGGAGTCTCACTGTTGCCCAGACTAGAGTGCAGTGGCCGCTCCCGGCCACCGCAGCCTCGACCTGCTGGGCTCCAGCGATCCTTCCGCCTCAGCCTTCCAAGTAGTTGGAACTATAGGTGCACACTACCATGCCCGGCTAATTTTTTGGATTTATTGTAGAGATGAGGTCTCGCCTGCCCAGGCGGGTCTCGAACCCGTGGGGTCAGACAATCCACTCACCTCAGCCTCCCAAAGGCGCGGGATTACAGTTCTTTTTTTTAAAAACTGTTCTTGGCCAAACCCAACTGAAGCCAGATGGCAAGAAAGTCAGTTGACTTAGTCCATAGGTTTCAGCTAATCTGGCACTAAGTGGAGTGGAGAAGCACGGAGAATGGTCTGGAGGAACAAACAGAAGATATCCAGGTCATACCCCTTTGTGATTGCACATTTTCCAACATCTTAGTGATTGAAGACTTGAGGTTTGAAAGTCTTTATTTAGCTCATCCAGTGAGCTTTTACTATCCATTCCCACAGTCATATCCTAAATACTACTACCAGTAAAAAAAAAAAAGAGAAACAATCTTGTCTTCTTGCTGCTGGTCCTTGATCCAATGCTAAACATAGCCAGCCTAGGATGACCACCTGAGGTCATGGAGGAAATGATGGTGTGTCAAACACCTTCCAGCGCCAGAGTGACTGTCCATGGTGTGGATGTTCACCAAACCTTGTGAATACACCTGCAATACAGAGTCTCAGCTAATAGAACTTAGGGTTTCCTTATCAGTAAAGCTGTGTTCGCAAGCATTGGCTGTCTGCTGATTCATGGAAGTAGCCCCAGTTTCTAAGGGGAGGGTGGTTGAGAAAATTACAATAGTAATTGTAATCAGTAAGTCAAAAATGCATCTTTTAAGGATGCATTTTATCTTTCCTCAGACAGGGGTCAGGGATAGGTACAGTTCATAAGATGAAAGTCTTCAGGGGAGCCTGGGCCTACTGTCTTCAGACTGTAGCTGAGATTCATGGCTTGGGAGCTTAGTTGAAAAATCACTTTTTTATCACCTAAAATCTAATTGAGATGAACTTCATCATTTGTGAAGATATTTAGACACATGTTATTATTTTAGGAATCAGGCAAGGATGAAGGATTTCCTTTTATTCTTCCTCTGTGGAAATTTCTAGTAAATTCAAAGGCCATAATCTGAGTGTGGATGGATCTTTTGGAAATGCCTGAATATGACTGATATGCTTTTGTTATCATCGAATGTCTTTCAAGGGAGTACAGTGAATAATAAAATGCATTTTAAAAGATATTTAATCTGCTATAACCTCTGTATCAACTTGCAGAAAATGCTGTCTTCGGTGTTGAATGATGAAGATACTCTTGCACTCTGTGGACTGGTTCTGCCAATATTTGCGGGATGTCTGTGTTGTAACCACTCTTTCATCAACATGTGAGGTTGACTCTTTTATTCTTAAGTTTTCAGAAACAAGCATAGAGACGAGAAGTGTTGCTGAGTACACAGTAGGGTGCGCCTGGATCACAGACTGCTGAGTGGATTCTGGCTCCACAGTGCGGTTAGGAGGGGGCAGCGAGCAAATTTGAAGTGCTTTTAAAAATTAATTCTGCACACATTCCAAGTCTTTTATCAATGCCCAGTTGAGCTCTTGGTTTGGAAATACTCATTTCAGCTGCATTAGTGCAAGTGAAAATTTACAATTCCAATCCCAAGACGACGTTTTTTTCTTCCAAGAAGGCTGACTTCAGAAAATGGAATATAAAAGCCCATGCTAAATGTATTTCTGTTGTCTTGTGAACTGTTCTCTTCTTGAGTTAACCTCAGATCTCAAAAGACAACAGGATTTGCTTGAGGACAGGTGGAATGGCTAATGGTCATCAAAGACAACCTTGTAAAACAAATTATCCTTGGTTATTAAAGCTTCCTGGTGTTTCCCCACAAACAGATTCCTCCTTGGTGTGGGCTCACATCATTATATAGATAACGTAATAAACTTCTAGCACAAGCCATGTGGCTCTGTCATAGTTCTTCTTATTCATGTCAACGGAGTGTGAAAAAAATATTTAATTGACTAGCAACCTTGGGGATGACTTATTCCATATCAAAAAAAGAAAAATAAAACAAAAGGAAAGGTATTTAGTAGCAGGGATTTCACCAACAGGTACACAAATGACATATCATTTCAGATTTCTGCATTCCATTTAAAGGATGCTAGAAAATAATAAAACAATTCAGAATTGAGAACTGAAATTCTTTTATGCTTAATTTGAAATTTTCATTGAGAGGAAGAAATAGTGGAAAAAATTACCGACTCTGTAGTGTATACAGCTACATTTTTGACCTGATAATGCCACTCTCTGTATACTTTTGAGCAGGGTGCTGTAAATATGTTAGCCTCCTTTATTTATTTATTTTTTACAATCCTGACACACACTAGAAATCTCTTGGGATGGGGACAGGCATCAAGATGTGTAAAAATCTCCTCAGGTGATTCTAATGTGCAGCCGGGATTGAGCACAGCACCGCTGTAACTACTCATTCAATGTTTGCAGAGGGGACAAATACATTTATTTTCTACGAGTCCCATTTTCCTTATTTTTAAAATGCGGTTAATAATGTCCGCTCTGCCTACCACATGCGACCACTGTTAGGATAAAACAAAATCATGCACTGAAAGCATTTCCACAATTAAAATCATTTACACATTTGAGTCATCATTTTTGTGTGTATATGTGTTTCCTTTCCAATTTTCTACAAATTGAAATTCCAAAGTAAATTATTGAAAGCCATTTTTAGCTTTTTTTTTTTTTAAGGGGGAATTTCTAAAGGAATTTATCTCATTCTCTGAGTTTGGAATGACGGTACCCCATGTTCGTATGGATATTTATGCACATTCAGATTTGAATGTAAAGTTTATTTTCATTTTTTAAGAGCCTTTCAGGGTTGCTCCCAGCCAGAAACTCGATAGCAGAATTAAGAATCTGCCCCTTTCCTCAGACATTTCTGAATTGTCTATGCAGAGCATGTGGGATCAAACAAAGATCTCAAAGGAGTGAAGTAATATATCATGTATTTGTTATCGGTATTACAGGGGAGCCAGAGATCACCTTGAGTCTTCCCCCCACTTTTAGCTCCTGGGGGCTCTTCAGCTGGATCTATAAGCCAGATTGACACAAGGCAAATTAACAGGAGAAAATTAAACACATTTTATTAGCTTTACATGCACATGGGGATCTTCACAAGAGAGTAAGATCCCAAGAAGGGGCCAAAGCATGATACTTCGATACTTCTTGGACAAAGAGCAATGCCTTTGAATAGAAATGACAGGACAAAGAACATCTGGTTAGGGGCAGTAATGTTTTCTAGGGGAGTCCCTAGGAGATATGGGGGGCATGTGAAGGAGGTGGAAAAGAAGGGCAACTTTGTAAGTATGTTTATTCAGGTCCACCGCAGCCTCCAATGTCCAATCTCTGGTGATCAGGGCTTATTTCCTTGCCTTAGCACTGAGTGGGTCCCCCTCCCAGAGGACCCTTTATGTCTTGCTGTATGTAGAGAGAGAGGTTGCCCTCTGAAACTACAATTTCTCCAATGTTTTCAACTCAAAAAATGATCAATATACCAATTAGGCCCATTTGAGGATGGCACGGCCTTCTCTCTGTCAGTACTTATATGGTGACTTTCCTCTGAAAAGTATGTGGTGATGGGTCAAAAACTTCATCTGGATAGTGTTTCTGTGACTGTAGAGATTGCAGGCAAGGACACAGGTCTGATTTGCCAGCAAAGGCGTAACTCACATTTCCAGGTGGTGACTGTTAGAGATACCCCTGGGTGAACTCACATCCAGGATTCCAACAACTGTCTTTTTAAATGAGTCAGTAGAAGGGATGCCAAATAATGTGGAAGGTGTCGTGCCCCACCAGAATGGTCCCGTAGCACAGTGCCAAGGTGCTGTAAGAGATGTCTAAGTGATACTAAAGGATACTCAAAAATTCAGTACAGCAGGAAGAGTTGAAGTGGGGCAATGCTGGGGACAAGGAAAGACACACATATCAGGGGACAATACTGAGCTCAAATCTCCTTCATTTTCTTTTTTTTTTTTTGAGTTGGAGTCTCACTCTGTCGCCCAGACTGGAGTGCAGTGGCCGCTCCCGGCCACCGCAGCCTTGACCTGCTGGGCTCTGGCGATCCTTCTGCTTCAGCCTTCCAAGTAGCTGGAACTACAGGCATGTGCTACCACGCCTGGCTGATTTTTTGGTTTATTGTAGAGATGAGGTCTCGCTGCCCAGGCGGGTCTCGAACCCGCGGGCTCAGGCAATCCACTCACCTCAGCCTCCCAAAGCCGCGGGATTACAGGCTGAGCCACCGAGCCCGGCTATCTCCTTCATTTTCATGGGCTTCTTCTGTGGCACAAGAATGAGGCAAAAATGAATACTGTGACTAGCTGGAGCCAGTGGTTCTGCTGTCATTAGAGAAGTCACCATGGCAACAAGTACACCCGTGCTACCCTGCACTTAGCCAGCCCCACGTGACAGAGGCTCACGGCTGAAATGATTGCCAGGCACAGACCTAGGGAAAATGCACCTCTAAGTGCTGTGCCAGGTGGGGTGGGAGTCAGAGGGTAGACAGCCAAGAGAGAAGAATGGTACCGAGTCCCAAGCACACTGGGATTCAAATTCTATTGTAAGGGATGGAAGGAAAGAAAGACACAAAAGGAGGCCGAGGACAATTGGGGCCGATAGAGAAACCCACAGCAGGTAGAAAACAAGGACCTTGAAAATTATCCCAATGCTAGATGTTTGTTCCTCTTTTGATTGTTTTTGCCAGTGGTGTTTTAGAGAGGTAAATAATCCTAATTAAGAACAAATGGAAGCCTTGAGTGAAGACAGCCCTTGACATGCTCAGGCCTATGAAGCTACCAGAAAGCAGCCCATGTAAACACAGTGGGCTGTGTATGCGTGATGCTGAAAGGGAATCGAACCCTGATGCCTGTCATTTTTAGTCACTTAAATGACATTTTGTCCTTTGATCATCTCTTCATCATGGCCGAGTCCTGGAAGGAACAGCCCCACTGCTTTTCAAAATGCAAGCCTGCCAAGTCTATTTTTTTAGTGCTGTGGGAAGGCTGGGGAACTTAAGCCAGTCCCTAACTTCTGTTCTGGCCCCTTAGATAAAAGTCTAGTTAAAACTGTCCATGTCAGGACGCTGCATCTGGAATGTGCAGACCCGGAGACTGGGTTGGGCAGCAGAGCTGTGGTCAGAAGAGGGAGTCTGGCTTGGAGCTCAGGTGTGTTGACTTTGCTACACATTTCTGCATAAGAGAATGATACACACTCACCAACAGTGGAAATAAGAGAATTAAATATCCAAATGGCAGAGATGAAGATTAGAAAATATAAATGTAAAGAAGTCATGATAAAAGCAAACAGTTAAAAAGAAAACAGAAAGTGATAGAATTGGTAAATAAATCCACACACGGTTTCTTTGGGTGAAAAAAAAATTGTTAGATGATCTAATCAAGAAGGAAAGGGGGAAAGAAAAGCATTCAATATAAAAAATATGAATAGGAGAATGGAAAGGAAATTATTTAAAGTGCTTATTTTGTTCAACTCTGTAGAAATGAATTTGAAAACCTGGATTTTTCTAGAGATGAATTTCTAGAAAAATATAAAGTAACAGAAATTATCCTGTTTGAGAAAGGAAATCTAATTAGACCAGTAATCATAAAAGATTGAGAGACTTGTCAAAGAGCTGTTCACAAAAAGCAGTAGGCTTTGTAGTTGCAGCTACTCAGGAGACTGAGGTAGAAGGATCACCTGAGCCTAGGAGTTCAAGGCTATAGTGAGCCATAATTGCATTACTGCACTCCAGCCTGGGTGATAGAGTAAGACACAAAACTCAAAAAAAAAAAAAAAGGCTGTATGATCAAGTGGTTTTACAGGTGAAATTAACAAAACTTACAAAGTGATGCTCCAAGGCTATTTACATCCTTGCCATTCACAGAGTGGTCCAGGGACCAGTAGTATCCACACTACCAGGGAGTTTGTTAGAAATGCAAAATCTCATTTCTGACCCACTGAATCTGTATTCACTTACTTCCCCAGGCGATTCTAAGTACGTTACACTTATTGAATGACACTTATTTGAATATTTTCACAACTTAAAGAGAGATGGAAAAGTCCAGCATGGTGTACTGGGAGTCACAAGTTAGTTAACTTATATTTAAACTACAATCTCAGTAAAAATTCTAGATAATCCCATAAAATGATTGTAATTCTTAAATTAGCATGAGAAAGGTAAATGTGCAAAGATAGACAGGAAATTTAAAAAAATAATAAAGGGGAAATTAACTAATGAGATACTAAATACTGTTATAAAACTCAATTATAAAAGCCTTTGCTCCCATGTTATGAAGAGTCAGATCACTATAATAGATCACAGAGTTCAGAGGTACACTCCAGTGTGAAGGGCAGTTTGGAATATGACAGAAGTAGAGAGAATAGAGTTTCAACCGATGGTGCAGGAACAACAGGTTGGGCATTTGGGAAAAACTAAAGTGGGATTCTCCTTCCACCAAAATAAATTTTTAGTAGAGTAAATATGTAGATCTTACAAATAAAACCTAAAACTATTAGAACAAAATGTGAAATAAGTTTTAAAATAAGTTCTGAGTAGAGAAGGCATGACACAAAACCCCCAAAAGCCATAAAACACAGTATAGTACATTTGAATACAAGTATACTGTGTTGGTGACTGAAGAGGAAAAAAGACAAATGAGATAAAAAGATTAAGCATAAGAGATAAAAATGTATTAATCATGTAGTCTTAGCATAAGGATGAGAAAAGGGATCTGTCAGAAATAATTAAAATGCAATTATAAGAGCTGGAAAGATTACTTTTAAGTGCATGCAGGTGGTAAAGAAAATCAACTACCAGCTTGTAATTACGAAGAAAATTGAATAGATATATGCAGTTTTTAAATGTTCTTCATACCCATAACTCTTTTGCACATGAAGATATAAAAATATTTTATTATCAGATGGTAGATAGGAAACTTGGACTATAGACAGAAATCAACTCATTAAAAATCATAGCATAGAGGTAAGTTGCCTTCAGAGATCAAACTCACTGTGTCCGGTGGTCAAGTGTTTAATATGGTGACCAGAAGCCTGAGTTCTCAGTTTACAGTGCCTGAGCACACAGTCTATTCTGGAATTTAATGGGGCTATAGGGTTGTTACAATGAGTGATCCCAAGTACCACATTCCATCTAGATCCTAATTCATCTAGTTCCTGATCCACCATCCTAAGAGGGCTGGTTTTCTGCCACTCTCAAACCTGAGCGAATCCTTTGGATAGGTTTTGGTTTGGACACTCTACCCTAGATTCCTGATAACCTCTGACAGACCTGGGCCAGAGGAGAACTGGGTGTTAATTATCTTCCACTCCACTCATGCTTCTAGATTTTTTTTTTCACATTCTGTCCACTTCCCTCTTGGAGGAGCTGTGAGAATTCCTGGTCAAGGGCCTCTCAGTCTCAGAAGCAGGTTAACTTTAGAGTGGGGAACCAAATAACTCAAAATTAACTCAAGAGAGAAATTCACAGAGGCTGTGGTCTTTCTGGGGTGGGATGTACCACATTATACCATTAACCTTTATTGAGACTATTACCTGGGCATACTAGAAGTCCTGTAGAATCATAACTAGTTATGATCGTGATAACTAGAAGATCCCCTAGGAAATGAAACTTTACATCTTTAAGTGCTTTGTCTATTTTAGTGACATTTAAAAAAAGATCCTAGGATGTGGCCTTTGCCCTGATGTGTTCTGTATCAAATAACATACTCGTAATAAAAACACTCTAAGGCTTAACACCAACGCCTTGTGAAACAGCTTGGAATAGTTTGGAGTTCCTCAGTACAGAATTTATGGGATCAGACTCTTGGACTTATTTTTTCTGGTGTTTGTTTTTATATTTTACAGAATGTGCATTGCCATCTGTAGTTGGCTTTCTGCTGGCAAGTCCTTTCCATTCCAAGCAAATAAGATTCTTTAAGTTTGACAAAGAGGAAAGAAAAAAAAAAACAAAACCCAAAACAAAAAACCCAGAGCCCATCATTCTGAGAGGTGAATCACAATTGCCTGGCCTGCTGGCAATTGCCTGGCCTGCTGCAATCTATAAATAAACCAGAGCCAGAAAAGTAAACCTGAGTGGGGGTCTTACTTTTTCTACGTTGTAACTACTGTTCTAAGAATATTCCTAATGACCATGTCATGATGTGGTTTAGAAAGAGGTCCCTTGGGAAATGCCATGGTCCCTGGAGGTCCTGGAGCTCATCCCACGGGGCCAGATGCTCGGAAGTGATGACTTGATTAGATAGATGAGGCCGGGTTTGTCCCGGGCTACTGATTATCAAGGTGATTCTGATCTTAAAAAAAAAAAAAAAAAAAAAAGAAACAGGCGGTTATCAAAGGGGGGCAAACTAGACAGGAAAAAAAAAAAGATTGTATATTACTAATAGAGCAGAAGCGGTTTAAATGAAATCAACTTAAATCATGATTTGGAAGGATTTTTCTTGATCATTTCACCCTACAAAAACACATCCTTGGGCTCCAATCTAAGCCCTGGGGCGTGTAATGCTTGTGCTCAGTGTTTTGCACCCTAGGGCCATGTGGGAGCCACGTTTACGTTTGTTTTTTGCTATAGCCACGGAAGACCCAAGTTATACTTATTTATTAGTTTCATTAAATTGGCTCAGTTTCTTATTTAAATAAATGTATTGAGCAAAATTTATATCCCTACTGAGTAATTCTATTGCCTGTCAAGGCGCTATTCTTTTTTTTTTGAGTTGGAGTCTCATTCTGTCGCCCAGACTGGAGTGCAGTGGCCGCTCCTGGCCACCACAGCCTCGACCTCCTGGGCTCCGGCAATCCTTCCGCCTCAGCCTTCCAAGTAGCTGGAATTACAGGCATGCGCTACCACGCCCGGCTGATTTTTTGATTTACTGTAGAGATGAGGTCTCATTGCCTAGGTCTCGAACCCGTGGCCTCAGGCAATTCACTCACCTCAGCCTCCCAAAGGCTGAGGATTACAGGCTGAGCCACCGAGCCCGGCTGCCAGGTGTTCTTTATTACAGGATGAAATGCAGTCATGGGCGAGGTGTTAAAGGCATGTTAGCACCCAGTGGAGACTTCCTCTTGGATAAAATCAGGATTGAAAGAGAAATGAACAGGAAATAACTTTCTTCGTATGTCATGTGAGGCCTTGTATGGTTGCTTCCCATAATAATCTAGTGACCCCTTATCAAGGTCACCATGCTGCACTGCTCCAGAAGTCATAGCCTGCAAGGCAAGTGACATCCGCTGTAGTTGTGCAGTGCACAGCCTGACCAACCATAAACATCCCTTATTTTAGAAAACACCAACAGTGCCCAAAGGGCATTTGGAGAGGTACAAACAGCTCATTCAGTAGTGTTACAGAAGAGAAAAATGACTTTATCACAAGAAGCCAGCATACCTTAGTACATATTTTCTGTTTTTATTACTTGGTATGATCTAAGTCAGAAGAAAAAAATGCAAGTGAGCAGAAAGGTCACAAGACCTACAGGTAGATGTCTTGAATTATAATTTCATTCTAGCACCAAGTTCCTGCAAAATAAATATTCTGGGACAGGTATGAATTGAGTAGCCTTGGTGGATCACCAAGATCCCTTTAATACCAAGGTCCTAGCCGGGCTTGGTGGCTCAGCCTGTAATCCCAGCACTTTGGGAGACTGAGTTGAGTGGATTGCCTGAGCCCGCGGGTTCGAGACCCGCCTGGGCAACTTGGCGAGACCTCATCTCTACAATAAATCAAAAAATCAGCCGGGTGTTGGTAGCGCGCGCCTGTAGTTCCAGCAATGTGGAAGGCTGAGGCAGAAGGATCGCAGGAGCCCAGCAGGTCGAGGCTGCGGTGGCCGGGAGCAGCCACTGCACTCCAGTCTGGGCGACAGAGTGAGACTCAAACTCAAACTCAAAAAAAAAAAAAAAAATACCAGGGCCTTGTTCCTCACAGCAAGGTATGTGCTTTATTTTCAGAAAAGCACAACCCTCATTTTAAAGCAGCATTTTATTCTATATTTTAAAGTAAGTGAACAGCCCATTAAAAATATGGAATCACACTTTTCCATCTTCCCAAATTGAGGCTTCTTCCTGGGATGCAGAACCTTCCATGATGACTCGCTTTATGGAGCCACTGAGTCCTGCCCACACTGCGGAGTTAAGTTCATTTCAAGTTTGTTTCAAATCTGCTTTTTTTGTTTTTTATTTGTTTCAAGCCTGTTTTTCTAGTTGCAAACAGGCAGACCAGTTCTTCTCAAATTTAGAATCAAACCTTTTTCTCTATCTGGGTGAGCTTCTTTACACAACGGTCATAGGAATCCCGTTCTTTTGTAAGCTTATTGCCACAGTCCTCAGAGTTGTGATTTCACCGCCTAAAAGCTTCGTTCTTTTTCTTTTTTTAAAATTTATTTTATTTTAAAGATGTAGGGTACAATTCAGGATTAGGTACACAAGTGGTCATTGTACAGGTAAAGTCTGGACCTCCCTTTGGTCTTCACTTCGCCTGGTTTGAGATCAGGTACCCTTATTGATGTTATGTGCCTCCCTCCCCCACCTTCCTGGCAGTTTCCAGCTACTGCCCATCCCTTTCTTATAGTATTATGGTAAATGAGGCTTTGTTGTTTTTCATAAACCACTTTTTTGGGGCATTATATGGGTATTTAATTTTTTCTTTTAGTGATTTTACTTTGAAGGACTTATCAAGGGGACCCCTCTTTTATTTGGCAAGTGATTCTCAACCTTGGCTACATATTGGGAGCACCTGGGAGGTTTTACATCCACAGACACCTTCTGAGAGCCTGCTTTAATTTGTCAGGAGTGAAGACCAGATAGATGAAGACCGAGATTTTTGTTGTTGTTGTTTTGGTAGAGACAGGGTCTCATTCTCTCACCCAGGCTGGAGTGCAGTGACATGATCATGGCTTATTGCAGCCTTAACCTCCTAGGCTGAAGCAATCCTCTCACCCCAGCCTCCCGAGTAGCTGGGACTATAGATGTGCACCACCATGCCATGCTAATTTTTTTTTTTTTAGAGAGGGGGCTCCACTCCGTTGCCCAGGCTGGTCTCAAACTCCTGGCCACAAGTGATCCTCCTGCCTTGGCCTCCCAAAGTGCTAGGATTATAGGTGCAAGCCACTGTAACTGGCCATCTGTTAAAACAAAACAAAACAAAACAAAACAAAACAGAAATCATTCGGGTGGCATCCCTTGCCTCTTACTCTCCCAAAGGAAGATAAAAGTGTTAATCCATGGCAAAAGGCAGCAGCAGCAAAGCAGCACCAAGAGTGGCTCCATACTCAGGGACGAATGCTGCACTGCCTCATAGTTTCAGGTGCTCCACATATTTAGAGAAATTTCTCTAGCAACAAATAGTAGGAGTGATCCATACAAGTATAGTCTTGAAGGGCTTGGTGGCTCAGCCTGTAATCCCAGCGCTTTGGGAGGCTGAGGTGAGTGGATTGCCTGAGCCCGTGGGTTCGAGACCCGCCTGGGCAACTTGGTGAGACCTCATCTCTACATAAAATCAAAAACTAGCCGGATGTGGTAGCGCTTGCCTGTAGTTCCAGCTACTCGGAAGGCTGAGGCGGAAGGATCGCCGGAGCCCAGAGGGTCGAGGATGCGGTGGCTGGGAGTGGCCACTGCACTCCAGTCTGGGCAATGGAGTGAGACTCCAACGCAAAAAAAAAAAAAAAAAAAAAAAAAAAAAAAAGGAAGTATAGTCTTGAAATCGGGATTTTAAAAAGTTCCACAGGGAATTCTAAGGTGTCTCCAAGACTGAGAAGCACTACATTAGTGCTTTCAAACTGTGATGTGCTGTGGTAAGTCGCTGGAGAATCTTGCTAAAATGTATCTCATCAGTCTGTCTGGGGTGGGGCCTGAGATCATCCTTCCTACCTTCCCTCCCTCCCTCCTTCCTTTCCTTCTTTAGTAGCGATGCGGCCTCACATTATATTGCCCAGGCTGGTCCTCAGCTCCTGGGCTCAAGTGATCCTCCTGTCTCAGCCTCCGAAAGTGCTGAAATTACAGGCACGTGATACCATACCCAGCTGACATTCTGCACTTCTAACAAACTTCCAGGTGAGCCGATGCTGCTTGTCCCTGACCACATTTCCAAGGCAGCTGATGGAACAATCTTCCAAATGTCTTGTATCAAGCCAGGACTCATCAACTCTCACCTTTATTTTCTCCCTGTCCTACACAGACCCAAAGTACCTCATATTATTTATAGATAGAAATGACACTTTTGTGTGCATGCTGTTGTTTTGTTTCTGAATATCTGATAGCAATGATTCTTATTTTATGCAAACATTAAAAGATTATTTGAGAAACACAAGTCACACCATGCTGGAATGATAAACCCAGCTCACAAATACCATAGCACAATTGCTGACGTAGGAGTGAACTTAGAACCTGAGTTGGTATGATTTTCTTTTATTTTTTTATACACACACACACACGCACACACACACACACACATATGTAAGACTTCTGGAAAATGAGGCTGTCATAATTCCTGTTTCAGGTGGCTTTTACTCCCAGGAAGAAGACCAAGAAACCTTCCATAAAATTCCTCTCGAGGGAAGATTTACGGCCATGAAGGAGATGCAAAGGTCACACACCTGCATGAACAAGCATTGCCACAAACTTTCTTATCTCTCATTTGTTCTTTTAGAAACCCACATGTTCTTTCCATAGAGGCCTTTTCTCACCCCAACCCCTTACTAAGTTAGGTGTATAGGACTCTAGCTTTAAGCATTTATTAATATCAAGTTACTTCTTTTATAAATGTCTGTATGCATAGGAATTCAATATGATATATAGTGTAATATAATATACTAATGAGGGTTTTTAAAATCTTTTTTTTTTTTCAGTGTCTTGCTTTGATCACCCAGACTGGAGTGGGCACAATCATAGCCCTGCTGCCTTGAACTTCTGGCCTCAGAAGATCCTCCTTGCCTCAGCCTCCTGAGTAACTGGGACAACAGATGCACACCACCATGACTGACTAACTTTTAAATTTTTGTAGAAACAGGGTCTTGCTATGTTGCCCAGGCTGGTCTTGAGCTTCTGGAATCAAGCAATCCTCCCCCCTTGGCCTCCCAAAGTGCTGGGATTACAGGCATGAACCACCGTGTCAGGCCTCATCTGTTACTCTACCTTTTGTAGGCTTAATTCGCAGACCTCCAGGTACTAAATGTAAGAGAGTAGAGAAATAGTTTTTCTTCCCTAACACTGAGCCACTGGAGGTAGGTATTAAGTAACCTTCCCTCTTGTCTATGTCTGTCCTCTGTCCCCTTCCAGGTCCCCTCCCCACATTTCCTCTCATGTTCCCATTCATCTAAAAGAAACAAAATAATCAAATCATGTTATTTATATAAGCCTTCTGCCTCATCATTTGTAAGCTGTTTTCTGTGCTTTTAATTAGGCTCATAAAACAGATACATATCTGTGTGTGTGTGTGTGTGTGTATATATATATATATATATATATATATATATAGAGAGAGAGAGAGAGAGAGAGAGAGAGAGAGAGAGGTACAGTCTCACTCCGTCACCAGGCTAAAGTGCAGTGGCATGCTCATGGCCACCCCAGCATTGACCTGCTGGACTCCAGCGATTCTTCTGCCTCAGCCTTCCACGTAGCCGGAACTACAGGTGCGTGCTACCAGGCCTGGCTAATTTTTGATTTATTGTAGAGATGAGGTCTCGCCAAGTTTCCGGGGCTGGACTTGAACCCACAGCCTCAGGCAATCCGCTTACCTCAGCCTCTCAAAGTGCTGGGATTACAGGTTGAGTCACTGAGCCCTGCCAGATACATATTTTTAATAAGAATTTCCCCAATTATACAAATCGTGGATGACTGGGTTGATATTGCAGCTGATCAACACTGGGCCAGAACACCCCAAGTGTGAGTGGACATTTTAATGCAAAGGAACCTCATATTACCTAGCAAAGGCCTATCATGGTATTGGAGTACAGAATTTTTATTTGAGCACTGAATACTAACAGAAATGGTTCCTATATATATTTTCATGAGTTAATCAAAAGAATGAAACCACCATGCACAAAGCATGATATTTTTTTAAAACAAAGGAACTAGTTTGGTGTGGTAGCTCATGCCTGTAATCTAAGCACTTTGGGAGGCCAAGGTGGGAGGATTGCTTGAGGTCAGAAATTCAAGACCAGCCTGGGCAATAGAGTGAGACCTAGTCACTCTAAAAAAGAAAGAAAAATTCAGGAAAAGATGGCATCAGTGCCAGTCGGACTGTGTGAACCCCTGTGTGAGTGAATGAGTCTATGGACAAATTTTTATGTGTGTCTGTGTATAAGTGGGCATGTGAGTGATTGACTTAATGGGGACTTGGGAGCAAGCAGCCAGGGCTCTCCTGGTGAACCAGTTGGTGCCGCAGCTGCTCTGCTTGGACCCTACACCTCCCGGGGTGCAGAAGCCAAGCACCATTTTCTAAAATCAACAAATCTTTTCCTGGGGAGAAGCTTCCGGGAGCAATGGCCATTGCTAGATTACCCAACCACCACAATGCCAGGCTGGACACTGGCAGTAAGGGCTGAGGAGGGAGCTCTGTGAAGGAGTCAGAGGCAGAGTCCCACTGGAGAAGATGAAACAGGCACCCTGCCACCATCTTGAAAACTGGGTAGGGAAATACTCTGGTTTGCTAACCATGGAGCAACAGACCCACTCTCTGTGACTGGCAGGTTAACCACTCAGGGGTTGATTATGACCTGGAGGGAATATCCTGAAAGCACAAACTTTGGAGGGAGTCTCAAGCGCTCCACTCCCTACCCTGATCCAGCCATGGGACTAAGGGTGTGACCAAAAAAGGATGAGAAAGACCCCGGAAGAGATCAGTTGTGAGTCCTGAGCTGACCCAACCCACCTCTCCCCAGCATTACTCTGAATGTCAGACCCACATGACTGGGACACGTCTGAGAGGAACAAACCCAGGTGGGGCCTGGATGGTGGCCGTGCTATGAGAACTCTACTCTTGGATAAGCTTGGCTGGGGCACCCACCACCAGTACCTGGGGAGGAGACAATCCTGCATCTCCCCACTAAAGGGGATCCCCCTGACCTTACGAGAATGAGAGGGGAGGAATGATGCCCCACTTACTCCCACTGCCCCCTCCTCACCCACTGGGCCATGTGGCAGGGAGATTGGGAATGATCCCGCAGCCCTACAGGAGATGGCAGTTGGGCTTACCTGTGAGCAGCTGAGAGGAACAATTACAAAACTTGCCATAAGAGGGTAGTTAGTGTCCAGAAATCCTTTTTAAATTATTTTTTTCTTTTTGTTCTTCTTTCGTTTTGGTATCGTGTGTGTGTGTGTGTGTGTGTGTGTGTGTGTGTGTGTGTGTTCAATTTGCATTCCTTCCTTTTCTTCTTCTTCCTCCTTCGTTTTTTGTTGTTTATGTGTGTGTGTTTGGTTTTCCTGTTTTGTGTGTGTGTGTGTGTTTTCTTTGCTGTTTTTTGTTGTTGTTGTTCTTGTTTTCGCTTTTGCTTTTCTGTGGTTTATTTTATTTTTTATTATTTAGGTCCCTTCTATTTCATTCTACATTTCTCTGTTCGCCTCATTGCTGTTACTTTATCTTGGACTAAGGGGATACACTCAAGTACCCATTGCATCATCATATAGAGTGGTGGTGGAGAGTGGGTCTCAGGAGACCCATACAGGAGTCAGTGAACATCATAACTTGCAAGTAGCTTCTGAATCCTCGCTCCTTACCCTCCATTTTATTCGACTTTCAAAACTACAAGAAACAGCAAAGCTTCCCATCCCTGGCCCTGTTTCAAAACAGAACAAATTCCAAGGCTTTGATCAGGGCAGAATAAAGGGCTGAGCAAGCAACAGGAGTGAAAGTCCCACTCACTACCACTGAATAACAGAATTAAAGAGAAGAGAAAGAGACCTGTCACAAATGAGGAAAAAATAATGGAAGAACACAGGTAATTCTCAGTGTACGAAAGAGGCAACATCTGAAAAATAAGAGCTCAGAGCCCAAACAATGGAAATTGCCAATGATTGACCCCAGAATACAACAGGTATTAGAGAATGTATGCAAAGAGTGAAAAAGACTCAAGAAAGACAAGATGAAACACCGAAAGAACTTGTAACAGAGATTTTGGGCATAAAACTTCATCCAGGAAATAAGTAACAAAATGACAAGCGTGGAAAGCAGAATCAACCAAGCAGAAGAAAGAATCTCAGAATTTGAAGATCGAAACATGGAATTAACCTGATTAGTTAAAAACATAGAAAACTAAGAAAAAAAGAACAACATCTCCAAGATATGAGCAATTATATCAAGAATCTGAACTTATGCCTGGCTGGTATCCCAGAAAAAGAAAGGGAAATGGAGAACACCTTGGAACAAGTATTTCAGGAGGTTATCCAAGAAAACTTTTCCTGTCTCACCAGAGATGTGACCATTCAAACACAAGAGATTCAGAGAACCCCCGCAAGACATCAATGAGAAGATTAATCCCTTGACACATAGTAATTTGCCTACACAACGTATGTATAAAAGAAAAAATCCTAAAGGCAGTGAGAGAGAAAGGTTAGACTATCTACTGTGGAAGACCAATCAGAATAGCAGCAGACTTATTAGCAGAAACACTATAAGCTAGAAGGAACTGAAGTCCAATTTTCAAAGTCCTCAAAGATAAACAATTTCTTTCTTTCTTTGTTCCTTTCCTTTTTTTTGAGTCAGAGACTCACTGTTGCCCAGGCTGGAGTGCAGTAGCACACTCACAGCCACTGCAGCCATGACCTGTTGGGCTCAGATGATCCTTCCACCTCAGCTTTCCAAGTAGATAGAACCACAGGTGCATGCCCCCATGCCCGGCTAATTTTTTGATTTAGTGTAGAGACGAAGTCTCACCAAGTTGTCCAGGCTGGTCTCAAACCTCTGGGCTCAGGCAATCTTCTTGCCTTGGCCTCCCAAAGTGCTGGGATTACAGGTATGAGCCACTGTGCTCATCTAAAGATAAACAATTTCAATTAAGAATTTCCTATCTAGACAAACTCAGCTTCATCAGTGATGGAGAATTAAAATCCTTTGCAGACATCCAATCCCTAAAAGATTATGCTACTCCCAGACCAGCTCTACAGGAGATACTCAAGAAGGTATTAAGGTATTATCTACAGGAGATACTCAAGAAGGAAGGAAAAAAAAAAAGAACAACCATGTTTTTCCCAAGAATGCAGGAAAACAGAATCAACACAGTACACCTCACAACTGCAAAATGGAAAACTCATACATGTATCAACCCAAAAGTTAAACTCTCACATTTCAATAATCAGTCTGAATGTCAATGGATTAAATGTACCACTGAAAAGACATAGAATGGCAAACTGGGTAAAAACGACAAAAACAGCAACAACAAAAAACAACCCAATAATATGCTGCCTCCAGGAACACATTTCACTACAAAGGACAGCTACAGTCTCAAAGTTAAAGGATGGAAAACAAACTTTCAGGCAAATGGAAAATAAAAGCGGGAAGGAGTCTTATTTTAATATCAGGCTACTTCAAACTATCAAAAATTAAAAAAGATATGAGGACATTACATAATGATAAATGGTTCAATCCATCAACTATAAATATCCATCCTAAACTATATGCATACAACACAGGAGCACCTGGATTTATAAAGCAACTACTAAATACACTAAAAAAGAATATTGACTCTAACACTATCATAACTGGGACTTAAATACATCACTAGCAAGCCTAGATATATCATTGAGGCAAAAAAATCAATAAGGAGATCTAGAAACTTAACTTGATGCTTGATCAAATGGATTTAATAGATACCTATAGAACACTCTACCCAACAACCATGAAATATACATTCTACTTACCAACACATGGAACATACTCTAAGGTTGTCCACATCTTTGTATCATAAATCAAGAAAAAACAAATTCCATAAGATTGGAATACTGTCAAGCACCTTCTCAGATCACAGTGGAATAAAAATAAAATCACCACAAACAAAATCCCCCAAAACACACAAAGACATGGACACTAAACAGCACAATGCTGAACAACACCTGGGTCAACACAGAAATCAAAAAAGAAATTAAAAGACTATTGGAAACAAATGAAAACAAAGACATATTCTACCAAAATCTCTGGGATGCTATGAAAACAGTATAAAGAGGGGAATTTACATCTCTATGAATGTGCATCAACAAAATAGAAAGATCACAAGTCAGCAGCCTAACAAATCACCTAAGGGAACTTGAAAGGCAAGACCACCAAAACTCTAACTTCAGCAGAAGAATCCAGATCACCAAAGTAAAAACCCAATTACAGGGCATAGAAGACAAAAATATCATAGAAAAAAAATCAATGAAACAGAAAGGATAAACAAGATTGACGGAACGATAGCCAGATTGACCAAGAAAAAGAGACAAAAAACCCAAATAAATACAATAAAAAATGTAAAAGACCAAGTCACAACTGACCCCGAAGAAATATAAATAGAGATTACTATGCATACCTGCACGGAAACAAATTCAATTCAAAAGCCGAAATGAAATGGAAAACTTTCTGACATCACACAATCTCCCAAGGTTGAAACAAGAAGAAATAGAGACCTAAATAGACCAATAACAACTCAGGAAATTGACTCCATTATAAGAAAACTACCTACAAACAAACAAACAAACAAACAAAAAATAGCCCTGTACCAGAAGGCTTTCCAGTGGAATTCTACAAAATATACAGGGAGGAGCTGATACCAGTCTACTGAAAGTATTCCAGGCAATGGAGAAAGGCGAACTCTCCCCAAATCATTTTATGAAGCTAACATCACACTAATACCCAAACTGGGCAAAACCCAATAAAGAAAGAGAATACAGACCAACATCCCTGATGAGCATAGATGCAAAAATTCTCAACAAGATTCTAGCAAATTGGATCCAATAACACATCTAAAAAATTATCCACCATGACCAAGTAGGCTTCATCCCCAGAATGCAGGATTGGTTTAACATCCATAAGACTATAAATGTAATTAAATACATCAACAGATGTAAAAACAAGAACCATGTGATTATATCATTAGATAAAGGAAAGCCTTTTGACAAAATCCAGCATCCATTCTTGATAAAAAACCCTTGAACACCTAGCTATAGAGGAACATACATTAAAATAGTAAAAATCATCTATGATAAACCCATAGCCAGCATATTACTAAGTGGACAGAAATTGGAAGCATTTCTCCAGAACAAGACAAGGCTGTCCACTCTCCCCGCTCCTGTTCCACATAGTGTTGGAAGTCCTAGCTAGAGCAATCAGACAAGAGAAGGATATCAGGGATATACAAATAAGAAAATAAGTTAAGCTATCCCTCTTTGTGGATGAAATGATCCTATATCTGGAAAATACAATGGAGTTTGTCAAAAACCTCCTAGCACTGATAAAGGACTTAGGCAAAGTCTTTTGGAATAAAATCTACATGCAAATGACAGTTGCATTTTTATACACTAACAACAAAGAGGCAGAGAACCAAATAAAAAGTACAATTCCACTTGCAATAGCCACAAAAAAATGAAGTACCTTGGCATCTTCCTAACCAGAGAAGGGAAAGACCTTTACAATGAAAACTACAAAGCATTGCTCAAATAAATCAAAGAAGTCACAAACAAATGGAAAAATATTTTGTGCTCATTGACTGGAAGAATCAACATTGTTAAGATGTCCATCCTACCCAAGGCAATCTGCAGATTCAATACAATATCCATTAAATTACCATCATTATTCTCCTCAGACCTAGAAACAATACAGAAATTCATATGAAAACAAAAACAACAAATAGCCAAAACAATCCTCAACAAAAGAAACAAAGAGACACTCTCAGACTTTAAACTTTATTATAAGCCTACAATAATCAAAATAGCCTGGTATTGGTATAAGAACAGGCCTATAGACCAATGGAACAGAATAGAGATTCCAGAAGCAAAACCTTAATATCTCAATCACTCATCTTTGACAAAGCCTCCACCAGCAACCACTGGGGGAGAGGAGAACCTATTCAGTAAATGGTGCTGGGAAAACTGGCTGACCACATGCAGAATATTCAAACAGGATCCCTACCTATCAGCATACACAAAAAATACAAATGGATCAAAGACCCAAACATAAAACCTCAAACTATAAGAATCTTAGAAAATGCAGAAGACATCCTTACAGAATTGGAATAGGCAGCCAATTCCTGATCAAAACCCCAGATACCCATGCCATAAGAAATAAGATAGACAAGTGGGACCTCATCAAACTGAAAAGCTTCTGCAAAGCAAAAGAAACCATCAAGAGAGTGGGGAGGCAGCCCACACAATGGGAAAAAAATATTTGCCAAGTGTATATCTGACAAAGGCCTAACATCCAGGATTTGCAAGGAACTCAAATGTGCCAAAAAGGAAAAAACAAACAACCCCATTAAAAAATGGGCAAAAGACATGATTAGACAAGTCTCAAAAGAAGATATGCGAGCAGCCAATAGAAAAAATGCTCAGTCTCACTAACCATCAGAGAAATGCAAATCAAAACCACATTGAGCTACCACCTAACTCCAGTAAGTATGACCATCATTAATGAAATAAAAAAAAAATAGATGCTGGAGAGGATGTGGAGAAAAGGGAATGCTTCTACACTGTTGGTGGGAGTGCAAACTAATTCAACCTCTATGGAAAACAGTGTGACGATTTCAAAAAGAACTAGAAATTGACCTTCCATATGACCCAGCAATCCCCCTTCTGGGAATCTACCTGGAAAAACTCAGATCATTCTACAAAAGAGTTACCTTCACACTCATGTTTATTGCAGCACTATTCACAATAGCAAAAACATGGAACCAACCATGCTGCCCATGAAAACTAGACTGGATTAAAAAATGTGGTACATATACACAATGGAATATTATGCAGCCATAAAGAAGGACAAAATTATGAACTTTGCAATAACTTGGATGGATTTGAAGTCTATCATATTCAGTGATCTATCACAGAAACAGAAAATGAGTACCATATATTCTCATTCACAAGTGAACTTTGAATACCTGTCATAAGACTGCAAAAAAGGGATTGGCAGTAGTGGGACACCGCCGGAGGGGGACTCATAACATCAATAAGAGTGGCTGATTCTAATCCAGGTGAAGTGAGATCCAATGGGAGGTCCCAAAATTTACCTATACCTAAACCATTCATGTAAGCAATTCTGACTTGTACCCCACAATTTTAAAATAAAATAAAATAAAAATTAGGCTGGCACCATGCCGTGTGCTTGTAATCCAAGCTATAGCTAGCTACTTGGGAGGCTGAGGTGGAAGTATGGCCTGAGGTGGTTGAGGCTGCGGTGAGTCACGATTGTGCTACTGCTTTCCAGTCTGGGTGAAAGAATGAGACTCTGATGCAAAAAAAAAAGAAAAAAAGGAACTAAACTGTTTGTTCCCTACAATAGTATCTCACAGACCTTAAAAGCAAACAATTTTTCTAATTAAGTCAGATAAATATGAACTCCTATTGGCCTAAGGTAGGATCTAGATGTTTTTAAAATTAGTTTCTTATACCGCACATGCTCGTAGTCTCGGGCAGTGAGTACCTGTAGCAGGATAAGGACTTGTGCATTTATTTCAAAGATCAGTCTGACTCTATGTCCATTGTGACATTTGGAGGAATTATCTGAGAAATCTCTTTCCTCTGTGGTCCTGACATGTCTTTTTTTCTCTCATATTTTTGCTCTGACTTTTCTTCTTTCAGCTTCAGGAATGCCTCCCTTTGTTCAAGCCAGCCCATGAGGAAAGAACCAGCCTGCTGTGTAATCCTAACAACATTCATAAAAGGGAATTCTTCCTAAATCCCCTTGGCACACAACACCCTCATCAAGTTCTAGGAATCCATGTGCAAGGAACAAAGAGGATTGTTTAGTCTGTAAATTGGCTGTTCTGACAATGGAGCAATTCTGGCTTCTTTTTCAGCTTCACAGAGCTCCACAGCGCAATCCTGGCAAGGAATCACAATGACGCTAGCTGCACTGAAACTGACAAACACGTGTGCAGGACTGGAGTAGGATTAAAGCAATCAAATGCACACTGTTAATAGGATGAACTGCTATGAATTACAAGTTTGCATTGGGGAAGGATTTGAAATGCTGGACATTTTCAAGCATTATAACAAATAGTGTCCAATATAATAGTGACCATGATTATTATTAATATTATTGCAGCTAAACTTTTTTTTGTTGTTTTTTTTGTTGAGTTGGAGTCTCACTCGGTCACCCAGACTGGAGTGCAGTGGCCGCTCCCGGCCACCGCAGCTTCGCCTGCTGGCCTCCGGCGATCCTTCCGCCTCAGCCTTCCCAGTAGCCGGAATTACAGGCATGCGCTACCACGCCCGGCTGATTTTTTTGATTTATTGTAGAGATGAGGTCTCGCTGTCCAGGCGGGTCTCGAACCCGCGGGCTCAGGCAATCCACTTACCTCAGCCTCCCAAAGGCGCGGGATTACAGGTTGAGCCACCGAGCCCGGCTGCAGCTAAACTTTTTAAAAATGCTTGCTACATACCTGTGATTGTGCCTTTAAACACATCATTTCAAATGGAATTCCATTTGTTAGGTCTTATTGTCTCTATTTTAGAAATGGGAAGACTGAGGAGTGAGGTGATGAGACCTGCCCCAGTTTAATCTGCTGGTGAGAGGCAGTGAGAGTGCTGGAATCCCTACCTTGTCGCCATGTTGCTCCGCACCTCATCCTCTTCCTGTTTTTAGCATCTGCAATGTCATATGTTACTGGGAGATCTGTTGAATGTTAGATTTGGAGGTCACTGGGAGGTGACACCCCCATTCTTCACCTTATAGGTGAAAAAGCTGAGGCTTAGAGAGGTCATCTTATTAGCCCAAGGTCAATTTAGGTAATCTAGGAGCAGGACCTAAGTAAGTCTCCCAAGATAAAATCTAATGGGCTCTCTACCACCTGTTGTCATATGTCATCGACTTTTCATTCCATTGGTTTTGCAGCCCAACAGTCGCATTTTTTTCTTTTTTTCTTTTTTTTTTTTTTGAGTTGGAGTCTCACTCTGTCGCATTTTTTTCATTTGAATTCTCTGTTTTCAAATTGCATGGCTTATCACTTGCAGAAGTGGGATTAAATCCACGGAATTTTGCTTAAATGCATTTCTTAAAGATCTGGAAGCCTATGGTATTATTATTAATGTATTATTCATATAAATACAAGAGCAGGAGATGAGTCCTTGTAATGCTTTGGGTAAATCTCTTCTGATATTAAAACACAATTAATGACTCTATAAGACTATGTGGCTTCAAGTTACTGAGAGTCAGAAGAAGTAAAAGTGAGGAAGTGATTTGATCAAATCATCCCATAGTCATGTTGCATACATCAGTGTAACCATCTTGTAATTTATTGCAAATGAAGAGTCAATAATTCCTATGTTCTTTACCTTTGATCGCTTCTGGCCCTGAGTACAAGATGTGCTGAGTGCCGCACAGAGAATATTCCTTTGCTCTTTCTTAATTCTCTAACGATGTTATCAGTGAGGTTCTGATGTTAAACCCATTTTCAGTTGAGGAAACTGAGGTTTAAAGAAATAAAGCATTCTGCCTAAGATGGCTGTAGATATTACCTGAATCCAAGTGATCCAGGTGCCAGGGGTCGGTGGCCGACGACATGGGGGAGAGTGTCAGTGGCGAGGCCCCGCAGTTGGATTCTACCAGCTCACCCTGGACGTGGACGTGAGCCGAGGTGTTTGTCTGCCTCAAGGCTGCCTTGAGAGGGGCGATCTGGTTGAACTGGACTCTGGAGAGACAACCAGTGAATCCTGGGGTGTTGTATTTGTGAATCTCTTGGTCGATCTTCCCTGTTTCTAAAAGAAAAAGAAAGAGAAAGTAAAAAATTTTTATCTCACAATGTTCTGGCTGTATAGTATACTCATCTTTGAATGCTTGTGTCCAATCGCACTCTTAGATGTTATATTGTTTTAGATGAGATATTAATGACTTGATAAGACTCAGGGCTGCAGATATCACTTTAAACGAATCCTGTGTTACCAAAGAATGTAGGAGGGTGAGAATAAGACTCTATTTCATAAAACAAAATACATTCATGAGTACCTCCTGGCTACTTAACAGGTTGCTGAATCTAACAACACTCACTCACTTCTGATTGATTTTTCTCCTTGTTTTTTCTCATGCTTCCCTGACCTTCTTATCATAGTGAAGAAGGTCCCCTGTTCAGTCCTCCTGGCAAATTATGGTTCTGCTTTGTATGATTTACTTCTTTTCTTCTTCAGAATTCTTTATTTGAGAGAAAGAAGGGGGGAGAAAGAAAAGAAAAGAAAAGAAAAGGAAAGAAAGAAAGAAAGAAAGAAAGAAAAAGAAAGAAAGAAAGAAAGAAAGAAAGAGTCCTGTAGCCTATAATTGGGTATTTCCTTTCTTCAGAATCCAATCCTCTCGGAATTCCAGGGATTATGGAATTCCTGCTAGTAGTGTCTGATGGAGGTTTTGGAAGTCAGGACACTTGCCCCATTCAATCACAAACATACATATAAGTTTATGAATCACCATCTCCCCCCAGTCTGTAAGCACAGCATCTTCTCAAGGTGACACTCAGTTCAAGGGTGAGTCTAGTTGAGACATTTCCAAGGTCCCAATGTACAATGTCACCACACATTATTATATCAGTGAAATCAGTGTCTTTTGGTCCTCTGCTCCAAGTTTTATTAATTTTTATTTTTATAGATTCAGGGGTACATGGCAGGTTTGTTACATGGATATATTGTGTAGTAGTGAGGTCTGGGCTTCTAGTGTATCCATTACCTGGATAGTGAACATTGTACTCAAAAAGCAACTTTTCAACCTCGTGCCCTTCCCACCCTCTCCATTTCGGGGTCCCTGTTGTCTGTCATTCCCCTCTGTATGTCCACGGACAACCATGCTTACCACATGTGAGAGCATGTGGTATTTTATTTTGTTTCTCAGTTATTCGCCCCAAGAACCTATTGAACAGAAATCGACATTGAAGGGTCCTTAAGTGCTGAAGAGCTCTTGGCTAGTGAGCCAGGCAGACTGACCTCAGAGTCTTTTAACCACTATCATTTTCTGAACTGAGAAACAAATTGTGTATTTGACAAAATTATCACAGTCTGTGGTAAAACAGGGGAGTGTGTTTGCATAGGGTTCTGGAATGTGTGCAGGAGAGATAGCACTATAACTAGGTTTTGAGGATGAAAGGAAAGAGAACTCCAGCCCCAGCTTATTATGGAGGCTTGCTATGTTCAGGGAACTATGGGGATCTGATGGGGCCAGAGCTCAGGGCCAGATGGGGAAGGGCCTTGAATGCCACTTGAAGATGATTCTACCGCCAGTAGGATATTCAAAGATGTTTAAGTTGCAGAGAACTGCGTTGGGAATGGTATTAGAAAGATAATTCCAGTCAGGCTTGGTGGCTCAGCCTATAATCCCAGGACTTTGGGAGGCTGAGGAGAGTGGATTGCCTGAGACTGCGGATTCGAGACCAGCCCAGGCAACATGGCGAGACCTCATCTCTACAATAAATCAAAGCACGCCTGTAGTTCCATTTACTTGGAAGGCTGAGGCTGAAGGACAGCAGGAGTCCAGCAGGTTGCCACTGGGGTGGCTGTTGAGTGTGCCACTGCACTCCAGCCTGGGAGATGAGACTCTAACTCCAAAAAAAAAAAAAAAAAAAAAAGATAATTCCAGTGGCAGCGTTACTTAGCTCTTCAGGCCTTGCCAACTTTCTGGGCCAAGAACAAGGATTCTTTTAGCCGCAGTGCTGAGGCAGGGTTATGCTCACCTGTGCCTAAAGCTATTATATTATCTATGTGAATCAGTTTCCATTTTGTTTCCTCTGCTTTTTTTTGAGTTGGAGTCTCACTCCGTCGTCCAGGCTGGAGTGCAGTGTGATCCTTCCACCTCAGCCTTCCAGGTAGATGGAACTACAGGCGTGCTTTGATTTATTGTAGAGACAAGGTCTTGCCATGTTGTCTGGGCTGGTCTTGAACCCACAGTCTCTTTGGGGCTCTGGAGTGCGGTGGCACACTCACAGCCACTCCAACGTCAACCTGCTGGGCTCTGGCAATTCTTCTGCCTCAGCCTTCCAAGTAGCCACAGGTGCGCACTACCTCACCTGGCTAATATTTGATTTATTATAGAGACAAGGTCTCGCCAAGTTGCCAAGGCTGGTCTCGAACCACAGGTTCAAGCAATCCACTGGCCTCGGCCTCCCTAAGTGCTGGGATTATAGGCTGAGCCACCAAGCCTGGCCTACGTAGGGAATTTTTGACTCAGGTCCATTTCATATGGTCTCTGACACAGGTTTCCAAACTTTAACGAGGGTAGGCTTCCCTGTGACAATACAGAAAATCCACTGTTCTCTGAGGGTTCTCAACTCAGCATGGCGTCTCCACTTTTTAAAGAGCTGTCTTCCCCTTAGTGACTCCCTCTGAGATGGCCTCTGGAAAGGGGAGCCCAGGGAATGGGTTTCTGATAGTGGATCAGGGACAGAGGAATAGTGGACAGCAGCAGAGGCTCCTGTGGGCAGTGAGCACTGGTGGATGTCAACTGGACAGGCAGAAGGCAGGAGGAGCCCTGTGGATGACCTGAGTGTGCTTTCCCATTCTCTTTGGGGCTCTTTCTGTCTCTTCCTCTTATTGGAGGAAATCCTCAGTGTTTCAACTCTTGTTCCTTTCTTGAAAAGTTACCGGGTCACAAAATCAAGGATTCTGATGCCCAGGAGAACAGAACCAGTATTTCCAAATCTTCAGAGTGTCCCAAATCTAATTGATATGCCTCTTTCCTAAGACTCTTGACTGGGACCCATTTCCCTGGGGGCCTAAGATGGCAATAAATGCTTTTTATTTTAGGACCTGTTGGTTCCATCTCAGGGCTATGTGATAATAGCAGTATTAGAGCACCTGCTATAAACCAAAGCCAGAACATGTGAGGGATACTGTGCTTAGTAATTTTTATGCAGTATCTCATTAGATCTCCTGACAGCCCTCTGAGCTAGCTAGGATTACCCCCACTTCACAGATGGGGAAACTGAGGCTTAGAGAAGCAAAGTATTTGTCAATGAATAAACATTTGTGTATCTTATAAAAAGGAGATAAGTCAAGTGTTTTGTATTAGTCACAATTTCTCTCTGAAAGAGACTATATTATGTTTTTTTTTGTATATGTATGTGGATTTTTAGCATTTCTAGTCAGGGACTCTATAGAAATGGTAACATGAGGTTTTTAGAAAAAAAATTAAACGATTATTAGAACTGCTTTAGGACCATGTTTCATTAGAGCCTAAATCAATAATTTGGTTTTCAAAAATGTGGTGAACTGATGTCAAATCTTTGCCAGTATCATTTCAGGCATCAGCAAGTTCTGTAAATGCTTGTCTGGAACAAGATCCTATATTTCTTAAGAATATCTATAAATGATAGTGTAGCTATCACTTTAGTACATTTGAATTTATTACAAGGAAATTATGTTAATTTATAAAATTGATTGGACTAGTCTCATACTAAAATCAAATATTAAAATGCCATTTGCTATAAGAAATTACTTTCTATTTGGAGATATCTTAGCTAAGGCATTATTTGGGGGAGAAAACCTGCTTTAAAAAATGCAAATTTTAGAAATGAGATACAATCCCCTCTGAAATTAACTTCTCAAGCTGCAATCAGTACTTAAGTGTCTTATACTTCTAATGATATGGGTTACAAAAAATAGACCACTTAAAATACTGACACAATTCTGAGTAAAACCTTAAAATGAGATGCTCATGGCAGTCTTTTTAAGCAATTATATTGGCAATGCATTAGCACGCTTTCCTGGCTCTCGCTCTCAATCAGTTGCTGAATGCCAAGTGACAGGAGTGTTGTGAGAAATGAAAAGAGAAAAGGGCACCTGAACTGGAAACACGGGGAGAATGAAGGCAGCTCTGTGCAGGACAGACTTGTGCTCGAGGCCTCGTGTACACGCATGAGTGCCTCTTTGGCGACCGGGCAAGCTTTTGTATGCAGCTTCTTAAGAGAGATTTCTCAATTTCCTTTGAGACTACTTAAATTTATCTATATATTCTTCTTGGGTATTCCATGGAATTTATTCACCAGCTGATTTTTGCTAGGTTTTATACTCTTTAGTTTCTTATTGATATTCTTTTTTGGGGAGGGGCATGTGATATTATGAAGTACAAAATATCACTGTACACGAATTCTTTTGCTTTTTATGACACAGAAACAAAAGATCTTAGAATGTCAAGGAGACCTAATTTAACACTTTTGATACATATTTATTGTATGCCCTTCACTGTGCTAGGACATCACCCTTCTTAGAATCTCTGGGGTCAACACAGATGGCCAACCCTGCTCTCAGTTCTAACAGCACACTGTTGCTCCACAGAGACTAGGTAGCACAACTGACCTCAAAGTGTGGTACACCCTCTCTTCCTTCTCTCTGTTCTGGGGTGCAGTGTGTCCCGCTGGTGGCAATAGGGGTTAAGTCATTCACAGGATGAGGAAGTTATTCCCTCCTCAGTTCGCCTTCAATACTTCAAAGATTCTTGGGTGTCTAAGGCCATACTACGCTGAAAGCACCCGATCTTGTCAAAGAGTCTTGTGTCGCCTCGGTTTGAGGTCAGACTGTGTTTGTCACCGAAGCAGGTTATTCAGGATAGGTTAGACATAGATAATACGTTTCTCGTAGGCAGTTTAAATTAAATTAAGGTAAGCATTCAGACATCTTTCTTGTTGATACACAACCTCTACCCAACCAATCAGGCATACCAGACCTGACCATCCTGTGGGTTGGAATGTGGATTTACCAGTGTAGACCACCTTCTTAGTTCATGATTAGCATAATAATTGTTGTAAAAGTATATCAAACTTCCTGTCAAAAGCAAATGTGTGTTCAGAAAAGCCTGCCCTCTTAGCTTACCAGAGGTGAAGAGACGGTAATTAAAACTCATAACCAGATACATGTAGCCCACCTCTTTAGCTCATGGTTAGCATAAAAATCATTGAAAAGGTATAGCAAAGGCAAATGTGTGCTCCTTCTCTTAGGATGGTCATACCTCCCTTTCTCTCTAATGAATTCTGTCTTAAAACTATACTTGGATTCGCTCTGAAATTACTTTCGGTGAGTCAAAAGAACCCATGGAGCATCACACCGCACCCCACCAGGCATCAATCACCATGCCAATACTTGCTACTTTCCCATTTTAACAAAGAGAGAGGAAACCTCAGATCTGGCTGCTTTAGCAGGCAACAGTACTGAATTTCATTATATTTCCATAGTATGTATTTTTAGCACTACCTTATTGTGATAACAGATGATACTAGTATTTCATTTCATGGTAGTATCACAAAATTTATCTTAACATAAACTTTCTTCTTTTAATGTACATTTAAGTCAAAAGGGTGAGTCCATTTAAGAGAAGATATTATGTAAACAACAGTAAAGAAAACACTAGAAATTGTTAAAAAAAAATGTAACCGGAAATGGCAAAAATCATGATGTGAGATCTCAATGACTCTTCTTTGGAGACATTGCTACCAGAGAAGCTTGATGACCCTTAAGAACCTCTGTCCCATTTACATGGCAACCATTCTCCTCTCCTCTCTTTACACTTGGTAGCAGTCGTTATCCATCACTTTAGTACATCTGAGGCCTCCGGTCCTTCAAAAAGAGAACTCAGAGTGGCTTCCTCTTGGATTTTGCTTCTGGCTCTAACTACCTGGATGAGGTGTGTTCCTCCCCTTCTCAGTGGGGCCAGAGGCCAGCATTTGTGCCTCTGCTAGATTTAAAGTTTCCTTGGTAGCTGGGACTGAATGTCACTTCTCTTTACGTTCCCCCAAGTGTCTAAAATAATGCCTTGTACCAAGTAATCACACAGTGACTGAAGGAATGCATATACAGATGCTCCTCCACTTATGATGGGGCAAAAATCCCTAAAAAGCCATCTTAACATGGAAATATTGTAAGTAGAAAATGTATTTAGCACACCTCACCTAGTAAACATCATAGCTTAGCCTAGCCCACCTTAAACGTGCTCACAACACTTACATTAGTCTATAGTTAGGCAAAATCATCTAACACAAAGCCTATTTTAATATATATATATATTGGGCACAGTGGCTCAAGCCTGTAATCCCAGCACTTTGCGAGGCCAAGGTGAGAGGATTGCTGAGCCCAGGGGTTCAACCTGGGCAACTTGGTGAGACCTCATCTCTACAATAAATAAAAAAACTAGCTGGGCATGGTGGCACATGCCTGTAGTTCTAGCTACTTGGAAGGCCGAGGCAGAAGGATCACCTGAGCCCAGCAGGTCGAGGCTGCGGTGGCTGGGAGTGTGCCACTGCCCTCCAGGCTGGGCAACAGAGTGAGACGCCAGCTCAAAATAAATAAATAAGTGAAGTGAAGAAAAAAAAAAGAACCTTTGGAGGGGGTACTTGCAGGACAATTTCTACTGAATGTGTGCCACTTTTGAAGCACAGTAAAGTCAAAATGTCATTAAGTAGAACCATAGTAGGGAAACCGTCCATAACTGAAACCCTTTATTAGACAGTTTTGTCTTTCAGTGCTTGGATGTGTGGGATGGGACCAAGTGCTGTGAAAATTAGACACAATCACAGCTTTCTATGGTCAGAGTTTGTCAGTGTCATGGGGTGAACAGGTGTGGGACAGGGCCTTGAAAGAGGAGGAGGAAAAGCATATTGGGACCATGAGACATTATTTCCAGCAATAGTATTGCCTGGAAATGTATTTCATTGGAAATGGACTTATCTTTCAAAACATCGTTGTATTGCTATGAAATTGACACCCAGCCATCACTGCTGAACATCCATGGCCATATAAACCCTCCATAGGCCTCACTGTGCAGCAGTGGTTCTGCGGCACCTCTTGGAGTAAGTGGGAAGTGGGTTTGACTTCACTGACTGGGTGATGTTTTCAATGGTTCTTGGAAAGTCAGGCTGAAGTGAGACAGGTGGGTAGTCGCCTATCTTGAAAACCTGGCCAGATACTGCGGGGCTCCCAGTGTCAAGGCTGAGCATCCAGGCTACACTGAGAGGGCAGCTGGGTGTGCTTTAATAAAGCTGGTTACGAGCCAGGCTTGGTGGCTCAGCCTGTAATCCCGCGCCTTTGGGAGGCTGAGGTGAGTGGATTGCCTGAGCCCGCGGGTTCGAGACCCACCTGGGCAGCGAGACTTCATCTCTACAATAAATCAAAAAATCAGCCGGGCATGGTAGTGCAGGCCTGTAATTCCGGCTACTTGGAAGGCTGAGGCGGAAGGATTGCTGGAGCCCAGCAGGTCGAGGCTGCGGTGGCCGGAAGCGGCCACTGCACTCCAGTCTGGGCGACAGAGTGAGACTCCAACTCAAAAAAAAAATAATAATAAAATAAAATAAATAAAGCTGGTTACGGTTTCTCCATTCTATTCCATGTGGCCATGTTTGTATGAACAGGAGTTTGAATGGATCAGTGGAATTAAAAACAAGGGGGAAATAACTATAACAACAACAAAAGCCAAGAGTATTAATCTAAAAAAAGCAAATAAAACCAAATAATCTTCATTACTCAGTTTTAACATGGCACTGGGCTGGCACAGGAATGCTGGCATCTAGGGTTCGTGTCAGCTCCAGTTCTTAGAGATCACTTTTGTTATCAGTGATGTCCTGCTGATCAGCTGCCTTTCAAAAGACAAACAACCAGAATTAAATCCATATACATAATTGATGTATATGATTATGTACTATGACGTTTTATTAATCCCTTGAAGAAAGACACTAATGAAATTTCATTGTATATTAGTTGCTTTGCTCTCTTATGAAGGAAGGCAGGACTAAAATATGCAGGTGTAATTTAAATAGCTCTTGACCTAAGACTCGGGCCAAATCAATAACATAGAGGCAGAATGCTAGGAGGAGCAGAATCTTTTTTCCTTGTACTGTCTCTGCTACATTTTTACTTGTAAATCTTTTCAAGTTAAACAAAACTGATAAAACAAAACTGAATTCTCCCCAAGAAACAACAATAAAAAGAAATGTATTCATGTAGCCTATTTTGTGAAAAGATACATATTACAGTTCTATTTGTATCAATTTATCACAGCTCCTGAGCTTCTGGGGATATTAAATGGTTGAAATTGACATTCCCGTTCCTAAAATCTAGTCTGAAAACAGAAAACTTATTATGATTGCAGATTAAATCTTATAATGCAGTTGTAATTACACACTATCAAAAACACTGAAATAAAAGAGAAGATATGATCCGTCAGATGTTTCCAAGACACCAGACATTTGGCATCATGGTGTCCTGTTCTCAGGTGCCCTGCCACATGGTATGATTTCTTTAGGGCTAAGAATAACAGACTTTGCTGAAAGTAACAAGACTTTTCAGAACAATGGACGCACCTGTCAGTCAAACCCTAGAGCTGGGTGCTGAGATTTACTTCATGAGAAACGTAGGTCTGATTCTATTTCTTAAAATCTTAGTAAATGTCAGCTATGTGTCCTAGTTATTTGCTGCTGGAACACAACACTAACATGTGGTTTGAGTTTCCTGTGAGCTGAAAATGAACAGACCTGCTTCTTACTGGAGTTTATTCCACTTTTGCATTTTAACTTAGAAGTGGCAGAAATAGAATCTTATGTACAAAATTACCAAACTGAAATGTAGTACAGAAAAATAATTTTTCTCTGTGTGTGCACCGCTTCTGCTAAAAATGTTTTTTTTGACTTTGGAAAGCCATGTTAAACTCTAGCCAACATCGTAAAAAGACTGAGTTTCAGTTTTCAAGTTTATTTCTTTTTATAAGGTTTTCCTTTTTTTTCTTCTTTCTTCCCCTCTGAACAGGAGTCTCACTCTGTCACCCAGGCTAGATGCAGTGGCATGATCATGCTCTCTGCAACCTCAACCTCCTGGGCTCAGGCGATCCTTTTACCTCAGCCTCCCAAGTAGCTGGGACTATAGATGAGTGCCACCAAGCCTGTCAAGTTTATTTCTTAATTCCTTTCCAAGCCACTGGAAGGTATATCAGCCAAGACTAGCAGAGAATCATTTGAAGCTAACTCCCTGAGGAAAGGGGAATTTGGGATACTGGAGTAAGGAGAGAAAAGTATTGACTTCATACATTTACTTGCAGCAAACAGAAGTGTGTGAGCAAATTTTTGTATTTCCAGATAATGGTAAATTGAATGATTTAGTAAAATAAAAAAATGATTTCCTTCCTTTGTTCTCATGTATAATTCCTGTCCCAGGAGGCCCCTAAAGCTATTCTTACCCAGGAGTGGGGGGGGGAGGAAGACTAAGACTGCATGAAAGCACAAGCAGAGCATTAGGAAATGGTCTTTAGATAGCGATTGAAAGCAGTGGTTTTCCCAGGGTAACGAGGACTGTCAAGCACACACACGGAGTGGAGAGCTGTTTCCAGAAAGTGTATGGGGTGGTTCCCTAATTTGCACGCTATGTTACATCATTAACACAAGAAAGAATTCAAGTCTCAGGACCTTGCCGTGTGAAATGCTGTTCAGAAGACAAAGCCTAAATGCTTTGAGTCTGAACTGGAAGGGCCAATGGATCACACACATTTGAACATTACAGTTGCAACCACCCTGGATGCTACCAAGGGGTGGAGTCCAGAGACCACCTAGGAGGCCTTTGGGGACATTAGTGTGGTTCTTCTCCTCAATGCCTTTCTCTCTGCTATTCCTCTAAAACCAACTCCTTTATTTTCAGATTGGTGTAATATCCTACTAGGTTGCCAAACACTGAAAGAAGCCATCTGAATTTCAGCAAAGCATCTTATTCTCTCTCCTCACATTGTTGTGGCCAGGACAAATATATGTGGGCTCATGATAATACAGGAGCACAGATATGCCACATAACGATATTTCAGTCAATAATGTACAACATGTGTGAGGGTGGACCCATAAGAGTATAATGGAGCTGAAAAGTTTCTATTGTCTAGTATTTGCTATACTGTACTTTAAATCATTGTTTTAGCATGTACTCATTCTACTTATTTAAAAAAAATAACTGCAAAAGAGCCTTGGGCAGGTCCTTCAGGAAGTATTCTAGAAGAAGGTGTTATCGTGGGAGATGACAGCTCCGTGCATATATTATTGCCCTAAAGACCTTCCAGAGGGACAAGATGTGGAAGTAAAAGACAGTGATATTGCCCCAAAGACCTTCCATTGGGACAAGACAGGATGTGAAAGACAGTGATATTAATGATCCTGACCCTGTGTAGGCCTAGGCTGATGCGTGTGTTTATGTCTTAATTTTAAAAAAAAAACATTTGGATTTTAAACAAAATTAATAGAAAAAAGCTTATAGAATGAAGATATAAAGAAAGAAAACTGTGTCCAGCTATGCAATGTGTTTGTGTTTTAAGTTATGTGTTATACAAAAAAGTAAAAATGTAAGGACATGCTTGGTGGCTCAGTCTGTAATCCCAGCACTTTGGCAGGCCAAGGCGAGTGGATGGCTTGAACCTGCGGGTTCGAGACCAGCCCAGGCAACTTGGTGAGACCTCATTTCTACAATACATCAAAAATTAGCCTGCCATGGTAGCATGCACCTATAGTTCTAGTTACTTGGAAGGATTGCCAGAGCCAAGCAGGTCAACACTGGGGTGGCTGTGAGCACACCAGCCTGGGTGACAGAGTGAGACTCCAACTCAAAAAAAAAAAAAAGTCAAAATGTAAAAAAGAGAATTTAGAGTTTATAAAGTTAGAAGTACTACAGTAAGGTAAGGTTAATTTACTATTGAAGAAAATGATATTTTAAAATAAATTTTGTGTGGCCTAAGTGTACAGTGTTCATAAAATCTACAGTACTATATAGTGATATCCTAGGCCTTCACATGCACCCACCACTTACTTCCTGACTCACCCAGGGCAACTTCCGGGCCTGCAGGCTCCATTCATGGTAAGTGTCCTATACAGGTGTATTATTTTTAATCTTTTACACTCTATTTTTTACTGTACCATTTCTATGTTTAAATATGTTTAAGTACACAAATACTTACCATTGTGCTACAGTTGCCTACAGTAGAGTAATATGCTGTATAGGCTTGAAGGCTAGGAGCAACAGGCTGTATCATATAGCCTAGGTGTGTAGTAGGCTGCACCATTTGGGTTTGCGTAAATGTACTCTGATGAAAATGCAAGATGAACTTGTTTAATGCCACATTTCTCAAAATGTACCTCTGTCATTCAGTGATGCATGATAGTACAGTAAAGGTAGCTTTGCTATGAGATGAACAGTGGGTAGAATTTGATCAATGGGTTGAAATTGGCTTCAAGGGAGAATTTTAGTGGTGATTCCAAGCCTACATCTTATTAATTTGCATAAGCGCTTCAACGGCACATTGACCAATGTGTCATATGGCATTTAGTGGAAAGAACTGGCTAGCCACAAGAGGACAGGATCATGAACCCAAGGGTCTTTGAAAACCTAACATGACGACAGCCCAGATCTCATGAGATAAAGTTTAGCAGAAACAATAATTTCTGTAGTTGGAAATCTCAACACACCTCTTCCTACCTCCCAAATCTCCTTGCATACCCAATTGTATGTGACACACCTATAGCTACATGCAGCCTCTGCGTCTACCTTCAGGATTAAGATATTTTAATTAATTATTTGTGATTTAGGAGTTAAGAGTGAGATGTGGTTGAGTCATGAAAAGGATGGAGTCTAGATTCCAATCAATTTAGGAAGTGGCTTCTGAGACTGTCCCCTGCAGTGGTCAGAACAAGCCCAGAGAGGTGTTTAATCCAAGGACAGAGCATCTGGACCAGACAGCAGTAATAAACTAGGGTGCATTCAGAGATTGGCCACCACACTGGAGACGGTGTCTCATGAAGCAGAGCTGAAGGAATTGTGGATGCTTGGCATAGGGCAGAGAGGACTCAGGAAGCACATTATCTCTGCTGTCAAATATCGGAAAGGCTGTCAAAGGGGGTAGAGGCTAGACTCATTCTAGGAGGTGTTCATCTAAGCATGGTCAACCAGAATGTGGGTCCAGACAGCAAGTATGAGATCAGGTCAGCCAGGGGTGTGTGTGTGGGGGAGTGGCTTTGTAAGTCAAGGGGCTGCTGAGTTGAGGGTCCAGGATGTCACTCCAGCTGCGGGTGGTGGTGGTGGTGGTGATGGTGGTGGTGATGTGAGAACTCTCAGGGAGCAGGGCAGGGCAGGGTGGAAGTCAAGCCACCCAGAGGAGAAGGCAAGTCCTCAGACCCCAGTTCTGTGTAGCACTGTAAGGAAGAGGGGAAGGCTTTCTGACTTCATCCTGTGTACCAGACAGTCCTTTATCTAACTAAATCACAAAAAATCCAAAAGATAGGTTGAATGACCTTTTGTTATCCAGAAAAGAAACCGAGCTCAAGGACTTAAGTAGCCTGGCTAAGGTCCCTCCACTAGAAGCTGGGGCAGGGATTCAGTCCCCGTGTGCTGTCCCTGACTCTCTTCTGTATGAAGGAATTTGGGTTTCAGGCACCCGGAGATCAGAGGTCCCTTTCTGGGTAACAAAGACTGCTGAAACCAGAAACTTATGGGCAACCCAGAGAGCTTTGGGAAAATGGGCATCTTTATGCCATTCTGCTTCTGTTTAGAACCCAGCTTCCTGAGAGGCCAAAACTGGGGCAGGGAGAGGGTACAAGGGGTCAGTCAGAGGTAAGATAAGAGCAGGCTATTCTGATACTATCTTTTTCTTCAGAGTTTGTCATTTCCACAGACAAATCATTTTCCAATTTTTATTTAAGTCATCAGTTCCCAAGTGGGATTTAAAGGCAGACTAGCAAATCTTTTCATCTCTTGGTACTTAAAACAAAGCTTTTCTTTCCCAGGATTCAAAACCCTCTAAATGGGAAGATAGGAAACTGAGGGACATTATAATAACCTTCATTTACAATTAGATTCTGGATGTTCTGGTGATTTAGCCGAAAACTGCTCAAATCAGCTAAAACCTTCAAAGGCACTTTTCAAAAGTTGGAAGATACGTCAAAATGTATAGGACACGAAACCTGATGCAGCTGGTCTGTGCTCTCTGCTTTCTCCTGGGCAATTCTCACCTCTTATTGTTTCTGAAATATGAATGTTGTCTGGCAGTGAACAGTTGGGCATTGGTTCATCCTAGATCTTGGCCTGTATAAACACTTCATGGTAACAAGGAAGGATTCACTGAGTTGTTACCATGTGCTAGCTGCACACCTCGCATCTGAAACACAGTGTCTTATGAATGCTCAGTTGCAACTCCCAGCAACTCACTAAGGCTGATACAATGTTTGGCCCATTCTGACTGAGGTTCGCTGAAGTTAAGTAACTTGTCCAGAATCACATTAGCTAGAAAGTGCCAGTGTGTAAATTCTCAGGAAATTTGCCTCCAACACTCATTCTCTTAGCCATCATCCTACCAGTTAAGACATTATCTAGTTATGTGGAGACCAGGGAAGGCTCCAGAAGATTCAACTGGAAATTACTTCTAGAAAGTTAGGAGCTGCCTGGGGCTCAGCAGAATCTCCCGGTGTTTGCAGATTATGCTTAATACCTAACCAGTTGCAACCGCCACACTGACCTCCCCCTCCCCACCACAATGTGCAGAGAATCCACTTTAGCTGAAGATCTATCCCCTTGTGAATTGATAATTACTCCTTGGGGCGCTGTCAGAAGTATTCAAAGTACAAAAGATAAGGAAGAACAAAGATCATCTGAGCCAGGCACTGAACCTGCAGCCGTCTCTAATTCACCTAAATTGAGGGACTTTGATGGCTCAGGTGGGGCATAGAGCTCTGTTGATTTTCATTTTTGCTTTTAACAAAAGACTGGGAGGCTCTTTCTGAAATGTTTGCTCTGGGGCCTTTATTTTCAGCTCCCACAGTGCTAGCTGCATGCTTATTTTCCCAGCTGGGCACATTCTCTAGTCCTATCATTATCTCGACTCTTCTAACTGTCTGTACATGTTGAGGGTGCTTCTGTCTCCACTTCAGAAGGTGCAAATTACAGTGGCAGTGGCACCTTGAAGAAAATACATTTTCTCAGCACTGGTTGTCATTTTCTCTTGGTGTCATGCTGTGTACTTTGTTTCAGAACAGATCAGAGCTTAAAATATTTTACGGGGCAATTGCACTCATCTCTCCTTTAAAATACGTTATTGTGAATCCTAGGTGTCTTGAGGGAATGGAATTCCAAGATGTTTTTCAGGGTAACTGAGGATTTAATTATTTGGGCATGAGCCCATTTCAGTATCTGGAGCTAAATGTCTGTCTAGAAAGCTTTCTTAAGCAAAGGACAGTTAACATCAGGGTCATGATAAAACTTTTGCAGGCCTCGGGCACTTTTGATTGATTGATTGATTTAAAAGATATGGGGTACAATTCAGGATTAGGTACCTAAGTGGTCATCACACAGGTGAAGTTTGGGCCTCCCATTGATCTCACTTCACCTGGGGCACCTTTGCTTTCAAGGGCCCCTTCCTCCATTAAAAAAAATATGCCCCACACCCCCCTCCCCCAAATTTTTCCTTTGACTTAAAAGTTCATTTTTTTTCCTTCTGATTCTAAACAAAATTAAAACATTTTTGTGAGCCCCTAAAATTATTGAGCTCAACAGAGAATATTATTTTATCTTGCTGTGGAGACTGCTGGAATGTGGCATTTTTGAGAAAGGGCCTGAAGGCACTTTTCTTTTGGGTCATTTGTCTCTATCTTGTCCAGGTGGGATAAAAACCATGCTACTGTGCTCTGTAACATAGTTGCCTTTCTGCAAGAGTAACTAGAAACCACACACCAAGTGAAGTGTGAAAATCATCTTCATTATCTCTACCAGCATTCTGTAGTTTGTAAGCAATTTAGAAAGTAAAATAGTTACTGTCTTCAAAAAATGATATGTTTTTAGCTGTGATGCTACCTATCATTTGCACAAGTTCTTTTCTTTTTTTAAATTTTATTTTAAAGATGTGGGGTACAATACAGGATTAGGTATACAAGTGGTCAACATACAGGTAAAGTTTCGGTCTCCCTTTGGTCCCCACTTTGCCTGGTTTGAGATCAGGTGCCCTTATTGATGTTGTGTCCCCCCTCAAGTTATTTTCAACATATGGCCTTGATTCCATGGACAAATAGTGCACTTAACTTTATAGCAAGATTGGAATAAAAGTCTTACACACAGACCAATGTTCTTATAAATTTTCATTAATTAATTAATTTATTGATCCATACAAGAATTTATTGAGTAGCTACTATACACCAGGTGGTAGGGATCCAGTAGCGAAAAAGAGAGAGCTCTTACTCCCAAAGACTACATAATTTAATTTAATCTAATATTGTATATTCCAACAATATGCTGGGCACTGATACTATTTGTTATATGGATTAATGACTGAATGAATAAGCTACTTTTCAAGGACAAACTTAAAAAACAGTTTAGCAATAAGCAAAATAACTGTCTTTTCCTTAGGGAATGCCTAATGTTTTGAAATGATTTTTGCACTAAGAAAATTAAAGCAGGGAAAGGTATACAGTGAGAAGGAGAGATCTATTCTAGATAGGATGAGCAGGGAAGGCCACTCTTCTGACATTTCATTTGACTCTGAATCAAGTACAGGGAAGCCATGTCTTTATCCTGGGAAAAGCATTCAAGGCAGAAGGAACAGTAATTGCAAAGCTTCCACGGAAACACACGTACAAATGCTCCTTGACTTATGATGGGGCTACTAAGCTCCTCATCAATGGAAAATATAAGGTAAAAATGCACCTAATTGATACACCTAATTTACCATACATAGCTTAGCCTAGCCTACTTTAAATGTGCTCAGAACCCTTATATTAGCCTACAATGGGGTGAAATCGCCTAACACAATGCCTATTTTATATTAAAGTGTTGAATAGCTTACATAATTTATTCAGCAATGTAATGAAAGAGAAAAAAGAAGGGTTGTATGGGACTTGAAGTAGGTCTCTATTAAATGAGTCTGGCTTTCCCATCGTGGTAAAGCAAAGTAATTCTAAGTCAAACTATCATTCCCCTTCGATGTTTAAACCTGGGACTGAAGTGAGGGAGGCCCAGGTGTACTGGTTGATTTTCAAGCTTCCTGGTAGCAGCTTTGCATTCAATTCCGTGTGTACGCACCGGTGGGTGCTGGGAACACAGCCACGCTTGTCTGCTGGATGGGGCTAGGGTGCTGGTCCCTGCCTCCTGCACACAGTCCAGGTGCAAGAAGGACAGGAGACAGCTGGAACCATGGTCTTTGATAACCCACAGCGGGACATTCCCAAAGCCTCAGCACCTCACCAGACACTAGGGTGGCACCCACCCCAGTCCAGCCACCAAGGCAAAGACCCAGAAGTGAACTACTACGGGCTGAGTTGTGCTGCCCAAAAAGATATATTGAATTATCTGTGAATGTGACCTTTTTGGGGGAAGTAGGGTCATTGCAGATGTTATCAAGTTAAAATAAGGTCATATATGATTCAGGTATGCCCTCATTCAATGACTGGTGTCCCTATAAGAGGAGAGACACAGACACACAGGGAGGAGGTCAGGTGAAGACAGGGGCAGAGATGACAGAGATGCTGCCATAAGCTGAGGACAACTAAGGATTTCCAGCAGTGATCAGAAGCTGGAAGAGAAGAACAGATTCTCCCTCTGAGTCCCCAGCAAGGACCCAACTCTACCTTGATTTCAGACTTCTGGCCTGCAGCACTATAGAGAATAAATTTCTACTGCTTCAAGCCACCCAGTTTGTAATATTTGTTTTGCCAGTCTTAGAAAACTAAAACAGACCTTGAAAAATTACATGTAATTCCAGGTCCCTCGACAATGGAAAGGAGATAGGAAGGAAGAGAGATGAAGTATTTTCCTCAAAGAGACAGCATAAACCGAAAAGAAACACTTTTAAAATGAGAGACTTAGTTAATTTTAAGGTCAAGTATCAATCTCTCCCCAACCCCAACCTAGAACATAGACATGAGTGGTTCAGAACAAGACAAGACCTGTTAGAGAAATTAAAACAACACAAACAACTGCATCTTTTTTCTCATCTGAATTTAGTTCATACATTTTTAATCCCTTCACAAACTCATAAAAACAATTTTTTCCCATGAGTATTGGAACAGAGAAGGGATCATTCTGGTCTTTTCTGGAGTTACTTCTCCTATAAGATTGAGGGTCTATTGCATACACAGCCTAAACACTTTAATTGACACAAAATCTCTAGAGTGTTCTCACCACTTCAAAGTCTTACACTTTGCACCATAACACCTGGATAAATTTTGGATTTCTTTTCTTTTTTCTTATTTTGATAGTGACAAGGTCTCCCTAAGTTGCCCAGGCTGGTCTTGAACACCTGGGCTCAAGCAATCCTCTCACCTAGGACTCCCAAAGTGCTGGGATGATGGGCATGAGCCACTGCACCCAATCTTACACTTTTAAATACTTAAAAGTGTTTACTTTTAGTTTAGAAATCTTACAAAGAAGTTGATCCAGTAATTGTAGGGGTTTGCTGATATTTTGCACATTCTATTTCGACCTTCATTTCCTAGTTCAAGGTCAGCACCTTTCTGGGGTTGGTGAGGGCCATACTGTGAAACTCTTGGTTTGGAAAAGCAATTTATTTTATTGCCTCATGCCTGTTTTCTTCATTTTGTGCCTGTTTTCTTCACCATTGATTTCCTTCTTCTTCTTCTCATTCTTACCCTTGTTTCCCTGCTTCCAACACTTTTGCTATATTTTATAAAGACTGCATGCCCAGAATGTTTATTATTTTTATTTTTTAGAGACAGAGACTTGCTTTGCCATCCAGGATAGAGTACAGTGGTGCCATCATGACTCATTGCAGCCTTGACCTCCTGACCTCAAGCAATCCTCTTGTCTCAGCCTCCCAAGTAGCTGGGACTGCAGGTATGTCCCACCACACCTGGCTATTTTTTTTAATTTATAGAGATGGGGTTTTACTCTGTTGTGCAGGCTGGAAACTTTGAGCATCTTTGGGTAGGCATGAACCCAAATGTTTAATATGAGTTGGAGAAAATGTACTGGTCTAGATGAGGTCTGGAATCCATGTGGTTACTTTAGAGCAGATAGCTAGTAGTTGTTGCTTCTTGTATTACTTTTTACTGTGTCAGAGTTTAGCTTATCTTTATGTGTCAAATAAAGTATGAGCCCCTTTACCTTTCAGTCTGGCCAACCCATAACTGTCAACCTATAGTACTCACCATGGCTCTGTAGGGTTGCGTGGACTCTTGTAGAAACTACAGAAATACAGGTCATCATTTCTCAAGATTATGTTTGCTAGAGAATTTTATTGTATTTTTCACATCTGGAGAAAAATCCTCAATTAAGGATCAAATTACAAATTATTTAAAGCCGTGGTGAATCAAAAGGTATTATGTCTACAGCTGAGTAACCGAAACTAAACATTTAAAGCCAGCTATTGAGATTTCCTACATATCCCAGGGCAGTGAGAAATATTTTCTCTGTATATACTTTAGATAGTGGAATTCAAGAACTTTCTTTTTTTTTTTTTCCCAGTTGTCTATTAAAACTTATACAGCAAAAGAGACAATATGAGACACTAAAAAATATCCTTGAAAGTTTAACAAGTTGAATCTGTTCTGGTGAGTTTCCTGAATGACCTTCCACAGGGAAAGATACTTTCCTTAAAGGAAACTTGCAGAGACTGTTTTAAATATTCCATCTCTCTAGGAATGTAACTGGCTACACCATTAATTTCTGAATTCCGACAATGATCTACAGATGAGTGGCACACATACAAAGAATGAATGAGTGTCACATGCAAACCATTCTTGATCTAACAGCAGAATTTCCAGGAAGGGAAAACAATTTCTTCAAATTTAGTATAGAATGTGCATCTAAATTGAAGAGTGTCCCTATCGATATTTAAGAAGGGAGGTTTTGACCATGTTCTAACTTTAAGTACAGTTATGCATCACTTAGTGAGGAAGATAAATTCTTAGAAAAGTGTTATGCGATTTTGTCATTGTGTGAACATCATAGAGTGACTTACACAAACCTGGATAGTAGAGCCTACTACACACCTAGGCTTTATGGTGTAGCCTATCGCTCCTAGGCTACAAATCTGTACAGAATGTTACTGTACTGAATACTGTAGGCAAAGGTAGCACAATTGTGAGTATTTGTGTATCTAAACATAGAAAAGGTACAGCAGAAATACAGTATTATGTTTTTGTTGCACCACTGTCTTAAATGTGGTCCATTGTTGACCAAAGTGCCCTTAGGAGGTGCATGACTAAATCTCAGAAGACCTAAGAAGTTCTCATATCTCCATCATCCTTCCTCACCAACAGGTTAATACAAGAAAACAACAACAATGATAACTGATGCTGTGAGCATACATTTTTTGCAGGACCCTAGACAGAACCATTTATATGCATTAACCTATTTAATTCCTGCAGCTCCTCTGTGAAGTAAGTGCTGTTATTATCTTCCTTCCCATTTGATGGAAGAAACAGGCCAGGAGAAGTTAAATACCTTAACCCCCAGTTCCTCTGCTGCTCACTGTTCTGCTCTAATGCATTTCTGATTAGGTGCCTAAAAGCAGGACATCCCAAAGCTGAATAACAGACATATTGAAAGGGAGACCTCTTCTATTTCCAGAAAGTGAGACAAAAATATAGAGCTCCTAATTGTGGATTCTGCAGGAGCTGCCTCTCTCCAGCCTGGACAACCTAGGAACTGTGTGAGACCTCCCCAGACCTTGGTGGGTGAACAGGCAGGCTGACCATCCCCCACTGTACCAAGAGCCATAGTTTCTCACACATTCCATCTCCAAGTTTCCACCCCCCTCACATTTCCCTTAAGCCTTCTTCACTTCCCTTCATCTGGTTTCTCTCCCTAGCCTCTGGGCTGCCTGCCATCTTGCTTTCTTCCCCCATTTTCATGCTCTACCTTGCCCTCAGAGGAGTGTTTCTAAAACTCAGATGGGATCCTCTCATTCCCTTTCAATGGCTGCCGCTAGTAGAAAGCACATGTGCCTCAAAATGATCCACAAGCTTCTTCATGCTCTGACGCCTGCCCCTTCAGCCTCCTGTGAGTGTCCCCTTATACCCACCACTCACCGAGTGGTCCAACCATCTTGACTACCCACAGGCTGAGTCAGGCATGCCCTAGTTGGCTTCCTCAAAGTAGTCATGAATAATAGCACCTGCTACATTTGTGATCCCAGGCTTTTCTCCCCCACTAGACTAGATGCTTCTCAAAGAAGGTGCCATGTGTTCTTGTCTTCTATCTTCATCACATAGCATAGTGCCCGGACCTGACCCACAGGTCAGGAAGGAATGAGGGTGTGTTTTTTCCTATTTATACAACTTCCTCTTGTCTTAATACTTGTTTTGAATTTTCTGCACACAAAAGCACACACTTGCTGACCATAAAGTAACCACTTTGATTCTATATGCTTACATTAAACCACACATCCTACGTGTGCATGCAGACATTGAGTTGAAGTCTGGACTATTTTTTTAATGCTTTCTGGATAAAAGGCTCTGTGCTATGAGACAGAGAGAGAGAGACAGGTAAACTACAATCTCTTTCAGGGACCTCCAGTCTAGGATAAACATTAACTGAGGCAAAGCAAGAGAAAGGCCATGATGCACAGTCACACGATGGCCACCGAAAGAGTAAGTGACGTATCTAAATTGTGGCAGAGGATCAAGGGAAGCTGGCAGGGAGTAAGAGACAGCTGAAATGATCATTGCACCAGGCTACAGTTTGAAAAGCGAAAGTGGATGGGAGAGAGAGATGGGCATATCCCACAGCAAGAAAACCAATGGGCCTGTGGGACTGTGAAGTACCAGGGGCGGATGCTGGACAAGGCTGGCAAGACATTCTATGGTTTACATTGCACAGGGCTTCACATTTCAAATCAGTTTATACTTGATTTGGGTAAGCACTGAAGCATCTCCGGAGACTTTTAAAAATGGTGGTAAAAAAAACAAACAAACCATGAAAATGTTCAAGCATGGAAAAAATTTAACCAGAGGGGAATGAGATGGATTGAAGTGAGGAGTCAAGCCAGGAGCCTGTTACGGCCATCTTAAGTGAGGGGAGTGAGGTGATGGCAGGAGGGATGGAAAGAAAGGTGGAGGCTTAAGAAAGACTTTATTTATAAGTGCTCATACCTCTAAAACCTGGGTTTCTGTTTGTTTATGGCTTGGCAGATAGGAGGAAATTCTGACAAGTGTCAGGAAAATACAACCTCAGGAAAATTAGTATAATAAAGAACACTTTTCTTAATAGGCAATAAACATTGATTCTTTCTCAAGAGGCCTCTATTGCTTCAGTATTCACCTGTTGGATTTTGCTTAAGCAGAAAGTCAGGCAAGAGGCATTTAGCTCGCAGGAGCAAGGACACACAGCTTTCTAGATCAAGTATACGTTCTGTGACGAAACTCTCAATGGTTGTTACTATCTGTGAGCTTATGAGCTGAAGGAAGTCTGGTAACTTGGAGCCCATATGACATTTTTTATGTGACACTCTTAACTTTCAGTCCTTCATGGCTGATTTTATAAGAGCAAATGGAAAGGTTAAGTGCTGAGAGAAATGGGGAAAAAGTGCAGACTGACGGAAACCAATGCTGTGTTTTAAATGGGAAAATTATTTAAAACTTAAAGTTGTGAATACTAATAAAAGGCAAATATCATTATAGACTATGTGTACATGTAGCCACATGGGCATATAATCGTCTTATCACCAAAAAGTAATAATAGTGGAAGATACTAATATTTCCAATTTATAGATGAGGAACCAAGGCTTAGTCCTGTCACAGGATTTATGATGGCAAAACCAGTGTTACCAATACCCAGTGCTGGTTCTCAAAGACCTAAGTTCTCACAGCTCTAAAAAGTGGATGTTTAGCCCAATTACTGGATGAAACATAAGGTGTAGTTTGTGATAGAGACAGTCCTTTTCTGGATCCTGCTGTCCTTTAATTGTTCAGTTTATTACTTTGCTTTCAAAGTATTTAAAGTTCCTCCAGAGGAAAAGTGATACATTGATTTACTCCAGATAAATTGATGTTGATTCATGGCTCAAGGGAACATCAAAGGGACGCATGATGTTTGAGTCAGAGTATTCATCTGCAGGAACACTGTTCTGGCTTATTTCACATTATAGCTCTCAGGTTTAGAGAGTCCTTGAATAACTGGGAGCAGATTGGCAAACAAAGATGAACATCAAGCTTATTTCTCAGTAAAGGGGATGTTCTGGGTGGATTATATTAAATCACGGACATTAAGTGTATTGCTAACTTGGCAAACTGTTAACACTTAGAATGGAAGACAGAAGAAGCTGACAATTGAAATAACTGTATAATTGAGTCTTTAAGTGCTATTAATCCTGAAATACCATCAGGATGATCTAAGTAATGAGTATCTACAAAAAACAGTCAGGGGCTGATGTATGGAGAAAGTGAGTTTTACTTTATTTGAATTCTGTAAGTCAGGAGTCACCATGATTAACCCTAAGGATAATAATAACATCATCTGCTAAACTTCACTTTTCAGTGAGTATATAGATGTGGAATGCTTTACATGCATGCCATGTAAGACCACACCTTTTTTTGGTTCAATTCATTTTGAGTTGTTGTTGTTTTGTTTCGTACATGATACTCCTGCCTCCAAATCAGTGTGAGTCTAAAATCTCCAAGTTACCCTGGAACAGGAGCACTGAAGTAATTCCAGGGTGGGGTTTGCTAATGATCATCTAAAGGCATGTCTCAGGAAGGTGAATTCTCACCAGCCAGGCTGGGAGGTCATTCTGGTGCCTGGGGTGGAACTAGAAGAAAGGGACATAAGAAAAAAGTGGGCTATTTTCAGAGCTTGTGTGCTTTTGACTTTGGAGAAGTGATAACATGAAGCTGTTTAAGGAAGTTGTCCCAGGGAAGGGAGATATCTTAAGAAAAGGAGAGAAAGTACCTCCTCCCCAGTCTACCCCTCAGCCTCCCACGGCCAAGATCCCTTTTCTTTTGGTCTATTGAGCACAGGCCCTGGAGAGACAGAAGATGGGTGCGAGGAAGGATGCAATCTCCAGAGAGTGAGTGGGTCTCAGTTGTCCCATACATGTCCTAGATTGCACCAGCAGTCTAAGGACAACCTAAAATAATTTCCTGGGCCACTTCAGAAATGTGTCTAAGTCCCAACAGAGCTAGACAATTGGGTCATGCCAACAACCTTTCTTAAGAAACAGTTCAAAGAAGATTGTCTTGACTATTGAGAGGAATCAGAAAAATGTGACCAAAAAAATACTTGAAACTCATTTCCTTGAATATTTCTCAGCACCTGCTAGGCTTGCTACCAAGAGTTTTGATTTTTTGGGTTTATCTAAGTTTTCAAATTGTACAAGGCCATTATGTGCCACACAACATTATTCTGAGGTGTGCATTTCTCTGATCTCAGAGTAACATGAAGTTAGGGCTTAATTTCCTGTTCTAATTTTAGTCCCAATATAGAGAGTTTTTGGTGATAATAGTACTGGTCCATTCTGACTGTTTTCAAATGGCAATCATTGGCAATAACAATACCAGAAGCTGAAGACACAAACTTATTGCTACTATATAAAATTATAGTTTTTGGTTCATTTTTGACTTTTAAAATCAATTTCTTTGAGGTATGGCTTGTATTACAAAAATATACTTATTTTAAATGTCCAGTTTGATGAGTATTGCCAAATATGCATACTTGTATAATAATCATCCCACTCAAGACGTAGAGCATTTAAATTGAAAATTTGAACAAATTTATTGTTGTTTCCTGATACTTATGTGCATGTGTGTGTATGTGTGTGTGTGAGAAAATTCATCCCTGAAAAAGAAAATACTTAAAAGGAACTTTCACTCTAGTGAAAGACCCTTGATAAAAATTCCATTTGAAACATTTTTAGTAGCATTGTCATTTGTTTAAGAAAATTTGTAGACTAGTGTGCCATTGTGCTTAAAATCCAACCAGATAACATTAATTCGCAGGAGAGTTTTTGCCACAGTAAGGCTTGTTTTTATGTTTTTTTTTATAAGACCTTCAGAGTCAAAAGGGAGTGTTTTGTGATCCATGAAGCAGCACACCACACTCAATTTCCAGGTTCTAGGGGAATGAGTCATCCCAGAATCCATACTTTTACATAATCAAATACGAATTCATGACTATGTAAAAATACATTTGTAGTATCTAATGAAATCCTCATTGACTCCCTCTCTTGCATTTTGTTTCTTCCTGTCTCTCACCCATAGCATCTCTGAGGGTGAACCACTTTGGTGGGCATTCTTAGAGGAAGCACAAATTATCTAGAGAATGTGAAAATGGTGCCAAGCAGTTGCTGGGGCCCACCGTGCTGACCGTGTGGCATTTAGCACCCAGGCTTCCTCTAGGGTCCTTATTAACATTCGCATTCATAGCTCATATTATTATCTTTGGACTATCCTCTTCAAACTTCAGAACATTTCGGCAATCTTGAGTTATAATCCTTCACAATCACTGTATCTACCCTCGAAATTTGACCAGTGCTGCTCAGAAGATGAGGTAACGGATGTCATGACTTAAGATACAAGGCAGGTGACTTTAGAGAAAGGTAATGAAGAGAACCTGAACGAACTTGCAGCATGGTGGCATCAGGCATGGTCTAGACATGCAGAACGCCGCCGGCAAGTTCGTGGACCTGTACGTGCTGCTGAAATGCTCTGCCAGCAAACATCATCGGTGCCAAGGACCACGCATCTATCCAGATGATTGTGGTGGAGGTTGACAAGGTTACAGACAGGCTTAATGGCCAGTTTAAAATCTATGGTACCTACGGGGCCATTTGCAGGATGGGCGAGTCTGATGACTCTATTCTCCGATTGGCCAAGTCTCAAAGAACTTTTGACTGGAGAGACCATGGGTGTGAAACATTTGTCATAAATAAACAGTGACAACCTCAAAAAACCCCCCAAAAACAGAAAGAGGAGAACCTGTTCAAGGAAGATGCTGGCAAGGAGTCCAAAACTTCAACCAAGCGTGTGTGATTTAGGAGAAAGCATATGGTCAAGGCTGTCCCCTCAGGTATGCTTGCTTAGATGGCTGGCTTCCTGTCCTGACTTTGCCAACTGCCTAAAGTTGACCTTGGACAAGTCGCTCCTCTGCCCTGCCCCTCACAAATTTCTCCACCTACAGTACAGTGAGGTTGAGTTGGACGAGCTCAAAGTTCCTCCAGTTCTTACATCCGGAGAGACTGATCGCCCCGTGACTCTAATTGACAGATGCTTTCATGTGCTTTCTATATTCCTAAGCAGTTAAAGTCCCTCACAAATAGAGCCAGGTCTAATGAGGCTGCACATTCACATCGAATGGTTTTTAAGTCTGTCTTCTATGGGATACAGTCCCTTAAGCTTGCTCATCCAGTAAGTTGCCCACGCAAAGGACTTCCCTGTATTTTAGAAAGAGGCACACCAACTTTGTGTCTCCAATCATTGCCTCTTTAAATAATTCACAACTTAAAGCAACAGCAAAGCAACCATGTCCCTGTCTGACTTAACCTTGCTTGTTAGGATTGCTGAGAACCGTAGTCTCCTGTTTCTACTTGTGCTCCTTTCTTGTTCATTCTCTGCCCAGTAGCCTGAGTGTTCTTGTAAAAACATAAATTGGACCCATTCATTTCACTGATTAAAACCCTTCAGAGGCATCCAACTACTCTTGGCATAAAGTACAACATTTTACCACAGTACATATGGCCCCAGATGACCCACCTACCACACATGCATTGGACCTGTTCACCTTTAACACTTTGCTTTCTTAAGTGGCTGGTACCACTCTTGTCCTTCCTGTATCTTGTACATGCCAACTAGATTGGAGATGCCATCTCTCTCCTAATACCCATTCTTGCCTTCTGATCTTGCAATAGATTTTTTTTTTTTTTTGATTCGGGATCTCACTCTGTCACCAGGCTGGAGTGAAGTGTCATAATCATGGCTACCGCAGCCTTGACCTGCTAGGCTCAGGAGATCCTTCTCCCTCAGTCTTCCAAGTAGCAAGGACTACAGGTGCTCACCCACCATGCCTGGTTAATTAAAAAAAAAATTTATTGTAGAGATGAGGTCTTGCCATGTTGCCCAGGTTGGTCTTGAACTCCCAGGCTCAGGTAATCTTCTTGCCTTGGCATCCCAAAGTGCTAGGATTATGGGCATGAGTCATCATGGCCAGCTGCAACAGAATTTTTTTTTAAGATAGGAAAGTATAGTTTATTTTAAAAGTGAATGAGAGTGAGAGAGAGGAGATTCACTTCTCCAAGGTGGGAGAGGAGGCCAAAGCTTGGGAAACATAGCTGAGGCCATAGCCCAAAGAGCATATGGCCACACCAGAGTCCTGTAAAGCAATGGACTACAAAAGAATTTTTAACTGGGCAGATGACCACCCAACTGAAGACAACTACCAGCCTTCTGTATAGCCAATCGTGGCCACAAACTAAGTTCCACCTGGTGGGATTTGGTTGGAGAAGGCATGCACCAATTCTGCGTATCATGTCTTTACAAAAAGAAGGGGGCATTTCGTTTCTTCTCTTTCCATTTCTGACTGGGAAGTGGTTGTGACAGCAGGAGTAGAGAAGCTATCTTGGATCATCTTGTACCATGAGGTCACGTATTAAGAATGCCAGAGAGCAAGACAGCAGAGTCTGATTAGAAAGGATTATAGAGCCATCCTATCAGTCCTGAACTGTCTGTCCAGACTGTTAAGTGAGAAATAATAATACTCATCTTGCTTTAAACCCTCTGAGTTTGGCTTTTTTTTCTTACGGCAGCCAATAGAGTCCTAACTAAGACACTAGTACTTTCCTTAGGGCTCTTTCTTTGCTGTTCCCATGGTTTGGGATGCATTTCCCCAGCTCTTCCAATGGCTGTGTTTTTAAAATCTTTCTAGCCTCCTGCTTATGTGTCATGTCTTCAGAGAGGCTTTCCTTGACTAACTTAACCCAAACTGAGAAGCCCAGGTTCTCTCTATCACATCAACCCACTGCTGTTTATGGGAACACTGACTAAAATCTATGATGATCTTTTTTGGCCATTTGTCAGGCTGGCTTTGCCTACAAAAGAGAAGCTCCCTGAAGACATCGACTCCTTTCTTGCTTACTTATATCTCTCCAACACCTAGAACCCTGTCTGGTCCACACTGGGAGCCAGTAACTATTTATGGAATGAATGAACACACATAGACATAAACTGTGATATTCATATTTCTAGTTCTTTTTTTAGTTCTTGGGTCTGATATAAAAGGGCTGGGGACATCTCACAGTTTGGAGGTGAAAGGACTCTTCTGAAACTTAGCAAATCAGCTGAAGGATAACATCTAAATCCATAGCATTTGCTACAAACAGAGAAACTTTAAACAACAGCTGTCTACCAAGGTCAATTTAGTGAAACTGAAACATTACTGCAAGGAGAGCCCTTACAAGAGACAAGCTTGATCTGTTGCTGGTATCCCTCTAATAATTTATGATATAACTAGAAAATATTGGTTCTGAAAAATGTGACAATCTCCAAGAGGAATTTAGCTGAGGTGCACTTTGTGGTTATGAATACCTAGTGTTAGAGACAGCATATCGACCCTGTTGAAAACAATGACTTGTTGCAAGTAACCGCAAATTGACTGACTAGTTGAAGGGACATGACACATCGTCTACTGCGCACAACCTCAAAAAATCATTAGCTCTGTATTAGGAGGAGTTAGTAGGACTTAATACTCATTTATCTCCTCTTTCTGCAATTCCTATTTCGTTATGCAAGAATGGGAAGAGTTGTCATTTCAGGATTGGCATCACCCTGCCATGTGCAGCTTTGCGGCCTGAGACAAAAGTTCCTTAATCTTCTTGAGCCTCAGTTGCAACACATAAATTGGGAATTTATGCCTCTGTCTTCCATACTCTGCACATCTAATCCATCAGCAGGAAGTCTTAGCTGTACTTCCAAAATTCATCCTGAATCTACCCAGTTTTGTGGATCTCCATGAATTATTGTGTCACAAAAACCACCATATCTCTCCGCTGGACTCTTGTGGTGGTCTCCCTGCCTCCATTCATGCTCTCCCTACCATCCATTATCCACACAGGGGCCAAAATGATATTTTAACCCATTCTCTTCCACTGACTTCCGATCTTCCGACCCATAATAAAATTCAAACCACTTACAAGGCCTGTGAGGCCCTCTTTAAGCTGGCTGCTTCCTCCTCTCCGACCTCCATTCTACTTTTCTCCCCCTCAGTCCCCATTTGCAACCACACTTAATTTCATCCTGCTTAGGAAAATGTCAGCCTTGTCTGACCTCAGGGTCTTTGGTCCTGCTACTCCTGAACTGGAGAACACTTACTAAAGTCCTAAAATCAGCCTCGTTCAAATCCTCCCTAGAGCTTTTGCCTCCTATTTTGATCACTCTATAATAAAATTGCTTTTATTTTTTTCATATAATTTATCAGTGATTTAAAACATTTATGTATTTATTCACTCTTGTTTGATGCTTTTTTCTCTCACCAGAGAGTCAGCTCCGTAACAGCAGGGACTTTAAGTCTTTCTTCACTGAAGTTTCCCCAGCACCCAGCACAATGCCTGCTGCTTACTTAGGAGGCACCGGTAAAAGAGGGATGAATGAATGAATGAGGATTAAAAATAATATCTATTTCCAAGGGTTGATGTGAGGCTTAAGGGTAAAACATGCTTTGTGAAGGGTTCTACAACTGTTGGAATTCTTCAATCATTTGATATGTCTATAATTAAAAAAGATTAAGCTGATATTCACAAATTTAGGTCAGAATAAGATGAAACATCTTACATCACATTTGTTAGTTAATCTGCCCTAAATCTGTGTGACTGAAGCTGTTCATACATATTGAAATGAAATCATCTGCCACCTAGTAAGTAATCATTACTTGCTTTGCATCAGGGGGTGTGGCTACACCCTGTATCGTTGCCTTGGGGAGTGCTTACAGACAAATTGGTTAGGGTCCGAAAGACATACTCCCTGTGTCTTTTTCTTGAGGGGTGCTGACAACAAATGAATGATGTGTGCCTGAGCTGCTTTGTCCTTGGGATCTCCCATCGCATTTATGGCCAGCGCTGTTCTCTGGGAACTCACTCTGCTCTGCACCATAACCATTTCCTGTGCTAAGACACAGTCTTTCTCATAGGGTGATGAGCTCTGTAAGCACAAACCATGTTCTCCATTCTTATTTTAAATTGCACATGGTAGACTAATAGGCACCCAGCAGCGATGTGGAATTAGGCTGAGCGATGGGTTATTGCCCAATTTATTTTTTAATGTGTTCTTGTGAATGAGTGCACTAATGATGTGGGGAAATATCTTATTTTGTATGGAGGAGAATGCTTTACTAATCATGTGCTTCTTTCCAACATAAAGATGAGGCTTTATGGATTGACTCTTGACTTTCGTAATGGTAGGGCCAGGTTGTCTGGAACCCATCACACCCCTCTGCTGGGGCCCAATCAGACCTAGTTGCTTGAATCAATGAGTGGGGTGGCTGGGAACAGAGCTTTTCCTTTGATCCCTCTGATGGGAGAGAAGCAGTCTTAGATGTCAAATGCTTACTTGGGAAAACAAAACAAATCAAAACAGCTAGCTGGAAAAAAATTTATTTTCAGATATAACCAGCCAAAGAATTTTGCAAGAAAACACAAGAGAGAAACTTTCTGAAGTTCACCCAGATACAGATGCACTGAGTAAGACTAAAAAAAAGAACGCTGGGGAGAAAGTTGAATTGATGAGAGTGTTTGCAGCAAGTAGCTGAGAGCTGTACAGATGTAATGCAACTTCAGCATGCCTGCCTTTTTCCAGAGGAATTCTGGCCGGGTATGTCCATACCCATCACCTCCCACCAATGAGCATACGTGCTTGCTTCTGGTTCTGTAATCTACTTTCTCCTGCTTTTCTTGGTGCTGGTATCTGAGTTTCACTCATTTCTCCTCTGAGTCACCACACAGAATGAGCTCTACTTCCTGATATGTGTCTTGTAAGGTTTGCAGGATGCTAGAATTACTCAAATCTATATTCACTGCAGTACCCTAGACATCTACTTTTGGCCCCGAAAAGCCTAGTTTATTTCCTTGGTATGACTCTGACAACCAAATGACCAAATAACTAGTTACTTGAGTTAAAAAAAAAAGGTGACAATTTCACATTTTTCAAATAAGCATGTGTTTAGGTAGCACAGAGGTGGGGAATACAAGGTAGGAAAATGTAACTTACCGAGTCTAATTCTTGCTATACCGAGTGCTTCTTCCTGCATTTCAAGTAACTGGGTCTAATTCTTGCTATACCGAGTCTAATTCTTGCTATACCGAGTGCTTCTTCCTGCATTTCAAGTAACTGGGGCCATCCCATTTGTAATTTTGTTCTCATCATTTATCTATTTTCTCCTGAAAGCATTACAGGGGCAGTTTACTACCATTCTGTCTTGGGTAGTTGATTCTCCACCCCCTTTGTCATCTTTGGGAGAGAAACTGTGTGATGCACTATTGGGTTTGCCCTTGTTCCTATGAAACCTGGAACCTGTAAATTAATGGTGACCACCTAGTATTACTGCATCTTTATAAGTGGAAAATTGTTTCCTGGGAACTAGACTTTTTTCATTACAAAGATGTATTTAAACCACAGATGCTGGCCGGGCTTGGTGGCTCAGCCTGCAATCCCAGCACTTTGGGAGGCCGAGGAGAGTGGATTGCCTGAACCCGTGGGTTCGAGACCAGCCCGGGCAACTTGGCGAGACCTCGTCTCTACAAAAAATTAAAAGTTAGTCAGGCATGGTAGCATGAGCCTGTAGTTCCGGCTACTTGGAAGACTGAGGCAGAAGGATCGCAGGAGACCAGCAGGTCAGTGCTGGGGTGGTGGTGAGTATGCCACTGCACTCCAGCCTGGGTGACAGAGTGAGACTCCAACTCAAAAAAAAAAAAAAAAAATCACAAGTTCTATGGCCTTTGGGTAATCATACTTTTCTTAAATTTCACATTAAAAAAGAAACAAAATCAAATCTTCATGTATTCTGAAAAGATTAAAATTTTGAATCAATGTTGAAAAGAGATTGAAGAATGCCTTGTTAAAAATATCCAGGTTGCACTTTTTAGTTGTTCTTTCAATTTTTCAAGGTCTGATACATTCGCTTGATACTCATAGGTTCTACTCAGGTCAGCAGGGACCTCAGACTCTTGAGTATTATTGTAGAAGAATGAAGAAGTCTCAATGTGTAAATTCACAATGCAGAGGGTGATCATAGAGTTCCGAGGACTTGCAAAATACCAAAGCTGTCAAACTCTAAATTACTGAAAGGGCAGGTGGGTAGGGAAAGGGAAAATACTGCAGAGAAATGGAAGGGAATTACTTAATGAACAGTAACAATGGAGACCTCAAAGCCCAGCGGATTTCAAAGCACATTCATGCAGGGGTTGCTAAGTGTGCTACATATTATTTCAACCAAATGTCAACAGGCAGGAAAAGAATCAGTCAGAACGGAATGAAAATATTAAAGTTAAAATGAAAGAGATTGTTAGAGTTGGAAGGACAAAGAATGGTTGGCCCAGCCTCCAACCCAAGACCAGGATCCCTCTCACCGCTGACCTCTCTGCCCCACCGTCTCCCAGCTTTCTTATCTGTGGTGCCAGCAGGCTTGGTACTCACCAGATATTGTGGGTTTCAGAGTTCTGGCCCTGGGATCTCATCATTCTTCTCACCCTGAGTGGCGATCTGACCCCCCCCAGCACAAGCAGTGTTAGGTTAGCCCTCAGCATACAGGCTCTTCTTTCATGTGAGCCCCACAGAGTTAAAGGCAGGTCTCCACCTCTGTAAGTCCCCTCTCCTTCTGGCTAAGTTTCCAATTCCTGCTGCTGTTTCAAGTTACCCTTCATTGGTCATGCTCGCTGGCTTGGCAATGCCCATCTCACCGTGTGGTACCCCTAATTGATGACATTCTAAGAATCAGTCAGAATAATACTCAAGAGCCTGAGGTCCCTGTTGACCTGAATAGAACCTATGAGTATTGAGCGAATGTATTATACCTTGAAAAACTGAAAGAACAACTAAAAAGTGCAACCTGGATATGTTCTGGGGACTGTGTGGTCACCACGGCAGCCCTAGAGTCGCCTGCTAATAGCTAAATAGCTGTGTGGACTGTGCTGCCCTCTCAGGTCTCTTTTACCTTGAATTTGTGTAATTGATTTTTTTGAACCTAAATGCATGAGCTTATATTTAACCTTGATACTTTCGTTTTATCAGTTTTGGCTCAGATTTATAGCTACTTAAAATAATGGTAACTTACATTTAATTATAATTTTCCAATTATCAAAGCGCTTTCACATATGCTGTTATTGTGTATTTTGATTCACTTATTTACCATATCAGCTATTTCCCCTAACTTTCCATCATCTGGAAATTTGATTAGTGGGAATGAAAGCAATTGTCACTGATAGACATACTGAACAGCAGGGAACAAAAGGTCCAGCCCTGTGAAGGGCCTTTCGGGATTTACATCATCTTCCAAGGAAGGGGACAGACAGTAGGAAGCTACAGAAATACTATGCGAATAAGATAACTGCAAAGAATAAAGAGTGCAAAAAATAAAGCAATATGAGGGAATAGAAGATGACTGGGCAAGGTTCTTTGAGAGAGAGAGAGAGCGGTCGGAGAAAGAGTCTCTGAGCAGAGACTGGAGAGAGTGGAGGCGCATGGAGTGCACCCCAGAGACCCAGACACACATGAATTAATCAGCCAGTTGACTTCCTGCTGAGCCAGAGAGAATTTCAGGCAATCAATTTTTTGATTTAGTTTTGTTCTCCTCACTATCAACCAACTCAGAATCTGCTTCTGAGCTACAATTCGCCTAATACAATTACAAAGCGCCTAATACAATTCTTGGCATATTTAAATAAATATTTGTGAAATTAGTAAAAAAATACACCATGGCATCATGTCCAATGCTCTGCTAAAATCAGAAATGCCTCAAGACCATTTGACAAGGCTTTACAATGTCTGCCCAGGACAACATTCTCACCCAAGGCACTCCTAGGGGTATAATTAGCTTGTGATAAATTGACTGTAGTCCAGTTAAGACAGCCCTCAGTCTATGTGCAGTTTCTGGTCTATAAGCTACAACTCCAGACTGATAAGAGCACACCACTGAGTTATGAATCTCTGGTCTCAAGTATGCCCAACTTCACTCATCTCAGAACCTACATATAAAAAGAAAACATGGTTCACCTGGGGTGGCTTGATTCTGGGGAGCTCATGTTGGATTATACAAATCGCATGATTCTTCTCTAAGCCTTCACATGTCACCTACTTAGTACTCCATACCAGAATTTTGTCAGTCATCATTCTGCCAATCTATGCTTTTTTTGGAAACTATCTTTTAAAATGGAAAATTTTAAAAGTAGGCATTTTCTTGTCTCCATTTTTCAGCACCTCCCCACATTCACAAAATCTCTCCACTATTATTATTATTATTATTATTGAGATGGAGTATGTTGCCCAGACTGGTCTCAAACTCCTGGGCCCAAGTGACTCTCCCACCTTGACCTCCCAAAGTGCTAGGATTATAGGTGAAAGCCACAGCGCCTGGCAGAATTATTGATTGATCACATTTACAGAGGCTTTTAGCATTCTGAGGTGTGGCTTGTACATACCTGAGGAAATAAAGTCCTTTGATTAACTAAATTAGTGATTTACAAAGCAACTGCTGCATACTACAAAATATTCAGATAGAAGAAAGGGAGATAAATGAGGGAAAGGATAGCACGATGACTATGACCCAGTCCTCGTACTGGAGATGAACAAACTAGACATTGAAACCTAAATAAAATACATTGACGGGTGCTGAAATGAGCTAATCTGAGGACCGTAGCAAGGGCGAGTTCCAAGTACTCAGTGAGTGCAGGAACCAGGGGCCACTTTGCCTGGGAGACTAAGGTCACTGAGCACTGGAGGACAAACAGAGTATAGAGTTCATGGTGTGTTGTGGGATGTGTCACACATACCCTGTGGCTAAAAGACAGAGTGCTCTGGTAGAGAGGCTGTACAAGCAGGCAGTTAGGAAACGGGGGCCTGACACTGGGGGCCAAGCTACAGGTTCTCAAGCCGGGAGTGCTCTGGTGGGCTTTGTGCTTAAGCAAGGAGATTAACTGGAGAGGAGAGTGGGGGTGGCTGGAGCCTGAAGACTCTCAGCCTCACCTTTTCCAGAACGAGTATTCCTCTGCTCCTTTGAGAACTCTTTCCTGTTTGAAGGTAGCTTTCCATTGTAAAGAAACTCTGGCTGGCGTCCTCTAAACAGATTTACCTTGGGGAGGGTCAAGATTAGCATTTTCATTGATAGTTTTTGTTTCTAAAAAGGTTTGCTTTAAGTGGTCAAAGCCTCCTTTTTCCCTCCACCATTGGATGATATTGATCACAGTGTTGGCTTAGCAGATGGGCTACAATGAAGGCCAAATGAGTAAGAGATGAACATCGAGCTAACAGTATATAAAAAACGTATTTTGACTACAATTGTGTGTAAAAGCAGTGTAATCATGGAGCACCTGGTGCATGTATGCACAGATATCTGAAGATTTTAAAATGAAAGGCAATGGATCACGGAAGCTGTTCCCTAAACTTTCTGAAGTTACGCAGCCACACCTTGACACGAAGTCATCAGAAAGAACACCAATAGGGTACATTAGAATGAGAAAATACTAAATATTAAAATTTGTAAAAGTTGACACGTGTTGGCCTTCATGCTAGCCTCTGACTTTCAAATGAATTCCTTCAGATAATACAGAAGGAAATAAGAGGCCAGTTTTCAGGAAGACAGGTGTTCAAAATAATGAAACTGTCTGAATGTCATTTCTGACTTTTTACTGAGGATAAAAATTTCAGATTTGTATTGTCCTGTTGGAAACCTGAGGGAGGGTCGGTTTTGAAGACATGATAAACCACCGCAGTAGACAGCTTAAGGGTCACTGGGAAGGCCACTCCACAAGGACCCAGCATCTCTCCACACAAATAGCTCCGGGCTTGGTTGATTCCAGATAAGGAGAAGAAATTAAAAGCATAAAACACCCTTCCCTTTCAGATGCATTGGGTAAACCTCTGTTCCATCAATCTCCTGTTCTCCTCTCAGTTCCACAGGACATAACACAAAGGCTTCTGGAAAAGATTCCCTCTTCTGGGGGTTAGGGGGCCTCTTGTCTTCTTTCTCTCCATCCTACCTTCTCACTGTACCTCACGGAATTGGAGATTGGGTCGAATGTGGAGTATGGTTTTTGGGAAGGCAGTGTTTGTTGGCAGTGTCTAAAGGTTGCATATAATTCCAATGCATTCTGTCCAAACTGTTGTATACTCCTTCACTAGTATGAAAACATCAAGGCTACACTAATTTATTTACACTTTTTCTTGAACCCAGAAATCTGGGAATGCGAATGTCAGATAAATAAAGTAGTATAGAAAGACCATGAATATAGGAGTCAGACAGATCTGGTTTTCATTTTCCACTTAGAAGATGAGTGATATTGGGCTAGTAACTTCATCTTTCTGGAGCCTCAGTTTTCTGATCTTTACAACGGAGACAACGTTAGGTAGGTAACCCTTTAGAATACAATGAAAATTAATGGGGATGATCTGGACAAAGCCCTCAGTAGAGTTAATGGTAAACAATAGACTTTTGAGTAATGGTTGCTGTTATTAGTTCTCTTACCAATTTTCAGCAGCCTTGGGATTTAAATAGTAGCCGGCAGCTGCACATAAAAGAAAGTCTTTCAAATGCACCATGATGGACTGGGACCAGGTAGTACAGCTCAGATACTGATTTTATAAGTTCCAACTTAAACATTTCACATGAGTAGGTGTAGCGTGGCAAAAGGTACAGTACTATTACAGTAGATTTGGAAATTGCATGAGGAATGAGCCTTTCCTAAGTTAGGTCTGTGTTAGTTGGTTGGCCACCATGGTATTTCTTCAGGATCAGGGTTGACTGCATATTAGATGTGCACTGAATTCCTGGGTCAGCAGTAAGTGTGGGTCAGAATACAGACCTTGGTCCTGCAGACTAATTTGGAAGAAATGGTCATACAAAGGCTGTTTAGAGCTCCCATTTGTGAAATACACTAGAGAACTACACTAGAGAGTTCCAAGTTTCCTTACAACCCAAAAGGATTTTATAGTTCTCTGGTCCTGGAAAAAGTAAAGATGGACCTGGAAAAGTAATAATTATACTTTCTGTTCTTTTTTTAATTTCCCCACATCCCATTAAACACAGCCTAGATCTGGGAAAGAATCTCCTAAATAAATAATTTAAAAGAATCCATGATTTCCTAAGTCTTCGGTTTCTTAATCAAAAGAAGAGCTTCTTTTCAACTGTTAATGATGTAAATCAATAGAGTGTGTGGGAAGAAATGACACCTATTCAGAAGGCTGTGAATGTCTGAAGTGATAATGATGATGATTAGGTATTATGCAAAGAAAAAGCGAGAATCACTTATATTCTCCTCAGATTGCTGGTGGGATTCAGACCCCAAAAGAAGGTAAGCAAGTCCAGGGCTGCCTGACAAATTTGAGGGTGAAAAATTAAAGCCTTCTTCAAGAATAACCAAACACTATGCTAAATTTCAAAGGGGGAAAAAATCCAAACAGGCAATTTGATGCTATTTTTACTCCTTTGAAAAAAGAGGCAAAATAAACAAAACGAATACTTGAAATTTCACATAATGATTCTGGGAACATATAATGCTTTATCATCCCTCAAGATATTAATTATTCTGTTTTATTTAGAGAATAATTTATTTTACAGGAGCATGAAAGCATGCTCCCTTTTGGCGATACTTTCCAGATACTTTTGAGAGGCGTGTGTGTGTGTGTGTGTGTGTGTGTGTGTGTGTGTGTGTGTATGTGTATGTATAAAATGCATTATATATTATTATTGTTGCTTATTAGCATTCTTAACATAACAACAAACTAGTTTGTCCTAAATGAAAAAGGACGCCCTACTCAAAAGTCTCAGAAATCCTACTAACACATTTAACAGTTCACACCATGTAAATCTCAGCCATGTCTTCACACCCCCACCCACCCCACCACACACACTGCACGAAGCAGCACTTTACCGGATTTTCTTCATTTTTCTTTACTTGCTCCCTGTTCAGTGACCCTGTGGGGTAGAATTGGCAGTGTTTCTAATGCAAGCCTAAATACCCTAAGTGATTGTCCCACAGTGATCCTGCTACCAAAAGAACACCAAACATTGCAGAGACACGATTGAGAATCAGAAATCCCTTTACCAAAAGTGCTGCTTTGCAAAGGTGTTAAAATCCTGTTATAGTACCCCAGCGCTCTCTCTCTCTCTCACTCTCTCTCTCTCTCTCTCTCTCTCTCTCTCTCTCTCTCAACAGCATCTCCAAGTAGGAGCCAACCCCAGCTTGCAATACTTGCCTCCTCCAGTCAGCCCGGCTCAGGTGTGCCCCTCGCTTTTGTGATGGAGTCAGACTTCAGAACCCCCTAGGACTGTCCTTTGTCGGCAGCCGCTGGAATCCCTGCCTGCTGCTTTTAGTTCCAGCATCAAACCCGGGACTACAGAAAGGCAGGTGAGAGGAGGGTGGAAAACCCGGTACGGAATGCTAGGCTGTGGCAGCAGATTTGACTATACAGAGACGGCAACACAACAGTATCCAAGGAAAAGCCAATATCTGGACTGGAGTTGTTTTTTTTTAAATACATTTTTACTGGCACCCTCCCATCTGTTGGCAATATACACAGCACATCAGAGAGTCTGCTTTTTGTGGTGTTTGGGCTTTGAGCCTCTTAGTGTATCTGAGTCAAATATCCCTGATATTGCTGATCTTCAAGGAGGGCTCTGAGAACTTAGCCTTTTGGGAAGAAACTTTTAAATTTTATTATATATTTTTAAAATTTAATTTTTAAATTTTAGATTCAGGGAGCACAAGTGCATGTTTGTTACATGGATATATTGTATTCAATTATATACAATTAGGCTTCTTATGTCCCCATTCCCCAAATAGTGAACATTGTACTTGATAGGTAAGTTTTTGAACACTTGCCCTCACCCTCAGAAATTGTTTTACACATCATGTTTTTACTCCCATGAAGATGATGTCTATTCTTGTTGTGGCATTCATAGTGGGATTAGCATGGAAAGGGTTGCCATGTTTGATGCTATAGGAAGAGAAAGACACACAGAGACTGGTTCAATTGGGATTATTCTTGAATGGAACATTTTGTGCTTTGGGATCTGGGAAAGATATGGTATTTGTTTATTTTCATGTCAGGGTGGTCTCCTACAGCTGGTGGTCTCCATTCTCAGAGGATGAGTTACTTCCTATCTAACACTCAATTTCTGATAAAGGTGTCTTCTCTTCCTCTTCTTCCCTTTTCTTCTCCTACTTCTTCCTCTGCTTTTTCTTTTCTTTTTTTTTTGAGTTGGAGTCTCACTCTGTTGCCCAGACTGGAGTGCAGTGGTTGCTCCACCTACTGGGCTCCAATGATCCTTCTGCCTCAGCCTTCCGAGAAGCTGGAACTACAGGTGCGCACTACCACACCCGGTTAATTTTTTTGATTTATTGTAGAGATGAGGTCTCACCAAGTTACCCAGGCGGGTCTCTGCTTTTTCTTTTATTTAAAATATAATTTTAATAATATTTTTATAGTGATGAGGTCTCACTATGTTGTCTAGGCTGGTCTCGAACTCTTGGGCTCAAGCAATCCTCCTACCCTGGCCTCCCAAAGTGCTGGGATTACAGGTGTGAGTCACTGCTCTTCTTTTAGAAGGGCTCAGTCACTCCTACTTTTCAGGAGCATCTTAATATTCTGGCATCCTATGAAATCAAGCATTTTTCTGTTGTCTTCAGGTTACTTCTCAAAGAAAAGGAAGACAGCAGTGGCAGAAAAGAGGTGAGAAAATGTGAACTGAGATTCATGCAGTAGCAGCTGAAGCCTTTAGCAAAATAAACCTTGCTGTGTCTCCTGGTCCAGCAGCAGTGAATCACCCCCACACTCAGTGACTGGGCAATATAAAAGATAGGAATTTCCCCTGAGTAGGTGGGAAGAGGGAAAATTTGGGCCATGGGAAAGAAATCAGAAAGCTGTAACTTGACCTTCACGAAGGCTCTACTAATTCTGTCTTTTCCAGATGAAGGCCAAGATGAAATGCCTGCTCCATCTGGATTTTCTAATAGGTCATATGTGCTGCAGAAAGTATTATGACCTACAAAATGGTCAAAATCAGATTATAAATGCTAGATACCAAGAAATTAAGATGCAACACTTAGCTTTTACGCTGATAGCTATTTAAATATATGATCTTTCTAAATGCTTAGATCCAACATATTGTATGACTCCATTTATATGACATAAGACATTCTGAAAAAGGCAAACCTATAGGGACAAAAAAACCAAATCAGTGGCTCTCGGGGACTGGAAGCAGAGGAAGGAGTTGACTACAAAAGGGTGGAAGGCAAATTGGAGGTGATGAAGTTGTTTTTTGTGTTGATTATAGTGTTGACTACCTGAATATAATGTGTTTGTCTAAACTCATATAACTCTACATTTAAAAAAGGTGACTTTTACTGTATGTAAAATTTTAAAAACATGCTGTAGCTGTAATAAAGATGAAATAAATCAAGGTTTTTTAAAAAGTCCCTAGGATTCATTGCTCGTCTTTCTCCTTCCTCTTAGAAGGATCTGTAGGGAGTATGGTTAAGAGCTTATTCACTAGAAAAACCAGATGTACTCTCGGAATTTAGCAGAGAAGTGTCCCGAAAGTCCAATGTATAGCACATATTCGACGTGGTGTGGGGCCAAGAGCTGGCTAAAAAACATGAAAACCCATTCCTTTTCTATTCTCAACAGTGGTGAGTAGAGATTTCTGTGCAGGAGATTAGGAGCTGGTAAAAAAGCTTTAGAGAGGTGAGAGGGGCAAGAAGAGTTGCAAAAGGGCAGTAGCAGAGGAAAATGCCTACTGATTCTGAGAAAATCAAACAAGAATCTTGTGACTGAAAGCAGTGATGGGTTCGCAAACTAGCATCACATCAGAATCAACGAATTCCCAGTAGGTCTGGGGCTGGGCCAGAGACTCTGCCTGTTTAAGGAATTTCCCTGGTAATTCTCTGAAGCTGCCTAGGGACAGTGCTGGAAAAGTGAGTTTGGGAACCCCCAAACCTAGGGCAAAATCCCTTTTCCTGGGAGAGCAGAACGTCCTGCAGGCTCAGGGAGGAGGGTGCTAAAGGGAGGAGGGTTAGGGCATCAGAAAAATAGGGAGATGCTTGGGTTCATCAGGGGAGGATTTCCCCTGTATCTAGTGTGATGCTTTCCAGAGACCCTGAGAGCAGAGAGAAAGAGTGAGCATAGGACGTGTGTCCAGCCTGGACCTCGCCAGAGTTAGTGGGCTATCTGGGCTGCAGTGTCGGGGAAGAATGAAGGGAAGCAAGATGTCCTCCTGTGTTGTTTGCCAGCAATTCCAGCACTGAGCACAGTGCCTGGGCTCTGTGGCCAATCAATAAGTATTTCTTTAATGAATGGATAAAAGATTGCTACTCAGTTAAGCTCCTTCATGCATGTTACCTAATTTTGCCTTTACAGCCACTTCTGGGAGAGAGGTGGTTATCCTTTCTAGCTGGGGGCATCTTCAATGCTCAGGGAGGTGCATTACCTTACATAGTTACTCACATAGTTAGCAAATTCAAGGGATATTTTAGCAAAGAATGAGCAAGGGTAAGCCTGGTATGGTAGGATTTCTTTCACACTGTTGGGATTCTGGCAACAGACCTGAATGTTTTATATTTGAAAACATATGAAAGATTGATTCCCTAATGAATAATTAAATCTTAAGGTCAAAACTGGTAACTTTCAAATGTTCCCTAAGGAATATGAGTGTCCTTAGATATAGGTCCTATGATATTAAATTCTCTAGTAATGGCTCTAGATTGGGGGACAATTGGAAACTTGTCTATTTTCTTGCCTTTGAGAGTTTGTTTAAATGACTTAATACTTGTTCTGGAACATACTTTTCATTTTTGCCTTTTTTCTTTTTTAATCAATCAAACTGAAAGTGTAGGTTAGATAGGAGCCGGTTAGTAGTCACAGCTCTCCCATCGGATAATTTCTTCTAAAAAGCAACTGAAATTTTTGTTTTTTTAAAACTATCACCACTATACTACTAGGTATCTAGCTAAAAGAACAGAAGTCATTATATAAGAAAGACACCTATACCCACATGTTCATTGCACCACAATTCACAACTGCAAAGATATGGAATCCACCTAAATGCCCATCAACTGATCAGTGGATAATGAAAATGTGGTATAAAACCGGGCTCGGTGGCTCAGCCTGTAATCCCACGCCTTTGGGAGGCTGAGGTGAGTGGATTGCCTGAGCCCGCGGGTTCGAGACCCGCCTGGGCAGGCGAGACCTCATCTCTACAATAAAAAAAAAAAGAGCCGGGTGTGGTAGCGCACACCTGTAGTTCCAGCTACTCGGAAGGCTGAGGTGGAAGGATCACTGGAGCCCAGCGGGTCGAGGCTGCGGTGGCTGGGAGTGGCCACTGCACTCCAGTCTGGGAGACAGTGAGACTCCAACTCAAAAAAAAAAAGAAATAAAAGAAAATGTGGTATATATACACTATGGAATACTAGTCGGCTATCGAAAAGAAAGAAATAATGTCTTTTGCGACAACTTGGATGGAATTAGAGAACATGATTCTAAGTGAACTACTCAGGAACAGAAATCCAAATATGGCATGTTCTCACTTATAAGTGGGAGCTAAACTAAGGACTTGCAAAGGCATAGAGAATGGTATAATGGATGCTAGAGATTCAGAAGGGGGAGGGAGTGAAGGGGTAGAAGGATGAAAAATCACCTATCAGGTACAGTTTGCACAGTTGGGGGTACACTTAAAGCCCAGACTTCTTCACCACTATACAATGCAACCATGTAACCAAAAACTATTTATATCCACTAAAGGGACTGAAGTTTAGTAAGTAGATAAAACAATAAACCATCGCTGCTATAACTTATTAATAAAAGACGGCTCTGAGAATCATTTCAACCTCTGCACATTTGCAGCCTTCTTCCATCGTGCCTTTTTCAATGCTTTTTGTTTCCTCCTTCTACATTTCTCTAGATAAAACTGTATCATATCATCTCAATATTACCATTTTATTAAATAAGAACTGAAATGAAGTTATTATATTGCATAACATTGTGTTTATATGCTTAGTCCATTAAATCTGAACCCTAAATCTGTGAAATAAAATAGAACCCGTCAGAGACAATTCCAATGACACTGGATTCAAATCCAATATCTACGTTCTTTAAGTTTTGTAAAATGAATGAATAAAGGAATCTAGTCCCATAATGACAGGCAGATATGTAAACCCAACATTCTAGTAAAGCCTGGATATCCAGACAGTAGGGCAGGAAGACAGATATCGACAGTTAGGGGCAAGAAGGGAAGGAAAGAGGTGGGTGGCCACCCTCCTAAGCCTCTTACTTATAGCGGTTGCATGAAAGATATAGGCATTTCAAGCTAGGAGAAGTTGCAATCTAATTTGTTAAAGTCATGAAACAAAAAGGTAAAATAATTTAAACCTTTAGAGAATACTACAGCTGAATGTACCAAAAAGGTTAAGGTAATGTTAAGTAAATAAAAATCTATAAAGTGTAGCACACAGTCTTTAAATACAAATGTGAGTCACCAGAGGGAAGAAAGGGTCACTTAAATACACCAGGAAGCAGTGTTCTCTTGCATTTCTCTTAGGAAGGGATGAGCTAGGAGCAGGCTAAAGACTGATACCAGCCTTCACATTTCTGTTCTTGGGGTTCCTCATTTCTGCTGGATCTTCCTTCTCTTGACACGTAATTATAAGCAAGGGGTATATATGATACATAACTCCTTCCTGGCATCTGGGAGTCCCTTGTCTCTACTAGAAGGTGTGTTATTGGTGCCACATCAATTGGTTGAGTAGCTGAGCCTGATGCAGTTGCTTTCCCTGCTGGGGGTGTGAGCAGTAATTGGCAGAATTCAGTAGCAGAAGATGGGAAGACTCTTGTCACAGTCTGCTGGACCCCTACAATCACTCCCAGAGGCAGTAGGTTCCTTTCATGGTATAACGGACCTGGGGTTCATTGTCTTTTCCCTTTGTTCGACTGCAGGCATTAGACAGGAGAACTGCTGGGGGATTAGAGAAGGGTGGCCTTTCCCTTTCTCTGACGTCATCTTGAGCCACAGGAGCTCTTTCCTCCTTGGACTTTCCCATGGGCTTTGCTAAGTCTGGCTGCCGGGTTAATTATATTTTACCTTGGTTGGCAGAATACAAATCAGCTTAGTCATGCTTCTATTTCCTCCAGACACAATGCAGCTGAAAGGGGATTTGGCTAAGTGCAGGTATGAAGACCCGGTGCCTGGCTCCTGATACCCCATGTTTCCACCTCAAACACAGCTTCAAGGGCAAGGGGTTGTTGGAAGCATCTGCAAACACTGACCTGGGGATACGATAAGAATCTCAAGATCAATAAAGCAGGTTTTCCCCAGCTGCATCTTTTCAGGAGGTCACTTCTCCTCACTCACCAAAAGTCTCCCTCCATGATTGCTGGGGTTCCCAGGCAGGATCTTGTATGGGCAGTCCTCCCCTCTGGCACAAAGCATTTGCTAAGCTTTTCCTCCTTGAGGAAAGCAGAAATAAGATTTTGGGGGCCTGCTAAGATGTGCCGGCCCTTGTGCTCAGTGCTGGTATTAAATATCTGAGCCGGGTGCTTTCTGCTGTCACAGACACAGCTACTGGTGCAGCCTGTGGTCCCTGCAGAAGCTGATCAAGCTAATTCTCATAACTACAGAACTATGGGTCCACCAGTATGCACTGGCTCTCCATGTCCTGGGACAATCCCTTTCTCTCACTTTTCTGGTGTTTCTTATCAAGGTCCACAGTGCCTTGTTGAGTTATCATACATCAGATCTGGATTTTTTTTTCCTGCTTGTAGTCGGCTTTCCCAAGGACTTAAACACCACATATCAGGACACTTGACTGGCTGTTACCATGCTGCACTTAAAACCCACGTTGCCTTCAGCCTCAAGGATGGGCTGTGCTGCTTATCTCGCCTCTGACTTTTCTTGAATGAGCTCTTTTCCAAGAGAACCTGGCACTGCTCATGGAAACAGGCTCCAGAACCTTCCTTTCCCCAGACATGTCTGAATCCTATGTGAGGCATAGCTCAAACTAGGCTCAGTGCTAAGTAAAAACAATGATCCTGTCACATTATTGTCATTCATCAGCACGGAAATGTACAATATTCTAGGAAGTCACTGGAAATACTGATGTGGGCCACTAGACCCATTACTATAAAAATTATAAGACTCTAGCAAACATTTGCCATGCTAAGAAGAATCAGTGAAAATCCTCTTTCAAGGATGGGAAGATGAAGACAAGGTAGTGGAGAAGGTTCTAGAGCAGAAATCAGGGTGGCCTTAGATACTAACCTGGGAGAGGAATTGGATTCTTTCTTGGAGCCCCTGATCCTCAGTTGAAGAATAAGGGGTTTAGATTTGTAATCTCTCAGGTCTCTGCCTGTTGTGTCTACAGAGGGCATAAGAGGAATGCTACACACAGGGAGGGGCGTGGTGGTTCTCACTGTCTTTCTCTGCCATGTTCCTCATTGGGACTTGGAAATTGGATAAGCACACACTTTTGCAGAGCAGACAAAGGCCCTCCAAGAGCTTGTGGTCTGACTTGGTGGCATCTCTTCTGACTGCAGGGAATCTTTTCATGACTGTCTCAGTGTGAAACACTTTCCCTTGGTATGGTGAACACAGTGGCAGGGTTGAACTGAATTTCTGGAATTCTGGTGGAATCCCGCTATTAGATGATGTTGTGTGAGGTTTTCTGGTGTTTCTGGCAGCCTTTCAGAGTGACGGCAAGAGCTTGCCCCTCATGTCCTTCTATTCCAATTTCAGCAACAGGAAGAGATATCAAAATGTTCCATAAAGTATTCCCAGTCACTTTACCTCAACCTGAAAAGTGAGTGGTTTGATGGCTTGAACTCTGTGTTTGGAGACAGATAGCATCACTACCATCAACTTTGTACCTACAGCACAACATACGTGGTCTGACAGTTAAGTTCGCGAACTTACCACCATGTTGGCTCCACTGTACAAACAACTCAGTAAGGCCCCATAACCTTGGTATAACAGTGTCTTACAGCTGTGTTTGTGTGGACATATGGCAGTGTTTTGCTGAGTAGCATTCACTATTGTTGTTACATGTTTTTGTGTGCTGCCATGAGAATGTCGGAGCTTGAATTAGAGCAAAAAACAAACATTAAATTCCTTGTTAAACTTGGCCAGTGTGGAAGTGAAATCAGCAACATTTGAGTCCAAGTTCATGGGGATAATGCCATGAAGAAAATGGCAGTGTTCAAATGGATTAAACATTTTTCTGAGGGGAGAGTAAGTATCATTGATGAAGAGAGGTCAAGACAGCCAGTAATGAGCAGAACTGATGAAAACATTGCAAAAATTAATCAAATTGTGCATCAAAATTGTCAGCTGACTGTGAAAAGCATTGCAGACCAAATAAACATTGACAGAGAAACAGTTACAAAAATCTTAACTGAAAATCTTGGCATGAGAAAGGTTGTGTGCAAAAATGGTGCATCACGACAATGCGGCAGCTCTCACAGCACGATCTGTGAGGGAGTTTTTAGCCAGGAAACAAATGACTGTATTGGAACACCCTCCCTATTCACCTACCTGACCCCCCATGACCTTTTTCTTTATCTAAAGATAAAGGAAATATTGAAAAGAAGACATTTTGATGACATTCAGGACATCAAGGGTACTATGACAACAGCTCTGATGGACATACCACAAAAAGAGTTCCAAAATTGCTTTGACAGGTGGACTAGGTGCTGGTGTCAGTGCATAGCTTCCCAAGGGGAGTACTTCAAAGGTGACAGTAGTGATATTCAACAATTAGGTATGTAGCACTTTTTCTAGGATGAGTTGGCAAACTTAATTGTCAGACCTCACACACACTAGATATGTACAGACACACACACACACAGACACACACACACACACACACACACACACACACACACACGCTCACACACACGGGTGATAAAAAAAATACTGGTCTACTTTGGACTATGAGTTAGGACCTGGATTCTGGTCAAAGACCTGGCATTAATTATTGTGCTAGCTTTCCAAGCCTCAGCTCAAGGTCCTCTCCATTTCTGGCATTCTAACTCTCCCTTTTAGAGGATGATAGCGTATTCTTTAAAAAAAATTACTGACATGTTAATTTATAAGGGTACATGTGAAATTTTGTTACAGGTATATATGGAGTGATCAAGTCAGCATATTTAGGGTGTCCATCACCTGAATACAATATATATTTAAGTATAGTCACCCTACCCTGCTATCAAATGTTGAATTTATTCCTCTAAATTGTATGCTTATACCGTTTAACCTACCTCTCCTCATCCTCCTGTACTCACCCTACCCAGTCTCTTTCCTATCTTTCCACTCTCTACCTCCATGTAGTCAAAATATTTTAGCTCCCACATATAAGTGAGGACATGCAATATTTATCTTTCTGTGCCTGGCTCATTTCATTTAAGATAATGACCTCCAGACCGGGCATGGTGGCTCATGTCTATAATCCCAGCACTTTGGGAGACTGAGGTGAGAGGATTGCCTGAGTCCATGGTTTGAAACCAGCCTGGACATCTTGATGAGTCCTCATCTCAACAATAAATCAAAAAATTAGCTGAGCATGGTGGCGCATATCTGTAGTTCCAGCTACTTGGTAGGTTGAGGCACAAGGGTTGCCTGAGCAAAGCGGGTCGAGGCAGCAGTGGCTGAGCATGCCACTTCACTCCTGCCTGGGGGACAGAGTGGGACTCCAAATTTAAAGAAAAATAGGATAATGATCCCCAGTTCCATCTATATTGCTGCAAATGACAGGATTTTATTCTTTTTTTATGGCTGAATAGGACTCTATTGTGTATATATGCTACATTTTCCCCTACTCATTCATCTGTTATCTTTACATTGTCCAAAGATTCATTTTTCAGATTTCAGTGGACTGCTCCTCTGCTGTGCTAGGCAGCCCTGTTTTCCCAGACAGCTGTATGGAGAGAGATGCTCATCATAGTGTCATTCATACAAAATATTAAACACCCAGCAATACATAGAGAAAATGAGGCCAGGCATGGTGGCTCATGCCTGTAATCTCAGCACTTTGGGAGGCCAAGGCAAGAGGATTGCTTGAGCTCAGGAGTTTGAGACCAGTTTGAGACTCTTGCTTAGCCCAAGAGTTTGAGATCAGGAGTTTGAGGTCAGCCAAGACCTAGTCTCTACAAGAAATAAAAAAGTTAGCCTGGTATGGTGGCACATGCCTGAAGTCGCAGCTGCTCAGGAGGCTGAGGCAGAAGGATTGCTTGAGTCCAGGAGGTCGAGACTGCAGTGAGCCAAATTTGTGCCACTGCACTCCAGCCTGGATGACAGAGTGAAATCCCAATGCAAAAACCCAAACAAACAAAACAAAACCACATAGACACACAAAAAAAGAAAAAGAAAATGATTGAAATATTGTACAGTCATCAAGATCTCAAAGAGTGTAAATCAGGTGGGTCACCATTAACTAATGGAGAGTCCTTTAACAAATATTTATCAGACAGCTGTCACATGCCATGTGCCGTGCTCAGCCCTGGGGTAGAGAAGAACACAACAGACATAGTACAGGCCTTCTAGAGCTTACTGAAAGTTACTATGTTCTGTTCCACATGCTAAAAGCATCACATACTTTCTTATGTTTAATTTTCTCCGCAGTCCAACGAGGCAGACCTATTATTATTCCTTATTTTATGGATGAGAACACTCAGGAACACGAAGCCAGTAAGTAGCAGAGCAGAAACTTCCACCCAAGTCTACCTAACTCTTACAAATACACATTGCTTCCTTGACTATTTTAAACACTTCATTAAAATATTTTATATGAAGCATATCAAACGTGAGTAATTACTAATGCATACTTTCACAAAGGTGCTCGTGGGAGGTCCTGTGTTCTATTTTATACTTGATTTAAATCCCGTTTCTTTTTCTGCAGATGTATAATAAAACAGTTACACCAACAAGCTGTTCTACATACCCATCCCCTCTTTCATTTCTAATATGGATCCCGGAAGCATCATTTAAAAAGGGATAAGCAGCCTGAGAGGCAGATACATTGATGACCTGGTTTAATTTTAAATGACATAAATAATGTTCCCTTACTCTCCCTTCCCCTGGAGAACCTATTTCAATGTCTGATTGACAATATGTGTGAAATTTTTTTTTACTTAGTAGAGGGAATTAGTTTGTTTTAGCATCCAGAACACAGCACTGTTTTTTGCTACTAGCTAAGTCCAATTTTTAACATATTGCCATGTACGGATGTGATGTAAATTCAGAAGGACCTCACTCTAGGTCAAGGTTTTTACAAAACAAACCGAGACTCATTTCATCTTTCTTGAATGACCAGAGGCCTCTGACCTGGCCAAGCAAATAATGCTTTTCTGTCTAAACTGCCCATTCACTGTCAATATTCACTCTAACTGTGAGCAAAGCATCACATCATATCCTGTTGTCCTAAGAATAAAATAGGAAGGTGGAACATACAAAAACTGGAATTTTGTGTCATAAGCACATAAAACTTACATGGCTTAAATATGCATGTATTTAACACTATGTGATAGATGTACAGTTTAAAAGTATAGTAGGCCAGGCAAGGTGGCTCACGCCTATAATGTCAGCACTTTGGGAGACTGGGCTGAGAAGATTGTCTAAGCCCAAAGGTTCGAGACCAGCCTGGGCAACCTGGAGAGACCTCATCGCTACAATAAATAAAAAAGATAGCCGGGTGTGGTGGCACATGCCTGTAGTTTCAGTTACTTGGAAGGCTGAAGTGGAAGGATCACAGGAGTCCAGCAGGTCAAGGCTGCAGTGGCTGGGAGCGTGCCACTGCCCTCCAGCCTGGGTGACGGAGTGAGACTCCAACAACAACAACAACTATATATATATATATATATATGTATGTATATATATATATATATATATATATATAGAGAGAGAGAGAGAGAGAGAGAGAGAGAGAGAGAGAAATTGTGATTTTTTACTCAGTTGAACCAAATGTTAATAGATTTTTTTCTCTTAGTTTGTAATGATTTTACCAAGTAAAAATGTGATCTTTTTACCGATTTCTTTTAAACGCAAAGGCTCTGGATTTGGTAGAACTACAATGGCAATTTCCTTGATTCCCACAATCCCACCCCACCCCCATGAACCATCGTCAGTCAGACCCTTCCTGGGTCTGGGGGGAGAGGTGACGGAGCAGAGGGGGAGCAGCGTGTTTGGAATTGTGGTCAAAATGATCAAAGGATGCACACGAGGCAGACAGGCAGTTTCATTTTTCTCCCTCTGCCCTCCCACACCATTTATCCAACGTGATCATGTGCCAGGCAGTATGGTAGTTGTTGGGAAATTTGTTATCTACTGGGGTTTTGGACAGGGAGGAGGCATTCCGTTTATTCCTTTTTCAGTTCATTTTTGCTGAGTGTCCCTGGTGGGCAAGCGCTGCCTGGTCCTTGGAGAGTGGTGGCCCCAGTCAATAGGGTCTCACCCGGCAGGGGTAAGGGCCTCTAATGGGAACAGTGGTGGTAATAGTCAGGGTGCACCAGGGAAAGCTTCGTGGGTGAAGTGATGTCTAGCCACTTGAAAGGTGAGTCAGAGTTAGTCAGGCACAGAATTGGATGAAGAGCCTTCCAGCACGCAAAGAAGCATATTCAAGGGCTCTGACCAGAGAGAGAATGATCCCAGCACCAATGATCACTCTGGATATCTTTGATACTTGGGATTCCTGATCACAAACAAACCCACCAGGAGCCTCTCCTCGTAACCTTTCCCCGTAAGTTCCTGTTTAGGTCTCCTTGGTTGCTAATAGCACAACACTGGCCTCTCAAATCTTGAACCCTGGGGCAATCTTCAGTTCTGTCTTGTGTCTCTATTGTACTGTGACTCACTGCCCACATATCTTGTCCCTAACCTGTTCCCCAGGTCTTTTTCATCCTGGTGGTAGAAGACTGTCCACTGCCTGCCACTGTGCCTGGTCCACAGGGAGCCCTTCGTAACTGTCAGAGAAATGAATGAAGCATGAATGTGCTTGAGCTACTGGGACTTTCTGACAGTCCTAACTTCCTTCTGGGAATTTTCTTGAGCCTCTGATGGTTCTAGAGTCTTTCTTCTTCAAATATGGATTATATAAAAATGTAGTTTAATTTTAATTTTAACTAACTGGAAAAGAATTTAGCGATGGTCATTGAATGGCTTCAGCAGTTTCCAGAAACAGTAGAAAATCCTCAAGGTTGGTCAAAATCTACAGTCCTATGGAGTGTCCTGGTCCAGGCTTAGAGTTCAGAGGTCATACGCAGACAGAGAGAAGACCAGCAGTTCTAGGTAGTAGCCTGAAGAACACAGTGGAGGGTCAAATTCAATTCCCTTGGATGGTTGGACCTTTCTAGGGAGAAAGGCCCTGGGCCAGGTGCCAAGAGTCCTTAAATGAACTCTCCAGACCCAGCACTGTTTGAGAGTGGACATGACCTCTGTGAATTTCAATGCTACTTCCCTTACACAGGATTTGAGAAAATGCTTCCTAGAATTCCATGGCCCCAAGGTTTACCTGAACACCGAGAGACTTAACATACAGATAGCAGCTGAACAATAAGTGACACCAGCAGGCTGACATATAAGCTGCAGCAACTAGTTCAGGAAGTCAGACCACAACCTCTAGAGCAATTGGCCCCAAACAGTCAGGAATTGATCATTAAGTGCCAGATTCCCTAATTTTCATCCCTGCTCCCAACTTTGGACCAACCAGAGGAAGCCAAGTATACTACCCTAACCAATCGCACAAGATGCCTGACTTCTAGAAGCCCTCCTCCAGCATCCCTGGGAACAGTATCTTCCAGATAGGGCACATCCAAGCTGTCCCCTTTCTCCACTCTAAAGCCTTCCCACTCCCCAGGTTGTCTTTGAGTCTCTGCTAGATACAAGTGAGGATAGCTGACTCAGTATACTTTAAATAAATAAATAACCTTTGCCTGTTCTCATTTGGGTGACATTTGTTTACTTCCACATTTGTGCTCTAGAAGTTTTCTCATGGCCCCTGAAATAAGATGCTGAGAGAAGTCAGGGTTATGGGAGATATGCCATTCCTTCACATCTTTCTAAGGCTCTACCTACTTCTGTTGAAATAGAAACAAGGGTCCTCAGACATTTTACCCTGAAATTCTGGATCAGTGTCAGGAGATCCATGTAGGTGAACCCAGAGTTGAGATGGTTAGGTCTCACGAGAAGGGGATGTGGGAGGCAGGACAGGGAGGGGCTTTGTGATTCAGAGACCAGGTTCTCAAATTCTGCTGCAATCCTTGAGTTTCCAGACAATGGAAGACCATAGACTTGTTTTTTTTTTTTTTGAGTTGGAATCTCACTCTGTCACCCAGACTGGAGTGCAGTGGCCGCTCCCAGCCTCGACCTGCTGGGCTCCGGCGATCCTTCCGCCTCAGCCTTCTGAGTAGCTGGAACTACAGGCGCGTGCTACCACACCCAGCTAATTTTTGATTTATTGTGGAGATGAGGTCTCGCCAAGTTGCCCAGGCGGGTCTTGAACCCTCAGACTCAGACAATCCACTCACCTCAGCCTCCCAAAGTGTGGGATTACAGGCTGAGCCACTGAGCCCGGCCCCATAGACTTTGAGAAATAAAAAAATACAAAACATTCTCTCCAGGTTAGGTGCAATTTGCAAAAGAAGAGCAAATGAGTATCTATTCTAATACCGGTCCAGGAGACACCTAATCCCACCTTAGGGTTTAAGATAGTGGTAACGCTTGTGAGTCAGGTGTCTGGAATTTATGGTTGAGTGATACTTCCCTTGTCACTATTTATATGGGGGTATGATTTGACTGGCCACAGAACAGAGGAATAAGAAGACAATTTATAACAGGATTTTACTAAAGGAGGTATGTTAAATATCACTTTATTATTGCATTCTCTAATTACAGGATGATAAGAAGAAAAAAAAATCAGTGAGGATTTTTGAAATGGAGCACGCCAAGAGAAAGCTTCAGGAAAACAGCAAAACTTTGGCAGAAATCTTCAAGCACTTGAGCTGGATTCTGAAATGCTAACACCATCCTTGGTCATCAGTAGGCAAGATCCTTGCTGGATCTCCCCTTATGATGATGAAGTGGATGATGGAGCATTCATACAAGGCATTCCCAGGGTTTGGCCATATGTAGGTGGCCCCCTGCTCACAGGTCCTCACAGCAGCTAGGTGGTCAGGGTATAGATATTTCTATAAGAAACAGCCATCATCCCACAACACTGGATCTGCAATGATCAGAAAGTCATTGGGTGCACATCACATACTGGTTCTTCCAGAGGTGAACATGTGTATGGGTACCAGGAAACCGCCCTGATTACTCTGGTGTAAAGACCCAAAATGTTGCCCTCATCTGCCATAAAACAACACAGTTCTACAGAAGTTCTTGATTCCATGCTCTCTGTTTACTTTCTTTTCCGGGAAGCTGCTTTTCCTGTTTCAAATCCTTCCAAGAAGAGACTGGATTAAGAATGCTGGTAAGTTTGGCCCAGATTCATGGGACTTGGGGAGTGAGACAGCAGGGCAGATGGTTATGAAGAGAGGACTGAGAGGGATGAGGACAATTTTATATATAGGAAAATTATATATTTAGGAAGAACCCCTTATACACAGGAAAAAAACCCTGTTCTATTGGGGAAGACAGGTCATAAAGACCACACACCATGAAACTATCAGGACCCATAGCTGAGAGGCCAGACCTAGAATCCAGTTTCCCTCTGGATGATGGGAAAGGTCCCTAAGGGATGGCTCTGTGCTCCAAGCTCTCCCAAAGCATCTCAAAGACAAGGTCAGAATAATGAGATTAGTATGCCATTTCTCATTGCTGGGTGTGAGACAGGTTATACAGTGCAGGTTAGACATAGACAGATAAGTTTCTTGCAGGCAGGTTTAAATTAAAATAGGGTAAGCATTCAGACATCTTTCTTATTGGTACACAACCTTACCTGACTGACCAGGCACACTGGACCAGACTACCTTGTGGGCTGGAATATAGTTCTACCAGTGCAGCAAATCACAGAAACAATAGGGAATTATCTAAGAAAAACCCAAATTTAGTCAGGCAATAACTTTAATTACTTAGAAGTTCCTTGTGACCTCAAAAGATTGAGAGATGGTAATCAAAACTTGTGGCCAGATACCTGAAGCCCGTACCTCTTAGCTCACAGAAGGTATAGAAGTGGTAAATAAAACTCAAGACCAGACATCTGTAGTCCACTGCTCTTAGCTCATGACTTGCTTCATCGTAGTTGTGAAAGTATATAAAGCTTCTTGTCAAAGGCAAGTGCGTGCCCTTTCTCTCAAGGCTCCCATGCCCTTTGAGCATGTCTTTTTTCTTTCTAATAAAATCTATCTTAAACTATACTTGGGACTCATTCTGAAATTATTTTCTGTGGCTGAGTCAGAGAACCCAGAGAGCAACACATCACACCCCACTCCACATCAGGCGCATATTACTATCACCCAGAGAACTAAAAAAAAAACCAAACAAACAACCAAACCTGGATGCATAGGTCCATTGAAACAGGCTCTCTTGAGGTGTACTTGATTGTCTGTAGGTTTTTAAAAGTTCCCCAGGTGGTAATTATTTGCAGTGAGGTTTGAGAATCTTTGGGGTGGAGAAATGGCATAGGGAAGTCCTAAAGTAAAAGGAGATGACTGGAGGTCAATTCCACATGGGGCATTCCCTGACAGTTAGTAGAAGTTTACTAGTCAATGTACGGCTTCTTTGTAGGATAGATCCATGAACTTCTCTCTTTTCACCTTCTATTCTGTGCTCCTTGGGGCTAGGGAAGGGTTCAGCATCCCTGAATTTCTTGGCTGTGTGAAGAAGGGTGGATGCTTGAAAAGAACTGGGGTGTTATAAGGGAGGAAGAAGGGTAGTTGTCTTCTGGGAAGGCACCCACCAGCTTCTGCTAGATGCTAGCAGATTTACTAATCCAGAGATCTCCTTGACTTGCTAGTCTAAAAAGGTCTATGTTTATATGTTTATATGTTGATATTTTAAAGTAATATGTGTTTGGGGTCATGGCTGGGCTGGAGAGGCAGGCACACAGGGCAAATAGTTGGAGCCTTTGGGCATCTCCTATGCAATTTTCTCCATTAGATGCTGAATGGTTTTCTATTGGAGCTGAAAGTAGCTTGTGTAGAGAACATTCTTACCTATCTACTTCTGGAGACATTCCTCCAGGAGAGAAGGGTAGCACCAGGTCTCTGTTAGTTGTGATCCAAGTCCTTAAGTTAGATTTTTTTTTTTAAGTTAAAAGCTAGCAGGATTCTGGAACTTGAGATGAAGTGTATACTTTTCCACTTCTGAAGTTCACAGAATGATAGGTCCTTAATATGTTCTCTCAGAGCAGCAATACTACAGAGTTTTTCTTATAAAACTCTTTTTCTAAACAGGGACTGATGCAGTGAAGGTGAAAAGATACTTAAATATGCGTTTAAGGAAGTTCTGTATTAATACTTCGGAGGCTCTGTACTTATCTAAAAGGAAGGACAAAGACAAAACAAAACAAAAAACCAAAACATTGCTCATTTGTTTTGCAAGAATGAGCTCACTCAAGATCTGGCTTTCCATTAGCTAGTGTATAGAATTTTTTGTGTGTGTTAAAAGGTGATTCTGCAAAAATGAGGCAATTGATCAGTTTGACATAGATATTTTTCAATGCTTTCAACTCCACCCAAAAGTAAGTGATGTAAATTTTTAACCTCTTCTTTACCTGATTAGAATGGGTTATGCATTCTCAATACTCTTAAATATCCTACTTACAATTCATTTCATTTGTTCAATAAATATTAAGCATATTCCCTTTGTCTGACACTGTTACGGGTGCTGGGTATATGGTATTGAACAAAACAAAAGGACCAAGATTCACGCTCTCTTGAAATTGCATGTTAATGGAAATGTAATTTTCCTACCACAAAAAATTTGGTAAAATGCATAGGATGCTTTAAGAACATGAGCTGTGGAGAAAAATCCATCAAGGAAGAGGGACAGGGCATGTATGCAATGAGATTTGCACTTAACTGGTCAAGGAAAGCCCAGAGAAGGAGATATTTGGACAATGTCACCTTACCTAGTAAGGAGATATGAATAGTTTTCCAGGGTATGCTAAGCCCCTTTGCTTTGGTCACCTGCCACTTCATGGGTTGTTGCCTGTGTCTGATGCCTGTGATGTAACACCTTCATTTGGAAGATTAAATGGAGCTTCAGAGACATGTAAGTCGACTACTTGCCTTTAGATATAGGCAGGCAGAAAAGGCTGATCCATGGAGAACAGAGAGGGGATGGCTAGTCACACCTTTGCCCTCTTCACAGTTCCAATAATCTATTTTACTGTCCTCTAATTTCTGACCCACAGCTGTCAGCATTTTCAAGAGTTCATATTTAAATAGCAGACATAGACGGTGACTGTCTAGATTTTAGGAAAGTGGGTTGAAAACAATTCACATCCAACTGAGGAAGAGAAAAGTCCTCGGGTGGAGTTAGATGTGATGTCAATGGTTCCTCGAGAGATACATACATGAGTGAGAGGTAGGGACCCCCAAAATAAGAATTCAGTTCAATTCAAAGTTAAACATTTTGTAAAAGTTCCATGGGTTTATATCCTTTTTTTTTTTTAAGTTGGAGTCTTACTCTGTCACCGAGGCAGGAGTGCAGTGGCATAATCATGGCTCACCACAGCCTCGACCTCCTGGGTTCTGGCAATCCTTCCACCTTAGCCTCCCGAGTTGCTGGGCCTATAAGTGTGTGCTACCATGCATGGTTAATTTTTAAAGAACTTTTTTGTAGAGACAAGGTCTTGCTATGTTGCCCAGGCTGGTCTCAAAATCCTGGGCTCAATGAATCCTCCCTCCTCCACTTCCCAAAGTGCTATGATTGTAGCAGGAACCAAGCCAATTTCTCCAGTATTAACCAGGCGCTTTACATTAGTTCAGTAAAGTGACAAGTAGGCACTGTGGGATAATAAGACAATCACTTAAAAAAATCACCACCTCCTAGAATCATGCAAATAGATTTGTTAAGCAATAATGCAAGGAATCCAGTTTGGGGAAGCCATAACGCATAGAAGAAGGATCATGACTTTTTAAGTCAGAAGATGCTAGGTCTGAAGCATGACTATGTCTATCACTTGCTAGCTATGTGGCCTTGGACAAGTTATTTGACTTTTCTGAACCTCAGTTTCTTTACCTATATAATGGGTATGACAGGACAGGATTTGGATAAGAAGTAGCATATGTAAAGCAACAAGCAACAGTACCAGGCATTGCATGTGTATAACAGCAGCAATGTTTTTATTAGTAGTCAAATGAATGCCACTAACAATTTGATTTATAAGACTCAGAGATGGGAGAGACCCAAACAATCTGGCACATTTTGGGGGAAATTTCAGGAGAGAGGCAGGTTTCTGCCTGGGCTTTGAAGGATGGATAGACTTTAGAAAAAGAGGAGCCAGGCTCGGTGGCTCAGCCTGTAATCCGGCGCCTTTGGGAGGCTGAGGTGAGTGGATTGCCTGAGCCCGCGGGTTTGAGACCCGCCTGGGCGGCGAGACCTCATCTCTACAATAAATAAAAAAATCAGCCGGGCGTGGTAGTGCATGCTGTAATTCCGGCTACTCGGAAGGCTGAGGCGGAAGGATCGCTGGAGCCCAGCAGGTCGAGGCTGCGGTGACTGGGAGCAGCCACTGCACTCCAGTCTGGGCTACAGAGTGAGACTCCAACTCAAAAAAAAAAAAAAGAAAGAAAGAAAAGAAAAAGAGAAAGATGAGGAGACGGGGGATGGTAGCCCCTGAACAAAAGTTGGAGGTAAGAAAAAACTTTTTAAATATCCAACTGCACTTATTAGTCAATAGCTAGGAGAACAGATTGGATGAGATCTTTGGAGTGGAAAAGAGAGACAAGGTTGGATAAACTGATATATAATCAGACTGTGGAAGCCTTAAAAGACTGTCAGGAGATGTAAACATATTGCAACTAAAAATTAACTCCTTGATCCCAGACAAAGCTGAAAGGGACACACTCAAGTATAACTTTGAGAGAAGTCCATTTCTTTGGCATCAGTTTTAGAGTATAATAAAAACCATTTACAAAACAGTCATCCTAGAGACGATAGAAATAAACATACTTATGTTTACATCTAGAAGTATGTTTCTATTTTATGCCTCAAATTTGATAGATTATGATAGCCATCCTCTAGCAGAAATATTTCTTATTGCACTTATTTATTAAGTTTACCTCAAAATATACGAAAGTAAAAAATGCCTAGCTTGGCAATGGGAGTGAAGATGTAGATTGGCATTCAGTTATAAGGCTTAAAGAAATTGCAGTTCTGCTGAACTCAGTAGAATTCCATTGTGGCTCATACGTGATTACATTTTTTTCCCTTTCTTCTGTCTCTTTCCTCTCTCCTTTTACTCCAGAGACATGTGCTGAGAATGAGATACTGCATCTAGGGAAGTTTCTTCTCAGCATGTCAAGAAAACATTGAGAGGTTATTTTCCTGATGACTGCATCAGACACATTTTGTAAAATGCATGAACCCTTGCTGGAAGAATGAACCCAACATACACATTAGCCCAACTTTGCTTTGGGGAGCTATTTTGGATACAGTACATGAATCCTTTCCTTTAAATGGGAAATAATTATGATCTCTTAACAAATAATCTTATTTGATAAATCTGACCATGATGGCATTCTAGGTTAAAAAATCTTTTTTCTACTTTGGGAAGCTCAGCTTTGCCCCTTACCTTCTACCAGCTTCTTGAAGGCTGGAACTATAACGGGGCAGGGGGTGGGGTGGGGAATCAGAGCCAAAATCTTTCTTTGCCGCTTTGATACCTTTTTTTAAATTTTAAATTCTGAACCCTAGCTCCTAAACCCTTCGTTTGGAATTCCTGACTTCCCTCTGCTAAGTTGCTTGCCTTTCTTGCTACACTCCACTGCTTGAAAAGATTTTCAGCAGCTCTCCACTGCCTACGCAATCAGAGCCCACATTCCTTAAGTGGGGATTTCATACCTTCACGTACCTTTACACTTTCATATTTTCAGTTCTTACTCCACTACTCTCTCTCACGTGCACCATCTATAATCACACTTGCTACTTGGTGCTGCGTCTAGTTTCTTTGCATTAGTTTCCTGTGCCTCTCTGGCCAGATGCTCCTCTCATTATTAGACGAAACCTCTCTACTCTGAAAGCATATATGTCACATGAACTGCCAATTCATCAGTCTCCACTTACTGACAAATAGCCTACATTGACAAGTAGTATCTTAGATCATCAATTCTTCAGGAAAGGTTTACAGTGCAATCAAAAGTAGCACCTTATGAGGATGTTGTTAAAACAAATCCTTCTTGCCTTTTACCAGGTATTTGATTATTTTTCGCACGTCTTCATCTAGCTAGACTGCAAGTGCTTTTGTGTCGATGTGCCTGAATCACCTTTGCTGTCATTGCAGAATCTAGTACAGGTGTGGTCATAGTAGGACCCTGAATGTTATTTATTAGGTCTCAGCTCTCTCCACCCTGGGTCCACCACTATCTGTTACTGCTTATAGTCCAGTGCCAAAGAAAAGAAGAAAACAGGCAAACAAAAGAGTCTACAGAAAATAAGACAAGGTCTGACTGCAGCCTCCTAAACCCTAGCCATGGGTGACATACCCCGGAGGGAAACTGTACCTAAGCTCCTGGGAAGGCAGCATCGGCACCTCAAATACAGTTGGATTCAACAGGAAAGCTTTGGGGCAGAAGTTGGGGAATTAAGGCCATGGTGGGTGAGGGAACTCTCTAGATGAAAGGGGAATGTGCTCATTGAAATATACAACCACAAAAATGCAGTTCCGCTTAGCAGGCGGAGGCTTCTTACAAGGTTTTTTAGATAATGAAGTGAATTTTGGAGATACTGAAAAGAAAATGAGTTTTGATATCATGATTTTTTTTTGTATTGAAAAGTCATAAAAGTTTCCCTCTAACTCACTTTTATGATAAAGACATAGGATCACAACATGATGACCTTTTCTATGGAATTATAGCCCTGATTTCCTTTGCCAGAATATATTGTACAAGTGTCTTAATTAAATTAGAGGAAAAAGTAGTTCTTAATTATAGTGTATTTCCCATGCATGATGTTGTCTAATATGTTACTAAATACAAAGGCAATCAATATGCCGTTATCTAAGTTAATAGCTAATTTATCAGTCTCTTCACTCACTGAAAAATGGCCTACATTGACAAACAGTATCTTAGATCATAAATTCTCCAGGAATAGTTAGCAATGCAATCAAAAGCAGTGTCTTATTAACAAGTTGTTCAGCCCTTCAGGCGGAGAGGTTATAGTTTCTTTCCCAATATTTTGATTAGTGATAACTTGGCAACTGTAGGTCAGAATTGGTAAGCAGAGTTAACAGGAGAGTGGTTGTATGAGTTGGATCTGTTCTTTCCTGACCATTATTCTGTTGCAGAGAAAGAGAGTGATGTTCCTCTTTTCTCTTCACCCTCTCTTAATAAATCCCTCTTGTCACATGGAGATTCAAACTCAAGAGTAGGATGTAGAATCCTGATGAGTTTGTAACTCCTAATGGAAGAAAATACCCAATTACCCATTCAGACCACGAAGCTCATTTGCAAAGGTTAACAGTATTCCTATAATTTACACGCCATGCCATCTGCTTTGTTAAAAACATGCCTAATTTGAATGCTTTCAGGTAGGTGGAACTATTCCAGGTCATAACTGTCCAAACAGCTAGTTACAAGCACCTAAACCAGTTTAGGAAGTTTCTGGCCCTTCCAGATGTACGGAACAGTCTGACTCATACCCTGTTTGCTCTTTGTTTTCTCAGATGCTTCCAGATAGTAGCCCTCCCCTTTCCCTTTGTTTGCTACCTGTCACTAGATTTATTAGAGAAAAACAAAATCACACGGGCTCCACAGATGGCTTATGTTCATTAACGCCCATCATATTCACACTGAAGGGTGTGAACACACATTGCTAATGAAATGAGAATAGGGAGAGGCATAGTACGCCATCAGCAGGCGACAGCAGGTGACTTCCCTTAGGGGGGCAGTTTGATGGATGTGGGATGTGAGCCAACTAGCTCGAGTATCTTGCACTGTAACTGATCAATTGGTAAGAAACTCTCATTCTAAGAGCAGGACTCCACAGGAGACATCCTCAGAGGAGTGACCGTCTCAGCCACCCTCCCATGGAATGCATTCCCAAAGTGAAAGGGTCTGAATGGTACTTGGATGGAAGGGCCATCCCTCCTGGATAAAGAAGCACTCTTGCCAACACCTTGGATGAAGATTGATTTAGAAATAAGCTCAGCACAACCAAGACTTTATTTACTGTTACAGCAGACTTGTGCTGTAAATAACAGGAGGTGTGAATTCCAGCGGGTTCTAACATGACTCCGACACTAAGATCGGTAACAAAACTGCAGTTTATGTTAATAAGACTGATTCTTGATTTCCATGTACCCTTCATCAGAAGAATGACATCACGACTTTTAAACCGCTATTCCTCCATTCTCAGGCTGGGGGAAGGCATCTATAGTTATGCAAGTTCATTTGGTACCTGTGGGGACCTTTAATGACCCCATCCTCCGGACTTTGGAAAAAATGCAGGGCTGTCAAATGAGGCAGAACTATTCCAGATAAGTGGACTGGGAATGGCTGCCCACATTTTTGTTTATTTGTTTATTTGCTGTCTTAAAGTGAACTGCCTTTTGTTGATGACTTTTAAATAATGTATACACTGGTGCTCCCAGAGCCATTTGGGATCTTTGCTCCCTTGCAAAATGAGATTGCGGTAGGATTTTTAACTTCTCACATCTTACTGTTTATCTGCTTTCTTGCTAATATGCATCTGGCTGTCTGTGCTTATTATTGTCATTGTTCTGGCTTCTACTACTCCTCCTAGAACATTCTTCTAAACTGTGTTGGATCTTGCAAGGGCTAGGAGACAGATAATGACTTTATTAGAATGTCGCATAAAATAAGTGCAGATAGGACTTGTGTGGGTACATCTCTGGTGTCTACCTAGTTTTCTACCTCTGAGATCCTGATATTCCCATTAAACACCACATCAGTGCTTAATTTCATCCTAGAGTCTGGTGTCAATTATGACTTGGGATAATTGAGATTTTCCTTGCTGTTGGTCGTGCTCCAAATCTGACCCATTCTTCAGGAAGTCTAATGGCCAGCTTCCCATTTCTAATCCCTGCTGCCGTAGGTAGGTTGTTAATCTTTTCCTTATTCTGAAAACCTGGACTACCAGGTTTTTGTTCTTCCCATTTATTTTTAATTTTTTGCCTTTTCTTTCTCCCCCAACAATATTTTTTTCCTTGCTTTAAGAAGGAAGCTCAAGAGAGTAATCATAACCAAGTCAGACAAAGAGCAGAATCTCAGTACGTATTTGTTAAATGAAAGCATCAATAACAAATATGAATGTACTTTGGCCCAAAGGTTACTTTCAGAAGTCGTATATCGTTGAAGGAATGTATTTTGTCTTACCATAGGTACTTTTTGGTTTTTGTTTTTCCATTGTCAGATGGATAATGTGCTGCCATTGTAACAAGATTTGAGGGTGCCACATCTCACACATGCGTATGAGCACCCAATCATCACACTTATGAACTACTAAAAGATCAACCATAGGTTTTTATATGTAATTATATGAATTTGGTTTGATGGTAGGTAAAGCAGGACTTATAAAACCCAAGCACATTCATGAAAACCAAAATTTCTAAGAATGGGACTTTATCAAGGCATCTTCATAAGGCTAGAAAGATAATTGATAGGTTTAAAATATCAAAAAAGATATAATCCATGCATTTTTCTGATTGTTTATACCTGCTACTCTTCTGTCTATAACCAGAATAATTTACATTTACAAAATTTTATTTATTTTTATATTTAAATTTTTAAAATTTTTATTTTTTATTATAAAGATGTGGGGTACAATTCAGGGTTAGGTATGCAAACGCTGATTATGCAGGTACCCTTGTTGATGAGATGTGCCCCTCCCTCCACTAGCAGTTTCCCTCCTTCCCTTCCCTGACAATTTTCCACTACTGCCATTCCCTTTCTTACAGTATTATAATTGTTCAAGTTCTGCTTATAAATGCGAACATATGGTATTCTGTTGTTTTTGTGATAGATCACTAAGTATGATTGACTCTAAATCCATCCAAGTTGCTGCGAAGTCCATATATTTATCCTTCTTTATGGCTGCATAATATTCTATTGTTATATGTACCACATTTTTTTTATCCAGTCCAGCTTTGATGGGCAACATGGTTGGCTCCATGTTTTTGCTATCATGAATAAAGCTGCAACAAATATGCATGTGCAGGTATCTTTTTTGTAGAAAGATTTGAATTCCTTCAGGTATATTCCCAACAGGGGAATTGCTGGCTCATATGGAAGGTCAATTTCTAGTTCTTTCAGAAATTGCCACACTATCTTCCAAAGAGGATGCATTAGTTTGCATTCCCACCAGCAGTGTAGAAGCTTTCCTTTTTCTCCGCATCCTCGCCAACATCTGTTGTTGTTTTATTAATGATGGCCATTCTTGCTGGGGTTAGGTGGTATCTCAATGTGGTTTTGATTTGCATTTCTCTGATGATGAGTGAGACTGAACACTTTCATGTGTCTGTTGACTGCCCATATATATTCTTTTGAGAAATGTCTATTCATGTCTTTTGCCCACTTTTTAATGGGGCTGTTTGTTTTTTTCCTTTGGTGCGTTTGAGTTCCTTGTAGATCCTAGATATTAGGCTTCTGTCAGATATACAGTTGGCAAATATTTTTTCCCATTCTGTGGCCTGTCTCCCTGCTCTCTTGATGGTTTCTTTGCTTTGCAGAAGCTTTTCAGTTTGATGAGATCCCATTTGTCTATCTTATTTCTTAAGGTATGGGCATTTAGGGTTCTGAATAGGAACTGGTTACCAGTTCCAATTTCCATAAGGGTGTCTCTTGCGTTTTCTAAGATGCTTATAGTTTGAGGTTTTATGTTTAGGTCTTCGATCCATTTAGAGTTAATTTTTGTGTATAGTGATAGGTAGGGGTCCTGTTTCAATCTTCTGCATGTGATCAGCCAGTTTTTCCAGCACCATTTACCGAATAGGTTCTCCTCTTCCCAGTGGTTGTTGTTGGAGGCTTTGTTGAAGATGAGTTGGTTGAGAAATTGAGGCTTTGCTTCTGTAATCTCTATCCTGTTCCATTGGTTTATGTATCTGTTATTGTACCAATCAAAGGCTGTTTTGATTACTGTAGCCTTATAGTAAAGTTTGAGATCTGGAAGTGTGATACCTCCTGCTTTGTTTCTTTTGCTAAGGATTGTTTTGGCTATTCGTGGCCGTTTATGTTTCCATATGAATTTCTCTACTGTCATTTCCAGGCCTAAGAATGATATCGGTAACTTAATGGGTATTGCATTGAATCTGTAGATTACTTTTGGTAGGATGGATATTTTAACAGCGTTGATTCTTCCTAATCATGAGCATGGAGTACTTTTACATTTGTTTGTGGCTTCTTGGATTTCTTTGAGCAGTGTTTTGTAGTTTTCATTGTAAAGATCTTTACTTCTCTGGTTTGGAAGATGCCGAGGTATTTCATTTTTTTGTTGTTGTTGCTATTGTGAATGGGATTGTGCTTTTAATTTGGGTCTCTGCCTGCTTATTGTTGGTATATAGTAATGCAACTGTCTTTTGCACATTTATTTTGTACCCTGAGATTTTGCCAAAGTCCTTTATCATTGCAGGCAGGTTTTTGACAGCTTCTCTTGGATTTTCAAGGCATAGGATCATATCATCAGCAAAGAAAGAGAACTTGACTTCTTCTTTTCCTATTTGGATACTCCTGATTTCCTTCTCTTATCTAATTGCCCGAGCTAGGATTTCCAACACAATGATGAACAAGAGGAGTGAGAGGGGGCAGCCTTGTCTTGTTCCAGTTTCAGGGGAAATGTTTCCAGTTTTTGTTCATTTAGCAATATGTTAGCTGTGGATTTATGGTAGATGGCGCTTACTATTTTGAGGTATGTTGCTTCTATACCTAGGTGTTTGAGGGTTTTTATCAAGAAGGGATTCTGGATTTTATCAAAAGCTTTTTCTGCATCTAATGATATATCATGTGGTTCTTGTTTTTACGTCGGTTGATGTACTCAATTACATTTATGGTCTTGCGAATGTGGAACCAGCCCTGCATCCTGGGGATGAAGCCTACTTGGTCATGGTAAATTATTTTTGAGATGTGTTTTTGGACCTGATTTGTTAGAATCTTGTTGAGGATTTTTGATCTATGTTCATAAGGGATATTGGCCTGTAGTTATCTTTCTTTATTGGATCTTTACCCAGTTCGGGTATCAGTGTGATGTTAGCTTCATAAAATGATTTGGGGAGAATTCCATCTTTCTCAATTGCCTGGAATGTTCAATAGGATAGGTACAGCTTCTCCTTGTACATTTTGCAGAATTCTGCTGGAAAGCCATCCAGTCCAGGGCTTTTTTTGGTAGGTAGTTTTCATATGACAGAGTCAATTTCCTGGGTTGTTATTGGTCTATTTAGTGTCTTAATGTCTTCTTGTTTCAACATAGGGGGGGTTGTGTGATGTCAGAAAGTCCTCCATTTCATTTATCAAGTTTGTTTCCATATAGGTGTACATAGTAATCTCTGATAATCTTTTGTTTTTCTTCGGGGTCAGTTGTGATTTGACCTTTTGTATTTCTGATTGTGTTTATTTGAACTTTTTCTCTCTTTTTCTTGGTCATTCTGGCTAGGGGTCCATCATTCTTGTTAATTCTTTCAAAGAACCAGCTTTTTGTTTGGTTGATGTTTTCTATGGTGTTTTTGTCTTTTATGTCCTATATTTGGGCTCTTATTTTGGTGATTTGGAGTCTTCTGCTAAAGTTGGGGTTTTGGTGGTCTTTTCTTTCCAGCTCCCTTAGATGATTTGTTAGGCTCACCACTTGTGATCTTTCCGTTTTCTTGATGTGTGCTCATAGAGATATAAATTCTCCTCTTAGAACTGATTTCATGGCATCCCAGAGGTTTTGGTAAGAGGTTTCTTCATTTTCATTTGTTTCCAGGAATCTTTTAATTTCTGCTTTGATTTCAGTTTTGACTCAGTAGTTGTTCAGCATCATGCTGTTTAGTGTCAATGTCTTTGTGGGCTTTGGGGAAATGTTGTTGGTGTTGATATTTATTTTTATTCCATGGTGGTCTGAGAATGTGCATGGCAAGATTTCAACCTTATGGAATTTGTTTATGCTTGATTTATGGCCAAGGATGTGATTGATCTTGGAGTACATGTCATGTGGTGATGAGTAGAATGTACATTCTGTGGTTGTTGGGTGGAATAATCTGTACATATCTATTAAGACCATTTGGTTGAGTGTCAAGTATAGGCTCTGGATCTCTTCATTGATTTTTTTCCTCAATGATCTATCTAGTGGGGTATTCAAGTCCCCTGCTATAAAAGTGTTAGAGTCAATGTCTTTTTTTAGTTTACTTATTAGTTGCTTTATAAATGCTGGTGCTCCTGTGTTGGGTGCATATATGTTTAGGATGGATATTTCTTGTTGATGGATTGAATCTTTTATCATTATGTAGTGTCCCTTTGCATCTTTTTAAATTTTTGATAGTTTAAAGGTTGTTTTTTCTGATATTAAGATTGCAAATCCTGCCTTCTTTTGTGATCCATTTGCCTGGAAAGTCATTTTCCATCCTTTAACTTTGAGTCTGTGTGCATCCCTTGTAGTGAGATGAGTCTCCTGGATGCAGCAAATAATTGGGTCGTGGTTTCTTATCCAGTTTTCCATTCTGTGTCTTTTCAGTGGTGCATTTAGTCCATTCATATTCAGGCTGATTATTGAAATCTGATTGTTTATTGCTGTCATGAGGTTCTTATAAAGTTTTTCCTTTGTTTGCTTGTTTTTTTTGGCTTGGGGTTAATGTATGTGTGTTATTTCAAGTTTCTTGTTATGCTGTGTTCCCTGTTGATTCTGTACTCTGCTGTTCTCTTGGGAAGTGTGTGGTCATTCTTTTTCTTCTTTCTTCTGTGCTTAATACCTTTTTAAGTGTCTCCTATAGTGTTTATCTGGATGTTACATAATCTCTTAGGGATTAGATGTCTGGGAGGGATTTTAATTCTCCATCACAGATGAAGCTGAGCTTGGCTGGATAAAAAATTCTTTGTTGAAATTATTTATCTTTGAGAACTTTGAATATAAGGCTCCTGTCCCTTCTTGCTTGTAGTGTTTCTGCTGATAGGTCTGCTGCTATTCTGATTGGTTTTCCCTGTAGGTAGTCTGACCTTTCTCTCTTGCTGCCTTTAGGATTTTTTCTTTTGTGTCTACGTTGTGTAGGCAAATTACTATGTGTCTAGGGGTTGGTCTTCTCATTTGATGTCTTGTGGGGGTTCTCTGTATCTCTTGCACTTGGCTGGTCACATCTCTGGTGAGATGGGGAAAGTTTTCTTGGATTACCTCCTGGGAAACTTGCTCCAAGTTGTTTTCCATTTCCCTTTCTTCTTCTGGGATACCAATCAGGCATAGGTTTGGCCTCTTGATATAATTGCACATCTTTTGTAGGCTTTGTTCTTTTTTTCTGAGTCATCTTTCTATGTTTGTTACAGATCGGGTTAATTCTATGTTCTGGTCTTTAAGTTCTGAGATTGTTTCTTCAGCAAGATTAATTCTGCTTTCCATGTTTGTCATCTTGTTTTTTATTTTCTGGATGAATTTTTTTATTGCCTAAATCTCTGTTACAAGTTCTTTCAGTACTGCATCTTGTCTTTCTTGAGTCTTATTCACTCTTTCCATTCATTCCCTAATCCCTGTTGTATTCTGGGGCCAGTCATTGGTGACTTCCATTTTCTGGTCCCCAAAGTCTGATTTTTCAGGAGTTTTGTCTTTGGTATGCTTGAAATTGCCTATGGTCTTCTTTTGGTTTTTCCTCATTTGTGACAGAGCTCTTGTTTTTCCCTTTAGTTCTGTTATTCAGTGTCAGTAGGAGAAGCTTTCCCTTCTGATGTTTGCTCATTTTTCTATTATTCCCTGATATGGGCTCTGAATTTGTTCTATTTGGAAATAGGACAATGGATGGGAAGGTTTGCTGTCTCTTGTAGTTTTTGAAATTCTAATAAAGTAGGGGTTGGGGTGCTAGGATTCAGAAACTACTTGAAAATTACAATGTTAACTTATTGTGGTATGTGTTTCCTGAGACCCACTCCCCACTACCACTCTATATGATGATGCAAAGCAGAAATCAATGCAAAAAGAAATTGAACACACACACAGACATACACACACACCCTCAAAACAAACTGGAATAACAACAAAGTGAAACAAAACAAACAGCCACAAAAAAAAAAAAATCAAGAAAATGAAACACACACACACACACCCTAACACAAAGTGAATGGAGAAGAAAAACAGAAAGACTGGAGGGAAAAAAAAAAGAAATTCAAGTTGAACTCTCACACATATATTGACACACACCTTAAACTATCAAAAAAATTAAAATAAAAAAACCCAGAGCAAAAACAAACCAAGAACAATAATAAAATTGAAAGATGAACTCTCAAGCATTTACATACACACATAAACAGAAAACGACAAATAAAAGAAGAAACAGAAAAAGAAAAGAAGAAAAATGTGGGGGGGGGGCGGATGCACATCAAACCCTTACATACACATTCATTCACAAATGAAAAATATTTAAAAAATAGATGCACTAACAGTCAAAAAGTATTAAAAATTAAAAAAAATTGAAAATTAAAAAAAACCCCTGCCCTCTTGTGGCAGGCTGTGCAATTCTTCCTCAAATTAGGTATCTCCTGCAGAGCCACCTCTTTCATTCTCTTCTCAGTGTCCAAAGCAGGGAAAGAGGAAGGGCAGTGGAGGTGGGTGGAACTGCAGTCTTCCTCTCCCATTCTGGCATGGTCAGGGAGATCTCCTCCAGTGGGGAGGCGCAGGATTGTCTCTTCCCTAGGTATGTACTTGTGAGGGGTAACCCGGTCAGGCCTATCCTGGAATGGAGTTCTCCTATTGCGACCGATGTCCAGGCTCCACCTGGGTTTGTCCCTCTCAGTCATGGCCCAGCTGTATGGGTCTGATGTTCAGAGGATTGCTGGGGAGAAGGGAGTTTGGGTTAGCTCTGAACTATAACTGATCTCTTTGGAGTTCTTCCTGTCCTTTTCTGGCCATACTCTTTGTCCCATGGCTGGATCAGGGTAGGGGGGTGGGGGCGCCCGGAACTTAACACTCGTCAGGTCCCTCCAAAGTTTGTGCTTTCAGGATATTCCCTCTGGGTCATGATCAATCCCTGAGTAGTTGATCCGCCAGTCACAGAGATCAGGTCTGTTGCTCCATAGTGAGCAAGTTGGAGCACTTTCTTGCCCCACCTTCAAGATGATGATGGGGTACCTCTCTTGTCCTCTTCCATGGGACTTTGCCTCTGGACCCCCTCCACAGCCTCTGCTGCCAGTGCTTTGCCAGGCACTGAAGTGGTGAGACAAAGCCAGGAGTGGGCAGTTTCTCTTTTGCTACAATGGTGAAGGAGAGCCTAGGGTGATATTTTCTCCCTGTTGCATTTTCACAGGAAAACTTTTGTCTGTTTAAAAAAAAATGGTGCTCTGCTTCTGCGACCTGGGAAGAGCCAGGGATAAAAGCAGAGAAGTTGCAGCACCAGCTGTTGCACCAGAGGCCTGGCCACTTGCTCACAAGACCCCACTTAGACAGTCTTTCCCGGCATTTTCTTCCTAGGGAGAGTTTGTGGATAAAAAAAGAAGAAAGAAAGAAAAAGAAAATGGCGCTGGGCTTCTGCCTCCTGAGAATCACTAGGGTCCAAGCCCAGACGCTGTGGCACCAGCCGCTGCACCAGGAGAGCCCTGGCCTCTAGCTCTCTAGCCCTCACTCAGTCAGTCACTCACATGCCCACTCACTCACCAGCATGTGCACAACATTTTCCATACACTCACTCACTCACTCACACGGGGCTCACATAGTTCGACTGGCTTGGCCACCATCTTCCTGACCCCCTTAACAGCAATTTTATCTCGTTCGAAAGCTTTGGTTTAAATAAAATGATTTCCCAATTTAAAGCCTAAAGGCAAGAGAAGCAATGCTGTGCAGGTGTGAATCACTAGGAAGTGCTTGTGTTTGACAGTTGTGGATGGGGCTGAATTTGATGACATACAGTAGACCATCATTCTTCCGCAAACAAATATGCTTAAAGAATAAATGCACTAAAGCCATTACTGCAGTGCTTCTCTTTACATAGCAGAAGTCTTTTAGAAAATCTAGTCTTTTAAATTAGATTTCAAACTTTAAAAATTGAATCCACTTAAAAATATTAATTTAAAAATAATATGGGTATATAGATACATTAGTTCTTAGTCATGTACATACAACATATGAATAACTCATCAGTTAAGCTTTCTGTGGTTGTTGAGGATACAGCTGATTTTGAAGCTTCTCTCATACTTTCTCTTTTTTCAAGTTTTCTGTAATGAATGTGCATTAATGTTATAATTAAATTTATATATAATTGTATGCAATCCTATGACATAGTCATATGCAATAATATATAATTTTATGCTTTCTCATGAGTATTACTTATTAAAGCAAGAAGAAAATTAACTTTGGGTGAGAAAGAAAAACCACCTGAAGTTTGTTTAAATAGCAAAGGATCTCACTATTTGAAAAAAAAAATTTCAGTAAATTTCTTAATTAACCAATTAATTCTTTTGAAAGGCAGATTGAAAATAATACTGTGACTCTAGTTTCAAAAAACAGAATATTCTAAGCTGGGTACAGTGGCTCAAGCCTGTAATCCCAGCGTTTTGGAGAGGATTGCCTGAACCCAGGGGTTCAAGACCAGCCTGGGCAGCTTGGTGAGCCCTCTTCTCTACAATAAATAAAAAAATTAGCCGGGCATGGTAGGGTGCATCTATAGTTCCAGCTACTTGGAAGGCTGAGGCGGAAGGATCGCCTGAGCCCAGCGGGTCGAGGCTACAGTGGCCATGAGCATGCCACTGCATGTAGCCTGGGAGACAGAGTGAGACTCCTACTCAAAAAAAAAAAAAAAGAACAGTTATATTCCCAGATCCCTGCCCCAGGCAACAGCCCTTCCTTCCCTCTCGCAGAAGATGAAATATTTATTCTCGGGAGAGGCTATAACAGAGTCTCTCAACTAGAGGACCCTGGGCATAGGAAAGCAAAGGTTCTGTACTGAAAACAGGGATGTTAAGACAAAGTTTACACACTGAATACTGAAATCCTACAGCTCTCTTCCTCCTTAGCTGTGAGGACAATGGCAGTTGGGTGTCTACCCTCCAGGTAAGAGAGTAGAAAATTTTTCTCTGCAGTTTTGATCAACCCAATAGAAAAGTCTCAGTGATGCTGATGTCAGGGACTTCTCAGTGAAACACCTCAGCCAGTGAAGGCCACAGGTAACTGGTCAATTTGTGTCCACAGAGCTTTCAGTCACATAGTGCCTCAGTCTTAAATGTGGGTTCTAGCCGGGCTCGGTGGCTCAGCCTGTAATCCTGCGCCTTTGGGAGGCTGAGGTGAGTGGATTGCCTGAGCCGGCGGGTTCAAGACCCGCCTGGGCAGCGAGACCTCATCTCTACAATAAATCAAAAAATCAGCTGGGCGTGGTAGCGGGAAGGCTGAGGCGGAAGGATCGCCGGAGCCCAGCAGATCGAGGCTGCGGTGGCCGGGAGCGGCCACTGCACTCCAGTCTGGGCGCCAGAGTGAGACTCCAACTCAAAAAAAAAAAAAAATGTGGGTGCCAGCTAAAGGGGCACCAGGCACTTGAGGACATATCTCAAACATAGGAGAAGGTCAAAGAAAATCAAACATACATACACATAACCATACAAACAAAGGAAAGCCACTTGAATGAAAGAGACACTAAGCAGGGGAAAATAAAACACACAGAAGGAAATCATTATTAATATCTTCTGAGAGATAACATATCAATTCTATGAAACAAGAAAAGATGATAGAAAAAGGGGTCATTCAGAGAACAAAATATACAGCTCTTGGAAATTCAGGATATAAAATAAAGAAATAGAAAATTCAATGAGAATTTATGCAATGTAAAAGTGAGGACATAGCTTAGAAATTGGGGGAAGCCACAAAAAAATTAAACAAATAAAAGAAAAGGTAAAAAAACTAAAGAACCAGTCCATGGAGTTTGATATCTGACTAATATAAGTTCTGGAAAAAGTGAGCAGAAAACAAAAGAGAGGAAATTACCCTAAGAAACAATTCAAGAAACTGTTCTAAATGGAAAGAGAATGGCTTTCCAGATTAAAATGCACTTTTAGTGCTCAAGTACAAAGGATCAGAATAGGTCCATATCAAATAATATTCATGAGATTTCAGAAAATAAAGGAGAAGGATAAGAAACTAGAAGTTTCCAGAGAGAAAAACATTGTGTTCAAATAAAGGAACAAGAATTAAAATGACATTGAACTTCTTGAGAACAACACTCTTGATAGTGGACAAATTTCTTCAAATTGTGAAGGGAAATGATTTCCAAACAAGAATTCTATATTCAGTCTAAACTCAATTAAGTGTGAGGGAAAATAAAAACATTTTCAGACCTGTAATGTTTCAGAAAATGTAGCTTTCATGCATCCTTTCTCAGGAAGCTATAGAAAGATGGCTCCCTTTAAAAAAAAATGGACTAGACCAACAAAGAGAAAGTCATGAAAGCCAGGTAGGAAGGGCCTTTACATGGTCTAGAGGCCAAGAGACTCCATGCTGATGGAGAAGGGAGATGCAAGGTCGACAGTGGCCTACTTGGTCAGAATCCTTTGGCGTAGAAGTCTGGAAGAAAATGAAGTAGAGATCTCATCTTATATGTGTGGAAGTGTGTTGAGAGATTTTAAGAAGTGGTAGCAAGTTGAGTTTGAATTAATAACCACTTCCCAGAAAATTAGGCAAGTGGAAAAGCAAGATAATGATTACCTCCAAGGAAAATACAATAGTAGGCAAGAAAGGAAAAATAATTCTATGATATGGTTTAGTTATGAAAAAGTATGCATAAGTTATGATCATGTAAACGCTTCATACTGATCTGCCCAAAGCTAGTAAACCATCATGTTGGAAGGGTAGTGGTACAGGAAGCACATGGACAGCTGGCCCTTATTAGGTCACACTCCCAGCAGAGGTTTCAGAATGTTAGGTCAGGTCTGCTGAGGGTATGGATGTCTGGTGTGCGATCTGGTGCTGCGTGTAAGATGCAAAGAATTGCACAGAAGTTAGAATGGAAAATATAATTTATTTAAAAAGTATATGAGAGAGAGAGAGAGAGAGAGAGAGAGAGAGAGAGAGAGAGAGGAGATTTACCTCCCCAAGGTAGGGAAGGGGCCAAAATCAGGAAACATGACAACAGCCATAACTCAAAGAGCACATGGCCATACCAGAGTCTAGTAAGGCAGTGAAGAATGGCTGCTCATGGTTGAGTCCTTTTAATCCTTCCTTTTGATGGGGGAAGGTCATTAAGGTGATTGGGTGGTGGTCTGCTCCACGTCATCACGAAGGAGCAGGTAAACACAGGTATTGATGTCAGGTGATAGACAGTGGGTTAGTCACAAGATTGTTGCCATGGTGGGGTCTGCCTGTGTCACAAAGGTCACAAAGGGCTGATTAGGTTAACTTGGTTTTATGGGTGGAGATAAATACTTCAAATAGAAAAGGTAATTAGTATAAAACAAGCTGGGAATGGGGGGTTGTAAAACAATTATCAATAGCTACCTCTGAAAAACTGGTTCTGTCCTTGGCTAGTGACTGGAGGGTAAGTTAAGTGAGCTGCTAGAAAGACATGAGATTTAGGCAATGTAAAAATGGCTGCTCACTGGGTATATGAAATTCATGACATGCCCTTTCAGCCCCGAAATAGCCCAACCCCCATCTTCCACAGTAAGGACTCAGGTGATAGAGACTGACTAAAAACAAAAATTCAAAGAAAAGCTTAGAGGTTGGCAAACTATGGCCCACAGCTAGACACTTGTGTTTGTAAATAAAGTTCTGTAGGAACACAGCCATGCCCATTCAGTTACATATTACCTATAGCTCTTTTATGCTGCAGAGCAGAGTTGAGTAACTGCAATAGAGATCACATGGCTCTCAAAGCCTAAGATATTCGCTATTTTGCCCTTTACAGGAAATGTTTGCTGACTCCTTGAGTAGCAAATGAACATCTTTAGAAGAATGGAGTCAAACATCAAAAGAAGAAAAAAATCTGAAAATTTAGCCTTTAAAAAAAAATAAGCCATATAGGACTATTTCATACTTTAAGCAAGGCAATTATAATTACTTTGATAAAAATGAAAGCTAAATAAAAAAAAGAGTGTTAATATGAATTGTCAGAGGCATCACTTTTTTTTTCCAGGATAATGACAAAAGTATGACAAAGCTATCTCCTTTCTTTTTAATGTGTTTCCTCTTTTGATTGCTAGACAACTTTTTTGCTAACAGTCCAATTTGCTCCTTTGAGCCAATCAACTTTCCTCCCTTTGCCTTTTTTTTTTGAGTTGGAGTTCTCACTCTGTCACCTAGACCGGAGTGCAGTGGCATTCTCATGGCCACCGCAGCCTTCCAAGTAGCTGGAACTACAGGCATGCACCACCCCGCCCGACTAATTTTTTGATTTATTGTAGAGATGAGGTTTTGCCAAGTTTCCTAGGCTGGTCTTGAACCTCTCGACTCAGACAATTCTCTCACCTCAGCTTCCCAAAGTGCTGGGATTATAGGCTTGAGCCACTACACCGAACCCTTTTGCCTTTTTTTAATTTTTAGTTTTGGCTAAAAACCGAGGCAAAAAGTCAAACACAAGACTTTACATGACCTTTTTTCTCCACACTGAATGTATCTAAGGAAGACAAGTTGCAGATTTGTAGATTCTCAGGTAAATTCACAACTCCAAGGGGTTAGTGAAACAGATTTTATTTTACTCAACAAAAAGTAATCTCCAATTTTCCTTAAACTTCAACTTATTTTTCTTAAAATGATTCCATCCATTGATCACTGTTGGTGACATACTTCCTTCCTAATGTAATCTTGAAGTGGTACAGCATCCATAATTAATCTGGAAGTAAGATGTCTTAGCCTTTAAACGGATTTCCAATTTAGTAGCACTTTGGGCTTTGTCCCAGCAATCTGAGAGGTCATTTTCTATCCACTGCGTCAAGATAAACAATAAGGACACTTTCCGGAAAATGTGCTTTCCTTAATTCTCGCAATGCCTGATAATTTATTGATATTATACTCTAGATATGATGGCAAATATTTCTATTCTTGTGTCTGGGATGTGAAAAAGGAGCCGTTCTCACTATTATAGTCTCAGGTTAATATGTATGACCTACTCAGCAGAAATTTAAGTTGCAACACTGCCAATGACTGAAGCTTATAGGCCCAGAGGGATTCATGCACTTGAGAGCCTGACACTGAGTCATCTGGCCAGCTCCCTAAGATCCTGCAGGAAGAAGATCCCTTCCAACACCTGCTGTGTGTTCGCTGTTGCAAGGTAATTGTCCGGACATTGACTCTTGCCACTCTATCTGGCTTCTTTCTGCTCTTCCCTCACGGAGCAGCCCCTGGCCAAGGCTGGCCTCTGCGGGATATGCATATTCCCAGTAACCAGTAGAGGGCTGCAGGTAATTGAGCAGCAGAGTTGAGAACAATATGGGCGGCATCCTTACTCCTTGTGATTGTAACTACTGGGGAGCAAGTCGAATAATTAACTTGCTTGACTATAAAACTGCTTACTATACTGTCCCGCAGGGCGGATTCTTTCTTCACTGCCTGGCCACCATTGATGCCTCCTGTAAGTTCTAATAAACCAATGTCTTTACTTGCCGGACCTCTGGATGACTTTGGAATATGTAGAGAACCTTACACGTAAGCTCTCTCAGATTTGTGGCTACCACATTACAGCTGTCCACTTAACCTTCTCTGCCTGGCTATGTCACTTCAGTGTATTAAGTTAGTGTTTACTGAGAACCTACCACATGCTGAGCTCTGCATGAACCCTATGGAAATATCAACCTACCTTCCATGTCTACATGGAAGACAAACTACTTCCATTTATGGGCACGAGGGTATCCTTCATCTTCAGGACCAAGTTAAATTTCAGTGGTGGGAATGTTTGTTCTGTGAGTATTTCGAGAATGTATGGGAGGGTTCAATGCCCATGGGATAGGGAATCCCAAGGGTACAGGAAGAATGGGTGGAAAAAAGACAGCTTTGGGAGTCTGAACTGGGGCAGGGCAAGAGAGAGGAAGAGGAGTACTAAGGTGTAAGCTTTAATAATCTTTTGTTTCTAGAGTTTATGTGTTACGCTTTCCATTTCAGTTTCTTCTCCCCTAAACGGTTCAGGTCTTCATGAGTCTTAAGCCACATCTAAACTTCTGCAGCATTTAGGTCTCATTGCCATGAAAAGATCTCTCAGTTTAACTCTTTATATGCACTACTACTAGATGGATTTTCCTACAGTGTCCTTTGCACATTCCCTGGCCTGCTCGATGAGCCACCGACTCTAAGAAAGTGAACTTCACGAGGTCAGATTCAGAGCTTGTCACTGCTGGGGTCCCAGCATCCAGACTGGCAGCAGGATTCCCACACATCTGCTGCCTACAAGGCAAATGGAACCCTGGCACTTTTGAGCAGGAAGTGAAAGATCAGTTAGTTTGTGCTTCCATTTTGTAAATGAAGTAGCCCTGGTATCATGCAGTAGGAACTCAAGTCCAAGTGATCATACAAGGCCACACAGTTAGTTTGTGGATGGACCAGGTCTCTTGTCCATCCATTCAGAGTCCCTCAAAGTCTCCCATGAATCTTTCTTAATGTTTCACTCTGCCACATGAACCCTCTGCCACTATCTTGCTGTTCCATGGACCTACTAATGTGGGAAGGCCTGCCTACCTTTGCTAAGGCCATTCAACTGGCAGGGACTCAAGTCTAAGTTGAATGCTTTTGAAATGGGTGTTGCCTAGTTCTATCCTCTCAAAGCTGTCCTCCACATTTATGCTCTATCCCTTCTTGAGGAGATACATGTTCTTTTCTTTAAACATTAATTGAGTACTTAGAAAACTAACCAGCAGGCTGGGTGTGGTGGCTTGTATCTATTATCCCAGAGCTTTGGGAGGCCAAGATAGGAGGATCGCTTGAGTCCAGGAGTTCGAGAACTGCCTGTGCAACACATAGTGAGACCTTGTCTCTACAATAAAAAATTTTTAAAATTAGGTGGGTGTGGTGGAACGTGCCTGTGGTTCCAGCTACTCAGAACGCTGAGATGGGAGGATCACTTTGAGCACAGGAATTCAAGGCTGCAGTGAGCTATGATCATGCCATTGCACGCCAGCCTGGGAGACACAGTGAAAACCTGTCTTAAAAAAATAATAACTAGCAGTATTTTAAGTTTTTATTCATGCGTCACATCTCCCCAACTTGATGTTAAACTCCTTTGAGGATGGAGCAGATGTTTTGGACATACAGACTTTCAAGGTTGTGCACATCCTTCAAGTCCATCTGTTCCTAAACATGTATTTCACAGATGAGATCATCAAGGCCCACAGGAGAGAAATGACTTGCCCATGGTCTTTTATAAAAAAGTTGTAAGTTGGACTCGATGGCTCAGCCTGTAATTCCGCGCCTTTGGGAGGCTGAGGTGAGTGGATTGCTTGAGCCCGCGGGTTCGAGACCCGCCTGGGCAACTTGGTGAGACCTCATCTCTACAATAAATCAAAAATCAGCCGGGCATTGTAGTGCGCACCTGTAATTCTGGCTACTCTGAAGGCTGAGGCGGAAGGATCGCCGGAACCCAGTGGGTCGAGGCTGCAGTGGCCGGGAGCGGCCACTGCACTCCAGTCTGGGCGTCGGAGTGAAACTCCAACTCAAAACAAAACAAAACAAAACAAAAACCTTGGGCCTTGGAATAGGCTAGTAGCATACTTGTCAAAAAAACTAGACCCAGTAGCGACAGGATGGCCATTCTGCTTGCGAAGCATTGCAGCTGTGGCTATGCTGATAAAAGACTCAGACAAGTTAACACTAGGACAGGACCTAACTGTCACAGCCACACATGCAATAGAAGCCCTTCTCCGAGGGGCCCCAGCTAAATGAATTTCCAATGCCCGACTCACCCTTTGTCAAGCCTTGCTTCTCAATCCGCCACGCATCAGGTTCCAGCATACTGCCAGCCTAAATCCCGCCACCCTGCTGCCAGCGGGGACCTGCGGCACCCATGACTGTATTGAGCTCACTGAGTTCCTCCAGAAGCCACGCCTGGACCTAATGGACATCCCCTGGCCAGAACCAGACTTAACCCTCTATACGGACGGCAGTAACTTCATGGAAAATGGAACCAGGTATGCGGGGGCAGCAGTGGTAACGCCACAGGACACAATATGGGCCCAACTCTTTCCCCAAGGGACCTCAGGCCAAAAGGCGGAATTAATCACCTTAATTGAAGCCCTAAAAGCAGGCACAGGAAAGACTGTCAACATCTATACTGACAGCAGGTATGCCTTTGCAACTGTGGATGTACATGGGACAATCTACAAGGAAAGGGGGTTGGTTACCACTGAAGGGAAAACTATAAAACATAAGGACGAAATTTTAAACCTCTTGGCGGCAGTTTGGGCCCCATACACTGCCCAGGCCACCAGCAGGGGAACTCAGATGAAGCGGTTGGCAATAGAAAAGTAGATCAGACAGCCAAAGAGGTGGCCTGCTGCCGCACTGCCTGCTTGCTGGCACTTCCTCCCCCAGTACTATGTGAGTCACCGGTTTACACAGAGGCGGATTTCTGTGCAGCACAAAAACTGAATGCAACCACAAATCCAGATGGAGGGATTCAGCTCCAAGACGGGAGGACCTTCCTCCCCCAAGTCCTAGGACGCAAGCTCTTATGGCACCTTCACGAAGGCACTCATCTGGGAAAAACCAACAACTTATAAGAAAGGAGTTCTACTTGCCCCATCTGGACAAGCTGACCCAAGAACTCGTCCAAAGTTGCATACCCTGCCAGCAAACTAACGTCACTAAGGTCAGTGTATCCACTTAAGGGGCCCGACATCAGAGATTAACCCTTGGGAGACATTGGGAAATAGATTTTACAGAGGTAAGGCCAGGGCAATATGGATATAAATACTTGCTAGACACCTTCTCGGGATGGGTCGAGGCATTCCCCATGAAAACTGAAACTGTGTCTGTAACAGTTAAAAAAACTCTTAAATGACATCATCCTGAGATATGGTCTACCTATCTCAATAGGATCAGATAATGGTCTGGCCTTTGTCTCTAAACTCATGAAAGGCATAGCAAAATCTCTGGGGATAAATTGGAAACTACACTGTGCTTCCAATCCAAAGTTCAGGGCAGGTAGAGAGAATGAATTGGACGCTTAAGTTGACCTTAACCAAATTAACCCTAAAGACCGGCGAGGGAATGGGTGACACTCCTTCCCTATGCCTTCCTGAGGGCAAGATGTACCCCCTACATCAAGGGCCTAACCCCCTTTGATATTCTTATTGGGCGGCCCCTGCCGCTACTTCCAACAGTAGGCTTAGAAAAAGTGCCAGAACTGTCTAATCATAATTTACTTCAGTCACTACAGGCTCTTCAAAAAGTACAAAACATGGTGACTGAAACCGTGCGGGCCGCCTTCAAGGAACCAAGTCCGATAAATCCACATCCATTCCAACCTGGAGACCAAGTATGGGTAAAAAGACACAAGACCGAAGCTCTGACCCCAAGATGGAAAGGCTCCCACGTGGTGATCTTAACCACCCCGATGGCAGTAAAGGTCAGCAGCGTCCGTCCCTGGATTCATCATTCACAACTGAAAAAGGCAAATTTCCGCATCAGGACCAGCGAGGAACCACACTCGCCAATGAGATGGAAGGTCATCAAGCCATCCGCTGGAGAAGATCCACTAAAGATAAGACTTTTGTTGGCCCTGGTCTTCTAGTTCTAATTCTCATAGGTCTCTCCCATTGTGAAGCTCATTACTATGCCCCAGAAAAATATTCCTGGGACCTAACAAATGCTGAAACTGGAGCTGTAATCTCCTCCTATTACGGAACTGGGCAACCAGTCTTTAATTTGACCTTTGTAAATTATGGTCTAGTTTAGCATGGGGATGCAGTTCTAGCAATTTAGAAACAGAGAAACAGCTCATGAAATGGAACTTCTATGCTTGCCAGCTGCTGGCCCCGACCGCTGCCATCAGTCACGGCAGTTCCACTGTGCCTCATGGGGCTGTGTAACTATAGCCACCTGGGGAACTAATAAGGACCCCTACATAGGCCTTCATAGACGGAAACTTGTTTCCCCTTGCAATCAATCTAAAACTTGCAACCCACTAAAAATCACTGTTTTGCAATGGGACAAATGGGAAAAACATGGGGATTCGGATTGGACGCCTCGGGAGAGGATCCTGGAATGAGATTCACTATACAAAAAAAGGTTATACCCCATGTCAATACCCCTGTGGGTCCTAACCGTAATTTCTTCCTGCCAATGCCGCGGGCTCCTGAACCCACTCAGAATAAGCCCGAGTCAACCAACTCTACCCAGGTAGCTGTAATTACCCCCAAACCTAGAAAGCCGAATGTTGCTCTCCCCATTGTCCTACCGGGAAGCGAAAGTCATTTCCTTCCTATGTTGTCAGCAGTTCACCAGCTTGCCAATGCTACACGCCTTAACTTGACAAAGGACTGTTGGTTATGCCTAGACCCCCGTTCCCCATATTATGTAGGATTAGCTGTTAATTCCTCAATAGGTAATACTGAGAAGCACATACGCATCCTCAACTATACCACTGCCCAATTCTGGGGATTATGTCCTTGGGGCGAAGATCCTACCCTCACCTTAGGAGATCTCCAAGGCCAAGGAACTTGTCTCCATACTTCATCCTATAATATAGAAAGCTCCCCATACCGAGAAGCCTGCACGGCCTCTACCAGAATAAATGTCTCCCAGTTTAGCACTCTGTATAGTGGGGGGCCTCTATTCGGCTGTTGCACCCCCCACTACCTGGTTTGCCTGCACACGGGGCATAACTCCGTGTGTTGCCACGGAGCTCCTCCAAGACAGCTCAGAACTTTGTATTCTAGTACACATATTGCCCCAGGTATATATTGTTGAAGGACCTGCAGGGCGGGAGCAACTGGAACTCCTAGCCCCTAAACAGGCTAAACGAGTCCCCATACTGGTGCCTCTCCTTGTAGGATTAGGAATTGCAGGATCAACAGCTCTAGGTACAGTCACCCTAACTGTGGGAAGCCAAAATCTTAGAGAACTGAGCATACATGTTAAGACAGATCTCCATAATCTTGAAACCTGCATATCCCAGCTAGAACAACAAGTAGACTCATTCTCTGAAGTAGTACTCCAAAATAGAAGGGGCCTGGACCTCCTCTTCATGAAAGGAGGAGGACTGTACGCGGCACTAGGAGAAACCTGTTGCTTCTATGCCAACAAATCTAGAATAATCCGAGAAACTCTTGCTCTAGTCAGAGAAAATATTAAGAATAGAGAATCAAAAATACAAGCCTCAGAGGACTGGTACCAATCCTTATTTTCCTGGTCTCCCTGGCTCACAACCCTGGTCACAGCCATCACAAGACCTCTGCTCTTAATTCTAATCTGTGTAACCTTAGGGCCATGTATAATTAAAAGCCTTCTAAACTCCATAAAGCACAGGTTAACACCCACAAACTTAATGATACTAAGAACCAAGTCAGGTCTTTATACGAAGAGTCAATGATTTAACTCTAGGAACAACTCAAAGAGGGGAATGTAAAGAGTAATAAATTGTGTGTAACGTAATGAAACTATAACCTCATATATTGTGTGTGCTTAAACTGTGTGCTATGGCCTCTCCCCTAAAATTCTTAGTGTCAAGTAAGGGCACCCTACTTGGAAACCCCAAGTGGCTATGTTAGATAAACTAACCAGTTTTTTTCTGCTCTTGTGAACCCTGCTGGCATGGTGTGATGTGGTGTGATAAACCCCTCTCGAATTCTGGCAGGCTTTTCTCTGTTTGAATTATGGCAGGCTTAGCCCCTCTTAATTTCTGGCGGGCTTTGCTCTGTTTGAAGTTTGGGCGGGCTTTGGCCTATTTAAGGGTGGCCCCTGCCGCAGTTCGGGGCCCTTGTCCTGAGACTTGCAAGTCTGGTTAGCAGTCCTGGTCGGCTGAACCTTGGCTAATAAACCTCTCTCTTGTTAAATTGCGTGCCGGTGCCGTGAATTAAGTGCTCGGACCCTATATCAGGTTCTTTCTGCCTTTTGGCTGTAATGAATAGTGCTGCTGTGAACAGTGGTGTACAAATAGCCCATGGTCTTTTAATGATTTTGTTTTCCTGCCTAGCACAGGGTCATCCACAGAGTAGAAATTCAATGAAAAAAAAATTGATGGTGATGGTAATCTTAGCTGGCCCCTCAGTCTTATTGAGAAGAGAAAGTTTAAAACCATGAAACAAAAAACTATCCTTTCTGTAATTTAGTTTATATGCTGATGCTCTCCAAATGCAATCAATATTTAATCCAAGCACACAACTAGCATGAAAGAATGGATTTTCTTTTTTCATAGTATTTATCTCCTCTCTTGCATCTCTAGTATATAATAGAGAATAAGAAATCTGATTTAGAACTTCCTTTCTTCCTAAAGTAAGGTTGTTCCCTGGGAATCCTTGGTGCATGGTCACATTATGAAACCACGAGGTTTTTAAAACTCCAATGTCAAGGATTTCCTTTGACAAATCTCATTTAACACCTGGCCTGCTGAGCTAGAGAAAGAGAACCATTCAGCAAAAACACTAGAAGCAGCTTTTTCCTTTTCCATTTCCTTATACTCTTTCTATAGATGTGTGTCTTTGAAAAATCCTTTATCCCTATGCAATCCTCTCAAGGTGAGTTCAAGGAGAGAGGCTTTTTTTTTTTTACTGAGAGCATTAAGTTTAGGCAGCATTTTTACCTTATCCCTTCAGCATCAAATCAATTCCTTTGCTGGTTATTATTATTTAGTGTTAGCTATCAAAAATGTGTTTAAATCCTTTTCCTTAGTGAATAGAAAAATCTTCCTCTGCCAGTTGCTCACAATGATTTCTGGGCTTACCAGGAGCTTGTTAAATTTAAAAGCAACTGGGCAAAGACTAATCATCATTTTGTGTATTCCTAGAGCACATTACACTTTCCAAATCGTGCCTTACTTTCAATATTTCTTTTGATTGGGGAAACAATGAAGTCGGAGAAACAAGGCCACGATCATTATTAGACTTGTGCAATGAAGCAGAAACTGAGGCCCGAGGGAAGCAAAGTGTTGAGGGTCACACACAATGGTATGCCTACAGTGGCTAGTCAGAAAAAAATAATTGACTGTGTTTGGGCACCACTAAAAACAGCCTAGAAGCAAGCAGTCAGTGGATGCACTTCCTGCCCTATGTAGAAATGCACCCGTCTAAGCTGACTCTGCCTGGACTTTCCCTGCTAATCAGACCTTACTCTGATCCACACAGAATGTCTTCCTTTAATTCCTGATGCAGCATACCTCTCAATCTCATCTTCCTCTGCTCTGTTTTCTTTTCCTTTTGCTTATTATCAGCTGGCTACTTCTACTCATTCTTTAAAACATATTTTTTTAAAAGTGTCTTATTTTTAATGTTTTAACCAAAACTAACTAAGCATATAAAGTTAGAACAAATAGTCCCTCGAAGATAGGCAGGAATTGTTACCATCTTCCATGCTCTGCCTTTCTATTTTCCCTCCTGAGAAGCATTTTCAATCCTCTAGGTTGATTTAGAAATTTACTTCCGTATTGCCAAATGATGTGGTAACTTACAACGTCAGAATCTATTGACTTACTAATATGGATGATGAGGATTTAGCTTTCACTCGCCTCCCCACCACCCACAAGCACCCTTCATCCATCCTTCTAAAATAGGTAGGTTGTAATTTTGGTTAGCTCACTCTTTATCTTTTATGTGATTAAGACCACATTTACAGCTGTCATATCATTTCCTATGATGATGTCTCCTTTCTTGCAGTTTCTCTTTTTTTTGGAGTTTTATTTACTTATTTAAAATTTCTTTCCCTCTGGTGATTGTGCTTATGTATCTTCCTTCAATCCTTGATCTATATATAATGAGAAAGAAAAGCAGGCCTTGAGATCTGGGAGCTGACTGGACATTCACAGCCAGTCCACGTGCTCTTCTGTTGAGCACAAGTCATTTCACAGAACACAACATCATGCAAGGTCATTCTGTGACCCTCAGGATTGGTAAGGTCACTCCAGAGTCATGTCTTTTCACAGAAAAATGAAAATTGTCCAGCACACAAAAATGATCCAACATGTACCTTCCTAGCCTAATACATGTGACTTCTACTTACCAATTATTGCTTGGGTCCTGCTTCTTTCTACTTTCTATTAATAGATAAAAATATTAAGATATCCAGTCACAGAATTGCCACCTACTTTCTGACAGCATTCAATCCAGAGAAAACCCCTGCTTCTTTGAACTCTTTCCTAAATCACCTAATACAAATCTAATAGGAATTTCTAGACTCCTCTTTCTAGCACTTACTGAGATGTTCCCATGATTCTCCATGGTGTGTGATCTTCCTTGCAGCAATGAGGGAATAAACCCAAATTTGTTCTTCTACAGGCAGGTTCCTGGTGATCAGTGGGTGCAATGTATCTATGGAGTGGAGGATCCATCAGTATTCGTCTGGAACCCTACTACCTTGGACAGGAACCCTCAGCTCATTAATTTTAGTGTGCTTATCTGAGACACTTTATATCTCTAGCTATTTGAAGTACCACACTGCCCAGGGCTAGAAGAAGTTCATGCTGAACTGAGCTCCAATATTTTCTGGAGGCTCTTCCTCTTTGAGTGTTTTACTCTCCCTTCTTCTCTCCTTCCCTTTTTCCTTCCTTCTTCCTTTCTGTATTTGTTGTTGGGTTTTTCCTGTCCTGAGAAAAATGTTTCCAATGGCTTTCTGGTTATCTGATCCGATTTTTATTGTTCTTTGGTGAAATTGTTTTCTAGCTTACTATGGACTAGTCTAGTGTCTTAAGTGCTTTTTATCTCTAAAAAGAAAAAAAAAGTCTGTAGGGAGATAATGGGCATAAACCAGATTTGTCCATTCTTAAACCAGCTCAGAGGCCGAGGAGTTCCGATCTTCTATGACCAACATTCTTTAGATCAGCTTGAACTTTGGTAAATATTTAAACCCTCATGAGAACTTTTTCATCAGTCTTGTCTTTCTATCCCTGAAGATTAGATTAGTCTTCTTGGAATCAGAAAGTGTTGTCTGACCTCTGTTTTGGTTTTGACCAAGTTCTAAAGACAGGAGGTTGCACGAGTGTCATCCTTTGGGAATACTGGTTGCTTGCTCATGGTGTCTGATCAGTCTAAAGCTATGGTATTTCCTGTGGGACAAACACCAGAACAAAATTTATGATTTAAAGTTCCTAAATGTTCAACATTATTTTTATGAGTTAAAAGGATCATCGTTGCTTTTATAACTTCTTTAAAATATATACCTATACACACGTACATATAATCATATTCAACTAAATGAAAAGGTAAGAGTGAAAGGACAAAAGATGGAGTCGATATAGCCAAAGAACAGTCATTTTAACACTGCCTAGTTCTTTCAGGTTTTTCTAGCAGTTCACTTAAACTTACCTTCTAATTATTAGCCAAGGACAGAACCAGTTTCCCAGAGATAGCTATTGGTAATTGTCTTACAACATTCCCCCCAGCCTACTTTGAACTGTTTACTTTTCTATTGCACGTTTGCCTTTCAGGCATAAAGAACCAAGATGACCTAACGTGTTGTAATCAGCCCTTTGTGACCTATGTGACACAGACAGACCCCATCACATAAAGCAGCTCTTTGTGACCTACTGACACAAACAGTCCCCATCACCATGGCAACATCTATCTGACTGGCCCACCTATCTGCCTTTAGTCCTTCACCGTAACTTCAGTACCTGTGCTTGCTTGCCCCTTCATGATGACCTAAAACAGACCACCATCTAATTACCTTAATGACCTGCCGCCACCAAAGGAAAGGTTTAAAAGACATTCAGCCGCGGCCATTGCTTTTGTTAAACTCTGGTCTGGCCGTGTGACTCTTTGAGCTATGGCCAGTTCATGCTTTTCCCTAAGCTTTGGACTCCTCCCCTATCTTGGGGAGGTGAATCTCCCCTCTCTCTCTCTAATCTACTTTTTAAATAAATGATATTTTCCAATCTAATTTCTGTGCAATTCTTTGCTTCTTACCCCTGGCACTAGCTCGGCATGACGGCCCACTGACCTAACAGTCCTCACAACCTAACAAATAGATTTTTAAAGAATTAAATTTTGTGAAATTCTTAAATGCTGTATGTCAGAAGGATTCATTATGTTAGCAAAAATTATAATTTCTCAATCATTAACTACTTTTAAGACCTTAGATACATGGTGAAGTTAATGAATTAATAATTTTTAACATGTAGATAATGTATAAGAATAGAACACACAAAATAAATACTGGTCACAAAACACAATTTCAACTTACCCTCATTTCTTAGAATGGCAGGCAATACATTAACAAAACATGCAAATACTTTTAGATGATATGATTTGTGTGCTTACTTTTGTCACCTCAAATATGTTATAATGATATAAAATTAGTGTTCCTAAAGAGAAGAAATTTCTTAACAGTTCTTTGTTTTTTATCTTCTAGTGTTCTCTCATGTCTGGCTAAGAGAAGTAAGCTACTTAAAATAAATATGACAATATACAAAAGTGACTATACTAGATACAATAATTACAGTGCATATAAATATACAAGAATAAATATACAAGATAATGAATTTGGTTTGTGGCTTGATTATTTTAATAGTTGTTATAGTTAATCAAGATGGTAAAGTTAGTGTAATATATACAGTTTTACATAATATACTGATAAATTATATTTTAGAGCTATGATGAAAAGCTTTACATTTCTTATTAATATGTATATGTGCATATATATAAACATATATATTAAAATTAATATATTGCAAATTGTACGAATAAAGTACAAAATGCATACGATTAAATTTTGTCTTTTATCTGTAAAATGATTAAATTATTCTGTGCCCTCAAAAAGCAAAAGTTCCTTTTTGTTGCCATCATATTCTGTTAATTCTATTTTTTTAAAAATTGAATTTAAAATTTAAAATTTGTCACCCAGGCTGGAATGCAGTAGCATGATTACAGTTATCGCAGCCTCGACCCACTGGGCTAGGACGATCCTTCCAAGTAGCTGGGACTACAGGAGTGCACCACTATTCTCAGTTGATTTTTGATTTATTGTAGAGACAAATGCTTCACCATGTAGACCAGGCTGGTCTTGAATTCCTAGGCTCAGGCAGTCCTCTTGCCACGGGCTCCATAAGTGCGGGGATTACAGGTGTAAGCCACCACACCTGGCTTGCTAATTCTTTTTGACATATTCTTTTTTTTTTTTTGTTTGTTTTTTTTGAGTTGGAGTCTCACTCTGTCGCCCAGACTGGAGTGCAGTGGCCACTCCCGGCCACCGCAGCCTCGACCTCCGGCGATCCTTCCGCCTCAGCCATCCGAGTAGCTGGAACTACAGGCGCGCGCTACCACACCCGGCTCATTTTTTGATTTATTGTAGAGATGAGGTCTCGCCAAGTTGCCCAGGCGGGTCTCGAACCTGCGGGCTCAGGCAATCCACTCACCTCAGCCTCCCAAAGCGAGGGATTACAGGCTGAGCCACCACATCTTTCTTATTAGTACATGATCTTCGCCCAACCGACCAAGCACATCAGACTTGACTACCTTACAGGCTGGAATGTGGATCTGCAAGTGCACGAAATCACAGAAACAATAGGGAATTACCCCCAACACAGACATGATGTTCTAAGAAAAGCCCAAATTTAGTTAGGCTATAGCTTTATTATTTAGAATGTCCTTGTGACCTTAGAAGATTGAGAGATGCTAATCAACACTTGTGACCCTAACCTGCAGCCCACTGATTTTAGCTCATGATTTGCTTAGTAGTCATTGTAAAAGTCTATAAAATTTCTAGTCAAAGGGAAGCACACATTTTTTTCTCTTAAGACACCAGTGCCCTTTGGGCATGTCTCTTCCAAATAAATTCTGTCTTAAACTACATTTGGCACTTGGGACTCACTCTGAAATGCTATTCTGTGGCGAAATCAAAGAACCTGTGGAAAAACACACTGTACGCCACCCGGCATCAATGCTAAATGGAAATTCCCATTCATCTTGTTAATAATACTTTGTATTTTTGGGTGAATCGCAATACTTTAATTTGGGGGCTTGTATCCTGAAGGTTAATACAACATTTCTGAGATTGGCCACAGGTCAATTCCCAACCTATTTCCTTGTTTATTCCCAGTTTGCTGAGTAGTTTTGACTACCGACTGTGACCAATTCTTTATGTATTTCCATTAATTTGAAAACAGGCCTCTAACACTCAGAGACATAGTCATATTCCAGGAATCATCTCACTAGGCAGGCCATTGATTCACAAGTCAAGCCAGGTTCTAACTAATGTTAATACTGCAGCTTTTTTTGTTGCCATTTAATGCTGCCTCAATATCACAGAGAAAAATCCCATGTTAACGCTGGGTTTGTGTTTAAATGTGTGCATGTATGTACATGTATTGAGATGGTGGTGAAGAGTTATACAGACAAAGAAAGTATAAGAACAACTAATTCAGCCGGGCTTGGTGGCTCAGCCTGTAATCCCAGCATTTCGGGAGGATGAGGTGGGTTGATTGCCTGAGCCCTCAGGTTCAAGACCAGCCCGGGCAACTTGTTGAGACCTTGTCTCTACAATTAAAAAAAAAAAAAAAGAAAAAGAAAAAGAAAAAAATTTGCTGGGTATGGTAGTGTGTGCCTGTAGTTCTGGCTACTTGAAAGGCTGAGGCGGAAGGATCTCAGGAGCCCAGCTGGCCAATGCTGGGGTGGCTGTGAGCATGCCACTGCACTCCAGCCTGGATAACGGAGTGAGACTCCAACTCAGAAAGAAAAAAGAACAATGAATTCAAAGTTCAGTTAGCAGATTTTGGTCATTTTTTAAAGAAGCATTTTTTGTTAATCATAGTGGTTATACAATTGTGCTCCCTCCAAAAAAAAAAAAAAAAAATCTACTCACACCATCATTTAACACTGGGAAAAGTTTTACATATGCAAATTAAAAATAAAAATTTGCCAGTGTAGATGGCTCAGGCAATGATAGCCATCTGCTACTTGTTAGCCCAACATGTTTCATCTGTTGCATGGTTCAGATTAACTAATGATAGAACCCTAGCGTACAAAGTTGCTGAGACAAGATAACTAGATGCTGGGGTACAGGCGGAGGGATGGAAACAAGGTGAATCGTTTTCTCTGGTCCCTCATTTTAGTGTTTGGCCTGCATGGCCTGGGAGCTTGCAGTACCGTCAGCTCCCCTGTCTGGCTCACCCTCAGGTGAGGCAGAATCTTCCCAGGGTCCCCAGTGAAGAGGCCTATAAAAGGCTGAGTAATACCAGTGACTAACCTGAGCTCGGTAGCTTTTTTCTTCTCCCTTCTCCAGGTGTAAAGCACTAATTTCCTTTTTTGTTTGGATCCCGTTTTTTGTTACCTAAGTTTGTGCTAGTGGCTTCAACATCTTGCTAACTCTAGCATCCAAGTTCATCACTGCAAACACTTGAAATCACATATTTTCATCAGTGAAAACCAATCAGTTTTAACCTATCCTGGACTTCAAGCGAAACGTAAAATTTGCAGAAACTGGTATTTTCTATATTGTCTCCACAATTAGTTTGGATATAGAAATTGGGTTAAAAACAAAAAATTGTAACAGTTGTGTCCTGATCTGGACATATGTATACATTGCAGAATGGTTAAATCAAACTACTTAATACATTGCATCACAGTTTATAATTTACATAGTTCTTTTATTGTAGGAGATCCCATATATATTATATATATACACGAAAAGAGTTTCATTCCAAGAGCATGTTCATATGTTCAATTTGTTCTTAAGTCCAACAAAATTAGCCTAGGTGCCCAACTAAACAATCGGCTATATAGTACTGTATATAATAGGTTTATAATATATTACTGTAATAAGTTTGTAGTACAGTACCTTGCATGCATGTGACAATGTACGCCAAACATGTGAACTAACTTATGTTATCAGACATGTGAACCCATGTTTGCATCTTTGAAAGTTCGCAACTTGAAGTTGCCAGTGTAGGGAACTTACTGTACTGTGAACTCCCCTATTCGAATTGAGTGTTGGATTGGAATTAGGCTGGCCATTTAATACCCAGCTGTAGTTTTTTGCACATCATGGAGATATCTAAATACTGGATTATTTCAAATCCTCATATCTGTGGGACTCCATACCATCATAATACTTAAGTTCCAGAATCTATATTCATATAAATATAAAATCTGACTGTACTGGTCAATTTTGTAAAAAGAAGCTTAAAAAGGCACTAAAAGCACACCAAAGCCACTGCTTCACAAAAGCCATTTTAAGTAATAATTCTCCTTTGTGTAGCCACAAAAATAATATCTTCATAGGCATAAACCTCAGAATGCTGCTGGAAAATGGTCTCTGAACTTCAGCAATTGATGATCCTCAGGGACAGAAAAACACCCCACGCTGACACATTTATCACCTGCATTTAGAGGCAGGATAGTGCCAGGGAATGACATTGCAAAGAGGTGAGCTTGAATGCCAGGTTGAGTGATGGATCTGACATAAAAGACTGAAATGGGAGACCTAATTGCAATGGGAAACGAACAACTGCATTAATCAATCTGCAGTAGAAATTTAGTGTTGTAGTCATTGTCCACATACAAGTTAGAAAGAGAAAGAGTTGTGGCCCATACCTGTAGAATGAATGCATTATTTAAAATCTGATTACCATTCTTAAATGATAGCATAAAGAAAGTGGACATAAATTCTCATCTTTGAAATTTGGATTTAATTTTCATATCCCTGACCTTCACCCTGGGAATGAAAATAGAGGGAGCTTTTAAAATAATTAAAACATTTTCTATAGATTTGCTTTCTTTCTTGAAAGAACTATCAATAATATTTTAGGGTTGGAATTTTCACAGGAATAGAGCAGGTCATCAGCTTGGTTTTCTGTAGAGCTGAGTGTCTTCTCTATCATGTAATAGAGAGCTGGGCTCTGACTTCTAAAAGTGGAGGTGAAAACCATTCTGTACAATGACTTTTTAAAAACTAGAAACATTTTTATCTTAGTTAAACTTTTTTCTTGTTTTTTCTCTACTTTTAATTTTAGCTTAAGTATCATATTTTATCCCCTTAAATATTTAAACCAAATATATCAAAATATCATATTGCATTTATGTTGTATTAAAAAATCTAGGATGTTAAATTAATTTAGATTTATTAAACATGACATACTTTTTCTACTGATTGAGAAGATAAATTCATTTATATTCTGCATGTAACACTAAAAATAAATTCTGATTTTAATGTGTGCTGCAATTTTCATTAATGTCATCTGAATTTTCGTTATTATTAAAGAAGCTATATTTTTAAAATGTGGTTTGTCATCAAAGAAAGAAAAATAACATGCCTTAAAATATTTATGTGAAAGTGGGGTCATCATCAGTGGATGTTTCCATTGATGACATCATAGGTGTGTACAAAGAAAATATCTGCTTCCTCATTACTGGCTTCCTAAAAAGTGATTATCTCTGGTGTGCCTCATCCTATCAGGAGGTGAGAGGCCAAGCTGAGAAGTCCAGCCAGCAAACATCAAGACTGCCTGGCCTGTGGAAGGTGTCCCATGAGCCACGTGGCAGCCATCAGTATGACTGGTTATTTCCAGGATACCAGTGTGTGTTGAGAGAAGTTCTATTCTGTTGACCCTGCCTTCACAAAGAGAGGGAATTTAATTTATCATTTTGCTTCTTGGACACAGGAGAAAAGGAATGAGTGGAAGTGGGAGGATTGAACATGCATAGAGGTTTTATGAGTTAGGGTGAATCAGGGTGGGAGTAAAAACAACCATAAGTTGGCATTTATTGACTGTACTCCAGTTGAGGACTGTTTAAAATCTTCTGTTTCACCTTGGGGTAAGAATCTGTTTTAAAAACTCTCAACAGGACTGTATCTGTGGATATGTTACAGTGACTTGTAGTCTTGTCATTCAGGTCACGTCTTATGCAGAGAACAAACTCGTTCTGCTCCTGAAAGCACAATTTTGGGTCAGCATCCTCCTCCTGTCTTCCCACTCTTCAGTTCCCTCAACTTTTCTCAGAAAAGATTCACTGTCTTTTTTCCAAATCCTTCCATGATGGTCCTTTAACTGCAGCTTTGCGTGGGCACTATGACTTCTAAGGACTGGGGGACAACTGATATTCCTCAAAGTACTGAGTTAACAGGGTCCTATTAGGGTCCTGGGGTGAAAAACCTGTTCCTGTGGAAGGTTGGGGTGATCAGAGGGAGACAGATCTGCTAGAGAGGGATCCCATCACCTTGAGCTCAGTTGTTTTCTCTTGTGTACCCGAAATTCAATTTACAATGCGGGCTTTTCTTTCTTCTTCTTAGTCTGCTTTTTCTTATCTATTTCTTTTTTGCAGAACATGATATTTTAATCTGTACTTATTAAAAAAAGTCAAAGTAAAATGAACAGGAAGTTTAAAAACAGGTTCCCTGCCAACCTTAAGCATATAGTGGTTGTACAAGAAATATTTGCTAAATTTAATTGAATTGTGGCTTATGAGTCACTTCTCTCTTTACCATAAAAGTCTTGGTGGAAAGGTTTTGCAGTTACCTCAAATGAACTCACACTGCTGGATTCTTTTGAAAAAGAAGCAGGGAAAATGATTACAACATTTTTCAAAAAGTAGATGATTATTAGGTAGCACATAATCTAAATGTGTCCATAGAATATTCAGAACCAAATTAATTATTAGTGTAACTTCTCCCACATAATTTAATTTAGTAGTCTTACATTATCTTAAAGAAGGTGCTATGGTTTGAATGTCCCCCACATTTTAAAACAATCTCCAAATTCATATGTTGAAAGTATTTGGGGGGACTTTGGGAGGCAATTGGAATTAGACAAAGTCATCAAAGTGGGGCTCCTATCATGGGACTGGTGACTATAAAAAGAGGAAGAGAGACCTGAGCTGACATGCGTGTTCTTGCCTTTTTGCCACGTGGTAACTTCTCACCATGTTATGACAGCAAGAGGGCCCTCACCAGAAGTAGCCCCTGGACCTTGGACTTTCCAGCCTCCAGAATCATGAACCATATAAACTTCTTTTTTTTCTTTATATATTACCCAGTCTCAGGTATTCTGTTATAGCAACAGAAAACAAACTAAAACAAAGGGCATATGCATATTTGTTAAAAACAGTTGCCTTGGGATAAGATGTTTATAAATTTGTGTCAGGAGAAGAAGACCCAACAGAGCACACAGCATAAACTGAAAACAGCCACTTAGTTAGTGGCATTCAGTTGGCCATGGATGTCACCCACTCTAAGAGCTATGAGGGACATACAATTATGAGTGAGATTGATCATCTGCTTTTCTTTATTGACTTGCATTTTTTTTCTATTATGGCTGTTCAAACATAGTTTCGTGATTTTATTTTCTTCTTTAGAAAAATAAGGCTGAACTATTATTTAGCAACCAAAAAAAAAGAGCTATGAAGCCAGGAAAAGACATGGAGGAAACTTAGATGCATGGTGTGAAGTGAAAGAAGCTAGTCTGAAAAGGATATATACATATGATTCCAACTATATGACATTCTGGAAAAGGCAAAACTGTTGAGATAGTATAAAGATCAGTACATAGTTGCCAGGTGAATAGGTGAGCACAGAGGATTTTTAGGGCAGTGAAACCACTCTGTATGATACTATAATGGTGGATCATGTCACCATACATTTGTCCAAACCCATAGAATGGACAATTCCAAGAGATTACAACAAATATACTATGAGTGGCAAGTATGTGACACCAAAAATAACTATGATGTGGTAAGATGTTAATAATAGAGAATACTCTGCATGCATGTGGGGAGGGGTATAGGGGTATATGGGACCCCTCTGCTCAATTTTTCTGTAAACCTAAAACTTCCCTAAAATATAAAGTCAATTAATTAAAACATTTAAAAAGACTATAAAGTTAAACCTTCAAATAATTAAACCACATGATAGTAAGTTATTTGCAAGGCCAGGCCATTTCATTTTACATTAATAACATGACTACATTTGTATCATGTATTACTATTAATTTGATATTAATTAATTTTAATTCATTAACCTTAATATTTAAAAAAGAATGAAAATATTTTACATGTTTTAGGGTCTGATTATTATGACTAATAGAAAAATCTATTACAACTTTGAGTATTTAAAAAACAGTAATTAGGCGAGTAGGTGAATTAATTTATGCATGTGATTTGTTTGACTTTTTTCCCTCTCTACTTTCTATTGTACTTCCCATAATTTACCAGGATTTTAAACCAAAGTCTTTCCATGTGTAGGGAGCTCAGACTGCCACTACACCAGGGTTCCAGACAGCCTGGAGACTGCTACTTGTTCAAAGCTTATGAGAATTGTAGGATCAATGGGAGAGATGGAGGAAAGGGAGAGAGAAAAGAAGAATCTTATCAGAGACTGACATGGTCTTTTTTTCAAAGTATCAAATAAATATACAGTTGACTCTTGAACAACATGGGTTTAAACAGCGAGGGTCCATTTATACATGGATTTTCTGTTTCCTCTGCTACCCCTGAGACCACAAGACTAAGCCCTCCTCTTTCTGCTTCTCCTCGGCCTATTCAACATGAAGACAATGTGTATAAAGATCTTTATGATGATCCACCTCCACTTAATGAGTAATAAGCATATTTTTTCTTCCTTATGATTTTTAAAATATCAGTTTCCTTTCTCTAGCTTACTTTATTGTAAGGATACAGTATATCGTACACATAGCATACAAAATATGTGTTAATCAACTGTTTATGTGCTCCTTAAAGCTTCTGGTCAAAGTAGGCTATTAACAAGTTTTTGAAGAGTCAAAAATTATGCTTGAATTTTTGACAGTACAGGCAATCAGCACCCGTAATACCTGTGTTGTTCAAGGGTCAGTTATACTATGCCTATCTCCCAGGGTCTTTTATCTTTCACAAAATAAGTTCAAGGGTCAGCTATACTATGCCTATCTGCCAGTGTCTTTTATTTTTCACAAAACAAATACAGGCACTAAATAAACCACCAAACACAGAAAGATACACCCTGTAATCCTGGGTCTACCACTCACTTGCTGTATGACTTGGGAAATGTCACTTTAAATTCTTAGAGTTCTTTCCTCTCATATTAAGTAGTTACTTACTTGTAAGGTTAGGGTTAGTGACAATACAGTACCAGGAATTTGCTTCATACTTAGATGACATTCAACATACATTGTCCTTCATTGTCCCCGTTTAGTTATATAGGAGAAACTGAAGGACAGTATACTAAATAAAGTTGACACTAGTGACAAAGGAGAATGGAATATGGTTCACTTCTGATTTACAACTTAGCTTTAATCCTTGGAGTTTGTGCTTTGAATGCTAATTCCTCATGGACAATTAAGATGGGGTAATAGTTTGATAACAAATTTACCTGAGATAAGTTGTGCAAATTATGAATTAAAAATTATTAAAGGTTTTATTTTAAAAGATTAATGCTCTTTGATAAATATACTTTATTGTTTTTAACAACTATATTTAAAAGCAGGAAAAAAAAATCTTTCTTGTATCACAGAGTCTATCTTAGCACCAGAACATGGAGGTGTCACATTCAAAATCTAGCCACACTTGCTGCCAGAAAACATTACAGTCACATGAAATATCTGTTGTAAACATTTAACGCTTTTTTATAGCAGGGTTATTCACACTCTATAGATTTTTAAGAGATGAATAATTTTTTCAAGCAAACATTTATTTTTCTATAGCTGCTCTATTCTTCCTTCAAACTGCTATAGAAAAGTCTGTGGGGAGGGCAGTTTTCCCAGACATGGCCATAATGCTACTGGGGGGATGTTCAAAGCCCAAATTATTGGACTACATCTGCTTCTTTTGTCTATCCTCTTATTGTGTTTTTCTATTTTGTTCTTTAGAGTATTCAAACAAAGACTGGCCTGATTTCTTTTCATCCAATTTGTTAACCTTCAAGCTCTCTGACATTTAAATTCTAGGTTATTAGCAAGATTAGTAAAGGGTCTTTGTAGCTCAAGCTCTTTTCCCCAAGACAGTCCATGTTCTCCTTCCCAGTACTCTAAGATGAAGTGGCAATGAGTAACAGTTAGTCTTTGTGCTAGAAATGGGCACAATTTGATGTCACAAACCAGAAAAAGAAGGGCAGATTCCACCTGGGAAGCCCTCATTAGACTCATTACTACATTGAGCAATAACAACTCTCTTCTTACCTCCATTAAAGTCTTATGTGATAAAAGCTGTGGAGAAGCTGTTTAAACAGCAAAGAAATGTACAAATATAATGTATCATCATATTTATGTGATGCAGGTTAAAAATAATACAGTCAATTTTCATAATTTGCAGTAGTTATGTTTTGTATAGCTGCTGAAAACATTGAATTAGTGACTATTGAATCATTGCTCCCAAAGAAAATACAGGGTTAGGTTCCTGCAAGTCTCTGGTCATAACATTTCATCAACCAATGTATTATCTTGTTTTATGTGTATTTTTGTATAAAGACACTTTTTCTTACATGCATTGTTGATTCATTGACATAGAACTCATATCTAACAGCACAGTAACTCAAGCCTAAAGAAAGTTTATCTAACACACATATTTTCTCCATACAGCACATCATACACAACAACCAGCACTGCAGTACTCCACTTAGTGGCCATTTTTAACAGTGAAATTATCGGTAAAAAAACACAAGAATGCAAAAAACATGGCACTAAATAGACTACAACAATGACACTTGTTTATAGTGTAATAGTTGAAACAAAAAGGCAGACCCTGTGTGACTGCAGCTGAGAACATACATATTAGTGACACATTTTTTGCTCTATTGTGCATGTCTGCAAATGACCACAAAAGCACCACAAGTACTCCTTCTGGGTTTTAGATAAATTTTAGTGATTAGGTAAATTCACAAATATGAAATCTATAGTAATGATGATTGACCATATGTACATAAGACATTTAAACTTTTCCATGTCTTCTGGAATATTTCTGAAATCTTAGTTTTCAAATATTTATTTCAGAACTATTTGGCATGTGAATGCATATGTGTATCAAAGATAAGTGAGCTGAAGATTTGGAATGTAAATAGGTTCCCTGCTTTTGATAATCTGGTTTAACAGAATATTAAAAATGCAATTAAAACAGAATTTTTTATCTATCACCACATTTTAATGATAAGTGCTTTTTTTGGTTTGCTTTTGTAAGTTAAAAATAATTTAATTTTGAACCAGGCACAGTGTTTTACGCCTGTAATCCCTGCACTTTGGGAAGCGGAGGCGAGAAGATTACCTGAGTCCAGGGGTTCGAGACCAGCCTGGGCAACTTGGTGAGACCTAGTCTCTATAATAAACTTAAAAATTAACTGGGTGTGTGGCACAAGCCTGTAGTCCCAGCTACTCAGGAGGCTGAGTTGGAAGGATCACCTGAGCCCAGCAGGCTGAGGCTGATGTAGCCATGAGGGTGCCGCTGCACTCCAGCCTGGGTGACAGAGTGAGACTCAGACACAAAAACAAAACAAAACAAAATAAGATAAAATAAAATAAATAACAACACTGATAATTTAATTTCAGAAAACAAGGTAGAGAGATGATGGTACCAATTTGTTTTTAATCAAAAATGCTCTAAATTTTTCATTGTTTATTTGAGACTTCTTTTTTATTAGTTACCTGGTATTGGGTTAGTCCTTCCTCTATTTGTATAATAGTTAAAGATTAGCTGTAATGACATGCCTAAAATGCACCGCACACTTACTATACACTAGGCACTGTGATAAGCACTTTACATTCATGATACCATTTGTCATCTGCACAACAAAGCTACTATGACATTGGCATTACTATTATTCACATTTTACGGTTAAGAAATAGAAACTCAGGTGCGTAAGAAACCTGTTCAAACTACTTTATCAGATGGAACAGCTGGAATTCCAGGCATTTGCACACAGGATCTGGTGCCGAGTCTAACCCTTAATGCACAAATTCCTTTTTCCAGCCTGAGGTTTATGAAAAGATTTGTTCTTGCAGTTGTTTTATCCAGACAGTGCTAGCATGTTTTTTTATTTGGATGCTGTAATTATTAATTGCACATTAAAGACACATTTGAGTGACAAGCAAAGATGATTATGATATTGACAGTATGTTATATTGAAAACGTCATTGAAGTACCAGCTATGTGACCTTGGTCCAGTCTTATAACCTTTGTGGGCCTTGTTTTACTCAGCTGTACCATGACAAGCTTTCAGTAAATTATTTCTTAGGGTTTTCTATGATTCTATAATGGTTATAATAATAATAAAACCCAATACATTTCTAAGAACAAAAGTTAATGCAGTTAAAAAAAATGAGAAGCCAACCTTGGACTATAATTCACCAGGCAGGTTCTTTTAAAATAGATTTCCTTCAGCCTTGAGAAGATGTTGAACATTCGGACTATGTTATGTTTTCTTTAGGATATAAAAAGTTGGACATAATTTCTTGTCTTCAGTCTTAATATTATTTCTCACCTATCACTTAAATAAGCTTTCTCATCAGTGTTGTCCTTATAGTAAAACCCAAAGGCAACTGACCAGAAATTTCAATTAACTGTTTGCCATTTGTTCATTCATCAATTTCACTGCGTTCTACTCTTAGGAGGTGGAGATAAATGACAAGGCAATGAGCTGCTGCCAGGATTGCTCCTGGAAAGCTGTAGAGGCAGTTTAATCTACCACATTTTCTTTATCTCCATTTATAGAAAGGTATTGTATTAATCATTCTTTTCAAAAATGACTCTAAAAGAACCACAAAATTCCAAGCTGTAGATAAATATTTAATCCCTTATATTTCCTGATCTCTGCTGGCGAGGGTAAGAAAGTAAAGAGTGAATGGGGGTGGAATTGGGGACAATCACTGCAGGGTCCCCTCCTTGTCTACCACCCTCCACCGGGGTCACGGGCACCAGCCTCTTGGAGATACTGACTAAATATCATCCCGTGAATAAATGACTTCATAGGGCAGTGGGGACTAGATCATCTTTTACTTTTGTAACTTTGTCTAATTGAAATTTTTACAGAGGCAATTGTAGAATCACAGGCAGTTGTAAGAAATAATAAAGAGTGATCCTGTGTGTATTTTTCCCAGTTTCCTCCAGTAGAAACACTTTAAAAATCTATAGTATAATATCACAATCAGGATATTGACATGGATACAACCCATTGACCTTATTCAGATTTTGTACTCATTTGTGTGTGTGTGTATGTGTGAAGGAAACCAAGAGCACAAGCTGACAGAGTCCTTGTGTTCTTTGTTTTATGTTCAAGAAACTAAGCCTTTGTCTCCTCTGGCCTTTTGGTTGCATTTCTGTGGATAGCCAAGCTGTGCCAAGTCTGGCCCGGAACCTACTCATCCTAAGTGATTACCTTGCTTAGCATAGATGTTAAGATATGCATAGTTTAGTCATTGATACTTACCCTGCTTGTGTGATTTAACTCAGTCGTTAACATATCCTGCTTGTATGGTTTCGCCTTCCTTTGTGAGATTTTTGTCCTATGTAAGAGGCATGTGATGAAATAAATTTGCTCTCTCTCGCTCCTTGCTACCTGAGAGGGAGTCCTCCTAATCCCGCTGTTTCTCTGTCTCCTTCTTTTCTCATTCTCTTTCCCCAACTCAGGCCCTGATCAGCGGAGGCTGGACCCTCACATGTGTGTATTTAATTTTGCACAATTTTATCACCTGTGTAGGTTTGGGCATCCACTGCCACAGTCAAGATGATGAACAATTCCCACTGCACAAGAATTCCATGTGTTGCCCTTTGATTACAACCACACCATTGCCTGAGCCCACGGGCTGGTTCGAGACCAACCTGGGCAATTTGGCAAGACCTCGTCTCCACAGTAAAATAAAAAATTAGCCGGGCATGGTAGTACACGCCTATAGTTATGGCTACTTGGAAGACTGAGGTGGAAGCCTGAGGCAGGTCAACACTGGGGTGGTTGTGAGTGTGCCACGGCACTCCAACCTGAGTGACAGAGTGAGACTCCAACTCAAAAAAAAAAACCCCCAACAAATTCTGATTACAACCACACCTCTCTTCCTTCCTCCTCCCTTCTGCCCTAGTCACTAAACCCTGGCAATCGTTAATCTGTCCTCCATTTATAACATTTTGTCATTTCAGAAATATTATGCAAGCAGAATCATTAGATATGTGACATTTTGGGATTGGCTTTTTTGCCCTCAGCATAATTCTCTAGAGATTCATCCAAGTTATTTTGTTGATTCCTTTTTATTGCCGAGTAGTATTCCAAGTTCTGTATATACCACTTGTACAGACTTTATAATGGAGCTATATTATGTAGTTTATCAATACACTTTTCTCTTTTACCTTTCCTAGTAATGACTGATGTCTTGGTCAACTCAAGACATCTGTCTTCCTGAGGAGGGAATGGGAAAAAAAGATGGGAGAAGGCAGGATTTGTTGCAGGTTACATTCAGGTTCTGATATGTACCACTGTGCTAGGTATCACTGGAATAGTTTTGAATGTGTCAAAAATGGAAATCTTAATTTTTACTCTCCAGTCTCCAAACTTCTTCTCTCTCAGTGTCCTTCATTGCAGTAAATGGTCCCACCATTCTAGCTATGCAGGTCAATACCTTGGGAAATCAATCATCTTTGACATCTCTTTTACTATCATATCCAGTTGATCACCAACCACTATGGGTTCTGACTTCAGTGTTATCCTATTCCTGGTATGTCTCCATCACCATCACTGCTGCTGCTTTGGTTGCAAGCATCACCATCTCTCACCTGGCCTCCACAGTTGTATTTTATCTGGTATCTTGTGTCTGTCCTGCCCCATATCTGCTCACCCTTTCTGTTAATACAGCACCCAGCAATTGGAATGCGTTGTTTTTTAATATACAAATAGGATTGTGTCACTTATGTGCTCAAAACTTCTTGCTGTTTTCCATCTTGCTTCTAATGAAATGCAGACTCTCCAAGATAGTTCACATCTGTACAATCTGGCTGCCAGCTAACCTTTCCACTTCATCTGTTTCCTGGCTCTGTCCCTTGACCACTGTATTTCAACCACACTGCTCTTCTTAATTGATTAATTAATTTCTCTCTCTCCCTCTCTCTGTCTTACTTTCACTCACAGAAACAGGATCTCACCATGTTGCCCAGGTTGGTCTCGAATTCTTGGGCTCAAACAGTCCTCTTGCCTTGGCCTCCCCAAATGCTGAGATTATGAATGTGAGTCACTGCACCACCCCCACATTGCTTTTCTTTCTGTCCTTGACGAAGCCAGGCATGTCTGTACCTCACAGTCTTTGAATTGCCATTCACTTTTCCTGGAAGGCTTTTCCAAGAGAAGTCCACATGGCTTCCTTTCTCACTTCATTTAGGACGCGGCTTAAATGTTCTCTCCTCATAAAGGACTTCTTTGGCCATCTTAACAATTTTTGTCCCCTAATCCTTTATTTTATTTCATAGCACTTACTACCACTAACATTTATAGTGTGCAATTTTTTTTCATTCTTTGTCTATGCTCATTAGAATATATGCTTCATAAAGACAAGGGATTTTTGTTTGACTTGTTTTATGCTTATCATCTGGTACATATAAGAACTTAACATGCTTTTAAGTGGAAAAGTGATTTCTCCAAATTCCTTTGCTCATACCTTTTAATACATCAAGGACTAAGCTTGGAGGACCCAGGTCATAGAGTTCTCCTGTGACAGAGAGACATCCATCCCCCCAAGTGTGGTAGCGTGCATTGTTGGAGCCCAGTTCTCCACCCATCCCACCCCTCCCATCTGTGTCCTTTGCCTGTGACTTTGCTGTTTTTCCCACTAAAGGGCTTCCCACTTACTTTCCCTTCAGGGTCCCTGGATTTGGGCACATGACTTGCTTTGGGCAATGGGATGTGAGTGGATGAGGCAAGACCAAAGGCTTGGAAAATACTTGCATGAGTGGGCTTGTTCCCCTGTGTCTCTATCAGAGAAGAATATACATCCATGTGCTCATTCTCTGGTCCCAGGAGGAAGAGGAAACAACAAAGTTATGTGACCCTAGGCTGACTTAGAGATAAGTGAGAAAATAGGATTGTTGTGTTAAGCTGCTGAGTTTTTGGAGTTATTTGTTAGATGCCACTTTATTTTATTTTATTTTTGATCAATAGGAAGTAAAAGCAATTTTTTTTTCTTTCTTAAAGACCAAGAGAACTATGAGAAAAAGAAGAGATGGTAAGAGAGAGGAGAGCTAAGCTTTGGCCCAGAAAGCAGGAGGTGTGATTATAAAGGACGAGGGCGAGGGCTGAGGGCCGAGGGCTCTTGCCTGGCTTCCCAGTCTGGGGCTCTGGAGAGAGACGGCTGTGTAGGTGGGTCCTGAACCAACATGGGGCAGCTCAGCCTCATGTCAGGAGGGAAGAAGAGAGAGCCGACAGGATCACTGGCCCTCATGAGCCTCTTTTTTTGGTGTGGCATGACTCCTCAGATGAAAGCCAGTGGCTCTGCCACGGGGGCTGAATTGGGGGTACTGACAACCTGCATGGGGAGGAGGGAGGACGTGACAGAGGTTTAGGGACTTCTCTCAAGTACGAGCTGAGAGGATAGCAAGTAAGCAAGGGGACTGATGGCAGACACTCCCTGAGAGTATTGCCTGAGTCGAAGGAAAGGCCTCTAAGTCCATCGGCCACAGAATTAACCTCCAAGGCCAGAAGAGTACCCGGGACACAGGACTCCGGGCTGGAGGCAAGTAGATGCCGGTTGCACAAACTCAAGGACCAGTATGAACCCAGGTCCCACCCCGCCCACGACGTAACTTAAGAACACTTAAGTTACTCATCACTGTCCATCCTCTTCTGTACTCCTGGTCACCATATTGTAGAAGGAAGCGAGGTGAGGGAGGCTATTTGAGAGACTGGACCTTTTTATTCAGGAGAGACAGAGCACATGCAGAAGAGAATGTTAAAATGATCAAGTCAGACTCAGCTTTAAATCAGGCCGGACGTTTAGTTTATTTGCCCTTGCTATGCAGAAGGAATACGAGATTATCATAGACAAATGAAGACACTGCATTTTCTCTGCATACGCATGTTGTTTTGTGTATTACAATGTGCAACTCTGTGATAACCATGGCAACCTGCAATTTGGTCTCCCTGAAGCCTTTCACTCCCTGTTAAGCATTTTGCACTCTGCAGATGGTATTATCCGGCTAAAGTGTTAATCTGATCAGTTTATTCTGATAAAAAAATATTTCTTTAAAATTTCCTTTCACCCCCAGGATAACATTAAAACCTTAACATGCTTATAAATAAATCTGAAATATGGCAGATGCTGTCAGTGCCCTACATTCACCTCTGTTAGGCTCCAAAGACCGCTGGCTGTGATTCCCGGTTCTTTGCATTTTCCTCTGGCCTCGGAAGCATGTTGGGAGCAATCGCAGGGCAAACCAGAAGTGCTGTGGGATGGGGAGGAGGTGGAGAAATGCCTTGGTTTTCCCGGGCCTTGGTGGAGCCGCTCCAAGGCATGTCCTGCACCGTTCCAGTTGCCTGTGATGATGAGTGGCTTCATAATGCTTCATTCCTTCACGTTTTATTTCTCTACCCTGCTACTTGTGTTGCTTGGGATTGCCACCCCCCTCCCCAGGTATTGTATTCAAATCTCATTCTCAAGGCTTTCTCTAGGGAGAGCCCAAAACAAGACAGGTGATCATACAATTTAGCAATCTGCACAGAGTCACATTTTTAGAGTAAAGGTGTAAAGGTGAGAATACTTTCTTCTTGTCCTGACAGGAGTAAATTGGAACTGTCTCGGCCACTGTGAGATATTTGGTCCTACTTAGAAAGCCTGCTTTGATCTGAACCCTGCTTATTGCTCCTGCACTTTTATGCCTTGCCTCTTTATATCTCAGTTTCAACTATTCTGAATGAAACTTGTGGTGCCTTAAATTTCCTTGATGGCACACTGTTTCCATAGATGGTCACAACCGTACCTCCTATTGTACACCTTCCTTTGTAACATGACCTTGCCACTGAGCCTCCAAGAGGTGGAGTCTACTTCCTTTCTCCTGGACTTATGGGCTGGAGCTCAGATTTTGCCCAACAGCATGTAGCAAAAGTGATGAGTGTAACTTCTGAGGTTGGCTCTTACCTTTCACCTTGCTTTTTGGAAAGATTCTTCTTGGAGCCTAGCCTCCATGAAGGTAACCCAAGCAGCCATGAGGTGGAGCCCTGGGGAGGAGCTGAGCCTGTGACTGGTGGCCCTGCTGAATTCCTGGGCAGCCAGTGCTTGTTGCCAGTCATGTGAGTGAGGGTAGTTTGGACCATCCAGTCATCCTTACACCCACTCTGAAATCACAGGACGCAAAACAAACACTCTGTCTGCCCACAGAATTGTGAGAAATAGTAAGTTACTGTTTCAAGTCCCACCATTTTTGGGGGGTATTGTTGTACAGCAATGCAGAACTGACTTCTCTTCCCCCTTTCTGCTCTCCACTCCACCCCTTCCTCTGCCCAGATAATTCTAATTTACCAGCTTCTGCATCACTTCCTCTAGTGTGCCTTCCCTCATTCCTGCCCTTCCCACATTCTCCCAAAGAATCCGATACTTTCATATTCCATTTATCCTACTCCTTGCCCTTTTGCTTCGAATCATCTTTTCATTGTCTTATCTTTCCTCCCAGTTAGAACTGAAGCTCTAAAGATGTCACCCAGTGTGGACTGATAAATTGTATGATCACCTAATCTTTTGGTGGTCTTTCCCAAGAGAAACCCCTGAGAATTGGATTTGAATACACTAAGTTTCCAAAGGCAGAAACTGTGCCTGTCTTGAATATCATTGATGCTCTAGGGACTTACAGCACTTGACCTAAGATGAGTATATACTTGTTTAATTATGACCGAATAAAAATAATGAAGATTTGTCACACACACACATGGCAGATACTGTGCTACCTGTTAAACATGTATTGCTTTGTTGAATGCTGTGACATGGGATCCATTACTATTTCTACTTTACATGTGAGAAATCAGATGGGCACGATGTCAAATAACTTACCAAAATCATACAGTTGGCAAATGGTAGAGGAAGAGATCAACTCAAAAGTGGGAGAACAAAATCTACTCTTAAAAACAGTTCTTATGTAGCAGTCAGGACAAGCTACGCTGTGTCACAGTAACAAACAACCCTGCAGTCTTGGTGGTCTACCAAACAAAGGGTTTTTTTTCTCACACTATATGTTCATCTCAAGTCAAAAGGGTTTTCTGTTCACCATGGTTACAGAGGGACCCAGGTTGATGAAACAACACTCTCTTAGATTAGCCAGTTATCAAGCCAAAGGGATAAAAGGACTCTAGAGGTCTTGTATCAGAAATACAAGGTAAATGTTTTAGCCTGGAAACCACACATGACTTTTCTACTCATAACTTCCTGGCCAGAAATATTCAGTGAGCAGCATAATGTCTACCACTGTATACTACCTCACCAACAAATGAAGAGCTAAGTATGTCATTGCCTGCTGTGGGAGAAGGCATTGCTAAAGTTCTAGAAAGTTGTGGAAAGTCCTAAAATAAGAATTTTAAAAATAGTCAGTAGAAAGTAGTGTAAGACCAGAAAACTCCTAAATGTAGAAACCAAAAAACTCCTTAATCCAGAAAACTCCTTAATGTAGAAGCCAAATTTCCATTTAGCCCTTGTTGAATACTCGATAATGGAGAGTTCATCACCTCAAAGTAGTAGAGTCTACTCACTGTTGAAGAACTGTAATGGTTAGGAAATTCTTTCTTATATGGAGCTGAAATTTTCCTATACATGACTTCCACTCATTAGTCTATATCAACCTTGTTGAGTAAGCCTTAACTAAGTCTAATCCTTACTCCATGTAGCAGTTGACAAAGATTGAAAATGAATTCTCTTAAATCACATTTTTTCCTCAATAAATATCTTCAAGTCTTTTTATTTTTCTTTTATGGGTCTTGTGTCTATATGGTCTTCTCCTCAGAAGATTGATATCCTTTCTCTGGACACGATTCTTCTATTAATGTGACTCAGAATTGTATTCATTTAAGAATCTGCCACCATGTAATGTTGGCTTGTACCAAACTGTATATCAAACAATGCCCCCCTCCCGAGTTTTTTTTTTTTTAATGGTACCAGGAGTCTCCCATCTTCTACTTAAGCGCTTTTTGGGGGTCTAAATGAAGTCTGTCCCTATTATATTTCATCTCATTGCTTTTATCCCATTTTTCAGCCTGTCAAGAAGCTTTTGCAGAGTTTTTTGATCATCTAGTATATTAAACCATCCCTCTCAGCTGTGTGTCATTTGCAAACTTAAAAAGCATGTTATTTGTGTCTTTAACCAAGACATTGATAGAAATGTTGGGAAAGACATGAACAAACAGAAGACCTTGTTTTAGGTTTCAAATTATATTTCTCTTCCTTGACTCAAAGGTTTTTTGAGAAACTACTAAATCTCCTGAAAACCAGAAACATAAAGTCCATGACCTCACTCAGTTGGTAAGTGATGGAAGATGGAGATAACCATGTCTGGTGACATTTCTCCTTTGTGAACCTTTGCTGATTGCAAAATTAAGTAAGGATTTAGAATTATGTAAGAATTCATTTAAAAATTCTGCTGTTGGCTGACAGTGATTATACTTATTTCTAGAATATATTTCCTCCATTCTGTTTATAAAGATCACACTTGTCTTTGATTAGGTAACCTTTCTTCCACACTTTTTATGTATCCTTTAAAAAGCAGTGCTCCAATCCACAATAGCAAAAACACGGAATCAATCCAGATATCCATCAGTGGTGGGCTGGATAAAGAGAATATGGTACATATACACCATGGGATACTATACAGCCATAAAAAGAACAAAATTATGTCCTTTGCAACAGCATGGATGCAGCTGGAGGCAATCATCCTATGCAAATTATCACAGAACCAGAAAACTGAATACCAATGTTCTCATTTATAAGGGGGAGTAAAACACTGAATACACATGGGCATAAGGATGGGAACAACAGACATCGGGGAGTCCTAAAGCAGAGAAGGAGGGAGGGGATGAGGGCTGAAAAACCACCCGCTGGGTACCATGGCTACCACCTGGGTGATCGACTCAATAGAAACTCAAATCTCACCATCACACAATAAACCTGTATAACAAACTTGCACATGTGCCCTTTGAATCTAAAAAAAAAAAATCATAATTAAGAAGAAAAAGAAATAAAAGCACTGCTCATCAATGAGCTCAGTGTGAAGCCATATTATGCATTCAGATCCATCTTTTCTTCCTTTTTTTAATGGGATCAGTTTCTGATTAGCAGACAACCCTGCAAAGCAACAACTTGGGGACATCAATCTCTAGGGGTTGTCAAAACCTGGCTGGAGTACATAAGATGTCTGTTGCAAGTTCAATACCATATGTCAGTACAGATGGATATTTATATAGCTGGAGAATGCAAATGGGTTTTTTCTCACTGAAGTATGTGCCACATTCAAAGAAAAATTTAAAAAATGCTCCTCCCTAATTCTGCCCCTATGAAATGCCCAAACATTAAAGAAATACTGTCTTGAAGGGGTGGCCAATGTTTAGCCCCCCGGGGCCCACATGTCTCTTTTGGGTCCTCACTATGATTCCTTTGATTGTGTCAACAGAATTTTAGCTCTAAAGTATTCTTTTCTTCTTTGCTTGTTTGTCACCCTGGAAGACGCAGGTGTCATCAGGAAGCAAAGCATAAATCTTGGGGCCACACATCACACTATTCAAATCCCAGCTTCACCACTGACTAGTTGGGTAGTTTTCAGCTAGTAATTTTCAACTGGTTTTGCGCTCCTGTGGGACATTTGGTAATGTCTGGAGACATTTTTGGCTGTCACAACTGGGCAGTGCTACTTGTATCTAATGGGTAAAGTCCAGGGGTGCTGCCAAACATCCTAAATGTGCAAGATGACCCTGTAGCAAAAATGTTCTCACCCAAAATGTCAATAGTGCTGCTTTTGGGAAACCGTGCTTTGAGAAAAAAGCTTAACTACTCTGAGTCTTGGTTCCCTCTTCTATACAGGGAGGGTAACAATGGTCTGGTGTGTTGAGAAGTATAGATGACACTATGCTCACAACACTAGCATAAGGCCTGGCACACAGCCAGCATCAAAATGCGAATTAATTTCATGTATGCATCAGGCATTGTGTTGGATACTTCTTAAGATGTTATTAGTTTAATATTAAAAGCGTAGTTCTTTACTCCACAAGTATTTCTTGAGCATTTCCTAGATGCTAGGCACTGATTTGGCTGCTGCAAATAGAGTCGTTTTTAAAAAAAGACAACAATCCCTGTCCTTTTGGAACTAGCAACCTGCTAGTAGGTATTTGTGTTACCCATTTTGCAGTGGAGAATCCAGGCTGTGAGAGGTTAAAGTAACAAAATAACTTGCCCAAGATTTCAATGCCAACAGAGGGACCTGGGTTCAAGTCTCACCAGCTCTGCCTGATTCCAGTGCCTGCACTCTTTCCTGCCTTTACTGTTGGATGCCTGCCTTGAGAAGAACCATGTTGTGAGATATGGGAGGGTAGCAGGGTGCTCTCTGTGCTAATCTTCTTGATAATGTTAGCTAGCACTCTCATCCTCACCCTCTCACCCTAGAGTATATTTCTACAGTGATATTCTTTCCCCTCTTTATTAATTCAACCAATATTTATCGAGGGCTTGTTTCTTGTTAGGATACCGCAGAACTTGAGATGCTGTCTTGGTCTGCAGGGAGTTCACGGGCCAGTGGGGATGACAGACAATTTCTGCTTGAAGTCAGTGCCCTGAGGACCCGCAGCAGGAGCCTTAACCATCCTCAAGTGCATGATGACATCTCCATCTTGGAATCGATGACTTCTTACCATTACTTACCACCACATTTGCTATTAGTTTTCCTTTGGAGTACAAAAAAACCTGGTGTAGTGTTCATAAATCTGAGGCTCAAGTTATGCTTTTAGCTTGGCATTGATTTAAGAAGAACAGTAAATTCTTGGTTGCAGAGGATGATGCCTTTACGATGTCACTTGTTTGTGACCTTGAAGGTCCATGCCATAGAGTATATTGCTGAAGTGTGATTTTAGTCACATGTGAAATACTGATGAACCAAAGAATGTTATTTATAATGAGGGAACCTAGCAATCACCCAATATTCCCATCAAAACTTGACTTTGTGAATTTCACAAAGTAATAGAGACCATTGTTTCAGATATGTTCATAATTGATACTTGAGGAATGTCATAGTGCAGTATCTTTAGGGCTATCATAGTATCATAGGGTAGAGTTTGTTTTGATATAATCATTATGGTTCTGAAAAAACACTTAGCATTTCTAATTGTTCTTGACTGAATTGTAGAAATATATATGGTGGTATTTGGGCACTCACCAATGTTTCAGGATACATGACTTATGAATGCCAAGGCCCTACCTCACTAAACAGTCACTTTTTGTTGCTAATTGAGGACATCCCTCGACTTTTAGATATAACCCTTTGGATAGAACTCTACCATGAGTGACAAGTTCTTCCCATCTGCCTAAGATAATGGATGCTCATCAGAGACACCTAGTTCAAAACTTCGCTTTGCCACATATAAGTTGAATAACCTTTGTCAAATTGACCTGCCTTAGCTTCAGTTTCCTCATCTGTACAATGGAAATAACAATCACAGGTCTTGTTTCACTGCATTGTTATAGCATTTTGTTGTCATATTTGCACATGCAATATGTAATGTCACAAAGTCTCTGTCTTCTATTCTTGTTTGCAAACAATAAAGATGGGATAAGACCTTCAAAATACAGCAACTATAGGAAATGTTGGAGAAAATTTGGATAAGGTCGTTGGGGCTAGGTCATGCAAAGCTGGATTTGAGATCATGCCTGGGTGTTTTTTGGGGAAGTAAAGGATTAAGAAGTAACTATTTCTGATATTGGTACAAGAACAGGCATATAGACCAATGGAACAGGATAGAGATTCCAGAAGCAAAACCTCAATTTCTTAGCCAGCTCATCTTAGACAAAGCCTACACCGTGAACCACTGGGAAAAGGAGAACCTATTCAGTAAATAGTGCTGGGAAAACTGGCTGACCACATGCAGAAGATTAAAACAAGGCCCCTACCTATCAACAGACACAAAAATCAACTCTAAATGGATAAAAGACCTACATGTAAAGCCTCAAACTATAAGAACCTTAGAAAATGCAGAAGCCACCCTTATGGAAATTGGAATAGGCAACCAATTCCTGATCAAAACTGCAAGTGCCCATGCCATAAGAGATAAGACAGACAAGTGGGACTTCATCAAACTGAAAAGCTTTTGCAAAGCAAAAGAAATCACTGAGAGAGTAGGGAAAAAATATTTTCCCACGGATTGGGGAAATATTCCACAGACTGGTAAAAAATATTTGCCAATTGTATATCTGACAAAGGCCTGACATCTAGGATCTACAAGAAGCTAAAACATGCCAAAAAGAAAAAAACAAACAGCCCCATTACAAAGTGGGCAAAATATATGAATAGACACTTCTCAAAAGAAGACATACAAGCAGAATACATGAAAAAATGCTCAGCCCCACCAGTCATCAAAGAAATGCAAATTAAAACCACACTGAGATACCACCTAACTCCAGTGAGGATGGCCATCATCCATAGCTCACAAACAAAACAAAACAAAACAAAACAAGAAACAGATGCTAGAGAGAATGCAGTGAAAAGGGAACACTTCTACACTGTTGGTGGGAGTGTAAACTAGTACAGCCTCTGTGGAAAACAGTGCAGCAACTCCTAAAAGGTCTAAAAATCGACCTTTCATATGACCCTGTAATCTCCCTACTGGGAATATCCTGGAGGAACTCAGATCACTCTATGAAAATATACCTGCACACCTGTGTTTATTGCAGCATTATTTACAATAGCAAAAACAGGGAACCAACCATGCTGCTCGTCAAAAGAAGACTGGATAAAAAAATGTGGTACATATACATGATGGAATATTATGCAGCCATAAAGAAGGGCAAATTTATGAACTTCACAGCAACTTGGGTGGACTTAGAGGCTATAGTACTGAGTGATCTATCACAGAAACAAAGAACCAAGTATCACACGTTCTCACTCATAAGCGGACCTTGAACAACTATCCTAATACTATAAGAAAGGGATTGGTAGTAGTGGGAAACTGCCAGGGGAGGGGAAGGCACACTTCATCAACAAGGGTACCTGCATAAAGAACATTTGTATACCTACCCCTGGATTGTACCTTACATATTTAAAGTTAAAAATTAAACAAGGAAGTAGCTGCTGAATTGTCCTTTCATATTGTGTGTGAATATATTTGATCTTGACAGTGCTAATCTCTAGTGAAGAGAAAGACAAAAGAGACTCCTCGATTCATAGTCACACACAAGGAAGGGTCACACTGCCGAGTTCCTATTGGCCTTCTCATCTGTAAATAGTATCAGGAAGATTTTTTTGTGAGTGAGAGGAAGACAGAATCACATTGATATGCATTAACAAAGAAAAAGTTAAATATTGCTGGCAGGTAGAGGTCTTTAATAAATCTAATTTTACACACAGAATCCGAGAGCAGAGAGTAGGCATCACTTGAGTGGTAGTTTATGCCACGCACCACATGTCAGTTCCACTGTTTTGTTGACTTAGAAGCCCCTCAGCTCCAGCCACAATGTGTTTCAAGGGCAGACCAGGAACTTTAGAATGTGTTACATGAGTGACAAAGATGACTTGACAATGCATGTCTTGCACATCACTGAGAACGACCGCACAACTTTTCTTGTATAGAGAAGACATCCGTGACTGGCCCCAGTGAGAGAAATTTACCTGGTTGTTTAAAGATCCAAATTCACTTTACCCAGATGCATGCTTAAGACCCATTGGTATCTAACGAACCAAATTCTTACCTATAACTTTTCCCAGGAAGAGCGACTTGGGAGAGTTGAAGAGAGTGTCAGATGAGCTTGGCAGATGGTAACTCACAGAAGGATAATGATCCAGCTGCAGGAGAAAATAAGAGACAACTTTAGAAGCATGTCACCATCCTGCACTGGAATCGAATCTTCCCTAGGGGATGACATCACTCTTTGAACCCTGGCTTCCGGATATCTTATTTCCTCAGCCCTGACTTTGAAATACCAACCTGAGAAACCCTCTATTCCTTTGCTCAGGTTATTTGAAAATCATTTGAACTTGGTAAGCTCCTTTTAGGAATTGTTCTCCAGCAGATGTACATTTTCTGTAGATAATTTACCTGTTGGATTAAGATCCTTGCTTTTTTTTTTTGAGTAGGGGTCTCACTCTGTCACTCAGGCTGGATGGCGAGGGTAGTAGCATGATCACGGCTCACCACAGCCTTGACCTTTTGGGCTCAGGCAATCCTTCTGCCTCAGCCTCCAGATTAGCTGGGATTACAGGTGCACACCACCACATCTACACAATTTTTTTGTAGAGATGGAGTCTTGCTATGTTGCCTAGACTGGTCTTGAACTCTTAGGCTCAAGCGATCCTCCTGTCTTGGCCTCCCAAAGTGCTAGGATTACAGGTGTCAGCCTCCACATCCAACTCTTGCTCATTTTAATGGAGTTAAATCTGCTTGATCCAATCTCCAGTGTCAACCTCTGAGATATAAAATGACACAAAATGTATTCTCTTAAGGATCCTCTCACTGAGCTGTTTTCTTCACCTTTTGGTACAATCAGCTTACAAAGCAATATTGAGCTTCACACACACACACACACACACACACACACACACACACACACCCAGACGCTGAGATTCAAGTAGGGTGACTATATTAGGTTGATGCATAAGTTTGTAGCGTTTGTTTTTGACATGACAACACTGTAGTGTTGGGAGCTTATCATTTGTCATTTGTCATTTAGAGTGACAATGTTGTGCTTGTGATTACGCCTTGCATTCTGCAGATTTGAAGAAAGTCGATGCTGTCTGCGGGCTAAAGAAGATGGAATGTCAAGTGGAAAAAAACGAACACTTCCGACATTTTCGGAAGTGAGTTTGAGTTTAGCAGAGGAGTAAAGGCAGTGGGGGTGGCTTGAAATATTTGTGCCATGTATGGGGAGAATGCCATCGGGGAAAGCACAGCAAAAACATGGTTTTGTCATTTCAAAGAGGGCCACTTTGACCTGAGTGATTCTCCGTGTTCAGGAAGGCCATCGGGCTTTGATGAAGACCGTTTAGTGCTTTTGTTCATGATGATCCAGGTCGGTCAACCTGAGAACTGTTAAATGTGAAAAGCTGTGACCAACCGTTGAGGGACACTGGCATTCCATGGGCAAGCGAGAAAATGTTACAAACTCACGCATCAAAACGATACATAGTTTCCTTGCTTTTCACAAGGACGATTTCTCCTTGTCACAGACAGATGGTTTCAGAGCTGTTGGGGGGGGGGCGTAGTTGGCAGCAGAAAGAGGGAAAGGAAACAGGTGAAACAGTGCACAGGTAATGACTGCTGGAGCCATACACATTTCTGATCAGGTTTCCCAGGTACAATGTGCAGACAGTGGTGTCATAGAACCATAGGCCTCATCTCGTCCTTTGTGTCCTTACATGGCTTTCCTCGCCTTGTGATCTCTGCTGTCTTTTTACAATCTATACAGTCTAGCTGTATTCCTCTAACTGTGAGAGTTTAGAGCTTTCTGGACTTCTCTGTGTGCACCTGTGGAAAATCTCTTTTGTTAGCCATGTAAGAAGCCATTTCGGAAGTGAGCTTAATACCTGCTGGGGTCCCCACGATGAAAGGTGCGGGTCATGAGAAAACACAGCATCGCCAAAGGAAGGCCCAACTTTACCTGTACGATCACCACTTGTATACTTAAACCTGAATCCCCATATCTTTAAAATTCTAATCCAAATCCCCATATCTTTAAAATAAAATAAAAAAGTAAAGTGAACTTCTAGGGGAAAAAAAAAAGAAAAGGAAAAAAGAAGTCACAGCATCATTCTCCAACTCTGGCATTCCCGTGGGAACCGTGCCGGTGTGTAGAGAAAGGAGATGGAAAAAGCAGCATTTTGCTGAAGGCAGCAGCACAGACTCAGAAACGAAGCGCTCCCAAGTCCTTGCTAATAACTGGGCCCAATCAGGCAGAAACAATCCTTCAGATGGGCAAGGATGAAGAAAGCCAGGTGTGCTCTAGGGAGGCAGGAGAGGGTGGCGGGGCAGAGAGTACAGGAAGTGAGCAAATCTCACTCACCGCAGGGAGAACATGTGTGAATACTCATTCGTTATTAATGACTCTGCAGCTGAATCTTGAAATCACTTACTAGAAACTAAGAAATCATTAAGCAGTCAGGGTGTAGAGTCAAAGACTCATCACATCTTGGGACCTTTGAGAGTTTTGACCTATGGCATTGGTACTGTTTTTGTGCCTGACTAGTATTGCTGCAAAAAAAATAAAATTATTAAAGCAAACATCTGCATGTTCGGTTATCATTTTGAAAAGTTCTCTACAATGTCAGTTGCATCATTAACAAAACACTTATTCTGGTCAGAGAATCTTAAATATTTAAAAACCTCATCAAGTTGTTTTTTTTGGAGCAAAGGCCACTCAAGTTGCGGTTGCTAAATATTAGCCAGCTGCTTTGGCGCCATCTGATGGCACATATGGGTAACTGCCGCTGCACCTCTCCACCTTCTGTTGTCAAAATGGTTACTCGCAACATGCCAGTGCTAACCGGTAACCTATCCTGCCATGCCTCATGGTGATAATCGTCCCCTAAATCCATCTTATAATTTAAGAAGAAAATTTGTAACAAAATTCTGTTTGTTAAAGAACTTTAAGAATGAGTAAAGACAATGAATTGTATGTTTATTATAGAAGAAATATATAGATTTGCAGAAAAAAATGCCTGGTGATAATGAATGCTAATTTTTATACACATTCTTTCAATGTTAAAATAAAAAATGAGACATAACCCAACTAATCCATTGTTGTTTTTTTTTAACTTGATGATGGGTTATGAACCCTTCTCTTTGTCAATCAATACACAACTAAGTCGCCATTTGTCATGAATGACTGGGATTCTAGTTTATGGGTATACAGTACACAGTCTTTTAGAAAAATCAGATTTCTATATTTAGACTTTTAGATTTCTTGGTCCTGGGTCCAGTACAGTTCTAAGCTTATGACAGGTTCTAGATAAAAGCGGTGCTGACCTTTGCTAATGCAACTCTTAAAGCAGTGGACATAGATGTGAAATCGGTCCTTGGGTGTGGTGTGACCCACATGGTGGAGTTACCTTTCTTCTCCTGAACTGTTTCTATAGGTCTAGACCATATGGACTTTAAGCAACCATATTATATTATTCATACTGAGCTCATCGTGAAATAAAACTCTTAGCTTACCTCCATAAATGTATCCCTTCCTATATTATACTGTTGATGGCTGGAACCCAAATGCTGTTTTACATCTATTTATATGAAATTCTATTTCCTTTGTTTTGAACCACAAACTCTGTCAGCTAACATATCAGCCATCCTGCTTGTTTTTGACTTTTCTAAAAATATAATAAATACTCGCCCCTTTAATTCATTAACACAGTCCTTCATTAAAAATCACTGAACAGGAATTGAAATGGGCAATGGTATATAATTCTAGCCCAAACGACCAGTTCAGTTGGGCAAAGGTTTTGTAACAACTAAACTGGAAAATACAACACATGCTGAAAGTGCACAGAAAGCTTTAATGTTCACAAAGATTCAGCTCCAGTGCATGAGGAAGTTTTGTAAGGAAGGAGGGAAGAAGGAAAGTAGGTGTGCTGGAGAGAGAGGGTTGGACTAACTTTTCCTTATTACTAGGGAAAGAGACTCCATGCTTCTTGATGCCTTCTCGATCGCATGCTCCTGCTTGCTTTGTGCCTAAGAAGGAGAACTGTGACCAGGTCAGATAGTCGGAATTGTGGGGGCCCTGACACCAGATGGGGTAGGTGGGATCGTGGGGGCCGTGACCACATGGGATGGGTGCAAAGATTCAGCTCCTGGGGGCTGTGACCAGATGGGATAGGTGGGAATGTGGGAAGTGACCGGAAGTGGAGAGGACAGGAAATGAAAAAGCAGCTCTGAAGCCGGCAGCTGACAGTATTACCAATAGATGGCGGTGTCCCCCAGCTGAACATAACTCAGAATAGCGGTACAGACAAGGTCTCTCCTTGACCTGACCACAAGGGCACAAGACCACTCAGGAATCGTGCCTGAAGCGAGGGGTGATGGACAGAATGATGTGTCCTAAAGGTACCCATGCCCTAATTCTCAGGACCGGAAAGTGTGTTAGGTGGCGAGAGGGACTTCAGAGATGGGATCAGGGTGAAGATCTTGGGATGGGGAGATTATTCCTGACTATTTAGACGGGTCTTTTGTCTTCATCAAGGTCCTTATGGGAGGAGGCGGGAGGGGCAGAGTGATGAGATGTGACAACAGGAGCCAGAAGTTAGAGGGATGTGGGGATGGGGCCGAGGAGTGCAGGCGACTTCTAGAAGCTGAAAAAGGTGGGGGAACAGATTCCCTTCTTCTCAGAGCCCCCAGAAAGAACCAGCCTTTTTGACACCTTGGCTTCAGCCACTCACACTGATTTTGCACTTCTGACCACCGGCACTGTAGTAAATTTGTGCTGTTTTAAGGCCCTAAATGTGTGGAAATTTGTTACAGCAACACTAGGAAACTAACATAAGAAATTTTTAAAAAGACCTCATGCAACCAAAAAACCAAACATCTCATTCTCCCAGTAATTTCTCCAATAGCAACCTTAGTGTTCGCCATTCTTTCTGCCTCCCAGATGGAACTTATTCGGAGACACAATTACTGAATTACCCCTGCTTTTCGGAGAGTACCTAGGTGAGAAGAGACCTCTGCTTCCTTGAACCCCCCCCACCACAAAAGCCCCTAAAACAAGCCTTTCCTGACTCTTCCAGAGACATCCCATTGCCCCTCAAAATAAGGGTCCCTTTGTGTCCATTACCAGTTTATTGCCTCCAAGCTGCAAATGCACCCTTCAATCCATGCTCTATGATAAACAACGGGATTCCTTTAGGCATCTACAGCATTTGAAGTGAGCACAATGTGAAGCTTTTTCAGTAGAGTGTGCTAGAGAGACGCCTCAGGAGGAGGGGGCTTCCTGAAATTTCCGGCACGGGCTGGGGTAAGGGGGATAACAGAGGCTCTGCCTAGGGTGTGAGGATATGTGGTGGAGCCTGCCGGAGCCACAGGCCAGCAGGCCATCCTTCTGCGACCCTACCCTCTTGGCCGTGACAACCTGTCCACATGGAGACATAGGAATCCCCTCTCCCCGGCAGCCATGCCAGCCCCTGGCTCACGAGCCGAGGCAGTGGCCTGCTCCCCTCCTGCAGCCCGTTGCTTCTCCAGAGAGCTCCTCTGCTATCTGCTGGGCAGAATCACATCTTTCCCAGCATGATCTTGAAGGGCTTCAGAGTATGCCACCCCCAAAGATGCCAGTCTGGCATAGTGACTACTTTGAGCTAAAGACACTTGGAAAACAACAGATGCAAGGAAGACCCTCTGACCTCCCCTTTTTCTTCCTGAAAGCAGGAGACAAAATCTCTATATGAAAGATGCCCTCACTTTACCAGGAAGAAAAGAACATTCTCACTGTCAGAGATGGGGAGTTGAGGCCGAGAGAAATCTGTACAGCCAAAAATTGTCATTGTAGTTAAAATAACGCTTGTTAAAATAACCCTTATCTGCCCATATATTTTACATACACATGAGCTGTCTCCTTATATACTGAGTTACTTCTTTGCAATCACTACTTTTTGTAACAACTATTGTATGAGCACTTAGGCCTAACTGCTTCTTGGGTCTTCCTTTTCCTGTGAAGGCTCTCGTGGTTATGTCAAATTCAGCCTGCTGACTTTTAGTGGCTTCTAGTGACTTTTCAGTGGCTCAGCCTGTAATCCCAGCATTTTGGGAGGCAGAAGCGAGTGGATTGCCTGAGCCTGCAGGTTCGCGATCCCCTCAGGCAACTTGGTGAGACCTCATCTCTACAATAAATCAAAAAATTAGTAGGTATGGTAGTGTACACCTGTAGTTCCAGCTACTTGGAAGGCTGAGGTGGAAGGATCGCCTGAGCCCAGCAGGTCGATGCTGGAGTGGCTGTTAGTGTGCTACTGCACTCCAGAAAATAGAAAAGAAAAGAAAAATCAGCCTGCTTTTCCCCTGTTAATCTGACTCATGCCAACTTAATTTTCAGGCCCTGCTGGGGACCCTCAGAACGTAAAGGGGCAGGTTGGTCTCCACTATGGTCTAAAACTCTCTGAACTTGTCCTTCCTTAGATTGCATTTAATGTTTATTAAATAGGCATTATCTTGCTTCACTGATAGGATCAAGTGTCCACCATCACAAAGTCCGTTTCAGAATCAGCATTCTCAGCCAGCTGCATCTGTCTACAGAGACAAAAGGCCAAGCTGCAGGCCACAGTCTTCTGAACTAGCCCAAGACTCATCAATTAGGAAAGCGAGAGGATCAGCTACATTTTAAGTATTTACATTTAAAAGAGAAAATGCTTCAAATCAGATACGGTGAGAAAAGCTTCACCTGAAAAGCCTAAGGAAATGACATATTATATAATTTCCCTTGTATTTCCAGGTGGCCACCGCTTTTCAAATGAGCCCTGGTGCATTTGCCATGGTTAAGTGCAATAATTTCAAGGTAATTTCTTTGGGGTCCAGGTGAGCTATTTTGTAGAAATGCATTTTGCTGTACATTTAGCTGGTGGTCATTTCACTGGCAGTTAAGAGGTGATAAGAGATTGTGTAATAGAGGCTCATTAAAATTAAAGACTGTGACTCTGTGTGCCCCAGGACAACCTTGAGGGAGCACTAATTTGTTCAACATTTACCATTAAACCATTAGAAGCATACTGATTCAGGCTGGGCCTGTGTCTTACACACTGAGCTTAAAGCTTTAATGTCTGTTCAGGTATTATTTCGCAATTTCAGTTCATTTTCATTTCCAAGCCATGGTTTGTATTGGCAGAGTTTGAAGGGATTTCACTGGCCTGTTTATGTTTGCGGATACAAAGGAAAAGATAAAGGAGAAATATTTAAATGGTGTGGGTTCTTTTGGACCAGTGGAGAGACTGGGCCCCATCTCCTGAGATGAAGAGATACAATTCCAAGTCAGGACCTGCGGCTACTGTGGGGGTATATTTCTAGGGTTCTAGACAGGGAGACCCAAGATTTCTTCCTGCCTTTCCTAATCCCTAATTTTGGTGCCACTTGGAATTAGCTCCGTGATATTGAACTTAGAACATATTATCTTGATGAATGTTTTATTTATTCCAAGCTGAAGCCTGGGCAGCAGAGTGAGACTCCAACTCCAAAAAGAAAAAGGAAGGAAAAGAAGAGAAAATGCTTATGTATAAGTCAGGTTCTGTCAGGGATTTTCAAGCAGAGAGGTGCCTTAGAGACTTTAGTTCATCACCTTATTTTCTCAAATGTAGAAGAGGAAGTAGAATGAGAGAGAGAGAGAGAGAGAGAGAGAGAGAGATCTGCCCAGGCCCCCAGACTGTAACCGATATACCAATATTAAACTCACAAAGGAATGTTCTTCGCCAGAAATGCTTAAGGCTGGAGAAATAAAGGATTTAAGAGACAGGTCTTTCTTTGCTGTTCATGAGCATGCTTTCTCTTTTAGAGACACCAAGAGGTTTCACTTATGGCGTGATAACCAATTTTAAAATGAGACGTATTATAAGTACTTATTACTATTGTCATTATGCCTTTATTATTATGGTAATGTAATCAGTACAATATATCTGTCTCTTAAGGTCTAGTACAATTGAAATCCTACTGTATTGATGCAATTAAAAGAATTAGTGAACCATTAAGTGATTTATGTTTTATATCAAAAATTTCTCAAAATAGTAGAAAGAAAAAGAAATTCGTTTTCACACATTGAACTATTTTCCCTAGGCTGACACTCCACCTACTGGAAAAATACTGGATATTATTTAAAGCATAAGATATTTTAAAAAACACAAGAAAACTGATTTTCTATCAATAAATCCTTATATTTATAAACATCAATGAATGAGAGGACAAATTATCATTTTACAGTTGGTATAGCGTTTGTGTTTAATAACATTCCTTTTTTTCATGGTAAGACTTTTTTTGCATGCTGCATTTATTTTAAAGATGTGGGGTACAATTCAGGATTAGGTATACAAATGGTCATTGTACAGGTAAAATTTGGGGCTGAAGCATTATTTTCAAAGATATTTATAGCACAAGTGGCTCAAACATTATATAATTGTTTCAAAGAACCTGGTCAGAAAATATGGAGCACACTTTTAGGTTTGCGATTGATTTGGAAATGAAAATTCAAATGATTATCAAGCATCAAACACAACATTTGAAACAGCCCCATTAAAAGGTGAGCAAAAGACATGAATAGACACTTCTCAAAAAAAGACACGGGGCAGCCAACAGACACACGAAAAAGTGCTCAGCCTCACTCATCATCAGAGAAATGCAAATCAAAATCACACCGAGATACCACCTAACCCCGGTAAGAGTGGCCACCACAACACATGATTATCACATGCTGTGATGGGTATAGTTACAAGGATTTTATCTGAAGATAAGTCCCTCACAGAAATACTGTTGACCCTTGAACAAGGGTTAGAGCTTCACGGGCCCACTAGTATGTGGATTTTTCTAACCAAACACGTACAAAAAATACAGAACTCACGGATAAGCAAAGCTGCCCTCGGTATACATGGGGTTCACTGGGCTGACTCAGATCTGAGTATACATAGATGCTGGCAGACTCGGAGGAGCTTTGGCAAACTCCTGGACCCAATGCCCCATGTATAGCAAGGGATGACTTTACACAGCGAGTCAAATCCAGAGGCGTGAGGAGGTCGTCATGTCAGTTGGGAGCATCTGCTGTGTGCGTTCTGGAGGCTACAGCTGCCTAGCAGTACACCGGCCCTGTAGGCCACCCAGGGAACAGACGAATAATTCTCACAGGGTAATCTGACTGCTGAGGGGTTGGGGACCCTTCATGGGAAGAGAGAGACCTTGGCATAAGACTCGGTTCATCCATCTGACCATATCTCCTTCTTGTTGGCAGCCTTTCAGTAACCATGTGGCTCCCAATTCCTCCTAACATTTTGTAAGGGCTTCCATGTAGTTTTGCTGTCCAGCCAGCTTGTGACCTGGGACTGGAGTCAGGCCAATGATGTGCAGAAGATGTTCCCAGCCAGGTTCAAGGTACTAGGATTCTTGTTTTGAAAATACAACATAAAACAATGAGGAAATAATATCTTGAGAAATATAAGAAAACGGGATAGAAAATATTACCCCCAGTTATAAAATGGATGATATAGAGAATAACTTTCACCACAGTTCCATACTTAGACTGGCAGAGTGGACGAGTTTTGGAGGAGGATACATACTTTAGTTCTTTCTACGAGGTTTGAGGTGATCGGCCTCATTGATCCTTAGGATGCATTTTGGAAAGCAGTAGTAGAGGGACATGGAAGGCAAATGGGAGACAGATTGTGAAGGGATTTGAATGCCAGGATGCAAAAATTGTTTTGATTGGCTTGGATGACAGTTTTTAAGAAATCTACCTAACTATCCTTTAGGTATAGCAGCACCCCCGATTTCTTATTTTTTAAAACAGTTCTAAACTAGAGACAGACCCAACTTGTTGTTGTTATTTGTGACCATAATTTTTAAATTTTATTATTATTATTTTAATAGAGACAGGGTCTCACTATGTTGCCGAGGCCTCCAGTGATCATCCCTTCTTGGCCTCCCAAAATGTTGGGATTACAGACATGAACCACCACACGCAGCCTATAATCTCAAATTTTAATAAGGAGGCTAAAGCTGAGGTTGCTCTGGGCCTGCAAATTTGGACCCTGTTTTGGTAAGTCAGCCTATTGTTGTACATCATAGTGGAGGAAACCTGGAGATGGGTGAGGAAGATCCAGGGAGAAGGAATCAAAGATAAAGCAGACAGTCTGGCACTGTGTGGTGTGAAGCACTGGGAGAAACCTCTATAGAAGATGAGTAAAAAACCATGGAGGGTATGAATATCTCATATGTGATATTCAGTCATTTATGGTTTAGTACGCTGTGTGCCACCAGGCAGGGTGGCTCAAGCCTGTAATCCCAGCACTTTGGGAGGCTGAGGTGAGGGGATTGCTTGAACCCATGGATTCGAGAATAGCTTAGGCAATTTGGTGAGACCTCATCTCAACAATAAATCAAAAAATGAGCCGGGTGTGGTAGCGCATGCCTGTAGTTCTGGCTACTTGGAAGGCTGAGATGGAAGGATCGTCTGAGCCCAGCAGGTAGACGCTGGGGTGACCATGAGCATGCCACTGCACTCCAGCCTGGGTGACGGAGTGAGACTCCAACTCAAAAAAAAAAAAAGTGCTGTGTGCCCCTTCCCATGGCCCTGAAATATTTGATCAAGGCTACTATTCAGTGAATGCTTTAGGTGGTTGTATGTGTTTGTGCACTGAAGAAAGTGCCACGCTTCATTCTGGGTGGATATGTTGTGGATCAGAGAGATCACCCAAGAAGACAAGTCTGGAAGCAGAAAGCCACCTTGGAAATCCTGGGGAAGGGCTTTAGACTTACATCAGCGAGAAAAGGGTGGTGAAAATTGTGGCTCAAGGGGACCTGACCCAGACCGTAAGGGGCTGGAGGACTCTTGTTCACATGTAGTACTTTAGGGTTTGAGCACACATGGATGTGTCTGCAGAGACCCCAGGATTGACCCCAGAATCTCTCTCCTTGAGAAAATGGGAATCCTCTTGAGAAAAATAAAATATTAAGGGATGAGAAGGTTTGGGTTCAAAGATACTTGGCAGGAGTAGGGTGAATCTGGGCCTGAAAATAGGAAGAAACTGACATTTAATTCAAAACTGGATGTCTGCCCAGTCATAGGGCATGCTAACCTAGCAAAGAGTACAAAGCATGTGTGGGGAATGTGTCTTGCAGAGAGAGAGAGAGAGAGAGAGAGAGAGAGAGAGAGAGAGAGAGAGAGAGAGAGAGAAAACATGGTAGATAGTCTGGAGGTGGAGGTAAAGAAGATGCATCCTGCCTGTGTCCTGCAGGCTCCTGTGTTGGTGGTTTGGCAGGTACATGGGAATGGGGCTAAGTGGCTGGAGATCTCTGCAGAAGGGGGCAAGGATGCACACCTGTCCAGCAATGTCACATCATGATGCTTCCTGGCATCTAGGCAGAATGTATGGTTGGATCGTGCAATAAAATCACCCATGTCTGAGGCTGCTGCTTAGAACAGAACAAATCCAGGAGCAGGGAATCTGTTGGAGCCACCATATGTCTACTTTGAGCCAAGAGAAAGCTAAGCCAGAAGAGTGGTTATGATCAACCAAGGAGAGAAAGACTATCTTAGCGGGGTATTCATGTGGGGAAGTGTCTGCTTTTCTTCTCCCTTATTTTAACAAAACATGTGATTAGAGAGCTGGGGACTTGAGGCTAACCTCCACGAAAGAGTGATGGACTGGAGACTGAGTTCAGCTCTGTGCTCAATGAGTCAATCAAACATGTCTATATAATGAAACCCCCTAAAAAAACAAAAAACACCTCTGAACACCGAAGCTCAGGCAAACTCCCCTGGCTTATAATACTCTAGGTATTGTTACACAGCCATGGGAAAGGAGGGTAATATGTTTTGAGAGCAAGAAAGCTTTGCATTTGGGACCCTCCCAAATCTTGCTCCCTGCGTCTCTCCCTTTGGCTGGTCTGGATTGTATCTTTTATGATAACATTTAATCACAAGTCTAGGCTTTCCTGAGTTCTGCAAGTCATTCTAGTAAATTATTGAACCTGAAGGGGTAGTGGGGACCCTTGAATTCGCAACCAGCTGGTCATAAGTAAGGGTGGCTTGGAGATCCCTCCTGGTGTCAGAAGGGAGGGCAGTCTTGTGGAAGATGATGCCCTTAAGCTGTGATGTCTGGTCTAGCTTCAGGTTCTAGAAGTGTTTGCAGAGGGTGATATTATAATAATAGAACAAAGGTTAAAAAATACATTTGAACAGATTAGAAGCTGTAGCTGGACCAAATACAATTCAGTTCAACAGAATCTTCACAGGGGTGGCTTTAGGTTCAAAACAAGCACAGTGTGTCCATCAGGGTCATGGCAAGAAAGAGGTAGCACACGCAATCACTGTTAAATCAAAGAGTGATTAAGGTTGGGTCTGTCTGTCAAGAAGTGGGCAGACATGAAGGAATGGACTGGCCCTGGTGGGAAGGCAGGGATCTAGCCAGGGACTTGGTAAAAGGGCAGGGACTAGCCTTGGTGGGAGAGCACTGTTATCCCTAGCCCTGAAAGCGTAAGAGACAGAACTTTGGTGGTGGGGTCAGGGAGGAGGGACCAGCTGATGGAGCAGTGGCTGCAGGCAGAGAGACAGGGCCATGGTCAGGCAGGAAGGAAGCAGGATAGAGGTGGGGACAGTCGGGTCCTGATTTCCCTTACCACTTGTCTCCATTTTCCTGGCAGTGCCTCACTAGTTGAGCCCACCCAGAAACCAGTAGCCCAGGAGCCAAAGACATCAGTCTTCAGGGCAAAGAAGAAAGAATGATGGAGTGAGGCTGATGCAGAATGACTGGCGCTCATTGGGCAAGAGGAAATTTGCTTGTGAGCATGTTGTGTGAAAAGAAATCTGTAGTAATATTACAGGTTCATTCATGCATTCAATACATTTTCATCAAGTGCCTTTTATGTGGCCTGCACTCTTCTAAGTAACTGAAGATACACCAGTGAACAACAAAACAAAACAAAACAAAACACACACACACACACACACACACACACACACACACACACGCACGCACACACACACGCACACACACACACACGCACACACATACAAATCCTTGCCTTCATGTAATTTACTTTTTAGTGTCAGGAGATACAGAAAAAAAAGTAAATGATGTAATATGGTGCAAGTGGATAAATGCTAAATCTTTTCTCTCAAATTAGAGCAAAATAAGAGCAATCTGAAGTGAGGAGGAGGATCAGGCTGCAACCTTAAATGATGTGGTCAGGGTAGCCTCACTGAGGACAGGAGATTCAACAAAGAACTTGAAAGATGTGAGGAATTAATTAGCTCTGCAGACACTCAGGGAAAGGACACTTGGGTAGAGACATTAGCCAGTACACATTCCCCCAAGGTGGGAAACTTATTGGCATGAAGCTGGTGATGTTAAAGTGGCATGAACAAAGGGAAGTGCTGTATGGAAGAGGATGGGAGAGATGGGCTAATTCAGATGGGGTCTGCAAGGCTATTGCAAAGACTGGCTTTTCCTCAAAGAAATGAGGACCGTTAGAGGGGTTTGAGTGCAGGACTCAAATCTTAAACAGATGGGGCAGCCAATGTGGATACACGTACTCACTAGGGTGAGGGAGGGAACCCAGAACCCAGTAGAAGACTGCGATGGAACAGGAGGGAGTCTTGAGCGCAAGCAGCAGCTGTAAAGGGGTGGGATGGACCAGAATCTGGATGTTTTATAGGGTAGAACCAACATGGTGCTCTGACAGACTAGATGTGAATAATTAGATTGTTATAATTTAATAATTTGAAGGCAAAGAATCCATTAAAAAAAGAGCCAAAGGCTTGAACAAACTTTGCATAAAAGAAGATTTGCCATTGGTCAATATGCACGTGAAAAGTCGCTCAATATCACACGTCATCAGTGAGAGCCAATGAGTGATAATCCAGGGATATTCCAAAGTTTTATGTCTGAGCATCTGGAAGGGTAAAGTCGCCATTGTCTGAAATTGGAAGGACTACAAGGGGGCAGGTTGTGGGACGGGGCGGATCAGGACACCAGATTTGGAGATATGTTTGAGATGTTTATCAGATATCAGGAGTCAGTTAGACATCCAGGAGTCAGACTGCTGTGTAAGTTGAGAGTTTATGGAGAGGTTTAGTTAAGATAATCATCTGAGAGTTTCGGGCATAGAGGTAAAATTTAAGAGTGTGACACCAGATGAGAGATCGCCAAGGCAGTGAAAAAAAACTGAAAAGACACACGGACTGAAGACAGCTGGAAGTATACCGGATGAAGGGAGTTGGGACAAAGGAGGTGGAGAAAGAAGAAGTGGTGCCCCAAAAGCCCAAGAGTCCCAGTGTTGGGTGTTGCCTTCAAGTGGAGCAGCTTGTTTAGTGGTGAGGAGGTCATCGACAGTATTGACAAGAGTAGTAGTTTTAGGGAGAGCTGGACAGAAGTTGGGAGTGGGAATAAGAGAAAATGAGGAATGAGTCCAGTGCATATTCACAGGACTCACATCTGGCAATGGAACTATGCCTAGAACATAAAGGCTTGAATATGCACAGGAGAAGTTACTTAACATCACCAGCCATCAGAAATAAGAATTAAAATCCAGATAAGATACTACCACACATCCACTTGAATGGTTATAATTAAAAGGACTGATAACGTTAAGTGCTGGCCAATATATGGAGCAGCTTAACTTCTCCTGCTTTCTAAAGGGAACATAAAATAGAAAATAGTTTTTAATAAAGATATACTTACTGCCCAACCCATTAATTCTGTGCCTAGATGTCTACTCAGAAGAAATGAAAAAAGTCTACTCTATATGTATGTATGAATAAGTTCATGACAAGCGTAGTTGTAATATCCCTAAAGTATGGAAATAATCCACATGTCAATCAGAAGATGAATGAATCTACAGATGGTGGGATATTCATAAATACGACAGTACCCAACAATTAAAAAAACAACTACAGATACACACAACAACTAGGATAAATCTCAGAATCATTATGCAGAGTGACAGGAGCTGGATAAAGGATTACATAGTCTATGATTCAGTTTGCAAAACTGATCTGTGGTTTTACAGAAAAATAAATTTGATCAGTGGCTGCTTGGGGGACAATGGCTGGTGGAAAAGGTCCCGAGGAAACCTTCTGGGTTATTAGAAATATTCCATATTTTGAGTGTGGTGGTGGTTACATGGGTATGTCCATCCATTAGAAAGAGCTCTTCAGACTGTATATTTAAGTCTGTATATTTCACTACGTGCAATTTACATTTCCATAAAGTTGACTGATAAAAAGAGAGAGAAGACAGAAGAAGTTGACCTGAAACAGTGAGCATAGATAACTATTTCCAGGAGTTTTATTGCAAAGAAAACGAAGAGATGGGGAGAGTGGGATCAGAAGGAAGTGTTGTTTTAAGGCGAGAGCATGTTTGTTTGCTGATGGGCATGAGCCAATAGGGAACATAAGGGCTGCTGTAGTAACGCTCTGGAGTGAGTAGGAAAGGATAAGTAGAATAGCGGGGGAACTGGATTCTGTGGGACTCTCAAGCAAACTTAATTTTTCCCTGAGTTCTACTGTGCACTTTCTACAAGAAGTACATTCAATTTTATATTTAGAAACATACAATATATAGCATTTAAAAAAGAAAAACAGCATGTTTTCCATATTTGGTGACTTAAGTTAGGGACTGGTCAAAGACTAGACTCATAGGTAATAAGGACCAGTCTGATTCTAAAATTATTCTAAGGGCACATTATGACTAAAGTACATAAGTTACATTGTAGTTTTTAGGAAGAACTTGAAGTTGTTTACGGTAACCTTCCTTGCTTTGTTATCCTGGGAAGGATATTAATATACTTGGATATGGGGAAACTGAGGGACAAAGAGGATTGTGTCTAGTCCATGTCCACGAAGTCAGGAATAAATGCTTAGTTCTATCTGCATTACTGTGTTCAAGATTCCTTTCTCAGTGGGGTCAGAAAGAAAGTTTCCTGACTCTCTAGGCTAATCTTGTGTCTGTTATTTTTAAAGAAATGAAACTGCTTTCTAGCACTGTCATTCTCCTAACTCAGGGAGCTAATGGTTTTCCTAAGTAAATGGCATTCACTGATCAATGAGTCTTTGCCAGATGATGTTTTAAAATACTGAGAGAAAATGTAAATGCAGTATGTCTAATCAGACTAAAGTTAAGGGCTTTACGGTTTTAAACCTATTTAATGAAACAGCGTTTTCTTCTTTATTGGCTGATCTTCCAGGTTTATAGGTTTGCTCAAATTGGGATTGTGAAATGATTCTCATGTGTGGGGTGTTTAAGTAAAGCAACCCCAGTTGCTTTTACTTTATTGATCTTTTTAATGCACCGGTTTCAGTATTTAAATGAGTTTGAGTTTGTTTCTTTAATGGTCTTTCAATAAAGCTTAAGTTGACCTGGTTCCTTTTGCAATCCTGGCACTGTAATGACAGAAAAAGAATAATAATAAAAATGAACTCATTTTATGTGGTTGAAAAGGTTACATTTCTATTGATTTTAACTGTAAAATAGTTAAAGTTCTTGATATTAAAAAAACAACTCAACAGACACATCCTTTTTAGCACAGTGGTTCTATCGATATTACGTTGCCGGTAGGTTTTGGCAGCAAACAATATTCAGGATGGAGGCTAAAAATTGGCATTATCAGAGGACTGATAACCACATCCTTCAAATGCTGTTCCAGGTGAAAGAGCAGAAAGGTGCATCAGGAAAATCATTATATTCACAAGGTGGGGGAGACACCGTGGGTCTGAACGCTTTATTTGATGGCCACTTTTGCTGGTTTATAGAAAGCAGCAAAGCTTGATCCCTGGGAAATGTTAAAGCTTTTTCAATGCGATGGTTGAAGCCTGTACCAGGAAGCAGAAGGTGGGAGGGGTGGGAACATTTGGTAGAAGTGGTGAGGAATGGAAAATAGTAAAGACCAGGAAATATGGCAAGAGATGAGGGGCATTTGCCTCTCTTGAGACCCAGCCCTGCATGAGTGTGTTAAGAGTGTGTGCTTGTGTGTGCGTGCATGTGCATGCGCCTGAAAGCTATAACGAAATGGGCTGAGGTTAATTCTCAGCCTAGCAGCCTACGAGATTTGGATCTGGATCGGGATCATATGTTAATTCTACTCAGAAAAGACTAGGGAGAGTCTGCAGATCTTGACCCTCCTGGTGTCCCCTGAACCAGTTTGCATCTTGCTCATACCACAGATCTTCAATCTCCCAGTGCAGTTCAGTTCCTGACACTCTTTCTGGGTTCTCTTGGCAACTTTGGGGCAATAGAATATGCTGCTGTAAGGACTTGGGGGAAGGAGAAAAAGTGCAGAGAATATTCCAGGAGTAGAAAAAAAACAAGTTTGGTTTTCTCCTTCCTCCTCAACATTATCCACATCTAACATTTTTTGAAGGCCAACTCCTGGTGAGATCACATCTGAGTTATGTTACATATATTATTTCAATTAATAGGCACACAATTTTGTGGGCACACACTTTTATCCGCCCTGTTTTACAGTAGAGGAAACTGAGGCACAAAGGTTAAATTTCAATGTGTAAGAGATGTATAGCTGCTGAGTAGTATAGCCCAGGGGTCTGTGGGCTCGCTGAAGCCACGTCTCTCTACTGCACTAGCCTGGGTCCTGGGTCTGGGTCCTACACCCATAGCAGAGCCAGGCTGGCATGACACCCACAGGAAATGCACGAGACAACCCACTCATTCAAAATCCTTCTCTAGATACGTTTCCAGTCAACTCTAGTCCAAAGTTGCTTTTCATAAAAAATATTCGAATAAATATACATACAAATAAGTACAATTAATACAAAAACTATAAGTATACACTCTGATTTTATTAAATGGCTATATTTTGTTTCAATCTATAATTCATGTTAACACTATTAAATATATATAATCTGAGGTATTCTTATAATAATATTATTAAGATATTAGATACCAAAAAGATTACATTAAAAAAACTCCCCTAATCATCCTAATTAAAAAATAAATATCAGTCCTGGCTGGGCATGGTGGGTCATGCCTGTAATCTCAGCATTTTGGGAGGTCAAGGGAGGAGGGTTGCTTGAGACTAGGAGTTCAAGACCAGCCTAGGCAACATAATGAGACCCTGATTCAACAAAAAACTAGCCAAGCATGGTGGTGTGTGCCTGTAGTCCCAGCTACTTGGGAGGCTGACATAGGAGGATCACTTTGAGTCTGGGAGTTGGAGGCTGTGGTGAGCCATGATCATGCCACTGTACTCCAGCTTGGGTGACAGAGTGAGACCCTGACTAAAAAAAATAATAAATAAATATAAAAAAATATAATCCCAAACATATTTTCCAATGCATGCACTGGGCTTGGTACTCATTCCTTATAACTACAATTAAAGATCACCAACCTTCCTAAAAAAAGTCTTTCTAGTTGCATATGAAAATCAACACTGGTCTTATAAATACAACTAGACAGTTAATTTATGACCAAAGGAGGGAATATGTGAGATAAAAGTAACAAATGTAAAATGTTTGCTCATTTCTGCTTGCTAGCATCATTTTACAAAGCTCTGACTTTGTGATGACATACAGCTCCCCCAAAAGGTTCTTCAAAGACAGAACAAAATAGAACCCAGACTCCTCACATCCCTTACCTAAGCCACCATATTCCTTAAAAGATAAATGACCCTAGGCCTTACCTTTTCCTACATATAGAGTAATGGCTGATGAGAGCATTATACTCTTATTGCCCAAAGCTTCATATAATTCTACCTTAATACAACTTCTAAACAAGCTTAATACAATTTTACACATACTGAACCCCTCCACCTATTTATAAGCAGTGGGCTGGAACAATCTGATAAAACCGCTCTAAAAGACTACTCCTAGGTTATAGGCCTGGGTCTAAGACTTCTAAGTTAAACAAACTTTGATTCTTTAAAGGCTTTCTTTTCTTGACTTGACACTACCTGTCCTTTTCTCCATCTTGTGATTTGTATGACCTCTGTCCCTCTCTGGTAGCAGGACAGGTTTTCAGAGATAGCCCAATGTTGGAAGCTGTAGAAACCTGTCAACTCTTCATTGCTGCCACCGCTGTGCATTTTGTGGTGTTCAGCTGTCGGGGTTAAGCACAGAAGCCCTGGCAGAAATGATGGCGTTGAAAATCCAGATCCTAGCCCCATCTCCACAGGGGACCAGGACTCAGGCTACTGCGGCGGGCTCATTTCTACGGTCCTCACAGTTTCACTTCTGCTGGTGGCCTTGGCTGACGGTATCAGGAGGAATGCTTGACGAGGTGGCAGCCATTTTCTCGTTTGCTTCATTCATTCTCTTCCTTCCACTCCCTTTCGGAGTTCTTCTTCATCTTCTCTTTTGAACTAGCAGCCCAGTCCACTCTTCTACTTAGAGAGGGGGCTTTATCATCGCTCCTTTCAATATTTTGATGATATTTTTCTCATATAAAAGATATTAGAGAGTAATTTTTTTTAGTTCGATAAGTGATCACCGAGGAAAGAAGACAAATCAAACATACCTCGGAAAGCAGAAAGAATCTGTGCACTCTCGAATGGTTCAAGCTCATTGGATGTGCTCAGAATCCATTATTTGCAGATGGGATTTGTCGTTTATTCAGTCACTCAGCAAACACTTTTTGAAGCTTTCCTGTGTGCACAGGGCTCAGGGACACAGCAGTGAGATGTTACAAACATAAGAAAAAAATCCCCAGGTTGTACTCTTTGAAAAAAATGGCCGACTTCCATTGATATAAGTCATGTCAAGTCCTACCACCCTCATGGTATTCCACGTTTGAGGCAAACAGTCCAGGCCATAATCGACGACTGGATTTCATGAAAAGCACATCCAAGCTAGTTTCACTGTTTTCCCTTCCCCACACTCGCTGGCTATGACTAATGGCCACTAGAGGGCATGTTAACACTAGCTCAGAACTCGCTCCCAGACACTGTCCATCAAAATCCTCAGACTCGTCTGTCCCAGTACAGATTTATCCCTCCTCGGAGCAGAAGGGCAGTATGGAACACCTCAGAACCTCAGACCACATGTTGAGATACATTTACTTTTCATGGTGTAGATAAACATATGTGAGATAGGAACCCACTTTCAGTTACCTGTGCATAAGAAACAACCCGCTCTGCCTATTGTACTAAAAAATAGCTTTGAGAGTTACAATCTTGGAGAGTGATTTTTAGTGCACTGCAGATGGATATAACAATATAACATTTCACAGATTGGACTTTAGTTTTCATCCCAGACAAAATAGAAATCCAGGAACCTTATCTTCCTTCTTGAGAGGTGATTTATGTACTTAATGTGCTTGGGGGGAAAAATACACTCCCAACTTTGGGTTTATAAGCTTTGACTGAATTCTAGAGGAGAGAGAGGACTGACATCTCAAACCCTAAACTGGATCAGAAATTGCATTGCAGCCGCCTTCCCACTGAGCTGTAAGAAATGTAAAGCGAAGTAAACACATTTTTCTGGAGAGTAGAAATGGAGGTCCTGTCTAGCCCTGGAGTGCATAATTCATTTGCAGATGAAATAGCTTTAGAAAAGAGATGAAAAACATGTGAGTTTTGACATATTCATTATGAGTCTTTTTCTGTTTCAGATCAGATGGGGTTGATGGGTTATAAGTTATTTTTTCTAATGTTTTCTGTATAACTTTTATGAAGGGCAAACCTAAATTCCTGTAGCAAAAAAGAAAAATAAGACAAGGGGTCCTCCCAACTCCCCATGGGACACCTTTAAGGAACAGATCAAGTGCCTTTGTGAGTCTTCCCGATCCATTCCTTCCTCCCCCGAAAAATGCGTTTCCTCTCTTTTCTGTGCTTCCACGGCACAAACTGATACTTCGATGGGCACTTGGTTCCTATCTGTGTGATTGATGGTCTCTCTTCTGTTGAACGCTGCGTACTGGCAATATACTAGGTGCTGAGAATATACTAGGTGCTGAGGATATGCTTAATGGGCTCAAAAGCAAATCAGTGGAAAGAAACCTTAGTCCCAAAGACCATGTTGATAATGACTCTGATGCTGCTCTCTTATTGTTTGCTTATAAGCAAGAGAAGGGAATTGGGAAAGAAGGAAGAAAGCTAGCATTTTATTAGGCCACAGACCATGCTTGATTTGTGAGTGTGTGCATTTTCATTTAACACACACAAACCCCATTAAAATTAGGTGGTCTCAGACCCATTTGATAAATAAGAAAGCAGAGATTTGGATAACTTGCTAGGGAACACAGAGCTATTAAAGAAGGTGGCTTGTTAGTAAAGACTCCGTTTTATTTATGTCTTAGTAACAACCTCTGGATTCATCATTCCCAGTCCATGGGGTCTCTACTTAAACTGAGAGCATCTTCAAAGGGAAATCTCATTTCATGTGGACTTATTAGCAGCACAAACTGCTGATGTTCTCTTCTGCTAACTACCCTTTCTATTGTTTACACATTGATGGGGAGGCTAACTTGTTAAAGCCTCCTCTAGAGGAGAATTAGGTGGAACAGGTTTCTAGTATCTAAACAAATGTATATCAAGTATGTATCTTTTCTCCTCTCCTACCATATACACTCCTTGAGGGTAAAAGATACATTTTGTTCACCCCTTCAGGGGTCACTCCACTATCCCTCAACTCACCCTTATCCAATCAGACATCTTTTATATAGTAGGTACTCAACATATATTTGTTCTCCTCAGATTTATTTTTGATTCAGGTTGAATTCATTTCAGTTGCATTTCACATCAGTAATATGGAATGGTATTGGCGACCGACTGAATTTATCTGAGTCAGGCTTAAGGAATGGCTACCTGTTTCCCACCATGCTGTAGGCTGGGTGGTGGACAGGGGCAAGGGGGAATGTCAATTAGACATCAGCATGCTAAATTCTTGGGCTTCCCATATGGTTTTAAATAGAAGGAAGTGCACTGTTAAAGGAACAGTCTTTTTTTTTTTTTGAGTCAGGGTCTCACTCTGTCACCCAGGCTGAAGTGTAATGGCACAATCAGAGCGCATCACAGCCTCAATCTCCTGAGCTCAGGTGATCCTTCTGTCTCAGCCTCTCAAGTAGCTGGAACTATAGGCACATGCCACCACACCCGGCTAATTTTTTGATTCTTTGTGAAGTCTCACTGTGCTGCCCTGGCTGGTCTCGAACTCCTGGGCTCAAGCAATGCTTCTCCCCTGGACCTCCCAGAGTGCTGGAATTACAGGCATGAGCCACTGTCCCTGGTTCAAGAACTCTTGAACCATCTTGAGGACCTACTGTCTTCTTAAGCAGGATGTTCATCACACACCTTTACTGCACTTCTGAGAATCAGGTTCTTGCATACGAGCTGCCCTGACCTCTAAGTGTGGAGGTGGTCTGAATTTAAAGCTACAAGCTGGTTTGAAGGGACTGGCAGGGAGGGGTATCTGAGGCTCTTATAGTTGGGTGTCTTGTTTCCCTTTTTTGGAGACATTTCTCCAGATACTCCTACTTTCTGCTCAGAACCAAATAATGAAGATCTGTTAAAATACTTTTTCATGGGTGAGGGACTCATAGCCCAAACTAAAACCAGAGGAGACATTACAAAAGCTAATGAGATCATGAGGTTTTTGATGTGTGTTTCAATTATGAGCGGTTTTCTCATATGGATATATGGAATAAAACACTAGGCACAGCACATGCCTGTATTCCTAGCACTTTAGGGAGAGAAGTTTGAGACCAGCCTGGGCAACATAGCAAGACCTTGTTGCTACCAAAAAAAAGAAAAAAGAAAGAAAAAAATTAGCCAGACACAGTGACAGACATATGTCCCAGCTACTCAGGAACTATGAACTATGATCATGCCACTGCATTCCAGCCTGGGTGACAGAATGAGACCTTGTCTTAAAGGAAATAAAGGAAGGAAGGAGTGAGAGAGGGAGGGAGAGAGTGAAGGAGGGAGGGAGGGAGGGAGTGAGAAAGAAAGAAAGAAAACAAAAAAGAAAGAAAGCAGGAAGAAAAACCAGCACTGACTCATAAACAGACCAAATTCATGGGCAAGTTTCCAATATATGCAGCCCTCTCTCTTCCTAGACATCTATCTTATTACAATGGTTTGGTTCCATGGTAATTATGTAAGAAACTAATAAAATATTAACCTATGCTCACCATAGAATTAAACACACCAGCCTTCCATTAAAGTGGAAAGTTGAAGTAGTAATATGCTTGCTCTCTATCCTGATAAGAGAGCCCATGAACGGGTAAAAGTGCTTCTGGAAGGGAAAAAGCGATGAGTTCAAATGGCTCATCGGTATTTGTGCAGTTGCCTGCCTTCTGTCGAGCACGCCTGTAGTGCACAACCGAGGCTGTGAGTTTATCATCCGGAGTAGATAAAAACTAAATTAGCTAAAGGGAAGACGTTACAGTAAATGTAATTTCAAGAGCAGGGCCCTAGGCTAGCGAGGGCAACTTTATTTGTTGGCATCCTTAAAAAACTGAATGTTTCTAAACTGTGTATGTGTTTTTGTGTGTGTGTTTTTAAAATAAAGACTTGAACAAGCTCTGATATTAAAATTTTCAAAGGTGTTTATATCTATATGCCTTTTGGTATTTTTCTTTATGGACAGAAAGTTCAAGGGTAATAAAGGCACACATTTTTAAATGATTCATTTGAGCTTCAGTATCAAATTTCAGTCTGGACTCCATGTGACTACAGAAAAGAAGGATGCTAAAGTGAACAGACAGGAAGTTATGTTCATGGTTACTTAAAGAATCGAGATGGAACTTTTAGTGGGGATGATACTGTGTGCTATAAAGATACTGGTCTTAACATTGGTCTTAGTTCTCTTTGATTATAAAAGTTTGGATTTTATGATCCCTAGGAAATGCTATTAAGCCATTTCTTTTAATGGCTCCAAAGAAAGCATTAATCCCCAAAAGACTTACTTTTGTGTAAACCTTTTAAAATTTTTCAAAAGGTTATAAAGCCAACTAGCAGGAGTGAGCCTGGCTTTCTTGCCTGTTTGCAAAGACAACAAAGAGACGGCGGTGTGAGTAATCACTGGCCACCAGAAAGGATTTGGTTATTGGGTTCTAGATGAGATAATGTCTCTTGTGAGTATTGGTACCTTATTTGTCATGGAATTTCTTTTTAAAAAAATTTTTTAAAATTTTGAGTCAGGGTCTCACTCTGTGGCCCTGGCTGGAGTGCAGTGGCACAATCACAGCTCACTCCAGCTTCTAATTCCCAGACTCTGGAGAGACTTCTACCTCAGCCTCTCAAATAGGTGGGACTACAGGCACGTACCTCCATGCCCAGCTAATGTTTTTGAGGGTTTTTAGAAAAAATTTTTTAATTTTTTTTGTAGAGATGAGGTCTCTTGCTATGCTGCCCAGAATGGTCTTGAATTCCTTGGCTCCTGCCTGGGTTTCCCAAAGTTTTGGGATTATAAGCATGAGTCACCATATCTGGACTTCATCACAGAGCATCTTAATCTCTATTTTCTCATCTGTAGAATGAGTCTAATAGCAGCAGCTTTTCCCAACTAATAATATTGGAAGTATCAATATTTGGAAGTATTTGGATAAATATGGAAGTGTTTTGAGCACTACATAACATCATTACTAAGGCCCTCCCAAGCATAGAGAGATTTTCTCTGGGCTTGAAAAGGTTACTTGAAATTCCTTGCAATTGAACACTCTCTCACATACAGAAAGTGGTGAACTAGTTCCCTCCTGCCCATCAACGTTTCCTGTCAACTCACATATATTGCTGCCCTATAAGTCCATAATTGAATTACTTTTTCATTTTGCTGCTAATAAAATTCCTCCAACAATTTTTGACAAAACTCTGTATTTATCCCAGACTGCTGATTTTATGCATTCAGTATTCATAAAGGACTACAGACCATATGATGTTACATATTTCAGAGTTAGTATTCCTCTGGTCATAATTTTTACAGTCTTCTCCAGTGATCTGGGGAAGAGGGTTTTTTTTATTCATTAGATAGAATGAGGGTTAAGCCTATGAAGTAGTCATTCTCCCAGTATGACTGTTGAATATTATGTTCTCTTTCAGAACATACACACTCCCTCTCCCTTCTCCTCCTCCACAATAAATACTCTTCCATACTACTGCCACCTGTCAACATCCTACCCTTCCTTGAAGACTTTGGAGTTAATAGCACTGAACTACTATATCTTTCATTGTATTCTTTTTGGACATTAGTACAAACACCTTTTTATCAACCTATTTATATTTTGTGCTTGATTCTCAGCTAGGAGCACGTGTGTTATACTGGTATGTGGGAGAGAAATAAAGTTATTTGTGTAAAGTCTCGCTCTCTTTTTTGTTCTAGCAGCTAATATAACCACAACTACTACACAAATTGGTACCTTAAAGCAGAGTGCTGCCGTAACAGGAACCTAAAATATGTAGCATTGGCTTGGAGGTCAGGAGACAGGTGGTACAGAAATGGCTATTAGAGGCGAGAAAGATAAAGAAAGGATGGTATACAAAAACATATCTTGTAAAACAGTCACCTCACATAACCTGGAAATGCCTATAGCTTTAGGGAAAGTTCTTTGAAAGAAACAGAATGGTCAAGGGTATCAGTTGCTTCTTGCTGTCTATGTCAAGGAAAAGATGAGTTCAAGAAAGAATTGACCAGTTTTCAAACATCAGGGAAAGAGAATAGAGAAAAGTCCAGAAATTTAGAGTCTTTCGCCAGAGAGTAAGGAATAACATTACAAAAAGCTTTGACCAACAAAGGTTTCTCAGTTCAGCAAGCTGACTTAGCCTCATGGGTAATGTCCAAATTCAGGGTTTTTACTTGCCACCCAAGCCTTTTTGTGTCAGCTGGTCTCAAAGTAGCTGTCATTAACTTGAGAGAGGGGCATAGGCACTTGGAAGCAAATGACCAAGTAGTTCTAAGATCTATGTCTAGAGGGGAGCATAGGGTGTATTTACAGACCCATGAAACTGACTGGAAGCAAATAGATTAGAAGTCATCGTAAGATTTGAGGGAGTTGTATTAGACCTGTAAAACCACAGGTCTGGTCTACAAAAGGCTTATGAGTGTAAGACAACCTCAGTACAATTTGCACCTGCAGGAAATGAACTTGGAAGCTGCACAAGGAACACAGTATTTAAGTCAGAGGTGGCCATGGCAGATCACAGACAAGGAAGAGCCTCCCAGAGGAGAGAGCCATGGAGCATTGCGAGAATAATCGACAAGAATTTGACCTAATCAAGGGAGTCTCCCACTGTCAAGGATGGGGGAAGAAGGGGAGTTGGTGGCCATGGTGGATGCTCATGATTTAATCACTGCTGAACCACAGGACTTTACTTTTCTAAGAATATATCTGATATAAGATAGACTTTTATAGGGTTAAGTCATTGAGATTTGGGAGTTAATTTGTTACAGCAACTAGTGTTATCCTTCTGTTTGTATTTTTTCCACCACTCCTAGAATTTAGCTCACACTACTTGTTACTAGTATTTTTTAACACTTCTCTGACAATTTTAAAGATTTATACACAATACATAGATCAATTAGCAATGGATGCAACTTTAAAAAACACAATTTGGATGAAATTCCAATTAGTAGCAGGTAAGAAGTTATTATCATTATGTTATTTATTTTTAATTTTTTTTTGAGTTGGAGTCTCACTCTGTCGCCCAGACTGGAGTGCAGTGGCCGCTCCCGGCCACCGCAGCCTCGACCTGCTGGGCTCTGGTGATCCTTCCACCTCAGCCTTCCAAGTAGCCAGAATTACAGGCATGTGCTACCACGCCCGGCTGATTTTTGGATTTATTGTCGAGATGAGGTCTCGCTGCCCAGGCGGGTCTCGAACCCGCGGATTATGTTATTTTAAGAAACAGAATTCAGAGACGTCTTTGAACATTTGTTTCGAACATTCCCAATGAAAACAATCAAAGTCATGCTCTTTTTGGTATAAGAACTTAGGGACCTAATCATCATTTATTCCTAAGGACCTAGAGCTATTTTCTCAGAAAGACCTGATTTTGCTTGCAGGAAATCTGTTAGCTCCTTCTTGGCAAAGATCGGATGGCCCTTCAGTTAGTTGGAAGCCAAAATGATACATCCTTACCATCTGTTCATTTGATTTTTAGAGAATATGGATTCTGAATATCTGTGCCAGAGAATGTATCCCTGAACTCTCTATTGTCTGACTCGCATCAAAACCCCAAAATATGTGATCATCATGGCTAATTATTCCAAGAACATGTAGTTTATTCATTTTCATTTTATAGTGAGTTTTATGCTTGGATCAGATCATGATATCAGACAGCGGCCTCATCTCAGCATGTGCCCCCTTCATCTGCCTATCATCCTTCTCCACCCCATTCTCTACAGAATCATTTAGGCCCAATTCCATTTGGAAGTTATATTTGACTTTCCTAAGGAGATGCAGCATCAAACAGCCCAGCCACCAGTATATTTTGCTGCAGAAATGCTTTGAGGGCATTGCCTACTACTTTTCTCAGGGCCCCTGATGTAACCGGGAGAACAAAGAGCTTTCAATTATCTTTGTGTTTTTAAAGCATCTGAAGAAACAGAGCAAAATATCAAAATTTGTAACGTTTGGATGGTGAGTACATAGGTATTTGTTTTATTTTTCTCTCTGCTTTTGCGTATTTTTGAACTATTTTGTAGTAACAACAATAACAATAACATAAATCAACTTCTTACCAACCAGAAGGATCCACTACCCAAATTTTGTGAGCATCTTTTCAGACATCTTTTTATTAAGTAAGGGTTAAGGGCATGCGTAAACTTTGAAGTATGATTAGACTGAGGTTCACCTATGCTACTGTCGCTTACTGCTTTCCAGTTTTGGGTCAGTTATATCTTACATTCTGAACTTTAGTTTCCACATTTCTAAAATGGAAACAATGACTGCACATACTTCACAAGGCTTTTTGTGAAGATGAAGTGATAAAATGTGTGTACAGCCTAGCACATTGACATCAATATACGTGCGCTGCTATCATGTATGTGATATTGCATAAGTCAGGGGTCCCCAAGATAGTCCACAGTCTGTTAGGAGCCAGGCCCCAAAGCAGGAGGTGAGCGGCGGGTGAGCAAGCAAAGCTTCATCTGTGTTCACAGCCACTCCCCAAGGCTCATATTACTGCCTGAGCTCTGCCTTCTGTCAGAGCAGTGGTGGCGTTAGATTCTCATAGGAATACAAACTCTAATGTAAACTGTGCATGCGAGGGAATATGCATGCTCCTTATGAGAATCTGATTCCTAATAATCCAGGGTGGAACTGAGACAGTGATACTAGCGCTGGGGAGTGGCTGCAAATACAGATTAACATTAGCAGTGAGGTTTGACTACACAGAGATCATAACAAATCAACTGCTTGCAGACTCATATAAAAAACCTGAGTGGCAGGTGAGTTGATGTGTTTCAATTGTACAACTGCTTCTGGTGGCAGGCTTTTAAGAATCTGATACTTGGCTGGGCATGGTGGCTCAAGCCTGTAGTCCTGTCAGGTGAGATGATTGCTTGAGTCAGTGGATTCGAGATCAGTCTGGGCAAATTTGCAAGACCTCATCTCTACAATAAATCAAAAAATTAGCGGGGTGTAGTAGCGCATGCCTGTAATTCCGGCTACTTGAAAGGCTGAGGTGGAAGGATCACTGGAGTCCAGCAGGTCGATGCTGGGGTGACTGTGAATGTGCCACTGCTCTCCAGCCTGGGCAATGGAGCGAGATTCCAACTCAAAAAAAAAAAAAGAATTTGACACTTATTTTAGTCTGTGTGTGGCCTGCCTGTTATTTTATTTACAACTTCCATCTGTGCCTCCTTTCTAAATGGTGAGTTGTCTAATTATTTCATTATATATTACAATGTAATAATAATAAAGTACACAATAAATGTTATGTAATCGAATCATCCTGAAACCATCCCCTTCCACTCCACCCCAGTCTGTGGAAAAGTTGTCTTCCACAAAACCAGTTCCTGGTGCCACAAAGTTCGGGGACTACTGGTGTAACCAATGGTTCTAAAGAAAATAAACAGAATGACGTAGTAAGAAAAGTTTTCGTTCTCTAGAAGAACTGGCTTTGTTTATCCTTATGGGTTGAATACTTCTGGTTGCCAAGAAGTGCACAATAAAATTTATGCAAGTGGTAAGACCTTGTGATCTGAACACGTGTTCTATTTCCCCTTGTCTTGGGGGTCTACTTTTGGTGACTTACTTTAACTCTCAATTTCATGTTATGTACTGCCTGTAAACCCCCTTAGATCCCTTCTGCAATGTTACTGGGAAGAAAGAAAGGAAAGAAGTAGAAAGAAAAAACCCATGGGTGGCAGGAAGAAGGAAAGAGAGAAGAAAGGATTAGTTGCATAAGACTTTGAGATTGTTGATTCACACTTTGGATTCATGCTAATTGACATGATTTTTTTATCACATACAGAACTTTTTCAGGTGCTCTCTGCCTGCACTTGGTTTGTTTACATTTTGACTGACATTAAGCCTTAAGCCATTATCCCTGATGCAACTGTGAGTTTTCATAAATGATGCCACTTGAGGGTTGTCATGGGTTCTGATTCAGGTTGGTGTCTGATAACTGCTAAAGTCAGTTTCTCGTTATCTATGTGGAGATTGGGCACTTTGTTTTTCGGCAGTAAATGTTTCATCCAAGGTCAATTTCCCTCAAGTGCTCAACACTGTTTCAGAGGGTATGTGCTGAGGGAATGCAAATTAATTTAATGTTAGCTTTAGCCAAACCTAGCTAGGAAAGTAAACTGGCATTTAAGGATTCCATAAACACTGATAAAGATCATCTAAATTATATGATGTTTGAGCATGTATAAATGCATAAAAGTTTACCCAAATTCCAAAGGCACCATTCCACAGTACTTTAAAACTCATCTTGGAATTAGTCTTACTGTTGTTCTTTGATTCTGAGTAAATGTTAATTTGAAATTATTGAAATATCTTTGTCATTATATTTTATTATAATGGGAGTGAGCTATCACTATAGTTTGAGAATATATGTATGTCTTATATTTTTGTTTGAGTATAAGAATGCTTATAATAGAACATGAGGAAATATAGAAAACTCGAGAAGAAATAAAACCATTTATATTCTCTTCACACAGAAATGATCGCTGTTAACATTTTATTATGTCTCTTTCCACACATTGTTGAGGCTGTAGAAATTCTGAAGATGGATTTGTAGATTGTTTTAAGGAACAAATTAAAGTGTTTCCTGGAGGTCTAAAGGCACCCTCGCAATTACTCCTGTTCTCTCAAGGCCTCCCTGCCCAAAAGAAAGTGGGGGAGAGAAGTAAGGAGTCCTGGGACCTATTTTTTCTAAGGAGGAGTCATACCTTTTACTTTCCCTACCACCTTCTACCCTTACTGTCTTTTTCTCCTCAGGGGAGGGTGAGACTGCCAGTAGACCCTGGGCTAGATGGAAGGGGCTGGGCTGAGAAAGACAGGCACTCCCCAGACAGAGAAGCCTTTTCTAGCAGCACTCAAGGGTCTGGCTTCCTAAACGCAGCCAGAAGTCTCAGTGCAGTCTATTACTTTACCTGATGAGAAGGAGGGAGGGCATAACTTCCCAACACATCTGGGTATAATTCCTAGCAGAATTGGCTCTTGCTTTTGGAGTACTTCCAGGGTTTGCCTCTTCCCCCACCTCAGAGCATTGTGCATTCAATGTTTTCACACCTATCCTGTCTCCTTCCTTTTTCTGAAACTGTGTTCTGCTCTCTTGGGGGAGTTTCCTCAACTCCTCACTCTCATCATGAGGTATGGTCATTGCTTTTTCCTTTCTCTCAACAGGGCATGCACATGACTCAAGCCAAACAACTCGAGAGAATCTCAGGAATTTTACAGAGAGAGTCAAGAGACTAGGACTCTTTCTTCTGGTAGCAAAATTGGGAAGATGTGAGTCCAGTATTGTTGTGACTGTGTCTCATGATACGTGAAAGATGGGGTTTGCAGTAAGAGGTAATTAACTCAGTTCTCAGAGAAAGACAGAGATAAGGGAAGGAGGAAGAAAGGAAGGATGGAGGGAGGGAAGAAAGGGGAGAAAAAGGGAGAAAGGAAGAAAGGGAGAGAGGAAGAGGGAGAGAGAGAAAGAGAGAAAGAAAGAAACTGGCTTAATGGTATTCTAGTCTATAGTTTTAATCTTCCTCTTCTTAAATTTTTGTTTTCTCATTCTGAAATATTATAATTCTATGACCTTTTCTAAAAATTTCCCTCCAATATTAGTTTCGAATCGATTTTTTGGTCATTTTCAACTAAAAGAATACTGAGCAATAGAACCAGACCCTCTTCCATACTCGTTCCATCCGCTGGATTCTCTGCGGTTGTCTGGCTGCTCCACTGTCTAGAAGATCTTGAGCTTTCTGTGTCTCTAAAGTCCCAGGTTCTTAAAATAGTCCATTCCTCTTCCTTTGCTCAGATCAGTCTCTAATTCACCGTGGCAGAGGATGAGAGTCGGTTGTATGAGATCCTTTGGCTGTGGTGGTCTCCACTATTATACTGTCTTTGAAGCCAATTATTTAGGTCTTTTGACTTTTGATATTATTTTGCAATGGTGAAATGACAAGATATGTCACATTCATTAAAAGAGGTCACAGATTGAGTAGTTAAAAATAGGAGAGTATCTCTAATCAAAAGTCAAGGAAGATAATGTTGATAAAATAGTGTGAAGTCATCTGTCTCCTGGATTTGCTGGCTTTTCTGCCTAAAACCTGAGTCATAATTAAAGATGGGCTTGGTTTACCCAGTAAAGAATTTGCAGCACCCAAGGTGTGCCAGGCACTGTGCGAGGCTCAGGGACTCTGGGATCATTCAGAGAGAATCTTATTACACCGCATTTGATTGTCGGCACAGTAGCTATTACAGCGTGTTGTCATTTTCCTAGGAAAGATCTCTCCTTAAAATGCCCTCTAACATTTACCACTAAAGGCCACGCACAGACTCCGTATCAAGTTATGAATTTGACATCCACCAGTGCTCGGAAGAGGCAGGGCTTGTGCTTTTTCTTTGCAACCTGAACTTCTCACAGCAACCAGCCGAATCAGAATGAGGTCTGAGGGGCTGCTGAACCTCTGCCAAATGACACTCCACTTTCCTGACAAAACAGCATCCTCTTGCTGTTCTTTCTCCTGACAGGTATCTATTTTGAACTCCTTCTAGAGAATGCAGTGACAGTTCCCATCCTTGATCTTTTGGCTTAGCTCCCAGGGAGACCTCCTCATGTTATGTTTTATTCATGGTGCTTCCCAGGCTGGCTTCTCCATTGTAAAAATCGGTGGTGGGGAATGGGGGCTGTAAATGAGCCTGAAATAAAATTTGAGTGTCGTAATAAAACCATCTCTTTGTGAGCCTAAAACCTGCAGCCAGAGTCTGAGATTCTGGGGAAAGACCGTGTTTTGAGGATTTTAAAGGGAAAGCCTCCACAGAGGGAAACAACAGCAAAAAAAAAAAAATGACAGTTCTTCATATTGTGTTGGAATAAAAGAAGTAGGTCAGAAAAGTCAAAATAACCTTTTCTGGGAACATGACAAGTTTCAGTCATCTGACAGCGTGACAAATAAAGATGGTGCCATGGATAAAAACAGTAGACTAATTGATATGTGGGTCTAAACTGGGAAAGCCACGAAGAATATGTGGAGTAAACATTGAATCTGTTTCTTCCTTAGAAAAAAATGTTTTTGCCATCAACTTCATCATTGCTTTTCCTGTAAAAATTATACATATTTTGACTTCACTAGTTATGCATTGGTAAAAGAAAGTGTAGCAAATATCTCATTCACCTGCCCCGACCACCCAAAGCGAAACCAATGGCCAAATATTACAGGGAATGGAGGACATAGTGCTATATTATATCCAATTTACATGTGCACCTATGTATACCTTGAGAATTATGGTCTTCTCCTGGCGGGTGATGTTAACACTGTGTGGTTGTCCGTTGGCCATGTTCCTGTGGTCGACGTCAATATTGTACGGTTCTCGGGTGCCACCCAAGTTGTACCGAATCTGTAAGCTTCCTATGTAAGGGGAAAAAAAAGTCTGCTCAGCAATTTCTTGGCTCTCAGTTTCATTTTAAGGTCCCTTCCCCTCACCCCACCTCTAGTACACTCTGTTTTCTCCCTTGATGCACTATCATTCCAGTTTCAATGTCTCAGAGGTTTACTGACACATGTAGTCAACAGCATCAGGCTTGCACATATTCACTACCTACCCCTGTCAACAATGTGCCTTGGTGACCTTTATCTCAAAGTTGAAGCAGCAAAAGGTATAAATCCCACAAGTTGGGATTATGCCTGGAAACAAAGAGTAAGAATGTATACAAGGCAAGATTGGCCCCAAGAAGTACCATGTGAAATAAAAAAATAAATGTAGAGTGGAGGGATGGTCTCACTCCATCAGCAAAGTCTGACATCAGGCATATAAAAGAACCATGAGCAAACTATTAACAAAAAAACATACATTTTGACGATAAGATTTTGGAATGCCTCACTGAGACCAAGTAATACATTTTATTTTAGGTTAGAGATGAACCAAGAGCAAATTAAAGAAAAAGATCACTTTCCTGGGTCCCCCAAGTCCTCTTTTTCCCTCCAGTGATAGTTAACATTCCCTCAACAAAGTAATCTTTTCTCCTCCTTGCTTCTTCCCAACAATGACAAATAATATTCAGAAGACTGATATGACATTCTACATCCTGCTTTTAGCTAATCTGCACAGCAAACATAACTTTTATTTCTTATTTATGATATCTAAAGACATTAATTTTTTATCTCATTTTTTTAACTCAAATTGGAATTTTCATGTTGCTAATAGTCAGCTGAAATCCTATCATCCAAAGATAGCTATTCTAAACATCTTGGCAATGTTTCCTTCCAAACATTTCTCATATAAAAATATACATACTCGCACACATACTTATATACATAAAAATAAATGCTGCGCTTCCTTATTTAGGCATTCTACCATTATATAAAATACAGCACCATGTTCCTGGAGTTGAAGGAAACATTTTTTAGAATAGTGAAGAGTTAATGACACTTCCTATTTTTGTTTTCTGATTGAAATTCAACAAACCATCACTATTTCTGAGTTTCACCTTTGCATTTTAGCCTACCTTCCTTTATCTGTAGCATTTCAACTAAATGCTGTTGGTTTTCATCTCCTAAATGTATCTGAATATCCCCCCTCTTCTTCATCTCGGGAGCCATAGGGTATCCATCGATACCTCTCCTGGCTGGTAGAGTTCCTGGTTCACCCTCCACTGGTACTTCCTCTGCATCCTCTTTTGCCTGGATCACTGGATCCTAATCAGCCTCTTCTTTACAAATGACCGCTCTTGACCTCATTTCACTCTCAAGTGAGTCCTCTCATCCTCTGCTCTTCCTCACTAAGAATCCCATGAAAAGAGATGAGCATGCTTGCTGCCTCCAACACCTTCCCTATTTTAGGGAAGTCTCACTTCTCACTTCTGTCTTCACTATTCCACGCATACTGCTCTTGTTGGGCCCCATGTTCTCTGGAGGTCTGGAAGCAACGATCAACCTCAGGCCTCATCTCCACTGGGCACAGAGTCTCGCCTTCTCCTGGGAACATGGTCAATGCTTGGCTTCCAGTGCATACCCTTTTGGTTGTTCTTCTTGATCTGTCTTCACCTCTTGCAGTTCCCAAGGACCAGTCCTTAAACACCTTCTTTCCTGTGTTCATGCCTGCCTCCATGGTGATCCTAGCCAGTCTTAGGTGTGAATGTCCATTGGGCCCCCAATTTGTACGCCAGTCAGATTTCTCTTCTGAACTCCAGACTCTTTCCATGAACTGTCTACTTGATATTTTCCCTTGGATTTCTTATTGACAACATCCACTATAACATATGCAACATTTAACATTGATTTTCTATCCCCAAAAGCATCCCATTGCAGCTTTCCACATCTGGTCTACTGTCACCCATCCTTCCAGTTATGCTTGTCAAAAGCCTTGAGTCCTCTCTCCTGTATTGTGTGTATCACCTGTCAACAAATCTTCTTGGCTTGGTCTTCAAAATATATGTTGGATCTTACCACTTCTCATCCCTTCTATTTCTACCTCCTGGACCAAGCCACCAGCATCTTTTGCCCAGGTTATTTTACTAGCCTCCATACAGACCTTGTGCGTCTGTCCTTACCCCAACTTTTCCCCACTCCAATCTGACCCTCAGATGCCCAGTGTCCTCTCTGCACAGTAGCCAGAGTGATCTTCTGAGCAGAAGCCTTCTGTGATTTCCTGTCTCACTCAGAGTAAAGATCAAAGTTCGAAAGATCAAAGTAGAATTTACCTGCTTCTTTTCCTTGACCTGGCCTTCTCTCTGCCTGATATTTTCCCCATAGCAGTTCTCAGCACATGACATACTATAGATTGTCTTATTTTGAGTATCGTGTGTCTTCTCCTGCTCAACTGTAAACTCCATTTCACTCCCAGTGTTGAGAAGGGTGCCTGGTCTATAGTTGGAGTTTAATCAATATCTGTTGAATAAATGAATGAATGGCCTTTCTGCTTCTGTGCTTTCTTCTTCTCAATGTTTCAAAATCCATCACTGATGATTTCATTGGTTCATTTAAAGCCCTTCAAAGACTTTCACTGTTCACAAGATGAAGACGTACTTGCCTAATATATCTTACGCTGCCCTGTCTGACTTGAGTTCCACTCACCCATCATTCACTTTTTACATTCGAACTACCTTGGACTTCTCTTATTCCCTAGAAAATACAATTCTCTTTTGCCTCAGGACCTTTGGGTATGCTGCACCCTTTTCCTGAGCTGCTTGTCTCCACCCCTCAGTGTTTTACCATATTTTTTTCCTTTACTGTGAGAGCATTAAAAATAATCCACTGTTTGGAAGTGAAGAAGATAATGAGGTAGTTATTTGGCAACATGCAGAAAAAACAAGTTGGCTGTCTTAAGTTTTTACTCTCTGTGTTATTTCTGATGCTCTCACATCATATCATCCTAGTCATTTAAAAAATATATACAGCTGTATTGATTCATTTATTCTTTTCTTCAGAGCACATTTATTTAGTTCCTGTGTGAGAGCACAGTTTTTTGCAAGGTCTGAAAGTGAGCTTTCTGTTTGGTTACAAGTGTGAAGCCCATATATAATATAGACAATCATCCCGATCTCCCCAGTGTGGGTCAGGCACTGTGTGCGGATCTGGGGATACAAAGGCAAGCTGAAGAGATCCCTGCCTCTGAGGGCTAGAGGTCAGAGGAACTGGTAACTGCAAAATGATGACCATTTTCCTCCCTGCTGTCTCTTTGACATTGGCCTCTATGTTTCTCAGTTCTATTAAAATCAATATTGTTCCAAAAAAATGTTGTTCTTTTTTCTAGCTTTCTTGGGCTCTGTATATATGATTCAAAATTCCCATGACTGCTTCACTCAATGATAACAAAAATTATTTGCTTTGAGAAAAAAAGATGAGTTGAAACTTTACATTTACATATAGTGAATATCTGGAAACAATAATGGCAATATTCTTGAATAATCAAATTTAAATGATACATTTATTCCTTTCAGATAATAGCAGAAGAGGACCCTTAAGTGATGGAAGAGAGAATGTTAATATTAGCCCATTAAAATAAAATATTATTCAAATGGAGGGATGCTTCACTTCTTGTGTCTCATGTTCATCTCCCAAGTGAATTAAAGCAGTTATATGGGACTGCACTTTTATTTGTTGCAGCAAATAACATGCTTAACAGATTTATTCTCTCCTGGTCATCATCATTATCATCAGCAAACACTTACAGGGCACCTATTGTAGGCGGGAGACGTAGTGCTGGGAGCTTTTCATCTCTCTGGGAAGACAGGGCATATTTATAACAGAGACAGATAACAATACAGTACATTAAGTGCCAAACAAATGACATTGAAAATAAGTGTAATGGGAGTTTAAAGCAAGGAGAAGTCATTGAAAGGAGGTGGGACTTGATTTGGGTCTAGAATGAAAGGCAGATATTAGACTAAAGAAGATGAAGCATTTCCGGGTAAGGGTGCATTGTGGGCATGAGGTCAGGGACACAGATGTCCATATTATCCAACGGATAATATGTCTCTTGAAAATGAGGAGTAGGGGGTGCTGGATATGTGACAAAATATAGATTAAAGCAGTGGGCTCTGGGAAATGATAACTGCAGACACATACATTGTCATTTGATTTTCACAATACTCCTATGAAGAAGACACTATTTTATGAATTAACAAACTGAGGCATGATGCCACTAACTGATAGCCCAAGCCAAGTGGCAAAAGACAAAGGAGAATTCAAACCCTTTGAATTCAAAGAGCAGTCTGGTTCTACTGTCAGCTCTGACCCACAAAGCTGGAGGGTTTTGATGGGAGGATTATGGGATTAGGGAATCTCTCCTGTTTTTGCTGGAGGTGGCAGGATTGACTATTTAGTAAGGATATAAAATATCCCTATTAAGCCGAATCCTTATGCTATAGCTGGTATGTTCTCTCTGAAACTCATGTTGAAACTTAATCCACATTGTGGCAGTATTGAGAGGTGAGAACCTGAAAGGAGATTGGATCATAAGGGATCTGCCCTCGTGAAGAGATTGGTTCGTTCACGGATTAATGGGTTAAAGGAGTGATGGGTTATCATGAGAGTGGGATTGGATTGGAGGTTTCATAATTAGAAGAGAGATCTGAGCTGGTACACTGAGCCTTGCCATATGACGCCTGTGCCGCCTGGAACTGTGGAGAGTCCCCATCAGCAAGAAGACCCTCACCCACCAAATGCAGCCTCTTGACTTGGACTTTTCAGCTTCCATCATTGTAATAAATCTCCTTTCCTTATGCCCAGTTTCAGTATTCTAAGCAATAGAAAATGGACTAAGGCACCCTATACAGGAAGACTACTCTAGTTTTGGTGGGAAAGGTCAAGGTGGGAGTGACTGGAAGTAGAGGGACAGATTGGGAGAGAACTTCCCAGCAGGCAAACAGAGGCACACTGCTGTCCCATGAATGGGTGACGGAGTGCCAGGAGCATGGTTTTCCTCAGACCTTGGCTGATCTGCAGGAGGTGAGGGCAGCTGGAGTCACTGGAGGGGCCTCTAAAACACAACCCCTTCCATTTACCCATGTGCCATTCAAATATCAATTTTCCATGGGTGACGTGACATGAACAATACCAGCAGTGAGGAGGAAAAGGACATGATGAGGGTCAAATCCACAGGACTTGTTTGCCTGGATGACCCATAAGAGCAGGAAAGGATGAAGCATTGGTGAGTGACACCAAGCTTGGGGACTCAAGGGTCTGAGAGGCGGTGGTAGTGCTGTCAGAACAAAGGGGACACGGAGAAGGCTGGCTCTGTAAAACAGTGATAAGAGCTTTTAATACATGAAAATTGAGAGATGCCAGGGCATTTAGTGAAGACTTCTTAGCTTTTTTTTCTTGATATTTTGGCATAGACCTTATTGATGTTTTTTTCCTGAATAAATTCCTCAACTTTTTTTTCTAATTTTAAATTTCAATGAATAACACAATGCAGTATTTGAAGTGTGAAAAGGATGACTTTTCACTAGCAGTTTGAACATGGCCTTGTCACAATTAGAAACAAATCGTCTGTCTTTGCTTTCTAATGCATTCAGAGAGTTCCACAGATGCCTGCTTGGGAGAGTGTGGCTGGTTGGGAGCTCTGAGTTTGAAACCAGAGCCTGGGCTTGGAACCTCCAGCTTCACCCACCACCCACCAAGTGTGCAAGTCATTCAGTGTCTCTGAATTGCAGTTTTGTCATCTTCAGAAAGGCAGCAAGAATTGTGTCTGCCTCATAGAGTTGTGTCTCATAGGAGTTAGTGCATGTGAAACACTTAGGAGAGTGTTGGGCAGAAACTTCAGTGGTGTTCATTAATACAGAATCAGTTAATCAAGGCCCTTGCATGCAATGAAAGCCTGCATACACGCATGAGGGTATGCAATTGTCGGTGTAGCCAGTGGGCATGTGAAGTACTGCAAATAGCAGGGAACAAAATTTTAGTGTGGTAATGACTTGAGCAGACAAGACAGCACCCATACGGCATGTTCACCAAATTCTTAACAGTCTCTAGGTGAGAACTGTCCTCCTGGGGAGGGACCTGAGAAGAAATCAAAGGTTCTCATCTGCCCATTGGAAGATTAGTACAAGGGGGCGAAGAATATCAATGGATTAAATATGAATGGAACCTGATTCAAGAGAAATAAGCTGGTGATCTCCTGCAGAGCAGGGATAATATACATGTCTCACATACACCATCACTTCCTGACTTTACTTCCTGTTTTTTACTGATCAGAGCATTTGACAAGTCTAGAAGAGTATTATATTTCAGGAGAAAATAATCATCCACAATCTAACCAAACTCTGTGTTTACACTTTCGCTTTTTATTTTCTATTCATGTGTATATATAGAATAGAAAACAGAGCTAAGCTGATGTATATTACACATTCAAAGTTGCATCATTTTTTTGGCTTATCATTATAGTCCAAAAATGTCCCCATGCCATTAATCACTCTTCATAAGTATTATTTTTAATAGATCCATAATATTCCATAAAGTGGTGACTCCTTCTTTTGCTATTTTACTAAAGTTGAAGTTCTAGGTTCTTTCCAATTCTTATTTTCATAAATGACCCTATGATAAACATATTCAAGCTGAATCTTTGAGTTTTGGCATATTTCTTTAGGAATACTTTCTGAAAGGGAAAAATCCTAGGGAACGTACGTTTTCCTCCATCTTTTTAACCAAATGCATTGCATAGAGAGGGAATTTAAGAATTCACTGTTTTAAAAAATGCAAGCTGAATTAAGTTCTTAATAATAATTTTTGGATTCCATGGAAGAAAATCTTTTTCTTTAAGATGCAATGACACTGGAATAATCATTGAAGAGCACAAGAGATAGATGATGAGAGAGAGGCTCCATGTTTCCTGCTCAGACAGTCTCCATGAGAAGGAAGTGAGTTAAAGATGTTTGTTCCTGCATGGACCTACAATATTTTATTCATAAAAACATGATCTTCTTCAGGTCTTAAGTATATGTGAACTCAAGTTTTCAGAGAGGACACGGACTTCTCAACATTTAGCATATTTGTACACTTCAGGGCTTCTTAGACTTCTCTTACATGTCCTTGCTGAAGGGTCACAAGCCCATTTGTATGTTTTCACCAAGATACCTATTTTATATGCATTCAAATCATCTCTAGCTCAATGCATATTTGATAAAGATGGTCCAGAATATTACAAGTAAAAATATACCCCTGCTTTAAGCAACTCTTATGCCAGGGATCTATTTCATGAATGTAAAATTCTGAGAGGGCTTGAAAAAGAAAACATCTCTGATCTCCTATTTTTTTTTTTTTTGAGTTGGAGTCTCACTCGGTTGCCCAAACTGGAGTGCGGTGGCACACACTCATGGTCACCCCAGTGTCGACCTGCTGGGCTCCAGTGATCCATCTGTCTCAGTTTTCCAAGTAGCTGGAATTACAGGTATGCATTACCATGCCTGGCTAATATTTCATTTATTGTAGAGACGAGATCCTGCCAAGTTGCCCAGGTTGGTCTTGAACTCACGGGCTCAGGCAATTCACTCACCTTGGCCTCCCAAAGTGCTAGGATTATGGACTGAGCCACCGAGTCCAGCCCAATCTTCTATTTTTACTGAAAGTTCAAATGTTCTGTAAGAACCTTCTGATACACTATCATAAATCAGGCTAGCTCATTGATGTATATAAAATCAATTTTATTCATGCAAAACTCATCTCTATTTAGCACAGTCGTGAATGCATTTATTTAACAGGAACAAAATAATAATCATTATATATACAAAACTTTCTCCTACTCATGTAATATGGTTCTTGTAAATAACTCAACATTCCTTATCAGCATTATTACCATAACACATTACCATAAAGCACTCAACCGACAAGTTGTTTTTTTAGATTTTCTTGCTGGGAAATGAGATTCAAAGAAGTTATATGAATTACTCAATGTCTTGTGGGGAACAAGTCAGGAACAAACCAGAACTTGCTAGAATGTTCTGTCTGCCTAACATTAAATGGCACGGACTAGGCATTCTTGTCCTTACCGGTGGGTTTGACGAGAACTGCCAAGAAGTCTGTGGTGAGAGAGCTGACGTAGAGGAGAATGCAGGGTGCCTTGGTGGTGCTGAAGCTGAAACGAATCTCTTCTTGGGTCAGATCGGGGGGGATGTTCTGAAGGTCGGCAGAATTCTCTGTTCTGCTATTAGAGTCTTTGGCATTGATCCCTGGTGCCTGGAAGTTATACCGCAGCCACATCCCCTCTTCAAAAAATGCACCAACATCTGTGAAAAGGGAAACAGACAACTGAAAAACGAGAAGAGGCTTGATGCTGATACCAGCAACATTTTAGACTTGGGTAGACTGTTGATTTTATAATGGCTTCTACAGCAGTTTGTGGAAGGCAGACGCTGGCTCCAGGAAGCAGGTCAAATTGAGTCCATGTCTATGCAGAAGGATGTAATTTCATGAGCACAATTACTCTATTAATAAAAAAGCATGCAACAGAATATGAAAATTTATAAAATCAAAAACATAATAACAAAACTTAAGAAACTTAAATCACACCAGAAAAAAAAGTCATGTACTAAGAAAAAAAAAATTCATGAACTCAGACCAAGTAACTAATTTTCAGGTTGAAGAGATGTGCCGGGAACAAACCCTTATATAAGGAGCTCACAGAAGCATCCTCTTTGAGATTGAATTTGCTTTGGGCATTCACACAGAAAAACCCTCAATCAACCCTAAGTTCTCAGAGGCTTTGTGAATAGGGTTTAAAATCGCAAGACATGAAGTTAGAGAGAACTGGGTTCAAAATAGGCTCTGCTGTTAACGAGTCAGGTGGCCTTGGCAGAAGTCACTTAACCAACTTCTCTAGGCCTTAGAGTAAGTGGGATCTAAGCTAAGGGTCTGTAAGGGCTCACAGAATAGTATAATGGGCACTGGGACTCAGAAAGGGAAACGAGGAAGTGGGGAGGGGTGAAAAAATCACCTATCAGGTACAATGTGTCCAGGTGAGGGTGACGGGTACTTAAAGCCCAGACTTCTTCACCACTATACAATACATCCATGTAACCAAAAATTATTTGCACTTCTAAAGCCACTGAAATAAAATAAATAGTACTTATTATTATTATTATTATTATTATTAAGAGGGACATTAACCTTTCTTTCCTGCATTGGCCTTTTCCTAGAGCCTAAGCAGTGCTAACTGATTTTAGTCTCTTCCTGGCCAGCAAGCTCCTGCTGTAGGCTCCACCACTGTTTGCTCACCAGTGCTTAAGTCTCCCAACTCACTGTGAAGGGCTGCGTCACCCTATGAAGATTCCTGTCATCTTCACAGTTTCTGTTTCATGGCCTTCTACAAACGCCTTTACTAAAGCATTCCTCACACTTCATCGCCCATGGAACTGTTATGCTCACAGCACTTGACATCCCACTAAATTAACACTGTGCAGAATACAGTTTGTGAAACACTGTTCTACATTTATAATTACTGGGAGCAGACAAGTTTTAATAGGAATCTTGCATCTGGGAATTTTCACTTTTGTTCTTATTAAAGAGGTCAGCACAGAGCAGTGAAGTCAGGCGTCTGGGGCACTTCTCGGCCTTGTCAGTAGCCAGTCGTGTTCACTTGGGTCAATGACTTGAAACCCTCTCACTCTCAGTTTTCTTTTAAAAAATGGAGTCTCACAGGTGGTTATGAGGATGAAATAATCCATGTATGAGGGGAGACTAAAAAAACTCATAATTTATTTATAAAAAATTGTGTATTTATTCTTGCATGTTTAAACGTGTCACCTTCAAAGTACTCTCCATTTGATGCAATACACCTATTGAAATGCTTTTTCCACTGCTCAAAACAGTTTCTGAAATTGTCAATTTTGATGCCTTTTAGTGCTTCTACCATTTTTTGTTCACCTCTTCCACACTGGCAAAACGCTTCCCTTTGAGGACTTTTTTCCCTCTGGGGAAACAATAACAAAAAAAAGTCACTGGGGGAGAGATTGAGTGAATAAGGAGGGTGGGCATGGGGGTCATGCCGTTTTTGGTCAAAAACTGCTGAAATCTCAGTGCAGTGTGGGCAGGTATGCTGTTATGGTGGAAGAACTAGTTACCTGTCTGCCACAACTCGGGATGTTTCTTCTGCAAATCGTGATGCAACCTTCTCAAGACTTCTAGATAAAAACTTTGGTTGGCTATTTGATCCAGAGGAATAAATTCCGAGTATACTATAAGAGGCCTGCCTTCCAAAAGATAATTCCAGTTTTTTTTGGGGGGGGTACCCCTCGTATAACACAACCTAGTTCTTGGAGTATATAATTGCTAATAAAGATGAACTGTTATGATAAAGAAAAATTACTATTATCTGCTGATAGTAAGAGATGGCACCTCCTGTCCCCACCTCATACCACCACACGTGTGAAAGTTGTCAGAATAAAAATGGAGTCACTAATATTTAAACAAGCCCTGACACATAAAGCTTAGGGAGGTCAGGAAGGGAGCATTCTCATGTATAAATGCCTGCTAACAAAAACCATTACAAAAGACTGCAAAATCTACAAACTTACACAAAGGCCCTTGTAATCTTACACAAAAAATGCTTCTGCAAGCACATCTGCCCACCAATTGCCTGTCCAATCTCAAGCTGGTGCCTTGTAGCCAAAGATAATTATTTCAAAACAACGATGCAATCTTCCTCATTTTTTTCTTTAAAAACCTTTGGTTGGCCTGGCATGGTGGCTCATGCCTGTATCCTCACACTTTGGGAGGTGGAGGTGGGAGGATTGCTTAAGGTTAGGAGTGTGAGACCAGTCAGGGTGACATAGTGAGAACTTTTCTCTACAAAAAAAATCAAAAAATTAGCTGAGCATCATAGCATGAGCCTGTAGTTCCAGCTACTCTGGAGGCTGATGTGGATGGATCACTTGAGTGCCAGAGGTCGAGGCAGCAGTGAGCCATGACTGTGCCACTGTATTACAGCCTGACTTAAAAAATAAAAATAAAAAATCAAACAAACAAACCAAAAAAACCTTTGTCTTCCTTTACTTTCCCAAATATGCTCATAGTTTACTATGGCAAGCATATCCCCTTTGCAGTGCTTTATTCCCGAATAAATATCATTTCTTTTAGAGATCTTCTCTCTATTTGTTACAGCTGACACATGCAACACTCCAGTCATTCACCATGGCACTGGTAGGGAGTCCATTGCTTCTCATTCACTGTCAAAAAAATTTGCGTTAACTATAGGTTCTCAACTATGGGCAGTACTATTTTCCTGCTGGCCTTTGTACCTGCGAAACTTTTGCAAGTTTATGCATATGGATGGGGGAGTATGGTTGGCAAAATGGTTGCTGGGCTTCAATGACATTCAGTGGGCAGGTCAAGTCAGGTGGACCCACCAGGGCCCTGTCAATCAGGTGGGCCTCCAAGGCTGGCTCCCAACAGTCAAGGACATCTGCAAGTCCTGCAGTAAGTGGGGCAGCCTTATGCAGTTAAGAATTCTCCTGCTCCAAATGCCTAAAGCATCCTTCTTGGAAAACACAGGGTTGAAGAACTATTTAATCCATGCTTGTTGACCCATGATGAACAGCCGTGTGAAGATGAGCAAAAACCCGGTCACTGCCATGAGGAGCTTTCCTTCTAGCAGTGGGAGTAGGAGGAGACATAGTGATGATTTCATTACAACAGGGCCAGTGTCGTGGTGGTTTCCTCAGCAGCCATGTGATCAGAACCCCATCTCGCTGCCTGAATACTCCGAGTTCACTTTTGGCAAACGTTTCTTGAGCACCTGTGTGCTGGGCATCATGATGGGCACTGAAGTTACAGTTCTTCAGGAGTTTCCAATCTGGAAGAGGAGTCAGTCAAATAGACTATTAGAATGCAGAGTGGTAAGTGTGGGGTCAGGTAGACACAGGGCACTCTCCAGGGGCACCCTGTCTTCAGAAGCCACAGAAGACCGAATGCCGGAAAAGCCAATCAGAGGCAGGTAGCCATGTAAGGGTGGAGGAGATGAAGACTGCCTTTCCAGCTGAGGAAACAGCACGCAAAAGCATTTGGCAGTGGTAGAGTCTGAAGTCTGAGGCATCGTGCCACCTGGACAAAATTCAGGTGCTTTTGTATAGTATCAGCTGTTCATTTGAGACTCGTGACATTCCTGCTACATTTCAGGCTGGGTGTTGAGGACCCAGTGAGAAAGACACAGGTGATTCTTGCCCTCAGTAGTTCAGAGTCTGGTGGGACAGATGGACACCCCAGGACAGGGCTCTGTAAATGTGGCTAACAGAGGGAAGGGGAGGGAGAAGCAGTCAGGGAGAGAAGGTAGAGCAGGACACCTGGAGCAAACACTGTTATAGAGGGGTTCTACCAGAGAACATGAGGGTCATTCCCTGAGAACAGGTTTGTGCTACACAAGAGAGAAGAGGTACTGGGGCTTGGAGGGAGGAGGACTAGAGCTGGAGGCCACAGGATCCAAACACACTAGACAGAAGTCTGGGCAGCAGAGGCTGAGCAAGAAGGTAAAGCAACAGAGGCCCCCAAGATACCCGGGTGACAGGTACTGTGTGCCACTGGGAGGACTCTAGGCTCCCATGTGTCAGGTTCTCTCCATTCCAGAGCCTGAACCGAAGTCAGAGAGCATGCAGACCTGATATCATTTCTCAGACTACCTGCCTGGAAGCCTAACAAAATGCCAGTTCCCAGTTGCAGTTCCTGAATTTAGCTCAGAGATTCTGACTCAGGGGGGCTTGTGAATCAGCATTTTAAACAGGCTTCCAGGTGATATGACGTGTGGAAACATGAGTTTGAGATCCTTGGAGTAGGAGTTGAGGCAGGATGGTGTACCTGATGGAGCAGACAGCAGAGTGGACCCTGCCAGGGTGAGATATTTTGTGTTTCTCAGCTAAATTGGAGACAGCCATTTTGGGTAGATCTTGGAGGGAAATTTGGAAACCTAAAAATTTTAGATAAACAATCTAAAAATATGCCTCAGAGAACACTTTTGCTGTATTTTAGAGTCATCATTAACAAGCCTTGTGGGCGGGGAAGATGGCAGCTGAGCCAGACTATGCGAGTCCCTGGGTGAGTGAGTGAGTGTATGGAAAATTTTGTGTATGTGCTGGTGAGTGAGTGGGCTTGTGAGTGGCTGACTGAGTGAGGGCTAAGGAGCTAGTGGCCAGGGCTCTCCTGGTGCTGCAGCTGGTACCACAGTGTCTGGGCTTGGACCCTAGTGACTCCCGGGACGCAGAAGTTGAGCGCCATTTTCTCTTTCTTTTCTTTTCTTCTTTTTTTAAATCAACAAACCCTCCCTGGCAAGAGAATGCTGGGAGAGACTGTCTAAGCGGGGTTCCGGAGTGGGTGGCCAGGCCCCTGGTGTAACAGCAGGTGCTGCAGCTTCTCTACTTTGTCCCTGGCTCTCCCTGGGTCACAGAAGTGAAGCACCATTGTATTTATTTTTTGAGTTGGAGTCTCACTCTGTTGCCCAAACTGGAGTGCAGTGGCCCCTCCCGGCCACTGCAGCCTCGAACTGCTGGGCTCTGGCGATCCTTCCGCCTCAGCCTTCCAAGTAGCCGGAATTACAGGCATGCGCTACCACACCCGGCTGATTTTTTGATTTATTGTAGAGATGAGGTCTTGCTGCCCAGGTGAGTCTCGAACCCGTGGGCTCAGGCAATCCACTCACCTTGTTTTTTTTTTTTTTTAAACTGACAGACGTTTTCCTTTGGAAAAGTGGCAAGGAGACACTATTACCCCAGGCACTCCCTCACCACTGAAGCAGGAGATAGACTGTCCCAGGTTTTGCCTCATCACTTCAGCACCTGGCAGGGCGCTGGAAGGGGTTGTGGATGGAGTCCAGAGGCAAGTTCCCATGGAAGAGGACAAGAGAGGCACCACACCACCATACTGAAGGCAGGGCAGGAAAGTGCTCCGACTTGCTCACCATGGACCAACAGATCTGATCTCTGCGACTGGTGGATCAACTACTCAGAGACTGATCGTGGCCCAAAGGGAATGGCCTGAGAGCACAAACTGCAGAGGCACGCGACGAGTGCTGAGTTCCAGGCGTCCCAAAGCCCACAATGGCATGGACACTAAATTGCTTTTGAATTGGTTTCTGCTTTGCATGATCATATAGAGTGGCAGTGGGGAATAGGTCTCAGGGAACTCATACCACAATAAGTGAACATTTTGATGTGCAAGTAGTATCTGATTCCTAGTGTCCCATCCCCCACTTTATTTGAATTTCAAAAACTACAAAAGACAGCAAAGCTTCCCATCCACTATCCTATTTCAAAATAGAACAAATCCAGAGCCTGGACCAGGGAAGAATAGAGGTCTGAGCAAACATCAGAAGGGAAAGCCTCTCCCACTGACACTGAATAACAGAAATAAAGAGAAAAACAAGAGATCCATCACAAATGAGGAAAATCCAAAAGAAAACCTCAGGCAATTTCAAGAGTACCAAAGACAAAACTCCTGAAAAATCAGACTTTGGTGCCCAAACAATGGAAGTCACCAAAGACCATCCCCACATGAAACATACTCCCAAGGTTGATCATATCCTTGGCCATAAATTAAGCATAAACAAATTCCATAAGGTTGAAATCTTGCCATGTACATTCTCAGACCACAGTGGAATAAAAATAAGTATCAACATCAACAACATTTCCCCAAAGCCCACAATGGCATGGAAACTAAATAGCATAACGCTGAACAACTACTGAGTCAACACTGAGATCAAAGCAGAAATTGAAAGATTCCTGGAAACAAATGAAAATGAAGAAACCTCTTACCAAAACCTCTGGGATGCCCTGAAAGCAGTTCTCAGAGGGGAATTTATATCTCTATGAACACATATCAGGAAAACAGAAAGATCAGAAGTTGAGAACCTAACAAATCACCTAAGGAGGCTGGAAAGAGAAGACCACCAAAACCCCAACTTTAGCAGAAGAATCCAAATCCTAAAAATAAGAGCACAAATATGGGACATGGAAGACAAAAATATCATAGAAAACATCCACAAAATAAAAAGCTGGTTCTTTGAAAGAATAAACAAGATTGATGGGCTCCTAACCAGAATGACCAAGAAAAAGAGAGAAAAAGCCCAAATAGACACAATCAGAAATACTAAAGATCAAATCACAACTGACCCCAAAGAAATACAAAAGATTATCAGAGATTACTATGTACACCTCTGTGGAAACAAACTTGATAACCTAAAAGAACTTTCTGACATCACACAACCTCCCCATGTTGAAATAAGAAGACATTGAGACACTAAATAGACCAATAACAACCCAGGAAATTGACTGTGTCATACAAAAACTACCTACCAAAAAAAGCCCGGGACCGGATGGCTTTCCAGCAAAATTCTACAAAACATACAAGGAGGAGCTGATACCAATCCTACTGAAAGTATTTCAGGCAATTGAGAAAGATGGAATTCTCCCCAAATCATTTTATGAAGCTAACATCACACTGATACCCAAACCAGGTAAAGATCCAACAAAAAAAGAGAACTACAGGCCAATATCCCTTATGAACATATATGAAAAAATCCTCAACAAGATTCTAGCAAATCAGATGCAAAAACACATCTCAAAAATCATCCACCATGACCAAATAGGCTTCATCCCCAGGATGCAGGGCTTGTTCAACATTCGCAAGACCATAAATGTCATTAAATACATCAACAGATGTAAAAACAAGAACCACATGATTATCTCATTAGATGTAGAAAAAGCTTTTGATAAAGTCCTGCATCCCTTCTTGATAAAAACACTCAAACACCTAGGTATAGAAGGAACATACCTCAAAATAGTGAGTGCCATCTATGTTAAACCCACAGCTAACATATTGCTAAATGGTCAAAAACTGGAAACATTTCCCCTGAAAACTGGAATAAGACAAGGCTTCCCACTCTCACCCCTCTTGTTCAATATTGTGTTGGATATCCTAGCTTGGGCACTCAGACAAGAGAAGGAAATCAGGGGTATCCAAACAGGAAAAGAGGAAGTCAAATTATCCCTCTTTGCTGATGATATGATCCTATACCTTGAAAATCCAAGAGAATCTGCCAAAACCTGCTTGCACTGATAAAGGACTTTGAAAAAGTATCAGGGTACAAAATGAATGTGCAAGAGACAGTTGCATTCCTATACACCAACAAGAAGCAGGCAGAGACCCAAATAAAAGCACATCCCATTCACAATTGCCACAAAAACAAAAACAAAAAGAAATACCTCGGCATCTTCCTAATCAGAGATGTGAAAGACCTTGACAGTGAGAACTACAAAACACTGCTCTAAGAAATCGAAGAAGATACAAACAAATGGAAAAGTATTCCATGCTCATGGATAGGAAGAATCAATGTTGTTAAAATGTTCATCCTACCAAAGGCAATCTACAGATTCAACGCAATACCCATTAGGTTACTAACATCATTCTTCTCGGACCTGGAAATGACAATACAAAAATTCGTATGGAAACATAAACAACCACGAATAGCCAAAACAATCCTTAGCAAAAGAAACAAAACAGGATGCGGACTTCAAGCTTTACTATAAGGCTACAGTAATCAAAACAGCCTGGCATTGGTACAAGAACAGGCACATAGACCAATGGAGCAGGATAGAGATTCTGGAAGCAAAACCTCAATTTCTCAACCAACTCATCTTTGACCAAGCCTCCAACAACAACCATTGAGAGGAGAACCTATTCAGTAAATGTGTTGGGAAAACTGGCTGATCACATGCAGAAGATTGAAACAGGACCCCTACCTATTACCATACACAAAAATTAACTCTAAATGGATCAAAGACTTAAATATAAAACCTCAAACTATAAGAATCTTAGAAAATGCAGGAGACACCCTTATGGAAATTGGAACTGGCAATCAATTCCTATTCAGAATCCTAAAGGCCAATACCTTAAGAAATTAGATAGACAAGTGGGACCTTATCAAACTAACAAGCTTCTGCAAAGCAAAAGAAACCATCAAGAGAGCAGGGAGACAGTCCACAGAATGGGGAAAAATATTTGTCAACTGTATATCTGACAAAGGCCTAACATCTAGCATCTAGAAGAATCTCAAATGAGCTGAAATGAAAAAACAAATGCTCCTTTAAAAAGTGGGCAAAAGACATGAATAGATATTTCTCAGAAGAAGATATACTGCAGCCAATGGACACATTAAAAAGTGCTCCGCCTCACTTATCATCAGAGAAATGCAAATCAAAACCACATTGAGATACCACCTAACCCCAGTAAGAATGGCCATCATGGATAAAGTAAAAAACAACAGATACTGGCGAGGATGTAGAGAAAAAGGAATGCTTCTACACTGTTGGTGGGAATGCAAATTAGTGCAACCTCTTTGGAAGACAGTGTGGTGATTTCTGAAAGAACTAGAAATTGACCTTCCATATGACCCAGCAATTCCCCTATTGGGAATATACCTGGAGGAACTCAAATCATTCTACAAAAAAGATACCTGCACACGAATGTTTGTTGCAGCTCTAGTCACAGTAGCAAAAACATGGAACCAACCATGTTGCCCATCAAAGCTGGACTGGATAAAGAAAATGTGGTACATATACACAATGGAATATTATGCAGCCATAAAGAAGGACAAATATATGGACTTTGCAGCAGCTTGGATGGATTTGGAGTTGATCATACTCAGTGATCTATCACAGAAACAAATAACAGAGTACCATATATTCTCACTCATAAACAGAACTTGAACAATTATAATACTATAAGAAAGTGTTTTGTAGTAATGGGAAACTGTCAGGGAATGGGGGGTGGGATTGGCAGTTGAGGGAAACTGCTAAGGGAGGGGCATACCTCATCAACAGGGGTACCTGCATAATCAATGTTTGTATGCCTCACCCTGAATTGTACCCCACTTCTTTATTTTAAAAACAACAAAAACAAAACAAGCTTTGTGGATTTATGTCAGTTTTGGAGGGAGGCTTAAAAGTGTTATTTTGAAACCACACCATAAACCAACTGTTAAACCTAGGCCTGGGAGTGATGTGAATCCTTTAAGGTTTCAAGTGGCAGATTTACAGCTGTCATTTCATTGTTTCAGATCATTTTAAGAAAATGCCTAATCAGAGGACTGTGATATCTTTTAGGAGAGCCATACTTCCATTTGTTTCATGAATAACCAGAGCATTAATTTAACACATCCCAAATAATATCATGTCCCTCTCATTAAATTATCAAAAAGTATCAATTTACAATCCTTGATTTAAGTTTTTACACTATAATAGTCTAAGTTTTATAATATTGTTTGATGAAAAAATAATAACGTGTTTAGATATGCTAAGATGTATTATAAGAGAGAGTTGTTTAATTATATCATGTTTCTTAAAATTTTGAAATATGTTATGCCATCTATAGATTTAGAACCATGAAGATGACAGTTAAACTTCAAGCAGACAGGTAACCTTGTCTTTACTCTTTCTTGGTCCTCAACACAGTTTACATGTAAATTATCTCTAATTGAGAAAAAAGAGTTTGCAAATGTTTGAAATAAAATCCACAAATTATTTATCCCAGAAGAATAACATAAAGATATTCATTCCCTTGTCTAAACAAATTCCTGAGGCTTATATTGGGGGCAGGAGGGGACCTGAAAAACAAACAAAATCCAAAACAAAACCAAGCAGCTGACACTCACCCCCGCTATTAAGTTGCTCCTCCTCTTTTTCTTCTCCAAGTAATTCTATTCCTTTTGCCTTTTCACTTAGGATATATTTTGCAATCTATATTTTAAAAATTGGCATGATTCTTTTTGTTTTCTCACTTTCCCATAAGGACTCAGAACTGAAAGTTTCCAACTTACAAATGGGCTCTTTTCCAAAAACTTATTTCAAAGTCAGTAACTTGTAACTTAAGAAAATTCCCCATAGAAACAATGTTTTAAATGATGGCGAGTTTGCCAGGAGAGTCCACAAATGCTGAGCTGCTCCGGATATGTAATAGAAGATAATTGAGGAGTGCCACTGTGTATTAGTAATTAAAATAGAAAAGCAACAACAAAACACGTTCAGGCTTATTTCTAACATAGGGACTCCAGGCAACTCTGCTCCCACAAGGATTTCATCGAACTGATCCAGTGGTATGTTGGCAAATGTGAAGCAATTGGCTTTGTAGGAGGGAAAAGCCCCGACCTGTGGTTTTTCCTATTCCCACGGTGTAAATACGCCCACCTTGTCTGATTTCAAGCTGCCAATATGATATCACTAAATGTGAAGTCGAAAAGAGAGGTCTGCCAGACTGTGTGAGCTGCCTCCAGCACTTAACTTCCACCCATTCCCTGGGTCACTGATGCAGTCATTCAAGCAAACCACATTTATGGAGCTCCCATTGCGATGGGCTGCCCTCTTTTTACCTTCGGCTGTAAACAAACATTTTAGTATCTGATTACGCCTTCCTGCCTCTCAGAGCTCAACTCTATCTCTGTCCAGCTAGCCCAGATTCTGAAAGCTCTATACAACTTTGGCTAAAATCTAGAAGGAACTACTGGGGAGTAGCAACCACACTAGAGGACGCATAGGCCTGAGCCACAGCTTCAGGTCATTAGCTGCTTTCATGGCTGAATTCCATTGCCCAGAATGATGACTCTCATTAACTGCTTTTTAATTAGTCACCTAGTAAACGAGTTAAGTGAATTTTATGGCGTTCTGCTCCCAGGGACCTTGGATCTCACCCTCTGTGTGTATGATTCTGCGTTAGGCAGGCTTGGCTCCTTCCAGGGAAGTCTTCACAGCACAGCTCCATTTAAACTTGTTTCCAGTTATTTTCCCAAGACTCTGCTATCCTGAAACACAACCAGTTTCTCTTCTGATCTGACATTGGCAAAATCTGCTTTTTCTCCCCAAGTGTACCACTCTGAATGTCCTTCCTGAATTTTTTATTCTGTTTGTTTGATGTTTTCTTCAATTTACTATAATCCTTTTGGACTAAAAACATTAGATCTGGGATGGGTTAGTGTTCACCTCTACTAGTTCTGTTTTCCCAGGTGGATCTATATCTATTGTAACCAATTCCCTATCATTTTCTCGAAAGGCCCAGTCACTTTCAGGTCAGTTTTTATATAATAAGCATTACATGTCTGAATTGGTACAGTAGAGAAAAATACTGAAGAAAAATCTCTGAAGTTTAGGCTAAGTGGCATGTGCTGCCCATGAGACACACGTGTGAAGTTTATTACTTTAAACACATCAATAAGCTATGACTTGACTGTGCAGGAGCCAGGCAGTCTTCTTGGATTAGGGTTTAAGAGCAACAGTACCAAACAACTCTACTAGGGTTTTACAGGAAGACAGTTTGCTTCTAGAATTTCCAAGGTCAACCCCCATGAAATTGCGTTAATAAGTATTTCTGGCACATATGGCAGTCAACATGTTAGAATGTTTTTGGAACAGCAAGTGAGATGACAGCTTCACTACAGCCAATTTCATTTGAGACATATGATAAGTGATTAATGTGGTACGTGGGGAGGCCAGGAACCAAAAGATGTGGGTTTCTGCGGTTGCTTTGCCAACAACTAGCTTGGTCAGGCAAACCATTAAGTTGTTGTGAGTTTTAAAGCATTGCCATCCTAAAGACACCCTCTCGGAGCTTCTGTCTTCCTCTTTCCTTCTTCCTCATGCATTCTTTGAAATATCTGTTAAGTGACTTCTAGGAGTTTTAAGCTGATAGAGATTTAGCAGTGAGTCAATTACATTTATGTTAATAACTGAAGGTGAGTGAGATTTTACTGTGCCTGGGGGTGGGGAAACATTCTAGAAAGAGAAAAGAACATGTGCAAAAACTCTGAGTAGGGAGGGATGTTGAGGAGCAGTTCAAAGAAGGCCAAGAAGACTTCAGGGGAGAGTGGCAGGAAGTGAGGCTAGAAAGAAAGGTAGTGGCATTCTGAGGATTTTGGTTTTTATACGGAGAGCAATGGGCAACTCCTGAAGGGTTTTAAGCAAAGGTCACATCATCTGATTTTAGTTGTAAAAGATCATTCTAGCTACAGTTTGATGAATGGATTGGAGGAAGAAGAGAGGGAATGTAGATAGACTATTAAAGAGGTTATTGCAATGGGACAGAATAAATATGATGACACTTTGGATGAGCAGTTAGAACAGAGAAATTTAAGGGGAAAATTAGACAGAATCTGATGATGGCTATGAAGAGGGGAGATGCTAAGAAACACTCTTGGATTTTTGGGTGGATGGTGTAATAATATCCAGCTATGGAAACGTAGAGGTGATCTCAGTGGGGTGGTAGGTATCAAGAGTTCAGCTTTGATCAGGCAACATTTGAGGTGTCTTTGAGTCAGGGAAGCAGTGGTCTGGGCTAGAAACGTTCATTTTAGAATCATTATTATAGATTGTATTTAACACAGCCAGCATGGATGGGATCACCTAGGGGAAGTGTATAAAGAGAAAAGAGGGATCTAGAACTGAGCTTTGAGACATCAACATTTTCAAGGTGGGAAATGGGGAATGAGCTTGCAAACAAAGGACAGAGGAAGGAACCAGAACAGTGAGGAGGACACCTAGAACACGAGGTATGAAGGAGGCCAAGAGAAGGGGAGTTTTCAAAAAAAGAGAAACTGACCAATAGGTTAGAATTCTGTTGAGAGATCCAGTCAGATTTTCCCACAGAGGGAAAATTCTGGAAGCCCTCTCAGTTCTTCATTTTTACTTCCTAAACCAGTGACTCTACTCACTAAAGTGAAGTTGCTCTCACTGACATCACCTTGAACTTCCTAGTTGCCAAAGTGAAAAGACAATTTCTTCCCTTATTTGCCTCATTCAACTCTTTGAACCTTTTTTTGAAACTCTTTGGTTTTCCTTTTGCCTCTTTTGCCTGTCAGTTTTCTTCACTGGCTCTTCCTCTTTGGCATACCCCGAAGATGTTGGAGTACCGAGGCTTTCCCTTTAGCTCTCCTCTTCTGTCTTGCTCTAAACCCACTCTTTGAGAGAGTCCCATCTCCATCGCTACCAAACTGCAACCTTTTATTGGGAAACTCCACCTAGTCCTCCCCTGGGCAACTCAAACTCAAGTCATACACAATGCAATCAATCCTTTCCTGCAAGTCATTGCTTTCCCAGAATTTTCTAGTTTGACAAATGACACCCCATCTATGTGGCCACGTACAGACAGAAGGCCTGGAGTAGCCCTGAGATTCTGTTTCCATTGTCTCATAATCGTCTCTTGAATCTGTTCTCTCCTGGGCATCTATCTCTCTGTCACATCTTTAATACAGGCACTTGGGAATCACTTAGACAACTGCAATGGCATTTTAAGGGCCTTGTTCTCCAATGGGTGTCTGCTATAATCTATTCTTCACATACTTTCAATGACCCACCTTATGTACTAGTGTTAACATGTCCCTATTAAACCCCAAATTCATTCTTCTTTTTAAAATGTAGCATATAATTTTGGGGGAAATGTGACTGAATACATTTCAGAAAATCTGTGAATCTGAAATTTTAGGCAAAAACGTGCATATACATTTTTCTGGCGAGGAGGTTAGTAATTTTAACCAGGTTGACCCCCTCTCAAATGTCATAAAAAAGAGCAAACATTAATTCACTCATGATTTATCTAAAACGAGTCATTCATTGAGAAGCTTCTTATGTGTTAGTCCTGTGCTAGGTGCTGACTCTATTTCCGGAGTGACTAAACACCCTTCGTTACTTTTATTGTCTGGGCTTGTTTTTTGCTCAGCCCTGGCTCCTGTTCTCCTTAGCATATTCTGCATGGGTCTAGCCAGCTTGGGCTGCTTGCTTTTCCCATGTCTACCTCCTTTGATCTCTCTTCTGCCCTCTGTGCTACTCACTCACTCTTCAGTTCCCTAGGAGCTCCATCTCCTTCCATAAGTGCCGACTGCGGGGCAAAGAACTCCTCCTGGAGTGCCCCACAGGTCTTTGTTATAACTTTATTCCAACAAGTATAACTTTGTTTGCATTTAATTTAGTAAACACTTAGAATCCTACTATATGCGAGGCCCATGCCACGACAAAAGCAAACATGATGAGGACTGTTCCCTAAAGGAGTTCACAGTCGGTTGGGAGATAGAGTAAACACATCATTACATTACAAGCGTGTGAAATCTACAGAAATAGAATATGTAGAAATACACAGCAGGGTGAGAGAAGGATTGGCTCTCTGTGGGTGGGATGTGAAATGCCTGGATTGTCTCACTAAGAAAGTGACATCTGAGTTGGGTACTGACAAATAAATAGGCAACTGCAAGACGAGGTGGATAAGGGCACCCATACCTGGGAACCAGCATGCGTGTGAAATGGTGTGGGGTTCAGGGAAGCATAACTCCAGTCTTTCCAACCTTCGCTGTGAGTTTTTAAAAAAAACCACGTCTGGGGCAAACTCCCAGAGATTCTAATGTAATTAGTCTGGGGAAATCTCTCTCTATTAGCATATTTTAACATTTCCTTAGATTAATGTACAGTGAGGGTTGGGAACTACCACTAGAGGTTGTTGGACAAACCAAACCTGATAGTGAATGGGGTGATGTATGGTCGGGGATGCGTCTGGAAAAAAGGCAGAATTGAGGCTACGAAAGGGCTTGAATCCCTTTTTACCCAAAATTTTCAGAGGAGCAATATACTTTGAAATAATTTTTTTTTTTTGAGTTGGAGTCTCACTCTGTCGCCCAGGCTGGAGTGCAGTGGCCGCTCCCGGTCACCGCAGCCTCGACCTGCTGGGCTCCGGCGATCCTTCCGCCTCAGCCTTCCCAGTAGCCGGAATTACAGACATGCGCTACCACATCTGGCTGATTTTTTGATTTATTGTAGAGATAAGGTCTCGCTGCCCAGGTGGGTCTCGAACCCGCGGGCTCAGGCAATCCACTCACCTCAGCCTCCCAAAGGCGTGGGATTACAGGCTGAGCCACCGAGATAATTTTGAACTTACAGAAAAGTTGCAAAGACCATATAAATGACTCCTATTTGCTCCCTAACTTTTAACATTTTACCATATTTGTTCTCTCTAATATTAAATATACTATAATAGTAAATAGTAAAATATAGCATATTTAATATTAGCTATTTAAATATTGTGTTAAATATAAGTATATGTAATATATAATATATTTGATGTTAAATATAAGTATATTTAGCACAATATTTAACATCAAAGATATATTACGATCAAAATTACAATATATTCAATATTACAGATCTGGTATATTAGATACATATATTTTACATGTATAATATAATCCTTGAACTATTTGAGAACAGGTTGGAGACAAGAAATCTATGTTAATACAGCACTACTGTCCCATTTCTAGCAAAAAAGTTATATAAACGCAAAGATTTATATACACACAAATAATTTTGGAAAACCACTTTGATGCTATATGTATGTATGCATATGTGTGTGTGTATGTGTGTGTATATATATACATATATATATTTCTATGTCGAAAGTCTTTTGCAAATAAGGAAATCACATAGACTGCCCATTACCAACTCTTCTTTGCAGGGAAGAAGGGAAGGTGTTGAACAAGGACAAGAAAGTATGCAGCTGAAGGTTTTATTTATGCACCTGGCTCCTTACTAGACCATGAGCTTCTGAGGGGAGGAACTGTATCTTGTAGCCTCAGCCAAGTCCTGGCCTCCAGCAAATACTGAATCAATATTTATTTAACTAAATTGAATGGATTTGAATTTTTTAAAATAGCTATTGTATATTCTTCAACTGGTTGGTCCTACACTGATCTTGCTTAGTGAAATTTTTTGGTTTCATTCCCTTTGTAAAGTAAGCTTCTTGAGAGAAGTATCATTCCAACAACTTACACATCATCATTCATTAAAAGGGCTGTTTATTAATGAAAATGTTATAGGATGCATCTAGAATAATTAATCCAAAGGAATTAAATGACTTATGGCTCAACAGACATTTCAAATTTCTTCTGCTTTTTAAATTTTATATTGGCTTAGTATGCTGGAACATATTTTTGCAGAGATTGGTCAATTACTTGAACAGATTTCACAAATTAAGTTGTCTCCAATCCAGTGTCTCTGCCTCATTTTTACCTTTGCTCTGCTAACATCATAGTTTGTTGTGAAGCTACTGCTTTTGAGAATTATATTATTTAATTATTTGCTTATTTGTAGATTTATTTAACTACATAAGATTTATTTAACTACATAATTTGTGCCTGTTCACTTACCAAGGTGTTCCTACCCATTCTGTTGATAAATAGCAAGTTCCTTCTCCTGTGCTCTATACTTAACACTAAATATTCCATATTCTCTTGCTTGCTTAACTGATCTGCTGGAGCCAAATAGAATTCTTGACCATAGTAGTTCTAGAGGACAAACACCATTTTAAATTTGCAATTATGGCCCAATCTAGTAACAGGAGGCACTCATGAGTTTGCTGATTCACTGAGGACTCATTCACACACCACATAAGGACAGGAGCTGCTACTGAGTTCCTACTATGTGCCAGCAGGCACTTGTCAGTGTTTTCTTATTTAATTTAGCTACTCAACAGTCATATTTTGAGGTAAATGGAATCCTCATTATTTTGCAGATGAGGTAGCTGAGGCCTAGGGGAGTAATTTGTCCAAAGTCACCCAGCTAATCAGAGAGCCAAGAGTCTAATGCAGACATGTTGAATTTCAGAACCCACACTCTTCCTTCCATCTAGGCTATGCTTGTGCAAATTCTAGCTGTTTTCATACAAACCCACAAAGTGAATTGTTTACCAACTCCTTTTTCAGGAATTAAAAATGAAACTAGATACAAGGTAACCACTATTACTCCCAAACACAAAAACACAACTGATTATTTGAAGTGATAAAATTCCATTTTCTCCATCTGCAAAGATACTAATAGAAAATAACAACCAGAAAGTATATAAATGCCTTATTACTTTTGATAAACTTTTGCTAATATTTAAACGATTTGTATCTTAATTTTAGAAAGCCACACCTCAAAGTTGTGGTTAACTGAAAGATTGGAGACATTCATATATACTTCCTGAAATCCAAAATCCTTTCCAGTTGCTGATTATTATAACAAAAGTGAGAAATATATTTTGTAATATTTGCCTTGACCAAGGAAGATAACTGGTACTATAGATGATAACTTTGGTATTCTTCCTTATCTGTGCTTTATCTAGTATATTAATTAAGCCTTGTGATTTGCCAAAATGTTCTAACCCAGCACTGAAGTGTCCTTCAATCAACACAAACCATCCTTAAATATTCTGCCATCTTTAAAGAACATGCCACACAGCATAGGTAGCTTTAATGCAGATAGACTATCACAGCTGGAGTCTCACTCATTAAGTGGGAAATGGACTTTTTTGGGCAGTGTTGATGGTTACAAGATTTAAAGAATTCTCTAGAGTTGCTCTCTTGAATAGGGCATGAATATAGGAACTACTAGAAGCATTCTACTTCATGCAACCCAAGAACTTGGTTATTTCCTAGTAAAGTCATTGAAGGCCTCACAGGGTTTCTGGACTCTTAGGAGGTAAGTCTTTATTCTGCCTCTTAAAAAGAATGTTTAATGAAGGCTATTTATGATGCTATACTGAGTCCAAGAAGTAAACAGGCCAAAGGACACTGAGCTGCTCCAGTGACTCTGCGTAACCCAGCCCAGGCTTCCTGTCTGGTTTGGCCACGACCCCTCTGGCTTTGTTTTGCACTGGTCAGCTCTTGTTTCTGTGAGAACTAGGCTTAAACATTCATTCTTCTATGGAATCCAAATAAATTACAATGCTTCCAAAGGCTTTCTCACACTCAACTGCAATTGGTAGTTTACATGCACCTATGCTGAAGAACACAGGTTCTTTGACAGCAACTTATCATATGTGACTTTGTATCTCCAGAGTCCAATTCAACTCCCAGCACACATTAGGCATATAATGTACACTTCTTGAATTAATGAACATGAATCAATGGTTTCATGAACCAATTGGGTCATACTCATATTTTTTCAAAGTTATTGCCCCTCACCCCTGTAAGGTACCTATAGAAACCTAGAAGAAACTTAGCTTATTCTTTAGTCTTTTTGCCTCAATGTAACCATTAGAAAGCATTCAGACGTCTACTGCAGGACAAAGAGCAGCCTATCCCATCTACCCTAGGCAAATCTCCTTCAGAGGCAAGACCAGGACAGCCCAACCATTCATGGTTTAGCATAATAATCTCTAGTAAACGTTTGATTCCTTGGCAAGGCCAAAGACATAAGAGTTTGTGAATTGCAAATGTCTGAGTTTGTGAATTGCAAATGTCTAACAAGTCTCTTACAAGAACTCCCCACCCCAGGGTTAACCTAATCAGCCCTCTGAACTGCGTGACACAGACAAGCCCCACCATGGCAGCAATCATGTGACTAACCCACCCATCTGCCTGCTGTCCATCACCTGACATCATCAGTATCTGTGCTTGCCTGCCCCTTTGCGATGATGTGGAAGTAGACCACCACCCGATCACCCTAATGATCTTCCCCCATCAAGGGGAATGGCTGAAAGAACTCAACCACTAGCAACCAGCGGCCACTGCCTTGCTAGACTCTGGTGTGGCCATGTGCTCTTTGAGCCATGGCTGTTGCCATGCTTCCTGGCTTTGGTCCCCCTCCCCCACCTTGGGGAGGTGAATCTTCTCTCTTCCTTCTCTTTCTCTCTCTAGTTTACTTTTAAATAAACTTTTTTTTCTTAACCTTTTTGTGTGTCGCAATTCTTTGCAATCTACTGGGATCTCTGGGTTCCCAGCATGCACCTCTGGCTTGCCAGCCCTGGCAGTGCTGTGCACCTCCCCTGCCTTTCCATCCTCACCCTGTCGTACCCTAACAACTCCCTTCCCAAAAAGAAACTCCAAGACATCTTGGTGATGTCTTTCTACCAGTATTTATAATTTTTCAAGAGTAGTTTCTTTTTTCAAAGAACACAAAATATGACATAAAAAGCAAAGATTCACCTCAAGGAAACCAAGAAGTAATTGGCACATTTTTGGAAAAAATTATTTCAGAATTATAAGTTATTCAGAGTTCTTGAAAATGAGGTTGTCAGCCGGACTCGGTGGCTCAGCCTGTAATCCCGCACCTTTGGAAGGCTGAGGTGAGTGGATTGCCTGAGCCCACGGGTTTGAGACCCACCTGGGCAGTGAGACCTCATCTCTACAATAAAATCAGCCAGGCATGGTATTGCATGCCTGTAATTCCGGCTACTCGGAAGGCTGGGGCGGAAGAATCGCCGGAGCCCAGCAGGTCGAGGCTGTGGTGGCCGGGAGCGGCCACTGCACTCCAGTCTGGGCGACAGAGTGAGACTCCAACTCAAAAAAAAAAAAAGAAAATGAGGTTGTCATCAAGGTTATTATAATTTGTCTTCCTTTCGGTGGAAGAAGGAGAAAGGAAAAAGAAGAAAAAGGATAAATTTAGGCCACCCTTTCATTGTATTTTTGTGCAGGGCCTTGAATGATTGGGCTCTGTGTCCCCAACACAGTGCGAGCCCTCTTGTCATCTTCATGCACGATATGTGTGCAATTTGTCTGGGGAAAGGAACATTGTGGGGCATTTGCCAGATCCCCTTTTCCTTCCACTTCAATGAAAACAATATTTTCAAGTGAGGAGACAGCTTCAATTACAAAACTGACAACTAAAGTTTTACTTTCATATTTTTCCCTGTATCAGAAGCCTTTTCCCCTTTGTAGATTCTTCAAGCAAGCCCCTCTTTTTGCACCACATCTGTGGCAAAAGAATGGATTTATTCATTGTTGTGTGAAACAAATCCATTCTTCTATGAAATAAATTAAAAATACTTGCAAAAGGCTTTCTATATGGATCAATAGCTCTCTCTGTCTCCATATACATAAAATCAACCTCAGAATGGCTTTCTGGAAAATGCATGTGTGATTTTCAGAAAGCATGAATGTATATGTGTATATTTTCCCCCAGCAATTATGTAAGCATGCATATGTGTGTGTACACACACACACACACACACACACACACACACATACACACACACACACACTCATACTCTTTCTGATACCCCTCCAAATGGTTTCCCAGAAAGCATTTGCTGCTTAGTGACATACATACCAAGCCTAGTCTGCTCAAAGGCTAGCTCTCTGACCTGTCCTTTGACACAAAGATCTGCAAAAGCAACTTACAGCAGCAGGAGAGAGTTCAAGCCCGGGAAAGGTTGCACAGTCCAGGAAATGCTGTGACATCTGAAAGTAAAGCATTCTCCTAAGGGCTGTGAACTATTTTCAACACTCAGGCCGGTCATTCAAAGAAACAGTCTGAGGGCACAGGTTTCTGGTACTTTAAGGCTTTGATCTCATGTCTAATGTAGAGGCCTCTGGCTCAGGAAGTGAGATTGTCTTTCTTCCCAACTTTTTCATTTGCCTTTTCTGCTTGTAACATTCTCCTCTGCAAACATAATAATCACGCTTATCAATTAGTTTACTATACTGCTTCCCTGTCTATTGCCATTTCTTTTGTTTCATAGTTAGTGGAAGGCTTAAAATAATCACTTCTTCCTAATTTCTCATTTTTCAAAAGTCCAAGATGTAAATAAAGGCTGCAAGTATATCCCCATTCAAATGGTGCCCTTGAATTTGAAAATAATGGTGACCATAGACAGCGATTTAAAATGCATGCTGCCTGCCCATTCCTGATTTTATTCTAATTGGATACCCAAAGGAGGGGGTGGAAGCCTAGTTGCATACAAAACCAGCTTCAGCTCCACTGGTTTATCTCCTGAGAATTAGGAAAACTAACCATGTGAGTCTGCCCATGTCTATGAAAAAAAGGAAACTTCTGAAGACAAACTGGAATAATGAATTCAGTCAAAAAAAATTTTTTTAAATAAGTTATTGTGCTTGGCAATTGGAAGAGATAGGACAAAATGGTGTAAAAATTAAGTTAAAAATTTCAAAGTTGATGAGCAATACTAGATAATGGTTATGAGGTCTCAGGTGGAAAGACTTAAGGTCAGACAAAAACAGCAAGCTAAAGCAAACCCTCGTAAATCAAGCAGTTTGAGTAGCACACCAGGCATTTTAAGCCTTTTAGCTACTTCTTCTTTCTCTTGCCTTCTCAGCAAAGATCTGCATGCCTTTCCCTTTTAGTCATGATACTTAGCTAAGACAACTGGCAACACAGTTCTGACCACTGAACATACCCTGTCCAAATGGCATTTTGCCTTTGTAAGTTTTATTCTGATATCTGAATATAAATCTGACATGTTGAGAGTTTACTTCCAATGAAATAACACATATAATGTAAAGCAAGCTTAGGAGTCATCAGGAAGTGGATCAATTTGTGCATATCTGTCGATGCCAGGAGTTGTGGCATTACTGCTTACACTGAATTGCATCACCTGTGTCCAAGGTGCCTCCACACTTTCTCTAAAGCTCAGCAACAATGATAAAGTGTCTACTATCTATAGAGCGTTAGGGACTATATTGTTTCACCCTACAATACTGCGAGGTACATGTTATTATTCAAATTTTACAGATGAGGGAATGGAGACTTAGAGAAGGTAGATAACTTGCTTACAGTCACACATATAGCAAGTTCTTACTATTAACTACTATGTTGCATTGCCTGTTTTCCACTCCTACCTCATCTGGAAGAAAGATCTAAAAAAGTAATTTAGCATTTTTCTTAAAAAATTCCTCTGGAGATTGGTAGCATGATAGGTAGGTATATTTTGAAGGTTTAGGAGACAGGGGCTTTGGTTCTTGTGTAAGAAGAGTCTTTGAAATGCCCTGCATCAGTGCTGTCCACTAGAAATGTAACGCGAGCCACATTTGTATTTTTAAATTCTCTTGTAGCCACATTAAAAAAATAAAATCAAGGTGAAATTAATTTTAATATACTGTATTTAATTTACTATATCCAATATATTATCACTTTAACATGCAATCTATATAAAATTATTAATTAGACATTTTACATGGTGATGGTTAATTTTATGTGTCAACTTGACTGGGCTGAGGAATGCCCAGATAGTTGTTAAAACACTATTTTTGAGTGTGTCTATGAGGTTGTTTCTGGAAGAGATGAGCATTTGAATCAGTCAGCCAAATAAAGGAGATCACCAATGTGGGTGAGCGTCATCCAGTGCATTGAGGGCACAAATAGAATAAAAAGGCAGAACAAGGGAGAATTCACTCTTTTCTCTTGAGCTGCTTCATTCTTCTGCTATCAGACATTGGTGCTTCTAGTTCTCTGGTCTTTAGATTCCTGGACTTATACCAACGGGCTCCTAGGGTCTTAGACCTTTGGCCTCAGACTGATTTACATCAATGGCTTTCTGGTTCTCCAGCTTGCAGCTAGTATATCACAGAACTTCTTGGCCTCATAATCATGGGCCAATTCCCATAATAAACCCCTTTTGTATATCTGTATATATCCTACTGGCTTAGTTTCTTTGGAGAACCTTGACTAATACAAATATCTGCTGTTTCATCTTAAGTCTTTAAAATTTACCAAGTGTTTTATTCTTATAGCACATGTCAATTCATACTAGCATCATTTCATTTGCTTGACAGTCACATATAGCTAGTGGCTACCATACTAGACAGTGCAGCTATCTCAATACAAGAAGCAAAAAATAAAAAGCATTTGTCAATGTCAGTTATTTTTTGCCAGCTTTTGGAGTGGTGGTTTCTATATGGGCATTAGAATCATTCTGGAATCATTTTAACAACAAGATTCTATCTCAAATCACTAAATTAGAGTTTCTGAGAATGACCTCTGGACACATCTAAGCAAAGAAGAACTTGAAGCTTTACATTTCCAGTTCTACTCTCTTAGAATAAAAAACAATATAAACTTGCTTGGAATATGCCTTCTACATATATCTATCAAGAATCTGGGAGGTGATATGTGGAAGAATATATTCCGTCATTTAGGATCCTAGACATTTCCTTTTTAAACAATTTTATTTTAAAGATGAGTACAATTCAGGGTTAGGTATACAAATGGTAATTGTACAGGTAAAGTTTGGGCTTCACTTTGGTCCCTATTTCACCTGGTTTGAGATCAGTTACCCTTATTGGAGTGTGCTCCCCCACCTCTGGCAGTTTTCCACAACCGCTAATCCCTTTCTTACAGTATTATAATAATTGTTCAGGGTCTGCTTATAAGTGAGAACATGTGGTACTCAGTTCTTTGTTTCTGTGATAGATCACTGAATATTATAGTTGCTGCAAAGTCCATAATTTTGTCCTTCTTTATGGCTGCGTAATTGTCTACCACGTATATGTATCACATTTTTCTTATCCAGTCCACTTTCAATGGGCATCATAGTTGGTTCCCTGTTTTTGTTATTGTGAATAATGCTGCAATAAACAGTCATGTGCAAGTGTCTTTTTCATAGAGTGATTTGAGCTCCTCCAGGTATATTCCCAGAAGAGGGATTGCTGGGTCATATGGAAGGTCGATTTTTAGAACTTTTAGGAATCGCCACACTCTTTTGCACAGAGGTAGTAGTGGTTTACACTCTCACCAACAGTGTAGACGTGTTCCCTTTTCCCCACATCTTCTCCAGCATCTGTTGTTTTTTTGAGTTATTGATGATGGCCATCCTGACTGGAATTAGGTGGTATCTCAGTGTGGTTTTAAGTTGCATTTCTTTGATGATTAGGGAGGCTGAGCAATTTTTCAAGTATCTGTTGGCTGCTTGTATGTCTTCTTTTGAGAAGTGTCTATTCATATCTTTTGCCCACTTTTTAATAGGGCTGTTTGTTTTTTTCTTTTTGGCACATTTGTGTTCCTTGTAGATCCTAAATGTTAGGACTTTGTCAGATCTACAGTTGACAAATATTTTTTCCCATTCTTTGGGCTATCTCCCCTCTCTCATAATGGTTTCTTTTGCTTTGTAGAAGCTTTTCAGTTTGATGGGGTCCCACTTGTTTATCTTACCTCTTATGGCATGGATATTTGGGGTTTTGGTTTTGATCAGAAATTAGTTGCCAGTTCTAATTTCTAGAAGGGTGTCTCCTGCATTTTCTAAGGTTCTTTTTTTTTGAGTTGGAGTCTCACTCAGTCGCCCAGACTGGAGTGCAGTGGCACGCTTCTGGCCACCGCAGCCTCGACCTGCTGGGCTCTGGCGATCCTTCCGCCTCAGCCTTCCAAGTAGCTGGAACTACAGGCGCGTGCTACCATGCCTGGCTGATTTTTTTTTTGTTTATTGTAGAGATGAGGTCTCGCCAAGTTGCCCAGGCAGGTCTCGAACCTGTGAGCTCAGGCAATTCACTCACCTCAGCCTCCCAAAGCACGGGATTACAGGCTGAGCCACCGAGCCGGCCTTCTAAGGTTCTTACAGTTTGAGGTTTTACATTCTTTGATCCATTTAGAGTTGTTTTTTGTGTATGGTGATAGGTTGGGGTCTTGTTTTAATCTTCTGCATGTGGTCAGCCAGTTTTCCCAGCACCAGGTACTGAATAAGTTCTCCTCTTCCCAGTGGTTGTTAGTGGAGGCTTTTTTGAAGATGAGTTGGTTGAGAAATCAAGATTTTGCTTCTGGAATCTCTATCCTGTTCCATTGGTCTATATGCTTGATTTTGTATCAATACAAGGCTGTTTTGATGATTGTAGCCTTATAATAAAGTTTAAAGTCTGGAAATGTAATACCTCTCTCTTTGTTTCTTTTGCTGAGAATTTTTTTGACTCTTCATGGCCATTTATGTTTCCATATGAATTTCTGTATTGTCATTTCCAAGTCTGAGAAGAATGATGTTGGTAATTTATTGGGTATTGCATTAAATCTGTAGATGGATCATAGTCATTTCTTGTCATCAGACATTTGAGTAGTAGCTTGGAAAATCACTTCTTGTTTTGAGTTTTTCTGCATTTATTTTATTCTTATTTTAAGTGCAATGGCAAGAAGAATTTCATCAGAATGATGATTTTATAATATATATTACATCATGTTACTCCTTTGCTCAAAACCTTCTCTGAATCTCCACATCCCTCTGGAAAAAAGCCAAGCCCTTACCATGACCCATCATGCCCTGCCTAATCTGGGCCTCTTCTTCCCATTCCCCACCTCATTATTTCTCTCACTCCATTTTCTTCTCTTCCCTTTGCTGCTCATTCCACTCCATCCTCAATGGCCTTGTGTTCTCCGAACATCCACCAATTTCTAGATAGAGCCCACATATCAATATTTTTAAAAAGTCATATCTGCTAGGATGATTAACACCTTTCCAGGGCAATGTGTGGGTTCTGTCCTCCTAAGTATGTTTTCTCCCAATTGAGCTTTTGCTAAGCACTAAGTAGCCATGAATTCAAGGTCACATTTTCTGACTATCACCTTGAATACAAATACCCTGTGAAGCTCTCACCATCTGCTAAGACAAGAGTAGGGCTGGAATACTGCTGTGAAAGTTCAGGAGCCTAGCAAGGACACATCTGAAAAGATGACCATTTTTGAAAGGACACATCTGAAAAGATGACCACTTTTGAAAGGACATATCTGAAAAGATGGTCCAGGGAATATCTAGAAGTAAGAACAAAATGTCCTCAAAAACTTATTATGGTATGCTACCATGTGTGGAGGACATTGACCGTCACAATCCTCATATTCATAGAGCAGGGATGCAGTTATTTCAGCATGGGAGATTTTAAAGGGGCCGTGGCAGACATTTACATACCTCATCCATCAGGAAATATCCCGATGAACCACCGACAAAAGGAGGCCCTTTAAAGCACTGAAGGCAATTAATAATCTATATTGATACTTGCTGAGTAAAAGACTTCACAGGTCACGTGGTCACAATCACCATCATCTTTTATAAAGTACTTCACAGATTTTTAACTACTTGGGCCAAGACTATTACTTCAAAGACAAATTGCTTTGAATTGCCCGTCCCTCACCTGAAGTTTCAAAAGAAACAGAAGCTGTGATCTGCCACTTCAGGGTGGTGGCTCTGAGCAGCAGACAACAGTCTTGCTTGCTTGGATTGATCCCTTTGAAACCCAGCTGCCATCAGGGTTATCAACCATCCAGATATTGTTCCCCTTACATGGAAGTTGGGACTCTCATTTTACAGTTCCGTTAGGTTGAGATGGGTGCAGGAAAAGGATTTGTAGGTTCAGGCTCCAGTGGCCCCAGATGGAGATAACCTTTCAGACTTTCCAGAGCTTCAGGGAAAACTCAAGCCATGACTACACAAATGGATCTTGAAGAACTAATCTTTACTATGCTGGATGAGGAGAACCTTCGACACATGACCGATTAGGAATCCTAGTTTTAAATGAGCTTTGAAGGCTAGATGTTTAAGCTACTTTGCTAAGCTCCTCCTCTTTTCATTGGATTTGGTTTCAAGAAGCAGCTGGTTTTAGCAACACCTCGATAATTGGCTGTTAGAATATAAAGAGCTGTCAGAGGGTTCAAGCCCGTCATGATTGCTGAAATGCTTTCTTTTAATTCGATTTAATTTTTCTTTTTGTATGTGTATATTATTGCTATAATCAGAAAAATAAATGCTCTGAATGAGACTTGCTCTGTCACTGGTGGTAGCTTAGATTGAACTCCAATGCTTTATTTTATACATTGGCTGTGTTGCTCTGAAAAATGTTTAAAAGAATGGGTCAGCACTTTGGCTTTTGTTTCTGGGATTTAGAAGAATTATTCTTGAGATAATTTTTCATGTTGGGTGACCTTTAATATGGGCTCCTGCTGCAGACTTTTTAAAAGGTTCTTTATTTTGTTTTTGTTTTAATATGTAGTTTCAGGATTATACAATATATCAAGAGTTTTTGTATATTTTTCATGTAATCATCTATATATGGATAAATAATCTTGCACAATTAGGGAATAATTCTAGGAAAACTGGATTCTAGATCAAGAAATTTGAATAAACTTCAAAATAGAACTAGACCTAAATTATTTAAAAATATGTATTTTTGTCAAGGGCACGCATTTCCAGTGCTAGTACTGATGGATGCTATTTGAAGTAAATTTATTGTAAATTTTTGGTAAAAGAATGATTTTTTTCCTCTTTGAGTATATTTTATGATGCACATTAATTCAGAAATACATGCACACAATTTATAACTGAATACATAAAGGTAAATAAATTGGAACTCATGTTTAACATTATTACCATATTTTTTTCGTATTAGGAATTTGCAGCTCAAGGAAGTCAGGGAAGCACTGTTCCCTGGGTCCCTCCCTTGAGCCTGGATTCTGGTGTACATTCTTAGACTTTCCTGGAAGGACCTCAATGGTTCTCTTTGAATATTGCCAGCTCTCACACAGAGGCTCATCGCTACCCTGGGAGAGTTAAAGCTCAGTGGTTAAGGGCATAGGTGTTAGAGCTTGTCTATATTCAAATCCTTGCCCTGCCAAAGAGATGGATCACTTTGAGCAAGTTACTTAATTTATCTATGCCGCAGTTTTCATGTTAGTAAAATGGGTCTAGTGAAACTATCTCCCTCATTGGATTCTTGTGTGAGTCAATGAGTTAATTAACACACTTAGATAGTGCCAGGGGCTGTTATCATTGCCAGATCTCCCTCATCCCAGTTGTAAGCCCACCGGTCACCATTCTGTGCCTATCTAGATTGCTAGGCTGTCTGCTGCAGTGTTGCTGCAAACTCCCCTGCTCACTCCTGCCCCGTTCTAGTGATTAGGTGAATTCCTAGATCTGGATCCCCACAGTTCATCCTCATCCCTCTGTAGTGAACTCTTCCATCCCTGGCCCCCCAAGGAATTAGAAAAGCTTAATTAATGGTTGATTTATTTCATTTGGGACTAAGAGACAAGATATTTGAATTGCACTTTCAAGGTACAGTTTCCTTTGCTGAGTGTTGACTGTCAAAATTTTTTTTTTAAAGAAATTTCATTTATGATTGCTTCTTGGGATCAGTAGTAAATTGATCCTGAAATCGGTCAGCTCTGAGAAATATTAATCTTATATGTGTGTGCAAATGAAACATTCTCCTAGAAACTCTTTAAAAATGCTGTTTGTGCTTTTGTTTTCAATTAGTGTTTGTAAACAGTGATCCAGTACAGTGATCAAAACAAAGCCGATTAGATTTGACAGGTCAAGTGCTTACTCGATTATTCTTTTTGTAGGCATTTCTAAATTCCCACTAACATTCTGCAGGTCAGTAGGATGCATTTTCAAGAATGCATGCTCTGAATGCCTGAACTGCCCCTTTTTTTCTCTCCATGGACTTTGCTGTGGTTCAATTGCTCAGGAAATATTAGTGATTTATCAGAAGGAGGTTGCTTGAGACACTAAGAAAATGGCAAAATAAAAGTGGTCTTCAGGTGCCTAGAATAATATTATAAAAGAGTCTCAATTATAAAATATATTAAATTCTGACCTGAATTATTTGACAACTATCACAGTTTTGGAGATACACTATCATTGTATACTTCAAAAATATTATATACTTTTAAAACCATTTTTGAAAAAGCTTCAAAGCAATGGTAGATAAAGTCTGAGGTACTTCATTGCCTAAAGACAAAAACTAAAATAAGATCAATTGTGTTTAAGGGGAATGCTTGTCTAGTTTGGAAAGCTAGCTTTAGTTTAGGTTTTGAATTTAATGCTGCAGAGAAAGGTCAACTAAGACTTCTATGAAAATAACTTTCATCCTTTTTCCCCTTCTTTTGAAGTTGCTTTCTTCTTTTTTTTCCACACATGGGGAACTCACATAAAAAATAGACATCTCCAGAATTAAGAAATTCAGTTTAAAGGCTGATTCTAGAAAATGCTCATTCATCAAATACTTACCAAACACCTACTTTGTGCCAGGTACTGTGCTGGAAATTGGAGATAAGGGATGACAAGTTATCCCCTACCCAGAAAGAATTTACAGACAGCATGACCATCACACAGGGTGTACATATAAGAAAGAAAAAGGAAAGCTAAGCCTATTTTCAGGAACCCAGAAAAGGTAGTACTTGACCCTGTTATGGTAGGAGGAGTTGTCAGAGATTTCTGCCAATAATTTGGGTGTTTACTGAATACTGATAATGTGTTCAGTGAGTATAAAAGACACAGCCTCTGTGATGACTAATTTTATATGTCAACTTGACAGGACTAAGGGATGCCCAGGAAATGGGCGAAACATTATTTTTAAGTATGTCTGTGAGGGTGTTTCTGAAAGAGATTAGTATTTGAATCAGTGGACTGAGTATAGAAGATATGCCCTCACCAGTGTGGGTGAGCATCATCCAATCCAGTGAGGGCCCAGAGAGAACAAAAAGGTGGAGGAAGAGGGAACTCTTTCCCATTTTTCTTGAGCTGGGAAATTCTTCTTCTCAAACCTTCAGCCCTCCCCCTGGACATCCCAGTCACCTCCTTCAGTTCTCAGGCCTTTGATCTTGGACTGGGACCATTGGCTTCCCTGCTCTCAAGCCTTCAGCCTCAGACTGAATTATAACACCAGTTTTCCTGGTTTTCTAGCTTGCAGAGAACATATCATGGGAATTCTCAGCTTCCAAAATTGCATAAGTCATTTCCCATATAATCCTCTCTTATAGATAATATATTAAATATTATAGATATTAATTAATTTGGGGCACTGTATACACACACACACATTTTAAGTATGGTATTTGCTCAGAAGATGGCATTGATCAAATGAATGCTAGCATCACCATTCAACAGGCAAGACAGTCAAAGAAAATGGTAGAAACATGGTTGAGCGAACATCATCCTACATATTGTTACTGTAATTTAATTCAACTTTGAAAAGTAATACATAGACAACATCTCTTAAAATTTGTATACTTTTGTGGCATACACACACACACACACACACACACACACACACACACACACACACACACACTCTATTGGTTCTTGACCCAACAAGATAAGTGGGAAGAGAAAACTAAGATATATGAGACAAATAGAAATAAAAAAGGTAGTTTGCTGTGAAATGTCAAATGCTTTTATAGATAGTATAGTTCCCTCAAGGCTGGAGTAGTCTTAAAAGGCATCTTGAAAGAAGAAGAGTTGGGATGAAGCTTCTGGAGACGAGGATCACCTTGAGAAGGCAGAAGAAGGAAATGTGAAGGACATTTCACGTGGAAAGAGTGGCAGGGATGAGAACCAGAGCTGGGAATGAACAGTAGTGAATCAGAAACAACAAGAGGCTTCACTGAGCTAGGATGGTGCATGCTGGTGATGAATGATGGGAAAGAAGGCTGGGCCCAACTACCTGGAGCAGAAGCTACTCTTTAACTGATAGCAAGAACTAAGGTTAGGTAAGGAGTGTGAGCTAGACGATGGAGAGCGTTGAACACTCCAGCTGAAACACGGTAGAGGTAAGGTTAGAAGACCCAAGCTTGGGTCCAGGCTCTGTTACCACCAGTTATAGGAATCTTATCAGGTTCCCGAGTTCTCATCACGGCCACATTATAACTTTGATGGGCCCTAAGCACATTTGCCTTTGTGGTCCCTTTCTTCTCTAAAAAAATTGTGAAAATTTACATTTTATGACTGTGTTGGTAAAAAGAGAAATATATTAATATTATATATGAAGATATTTTCTTTGACCCAAAAGCTCATATTTTTCTTCTGATTTTTAAAGAAATTTTAACACATTTTTGTGGGTCCCTAAAACCATGAGGATACCATCCTACCTAATGGCCAGGTTGGCCCTGACCCTCATCTGTACCAGGAGGAGTGGAATAGAGTTAGACTTTAATACCTTGACCTTACCCTAAAAGTCTATCATTCAGTGCCAAACCTTCCAATCTGTACAGTATGGTCAGGCTAGAATTTTCAATATATTAGCATTGAATCTTAAAACAACAGTATGAGAAAAAAGGATTTGTATTTGTAATTTAAAATGCTAGGTGAAAATCCCGTTACCCAAAAAGTGTGTTCATTTTGAAAAAAAAAACTTTATTTTTGAAAAGAATAAATATGTTGATTTTTAAGAATATATATGTGTTCCTTATAAAAAATTCAAACAGCACCAAAAGATGCAAAGAACTTTACAATCACCCCTGCTACTTTTATAGAAAAAAAAGACATATTTCACAAGAAAGTAATAGGATGAAAAAACTGAAACAGAACTAAAAGAATTGCTGAATTTCGAATAAGTTAAGAAAGCATAATTTTACTGCTTCCTCTCTCATCTTGATCCAAATTCCAAAGTAGTAGGCATGTATCATGAATCCTTTCTAACTTGTGGTTTGTGGCAATGCATATTGACATCTTTATTGAAGATGATGGTTTTTGTCTGCCATTTCTTCTTTTTTCACTGTCAATTGACTTTGAAGGAGGGAGATTAAAAATGACTATTCTACTATATTTTTCCTTGCATTTGTCAGCAGTCACTTTAATGTGGTATTTACATTTATCCATTTTGTTGGATGTTATGACATACATAGTCTAAGGATTTTCAGTGAAACAAATCAGACACAAAAAGACAATTGCCACATGTTCTTGCACATAAGTGGGAACTTAACAAGGTCTACATATGGACATAGAGTGTGGAATGTGGAATGATAGACCATGGAGACTCAGAAGGATGAGAGGGTGGAAGGGGTGTATGATGAGAGATTACTTAATGGGTACAACATATGTTATTTGAGTGACAGAGACTCTAAAAGTTCCAACTTCATCGTTATGCAATCTATGCATGTAACCAAATTAAACCTGTACTGTGCAAATTTACAAAAAAACAAAAAGACTCAACTGTTTCTACAAGGTTTAAAACACATCACTGAATTCTCTACACTACTTTCCATTTCTTAGAAGCAATCTTTTTTTTTTGGCATTAACTATATATTTCTAAGTAGCATGCTTAGATTGTTCTTGATCATATATATTGTATAACATTCTCATCTATATTCTAGTTGTCTTGTTTTCTGTAGACCCATCATGAATTCACCCCCTATCTCTCCACTGGAAGTATAACTCTTTTCTCAGTAAACATAAGTAAACTGTTTTATGTTTTTCTTAACTGCTGTGGCCTGAACATTTGTGTTTTGCCAAAATTTATATGTTGAAATCTAAACTTTCAGTTTGATGGTTTTAAGAAGTGAGGCCTTGGGCAGTGATTAAGTCATGATGGTGGAGCCCCACATGAATGGGATTAGTGCCCTCATAAAAGAGACCGCCCTCTGTAGCTCTCTTTCTGCCATGTGAGGATATGACAAGATGTTGGCAGTCTGCAACTCAGAGGAGGACTCTCACCAAAACGTGACCGTGCTTACACCCCAATCTCAGACTTCCAACCTCCAGAATTGTGAAACTGTGAGAAATAAGTGTTTACTTTGTATGCCACCCAGTCTATAGTAGTCTGTTATAGCAGCCTCAGTCCATTGAGTGCTGCTATAACAGACTACCACAGACTGGGTAATTTATATGACAGATACTTCTTGGCTTATGGTTCTGAAGGCTGGGAAGTTCAAGATAGTGGGGTCGACATCTTGTAAGGACCCTCTTGTTGTATCATCTCATGGTAGAAGTGCAAAGAAGGAGGGTGGAGGAGAGAGGGAAGGAGAAAGAGAGAATGGGAGCATGTAAGAGCATAGGCAAGAACACAAGAGGGAGCTGAATTTTCCATTTATAAGGAATCCACTCCTGTGTTAACAGCATTAATGCATTCATGAGGATAGAACCTTCATTATCTAAACACTTCCATTAGACCCCTCCTCTTAATACTGCTGCATTGGAGGTACAATTCCAACACATGTTTTGGGGGACACATTCCAACTACAGCACAGCCCAAACAGACTAAGACAGAGATGGTCTCCCTGGAGCAATTTACCTTCCTTTCAATATCTAGACTGGTTGCTCTCTAGATCTGGAATCTGGAATTTTCTTTTACCCTCATTCTACAAAATTTTAGAATTTTCCACTTATACATAATAACTGGGAATTTATAATGATATGAAGATTTTTTTCTTTTTCTTTCTTTGTGCTTGCTCTCTTTTTCCCCTGGAGCTACTGGGACATTCCCTGCTCCTTGGCACCAAAATTCCAGGTTCTCCAGGCTTTGTACCAGGCTTGCACCAGGTTCCTCACCCCCTCCTCTCCCACCTCCCCTGGTTTTTGAGGTCTTCAGTCTTGGACTAAGAGTTAGACCATTTGGTTTCCTGCTTCTGAGGCCTCTGGACTTGGACCAAGCCATGCTACAGCTTCCCTGCTTCTCCAGCCTGCAAAGGGCCTATTTGGGCATTGACAGCCTCTGTAATTGCATAAGCCAACTCCCCTAATAAAAATTCCCTCTCATATTTACAGATATAGATATCCTACTGGTTCTGTCTCTCTGAAGAACCTTGACTAATACAAAGGATTTGACAAAAACAAAGATAATACTTGAAGAACAAGTTCATTTGAAAAACCAAAAAACTATCATTTATCTTTCCTGTTCCAGAGCTGCATAATAAATTGCTCCCAAAACTTCATGGTTTAAACAACAATCATGTTATTATCTCTAATGGTTTCTGTATATCAGGAATTTGGATGGGCTGCATGAGGTAGTTGGAGCTTGGAGTCTCTAAAGGGATCGCTGGCAAGACCTAGAGGAGCCAGGGGCTGGCCAAGCCCTTGTCTTAGGGCTTTTCCATTTGGTCTCTCCATGTGAATTAGTGCAACTTTCTTGAGTATGTAGTGGCTTATGTTCCTGAAGGCTAAATGTGGTGGCTCTAGGGCAGTTGACTGCTTTCCTAAGTAATCAGGACTCCAATATGAGTGGTCAACTTCCCAAGGCAAGCGTCACATTGTTTTCTGTATCCTAGCTTTGGTGGTAACGTTTTATCTGTTCTTCCACATTCTTGTTTCAAGCAAGTCCCAACGCTGCCCAGGTTCTAGGGGAGGGAAACTGGACCCCACCTTCTGGTGGGACAGTGGCAAGACTCTGGACATGCATGCATCTGGAGTGCTATTGTGGCAGCCATCTTTGGAAAACACAATCTGCAACATCATCAGAGAGATAACACAAGTTCCTCAGAGAGCAAATCTCTACTCTTCTCTGCCCTATTTGGTATTGGGGCAATTGTCCACCTGCAGGAGAGAGGAGAAGATGGGCTTCTTATAGAAACTTTTAGCTTATCTTTTAATTTTCAACTCCATCTTTCTGAGGTAGCAGGGGCGTCTCATTTCTTAGCCCGCTAGGGGAACAGGGCACCAATCACTTATTCCTGAGACTTCTCCCTCAGCCAGCTTAGGGGTCAGCTTCCCTTTGTCTACTAAGTGTGCCATTCCTCTATTCGCTTGCTGTCTTTCTAAATGTTGCTCTCCTCTCCTGCCCTCTTTGTTTAGGTTGACTTGTACTTTAAACAAAATTTTGGAATGCTTGCCATGGATTTTGGAGGAAGCAAAGGTAAATAGGTAACAATTTTGACTTGTTATTTTAATAATAATAATAATAATAATAATAATAATAATAATAATAATAAACATTGCTGATAGTGTTCGGAGAACCAGGTAGTCTCAGTGTCTTCTGCATGTACTCTGGCACTGTGTTTTGGGAAATCAAATTGGCTCTCTATATTAAAGGCCATAAGCCTTTTATACCCTCTAACTCTACCTCTTCATGTCTGTCAATCCATCTTAAGTAAACCGTGTAAAATACTGAATTGCAGTTTGCAAAAAACCTTTACTGCAGCATTATTCACACACACACACAAACTGGAAACAATTCCAAGAACAGAAATTGAAATTACCATTTCCCTACTGTGAAATATTTAGGTTAAATAAATTTTGGTAAGCCCACTGGGTGGAACAATATTAAGCAGTATTTTTAAATGATGGGTATGAAGACCAAGTGGTTTCAAGGGAAAATGCTCATGCTATAAATGTAAATACTGTATACATAACAATACTACAGTACATTATAATAATATAAATTGATTTTTAGGGACTCAATACATTTTCCAAAAGTACAATATTCTAACGTGGATCAATAACTAAAGATTTTTTATTTAGTTATGTAAATAAATTACAGCACTAATACCATTAGCCTAGATTTTGGGTTCTTAGTAGTAAAATAAACTGCCAGAAAGGGAGAGGAAAACAATTTCCTCTCTCTTTTTGCCAGTGCAGGGCAGGCCTCAGGCAAGATCAGGAAAGAAAAGGGTGTCTTTCTGCCTCTCCCTTTCGGCCCTTTCGGGCTTCAGTTCTCTGTTCTCACAGAAGTCACCTAACTACCTCTTCAAAGCTTGTCCAAAGTGTTCCTCACTCCTACATTACACCTGATTCCTCCCCCAAAGCACATCGCCCCTTCTCAGAACAGCCCTTCTGGATGAAAACTCAGCCTCATAGATCCCGTTCACATGAAGGTGTCAAAAGTAACAGCCTCACCATCCTCTCAGATCCATGACTTTTGATTCAGATAATGCTCCAATCAGTAAAATAATAGACCACAGCAAAGAAAGTGAACAGTCAGGCAGTTCAAAGGAAATAATTTTGGGTAAAGAGTGGCTGGTCTCTGTGCACATTTCTTAAACTATGCCTACTCTTTCACTATTTCTTGCATCTGAGCTCACAGATTCTTTAAAAGTTTAATTTAAAAATGTCAACAATTTCTGACTGCACTATTAGTGGATGGCTTTGGTGGGGCATGTGTGCCCATCTGTGTGTACATGTGCGTGTGTGTGCTGGGTTGTGGTGGGTCTGTGATGGGTAGGGTTGAAACCATGCAGGGGCAACTCTTTATACATATGGTTGGTTTTTATAAAAAGGGAGGTCTGCTCTGGACTCTAGGATGCTTGCAGGCTATGTTCTGTGCATTCTTTTACTCTTGTCTAGAGGATAAATATTTTATTTGTGTCATAATTTTTACATTATTCTTTGGCCAGAGGAAGGAGAGCTCACGCTGTGATCAGAGCTTTGCTGTGCAGCATAATGAAGGAGCTCGAGCTGCTTCGAGGTCAAAAGCTCCTAGTTGTAGACTGAATTCCTCTTTGTAACAATTGTGGCATGGTGTAGTCGACCCATTGTGCCCACCCTCCAAGTTTCTTATAAAAATGGACATAGAGTTTTTTTTAATTGTTTCCGTTTGGGTTTTGGAATTTCAATCACCAGAAGCTCATTACATATAGCGCCGTCTCCAGACTGGAACAGAGAGATTGCCATCCTTCAGCAGCCATCAATCAGTAATTCAAAGCATGTATTTCATCAATAAGAAAACTCGCAGGGCATGGCCTGTATTTACCCTGCAAATCACCTTCTTTGTTATAAAGCAATCTAAAGTGGTCTCTCATGTCGGGAGAATTTATTTGGTCAGACTCTCTATGTCTCTCATTTTATGCCTCTCCTCACATATTCGGGGAGAGAGAGATCTTCTCCACTATTAACATAAAACTGTGGATAAGGTGTGTACCCTAGAAAACACAAGGCAATATATTTTTAAAAATGTTTTATTTTAAATACCTGGGGTACAATTCAGGGTATATGAATTATGCAGGTACCCTTGTTGATGAGGTGTGTCCCCCCACAGATTCCCACTACTGCCAATCCTTTTCTTATAGTATCATGATAATTGTTCGAGGTTTACATATGAGTGAGTACATGTGATACTCAGTTCTTTGTTTCTTATCTGAGACTTGGAAACCAACAGGTCCAGTTCACAACTGTCTGTTTTCCTGAGTGTGGGGGTCTGGGGGTCTTTGTGCGTATTTCCTTGCTCAGACACACAGAAAGCCCCTTCACCCCCCCACCAAAAAAAAAAAAAGAGTAAAGAATGGAAACTTACTTAGAACTTTTGAGACTTAGGTCTACCCTCCGTCATCAGGTTGATATGATAGAAAGAGGGCACATTGGGCAAGATGCACTACCTGGTAGCCATGAAACTCTCTCGCTTGCCATTATATGTTGGACAACTATTAAGGGCAATATTCTTTGAAGGACTTCTGGGAGCACTGGGAGAACAGTAATTGCAAACTGGACCAGTGACCATGTGTCATCCATTTCCCCTGAGTACATTAGTTTTAAGGTCCATTGGGGCTTTGGTAAAGGAAAGAGAGGCGTATGAAATAGCCATTAAATACCTCTTATGTGTCAAATGTAGCTCAGGTGCTCTTGCTCTTACTTGTCTCCTTAGAGCTGGGGATTTTGAAGGTTCATAGATGTTCTGAGCTCTCTCTCTTCCCCCTTTCTCCTCCCTTCCTTCTCTTCCTCTCTTTCCTCCTCCCTCTCTCTGTTTCCCCCTTCTCTCTTTCTTTCTTTTGAGTAGGAGTCTCACTCTGTTGCCTAGGCTGGAGTGCTATGGCATCCTCATGGTCACAGCAGCCTTGACTTTCTGGGCTCAGGTGATCCTTCTGTCACAGTCTTCCAAGTAGCTGGGGCCACAGGTACACACCACCATGACCGGCCCAGCTTTAAAAAAAAAAATTATGGAGATGAGGTCTTACCATGTTGCCCAGGCTGGTCTGGAAATCCAGGGCTCAGGCAATGCTCTGGCATCCACCTCATTAAGTGCTGGAATTACAGGTGTGAACCACTGCACCTGGCAAAGTTCTGAGTTCTTAAAGGCACAGGAATTTGAACCCAGAGTCTGACACTCACTGTTGCTTCATGAAGACATTTTTCATCTTTAATGTAGATAATGGTTCAGGATAAGGAAGTTCTTTCACATGGGGCAGCTATTTCCATATTTGTCAGGAATGTTCAAATATGGAAACAGCTGCCCCATGTGGTCCTGAGTTCTCTGTCAGTACAACTTGGATATGATCCAGTGAGTAGGTTACACAGAGTCAGGATCCAAGGACTCCAATCCCAATCTGCCTTTTACTAGCAATGTGATTTTGGATAATAAGCTTAACCTCTAGTAGTCTCAGTTTCTTCATTTAAAAAATAAAGAAGATGATATCTATATCTTAAAGTTTTAAATAAGTGGGTAGGACTTGGGAACGTACTTCGTTTAGTGTCTGGCATAACAGATGTTGTTTATAAAATGTCAATTGAATATGAATGAATGTAATATCCTTTTCAACCATGAAGTACTTTGATTTTGTAGCAAAAAAGCTTCATGAACTCTTAACCATTTAGATTAATCGAAGTGTTGAAATAAGTAACCCAATGACATTTGAATGTTAGGGCAAAAGCTTAAAGTCTGCATAACCATAAATATATTAGAGTAATAGAAATAAAACTTTTTGAAATAGTTCCTCATATTTTTAAATAAGTTATCAAGTGCTGTAAAAACCATATGTGGCTTTGATTCAGGAGGATATTGTACCCAGCCACAGAAGATAACATTTTAACTTAGTTAATAGAGGAGGGGGACTATAAATTTGCTTGAAATCTGTAATTTGGTCTATTGTTTTAATTTGATTTACATGACTTAATTTATATTTTTAACTGAATTTACAAGACCCCATTAGAAGGGACATTTATTGAGGAAATATAAAAGTCAACAGGCTAAAGTAGACCTATTTAAAAGGGATTTAAATTAGATTACTTCAATAGTAAAACTTTAGAAAGCATTTTACTTATAGCCTTATTAATCTCTGAAAACTAAGAAGTGACTAGCAATGGGCTTGTGCAAATATTTGGGTTACATTTGGCTTAGACATGAGAAAAATCTGGACTCATTAATCTGAATTGGAGTTGTCATCCTTAGTAATGGGCAGAGGATGCAGACAGACTGTTAATCATTTGGGCTAAGAGAAAAATTTTAGACGAACCTTCTCAAATATAGCAGTTGCTTTTTATTTTCTGTCACTGTATTCAAGGAACCAATATTATTTGCTAAAGATCTCAATAATAACCTCAAGGGGATGCTTCAGAATCCATTCTGATTTAATCTCAAGTGTTTGCTGCTTTAATAATGTCCCAGGCCAAGTGATTCATGCCAATTCCATGAGAGACAGGCATTTAATCAGGGTGTGGCATTCACAGTCAGTGTTAGACAGCACCACATGCAATTAAATAGTATAACTCTGAGGTATAAAGTCTTGCTGAACCTTGTGATCTTTGAGCTTCTGGAACACCCATCTCACTGCTGTACAGAGACATGTACTAGCACGAATGTCAATAGGTGGAAGGGTAGAGGTGTTGCTATCAGTTATTGTAACACTACCAATGTGGATAGAAAAGACCTTGCAAGATGTCCTGATGGCTTGTGAATGACAACATGTTATACTTTGTAGGACTCACTGCAGGACCTCTCATTCACTGATTAATAACCTTCATAATAACTTGTATCTTATAATGTTAATGCTTTTCAAAGCACTTTCACATCAGCTCATTTGATCCTCATAATCCTGTGAATAATGCATTTTATATAATGAATGTCATTTATAAAGAAGCAGAATGCCAAGAAATTATATGATTGTCCACTTTTGTTTTCAATAATGTTGAAATTGGAATTCAAATTATTTTTGTTCCATGGTTCTTATAATATTAGCTACTCTCTTTAACTGGGTTAACTTAAAAAAGTACAAAGTTTTCTTTTTGAAAAAACAAAATTAGTTTACATTAGTGTTGGTTGTGTTGCTAGTCATAGAGACAGGGTGGAAAGGAATAGATTTAAAAGAACATTTTGGTGCCTGTGAGAATTGCTGAGAGAATGATTGGGGATCCTTCTGCGAGCTATACTTGACCCAAATGTCTGGGGAAAAGCACAGGCAGTGAAGTCGGCCGCCAGAGAGATAAATGATAAGTCATTCGTGTAAGCCTCAAGGAAGCAAATTTGTATTAAAGTCTAAACTTCTAAATATTAAAATAAAACTCAGCAATGCTAAAGTTAATAAAGAGGAGTTCTTAGAAAACCTCTTTTAACAAAAAGCAAGCATAAACTGTTATTTACATATCAATTTGTTGATCTGTTTTTGATGTGGTGTCTTTAAGGGGTTATCTTTAAAAGCAGAAATACTCAAAGAGAGGGTGCCCATTATGCATATATAAAATTACCTGGAAGTGGGAGTGAAGGTAGAAACTGGGATGAGAAGCATGTGTATTTTGAAAACAGCATCCTGATTATTACAATGAAATTTTGGAAAATGAAAAAAATTCCCTACTGTATTGATATTAGAAACCAAAGAAGGCAAAACGCCACAAAATATTATTGGCTGGTAAGGTACAAGTTGAAGAAGAATTACACTGATTTAAACCCTAAATGATTTTGTCCACCATTAATTTCTAAAGCCATTCCATTTTGTAATATTAAAAGTAAATATTCCTTGTAAATATCAATCGGATTATTTCAAGGGCATTTTTTTTAAAAAGTTGAGACATTTTAAATATTTTGTCTTTGGGTTTTAATGATATATCTTTAAGTGGTTTTTAAGTTTGTCATGCTTGAGGTACATAGGGCTTCTTGAATCTTTAGACTTAAGACTGTTTCATGATAAACATTTTTCAGAGGGTCTTCTTCCCTAACTAAAATTCTGTGCTCAGAATTAGGTTTGACCCACCACTGTCAGCCATACTGCCCTAGGATGGGACTTTGAAAGTAGCCCTGTTGGTAGAACCTTCAAAGTGGGTTGTCCATGAGGCCTCGCACTGCTCTCTGGCTTGCTTCCCTAGGCATTGCAGTTGGGTCTGTTCCCTCCACAGCATTCTCAGCCTCATCTTGTTTCTCTGAGCCTTCATGGATGGCAGTGCATGCATAGCAGGTTCTCAGGACACGTACCCATATTTCATCAAACTTGTGCCCGGTGTACATGAAGGAATGAAATTATTATTCATGACCAAGCCACTTGATCTCACTTCATTCATATGGAACATAGATATGTTCAATTGTACTGCCAATAATTTAATTCAATTGAGAATCTTTGTCTTATAGAACTTGAATATATTAAAAGCCACTGTGTATTTTGCAAACTCATACCTTGGAACAGACAGCTAGAGAATATTGTTAAGAAAAAAAACATTTCACTATATCCTGTGCCCAGTCTTCTGGAGAACATGAAGATAATATGAGGGAGGTCCCCAAATGTTTACACTTCAGTCACCTTCAAAGGACTCTCCATTTGATGCAATGCACCTATTGAGACGCTTTCCCCACTGCTCAGAACAGTTTTTGAACTCGTCAATTTTGATGCTTTTTAGAGTTTCTGTAATTTTTTGTTTCACCTTTTCCACATCAGCAAAAAATTTCCCTTTGAGGACTTTTTTCATCCAGGGAAACAAAAAAAAGTTGCTTTGGGTGAGAGCGAGTGAACAGGGAGGGTGGGGCATAGGGGTCATGCTGTTTTTTAAAATAAAAAACTGCTGAACACTCAGCTCGGTGTGAGCAGGTGTATTGTTATGGTGGAAGAACCAGTCCCCTGTTTGCCACAACTTGAGATGTTTCTTCGGCAAATTGTGATGCAACCTCAACACTTCCAGACAAAGACTTTGGTTGACAATTTGGAGAGTCCTTTGAAGGAACAAATTCAGAGCATATTACAAGGGACCTGCCCTCCAAAAGATAATTCTGGTATGTTTTGGGTTTCCCCTTGTATATTTAAAATGCCAAGCAAAGGATGGCTCAGAGGGAGCACTTCGGTCTAATAATTTCTGTTTCTTCAGGGTTTGATTTTTACCTAGAAAAAAAGTAAAATACCTGTTTATCTAAATCAACCATTATCACTGTTTATTGGAATTGATAGGGGTAAAAATACCTGAATGAGTTCAAAGCCAGGTTGATCTGTAAAGATAGGTAGGCTATCAAATTATAAACATTTGAGAAGTCAGTTCAAAACCCCTCAGACTTGATCAGTTAAGAAAGTAAATTTCCTCTAGCCAAGGGATGCCTAGAATGAGCCCAATTGCTAAGGCCAGAGCTGCCTGCTGGAAATGATGAGCGCACAAAGCGGTCGTGGGCTGAAGAAATTGCATGTCAGAGGCAGGTCTTCATGGCCCATAGATGTGATAAAGTACTCAAGGGCAACGTGGACGTCGGCGAATGGACCTGCTTGCAGGGGATTCAAAAATGTGAGCACTTTAAAAGCAAAACCCTGAGGACAATTTATCAGGCTGGTTCCTTTTAGGCTCATGAAAGAAAAGAAATGTGTAGAGTTTCAGCTGAAGTCATGGGGCTAATATGTGGGGAAAGATAAAGAGTGCTATTTTTGTAAACTTCACATTATTTAGCGTTCTGATCATTGCTGAAGAAAAGGAAATAAAAGCACTCAACAACATACATAAAACACACAGGAAAAAAAAAAATCAGTTGTATCCCCAAACTGGTATGGATAAGAAGATGGTACAAACCTGAAAAAAAATCATTTATCCTATAATTGAAGCAAAGTCCAAAAACTTTGTCCTCTGTTAGATCCACTGAAGTTTTAAATCTCTTCCTCTGGAAAAGTTAATTGGTCAGGTTTTTCCTAATATTTGGAACTCCAAAGAATACCTCAGACTAGGGGGAATATTATTCTACGACCACAAAATTCTATAATGAAGCCACTTAAACTTGTCAACTATCTCTGCAGATTTGACTTTTTGGAATCAAGTCAAAAGTATTTTCTTTTCCATAAGAATTTGGGGATTTGTGTACATATATGGACTATTATCCATAATAGTCCTTTTTTCTCTTCTATTCTGTCCTTATTTTTTAAAAAGTTTTTGAGCAGATTATCCTCATGTGCTACTGTATTAGTCAAGGTTCTCCATAGAGAGAACCAATACAATATAGATAGATAAACAGATAGACAGATACAGATAGATATAGATTTATGAGAGGGGATCTATTAGGGGAATTAGCTCACTCAATTATAAAAGCAAGAAGTCCCATGACAGGCCGTCTGTAAGATGGAGACCCTGGAATATCTGTAACATGGCTTAGTGCACGTCCAGAGGCTTCAAAACAGGGGAAGCCAATGGTGTAACTGTTAGCCCGAGGCCAAACGTCTGAGGCTATGGTGTAAGTCCAGGAGTCCAAAGGCCAGGGAGCCTGAAGTTGTTTAAAAACAAGAGAGAAAGAGTGCATCCCAGCTGCACCTTTTCTCTGTTTTTGTTCTCTTGAGCCCTTGGCAGATTGGATTAATGTTCACCCATGCTGAGGGAAGATCTTCCTTACCTAGTCCACTCAGACTCCCATGCTAATGTCCTCTGGAAACACCTTCACAGACACACCCCAAAATAATGCTTTACCAGGTTTCTATGTGTGGAGGCTAAAGCAACTCCATCTTGGATACTAAAAGGCCATGTTGACTTTTGATTAACCCCAGTCCCTGAATGTCTCCAAGATTTCTGCTCTTAGGCAAATTCCTTCTGAAGCGCATTTTTCCTGTGGGATATAAGCCCTGAGTCTGGCAGGTAAGAGTAAGGGAATCTACCATCTCATCTAACAGCTGCCCAAGACGTGGCTTCTGTTTGTAAGTCTCTATTACATATTTTTGTTTGTTTTTCTGAGAAACTGGATTCGTCAGCCTCTTTCTTCAGCCTCTCACCTCTGTTGGCCTTTGGGGATAGGTTTGCATAGACCTGCTCACTCTGGAATACTAGGTATTTCTTAATTCAGTTAAGTTGACATACAAATTTAACTCACAGTTACCATGCTACTTTTAAGTTGCATCTTAATGTCTGAAGATTTACGAAACATAATAAGAGAGAAGGGATATTTTCCCCTCTTGACTAACACTCTAAGAAGAAAAAAAGGACTCTATTCTTATCCCTTTGGACATTCTCCCAAATCTATCAAACCTCCTGTTTCAACAAGAAAGGAAAAAGAATCCTGTAAAAAGTATCTCTCCCACTGATGTGAAACTGTCCTCCAAGCTGGTATTATTAAGGCTGCGTAGACAGACTTGAGGAAAAAAATGGCCATTCTCACCAACAGCTTAACTAATTTCATGATTCTGAGATGCATAATTCTAATATTTCTCTCCTATTTATCATATTTTATATTAATTAATTTTCTCCAAAGGCTTCCAATAGCCTCTCAAAGGGCAGTTCATGGAGTTACTCTGATCTCTGCTTCATACTTGTAGCCATGGAGCAGAATTTGTGTAGACTTCAAATCACTTTTGGCAAACCCAGCTCCTCCCATCCAGCATGAAATGGTCTTCTAGGAGGCAAGATGGAAAAATCCTGTCTTCTTTAGAGGTGTAAAAACCTGGCTTGAGTCCGAGGTCCCTTTCTGACAAAAAGGTGCCTGGAACCTTTTCTGTGCTTTCTTCTCTCTTAATGGATTTTGTGTCAGGAAGGGATGCAGGAGCTGCACTGGGACCCAACTTGGCTCTTGACAGGAATGGACACTTCGCACTAAGACTTCCATTATTTGACATGACCCCTGGGGTATGGTAGATGCAGTTTCTAATTATATCTTCCAAAATCTCTACATGTTCTTCAGTTCATCAGGGCTTAAATTTTGGGGAAGCACCAAAATGATACCCCAGTACTTAGGTATCATTGAAATTATGCCAGTTAGACATTTGACACTTAAAGCTTTTAGGGAAGGATTAAAGGATGGCACGTTAAATTAAAAGCCAAAACACTAACAAAATAGAGAAGCAGTTCTAAAAATGAAAAGTGACATTGCTGTTGGATTGACGTGTGCAAGGTTCTCCGTTTGGAAATTTGTTCACATTATTCCTGTGGTTTTCACAGTGACCTTAAGAGGCAGGTATTAATGAATTTCCAAAGATAAAGTTCTGCAGCCAACAATTACCCCATGGTTACACACAGGGAAGTGAGGAAGATGGATTCAAACTCACACCTAATTCCATCATCATTTTCTAGTTTGGAACTTGAACTGTCCATAAACAATTTTTTATAAACAAACAGACAAAAAACAATTTTTAAATACTAATTAATAATAAAATATTAGTCAATGCCATGGTACTCATAGGGAAAGTAGGAGACTCAGCTGGACCATAGTGAGGGTGCTGTGTGTTTGTGTGACTGCAGATGATGCTAACACTGCAGTTATTGAACCATATCACTTAGCAGTCCTGTGATTTTGGTTCTTCAAGTTTTGGCCTTTATCTAAGTAACAAACAAATGAATGCTTGAGAAGAAAAACAGAACTCCCTAAACTCAGAAAATGATTTCAAAGTGTTTAAAGATATGCATTTTTGAACTGCAGTTTTGGTTTGGCAGATGTACATAAAAATTTTGTAGAAAAAAGTGCAGACAAGTGAAATCAGGGATATTTTTGTGCCTCTTGATAATAAGTTCTTGCTAAACTTGGCTCAGTGATGGAATCATAACGAAGAACTGTTTTCGGCAGCCTGGGTGACATCTAATTCACATTTATGGCTATTATATAGTCTAGAATTTCCTGATTTTGTATTGATAAACCTTTAAAATGTTTTGAAAATTTCGGTGTTGTTCGACTCAACTACACATTCAAGGGTTCCAGGTACAACAGGTGTTCAATGAATGTTTGTCAAATAAATGAGTCAATGTACAAATGTACCTTACATATAAATGTGGCAAAAAAAAGACTCCCTGTTCATACCTTCTATCTTATTTCTTTTTATGATAAACCATGCATCCAGTAATCTTCTAATTTTGAACTCAATCATCAAAAAGCTTTAAGACTAGGGACTAAGATTTTAGTTGCTATAAAACTATAGGAAATGGATTCTTGCCACTTCCTAATATGTGAATCATAGAACAAATAACAACTATTTGTATCTCCATTTTCTTCTCTGGACAAATGGGAACAGTAATAATAATAACGATCTCACCAGGTTGTTGTACAGATTAAATGATGCTAATGCAATTAGAGGGTAGCATACTGCCTAGCACATAGTAAGTTCTCAATAAATGCCAGCTGTTACCCTTGTTAAGAGCAGGAATTAAAAAGCCTGCAGATTTTTATTAGTACTTGTATTATCTTCCTGGGGCTTTCATAACAATGAACCACAAGCTGAGTTGCTTAAAACAACACACATTTATTCTCTCACAGTCCTGGAGACCAGAAGTCTGCAATCAGGGTTCTATCAAAGCCACAATTCTTTGAAGGCTCTAGATAGGAATACATTTTTGCCTCTTCTAATCCTGGTGGCTTCAGGTGTTTCTTGGTTTGTAGCGTATTTCCAGTCTCTGCCTCCATCATCACATGGACTTTTCTGTGTGTTTGTGTTTCTCTCCGTGCCCTCTCCTCTTTTTATAAGGATACACTCATCGGATTTAGGTCCTAAATCCGAATCAAGCATGATCTCATCTTTACTTAATTACATCTGCAAAGACTCTATTCCTGTACAAGATCACATTCTGAAGTTCTGGGTGGACATGAATTTTGAGGGGACACTATTTGACCCACCACAGCATTCAACCACAGAAATTAAACATAGAAATTGCTGGGGCTACTGCAGGTCTGTTTCCCTCTTGCTTCAAAGCACAGAGAAGGCATGGAGAGATTATGCTTTAGATTATGTTTCCAATTTCTGGTTAGTCATAAAAATGACATTGATAATCATAAAATTCTTGAGTGTTTTGGGGTTTGAATAAGAAGGAATAGTTCTAATTAGAGAAAACTATCTTTGGCATGACCAAGCAATTTTCCACTGGGTTCCTGATAATGATGGGGATGACAGACCCACAGTGAAGCCTTTTGTAAAGGCTAGGGTGATCTTCTGCTCCCAGAAGCCGCCACAGCCTCAACCAATGAGCTGCCAAGGGAATGGATCTGTCTCAGTTGAGTTAAACTGCTGCTGGTTGGAGAACATTCTGAGAAGAGGAGATAGTGCACGGTTATCTGTAGACATGTGAGGTGACTGTCTATATGGTCTAGTTGCAGGGTTCCCAGTATGTCCTTGTGCTGTTTCTAAAATATGAATTGCTCCCCGATTAACACTCCTGTTTAAGATGCAAATAGCCTGAGAAGAAGTAACACCTTAACTGGTGGTCAAATCTTTATGAATCCATTTGAACAGGGGCTCTGGAAGAAGTTTTTGATAAGAGGTTAGAGGACAGCAGGCAGGAATTTCTTGACAATATGATTTTTGCTGGTGGGTGATAATGCCTATAAATACATCATCTACAAAGCAGAAGAGAATTATCTTGAGGGACCTGCCTGAGTCCAGTCCAGTCAGTGAAGTGACAGTACATGGAAATTTGATTTGCAAATTTAATTGTATATTCAAGCAAAGGAAAGGGAGATAGAGAAAGTAGACTTGGAATGTGGAGAGACAGAGATAGGGATTGACTTAGAGATGAAAAGTGTGCCCATGGAGGGGGTTGGGAGGAGGATGAGAATGAGAAGCCAGAGGAGGAGGAAAATCCAGGGAGAATTCATATAGTTTGGGCTACTTGCTCACCATTTTTTAAAAAAGATGGGCTAAGGCCATGCAGGGGAGAGATCTTGTCTGATCTGTCCCCTTGGACTAATCAGATCCCAAGCCTGTCCTAGGCTGAGCCTCTTCCAGGGCTGAGTGTGATACTAGTGCCTCAAAGTTTTCATTTTCATGCAACCTGATCCCTGTATGAAGGCAGCCGTTACTCCACTGCCCATCCAAAGGGTGATCGCTTCTGATGCTTGTGGAAAAATGGGTTGTTAAATGTATTGAGAAATGAATTTTCAAAGGTATTTAAAGGTATATCAAATTTTTGCCTGACATGCTCCTTCACTCCAGATAGTATGACTAGATGGTACAATAATTTCTAATTACTTTCTGACTAGAGATAATTAACCCTCAAATGCCTGGGATAAGAACTCTGCCTCTTAGTGTTGTTTTTCCAAAGAAGAAGAAAAAATGATGATATTACAGGTAGCACATCATGTGCAAAGATTAAAAATTATAGCTAGACAAAAACAAAATTAAAAAAAAAAACTGGTAATTTTATCCTCCTGCAGAAAATAATCACAGTTTATATATTGGTGTGTATTCTTAGTTTGCTTTTCTCACCTCTGTGTGTGTATATGTGTGTGTGTGTGTGTATTTTGGAGTTTGTATAAACATTTAATCAGGTTGTGTGCAGTGGTTGGGACTTGCTTCATTTACTTGGCAAAATACTATGAACATCTTTCCACATCCACAATCATAGACCTATATTGTTAAAGGAGGACCAGAAAAGGTCTTTCAAGGAGCTTACTCCTTGGCCAATGAGGTGCCTACTCTTGTAGAGGGTGAGATGATTGGCTGTAGCATCAGTGTAAGGTAGGGTTCACAGAAATGACTGTGCAGGCACCAGGCTACCAGGGTGGCCATGCCCAGAACAGAGGCAGCACCAGGCTGGAAAACCCAGAAGGGAGAGACTCCTGGTACATAAAGGAGCTTGCCTCGGTGTGGACGAAACTTTCCGGGATAGTCACATGATTCTTTCAAAACAGTACCACTGTCATTCTTCCCAGGTCAAGAAGGTACCTGACTCAGAAGGAGGCTCACACATGTTTTCTAAATATACATTGCAATCTTTAATTTTTTTGTTAAAGCTACTAATTGAATCAAATGTAAACTCATCCTACTAAACAGATATTAAGAGAATATTCAGATGTCTTTTGTGTAAACCTTTGAAATACTGTCAAAGGAAACATGTAGGCTCCATTTAACTTTATCTGCAATGTTGGCTAAACTGAAGGGGATTTACCCCTGCCTTTCTTTTCGTGACTATTGCCTATTAACCTCTAGAGGTTTGGTGTGAGCTACTGTGTTTAACCCAGTTCTCCAAAAATAAGGGGATTGTGATTTTCTTTAAATTGGTACTTAGGTAATGGAATCTCTCAGTCATTAGTGCTTACTTGATTGCATTTAGACATTACTTTGGCAAGGAAATGACTGCATTAAATTAGCATCAAGCACAATGAATGGTAATTGCAAGACTGTCATTTCTACAAGTACAAAATTAATGTGTTCTGCAAGCCCATTCCATTGTGTGCCACGGAAAAATCATGGAACCATGTTGTTCTGAGCAGAAAAAAGCACTGTAATAGCACTGTTAATGTGCTATGGTATTATTCAGCAATGGTGTTCCTTTTCACCTTTGTTGTTGTCTCATGCTCATTTTTCAAACCCTGTCTGCCCTAATTTGTATGCTCATATTATAGCACTGCCAGACAGTAGCCTGGATGTACAGAGAATGTTATGGAACAATTCCTCCTTCTGTATGTGGCATCTCATGTGAATAATGCCAGTGTAAACAACCCTCCATGTATTCATAAGAGTATGAATAGGTTATTTATGTAAAGCTTCTTATTAAGAGACGCACCAACCGTTCACAGAAAACTTTACCCAAACGCTATACCTTCATTTAGAAAGGGAAGAGTGATTTACATGCATTTCAATTGTAGCTTAGAGAAAGTGCCAGTTCCTTTTCTCTTCATCCCTCTTGTTTACATATGGGAAATTAAGCCACCGGACCAGTTGAGTGAATTTCTTCTGGTCATGCAGGATCACAGAGGGTATCTCTCAAATGAAAACATGCATATGCATTGGGGCTCTTGTATTCTGCTCATTGACTCTGCAGAATTTATTGGGAATTAAAGAAATTATTCAAGACTAAAAATAACACAGTAATAACAGATGCTCTAAACTGACCCACTGGATGTGGGATTTCAGTATTCCTATGGTTTAGGTTAGGCTGAGAAACACTCACACAGGCATCCTGAGTAAGAGTAAATATGATGATAATGATAAGGACTGACCAAGAGAGCTGTCTGGTGAGTATATCTTGAATCCAGTCTCTTAGCAACTGCAGAGGGGTGGGGACATCAAAACCACTGGCTGATTCACTGCAGCAATTGACTGATCAATCAGTTGTTCAGAGATCCTGATGGCGGAGGGTCAGGCCTCACTCCCCTTTTAGCGTCCACTTATTCTGTCACTCATCGTTAAGATGTGATGAGGCTATCTGCTTTGTAATGTTTCCAGTCAGTGAATAATTTGTTGAAATCTGGGGGAAATTCTGCACCACACTCAAAGCTGCTCTCTTCTTATCAAGCCATGATTAGGTAATGATTTCGGAAACTTCCTACCTAAGGTGGGAGAAAAATTCTCATCGTCTTAACCTCAGAATAAAATATGCTTGTTTACAGATTAAGAAAATAGATGGTTTGGGCTTTACAGATGTGTAAAGATGGCTCTGGAAATGGGCTTTGCCTTACCTTTGTTGCAAAATGTTCCATCATAGGCTGTGTTAGAGCAATCACAGGAATAACCATGGTATTTTTCCAAGCACGTGCCTCCATTTTCACAGTTCATTCCATAGCTGGTGCAGTGGCCTGAGCATCCAGATATGAACCCGGATGTGACCTTTGCTCTTTCCTCCAGGTCAAGCGTCACCCCATTCATCCTCAAGGAGCGGATGCAACCCAGGAAGCCCAGTTGACCCCCAGCGCCACCTGGAAGTGACAGAAGGCACAGAGTTCAGATGGGACAACCACTGCTACCGTGTGTGTTTCATTCATCGTGTTTCGAACAATTGTGGTGGGAGACGAGACTGCTTAGTGCATCTAGTATTGTCACTTTCAAGTTGGTCCTGTCTAAACAGAAGTTGAAGCTTCTTTCCCTTAGGCTATCATGCCTAATTAAAAGAGGCTGGCTTCTGAGAAGCACTACATTTGCTACAGAAATAAAATATTTGGAGACGCACAAAAATTATAGAAGCTGCTTTGGAAGTCTAATTTAGTTTCCTATAGAAAAGAGGTTTATAGTAATCTCTAGTTTCTTTGCTCTTTAATCTCACGACATTCAGTTCTATAGCTTTATCTACCGGAAAGAAATATAAAAAGGGAGAGAGACACGAATACATTAGCATAGTTAACAAGTCAATTAGTTGGAAGGCATAAATCCATTTGAAATGTGATTGTACATCTTGGTTCTTGTCTCATGAAATGCTTTGCTTTGAAGTTCACGTTAAGGGTATCCAGGGCTTCTTGACTGGGGTAGATGGAAGTTGGAATTAATTTTACGCAAAGTCATCTCTACCACATTTATTATTAGGTTAGGTCAGATTTCATTGCTTTTGTTTAAATGTCATTGCAAGACATATAGCACAAAGAGCACGTTCACTGTGATTTTTGGAGTAAGTTATAGAGTTGGACGGAGGTTCATGAGCATGAAAATATTCCTAACAAATTTCATAGAAAGATTCATTGAAGCATTATGTCACACGTGGATTTAATTGTGTCTGTAATATTCTTAGCTATGATTTTTTTTTAAAGCAGCTGGTATAAAGAGAAGAACTCAAATTTACATACATGTTTGATTCTTAGAGTAACAACTTTTCTGGAAATTATTAAAAAATGAATAGTAGGTAAAATTATTGAGAGAAACAGTTTATGAGGATTTAGGAAAAAAGATACTGTTGTTCCACCTGTAATCCCAGCACTTTAGGAGGCCAAGGTGAGTGGATTGCCTGAGCCCATGGGTTCGAGACCAGCCCGGGCAACTTGGTGAGACCTCATCTCTACAATAAATCAAAAATTAGCCAGGTGTGGTAGTGCGTGCCCGTAGTTCTAGCTACTTGGAAAGCTGAGGTGGAAGGATCTCCGGAGCCCTGCATGTTGATGCTGGGGTGGCCGTGAGTGTGCCACTGTACTCCAGCCTGAGCAACAGAGTAAGACTCCAACTCCAAAAAAAAAAAAAAAAAAAAAAGAAGCTGTTGATAAAAATAAAACCTAACTTGCTTTTTTACTGAGGACTACTTACTGTATGCTATTAAACATCCTATAAATGTTATTCACAAGATCCTTATAACAACCTGTCAATGTAGCTATTATTTTCCATTCTTTTCATTGTACAGATGAGAAAACTGAGGCTTAGAGAAGTTAACTCAAGGACTCATGGCTCCCAGGTGGCAACTGTAGCAGATCTGTTCTTATATCTGATACTCTGGTTTTAAACTCTGTTCTGTGTAGACCACCCAATACACAGAAAAATTTTGGGGTCAGGGGCTCCTTAGATATATGTGTTTCTGAGATACAGATTTGAATGCCTTTAAAAATGGAGTCATCACAGTGTTGTTGGAATTTGGGTAAGATTTGTAGGCTAGGACTGATTCTGATCACTTATTCTATTATTCTGAAAAAAATGCATACACTCTTGTAGACTCATCAGACAGGTCTGATAGGTCAAGGGCTTTAGTGGCAGAGATGGATTAGCATCTACTTATGACTGTAAATCCTCATCAATAAAATGGCAAATGAATTGCTCTATTGTCTTTATAAACCTGGGCCTTGCAGTTCTCTCATTGGGTAGTACATTGATTTGAATGGTGATTCTTCAGGGAGTGTTTTCATTCTTATAAAATGACTGAATAGAGAACTAATTGAAGAGAGTCCAGTGCCCTTTTTAATCAAAGTTATGATATAGTAGGTGGCAAAAAAGGCTGCTAACAACAACCACTTTGAAGGATTTCCCATTTTGCCATCTGCTTGTCAGCTGGGCTTCACACCTCTGTGCTGAAGAGAATTAGGGTTTTTGCTTGATTTGGAAGAATTTCAACCCATTAGTCACTCTTTGTGTGCTAGAATTTCAATTTGGCTTCTATCATTTTGACCACTATGGCTTTTGTTCTTGAAATAAGAGCTTTACAAAGGGTCTTTTATTAACTAAATGTCTGGTCATTTAAATTTTTATCACTGGTCAATTAAGAATTAAATTCTATCAAAATATGCAGAAATTTTTAAATAAATGTTTTAAAATATCCTTCTCTCCTTTTATCTGATTACCCATGTAATAGATTTTCACCGTGGAAACCATAAACATACAGATAAGCAAAATACAAAAGAGAAAGTGTAATGCTACTCAGGTATAACTACTTTCACTTGGAACTGCCTTTTCTACTTTTATCTGTAAATGGGTGAAAGAAAGGGAAGAAATGGGGATCAAAATATACACAGGTATTTTGAAACTTGCTTTCTACACTTAATATATCATGAAACATTTTCCAAGCAATAAATGTACAACTAGAACAACGTGTTTAATATCTGCATAGCATCCTATTCTGTGAATGCACTATCACTTTTTTGCTATTCCATTAACATGCATTGAGCTGTTAAGCTTTTTCCAATTTCCCTTTTACATGATACTGTAATAATAAAATCTTTGTAAAAACTTTATCAAATTTGCCCAGTTTTTCGTAAAATAGATTCCTTAGACTTGATTAACTACACTTTTAAGTATAATTGGTATGATGAAAGGTACATACATTTTAAAGGCATATTTTTCTCTAAGAAGAATTTATCAACTCATATTTCACCACTAAAATATGAGATTACCATCTTCTCCACATCAGCTTTAATATTGGTCAGTACTCTTTTGAATTTATGACAATCTAGTTGACTGGGGGAAAAAGGGAATTCACTGTTTAAATTTGCATTGCCTCAAATACTGTGAGTTGACTAATTTTTATGTTTTCTCTTTTCTTTTTAAAAAATTATTTTTTCATGTCTTTTGCTTTTTTGGGGAGAATAGAAAAGAATATATTTCTTATTGATTGATAACTATATTTTAGGTTTTAACTCTTTGCTATAAATGTGGCAAATACATACATCAATATGTGTCTTTTGATTCATATATGGTGCTTCTTTTTCCCTGTGAAAGTTTTGAATGTTTATGTAGTCACATTCATCTATCATATTTGTGTAATTTCTGCCTTTGGTAATAAGCTTATAAAGACTTTCGCTAATACAAAATAATACAATTATTCAACTGTATTTTCTTCTAGCACTTTTGTGATTTTGCTTCTCTTGATATTTTAGCCTTTAGTCTACCTGTAATCTATTTTAATTTGGAAATAATTCATATTTAGTGAATCCTCAGCAATGATTGTTTGAAGAAGAAATTTTAAAAAGACTAAATAAATGTTAATGTGATTTTAAAAATGGAGCTTCAACAAAGGTCAATTGGCAGAGAAAATAAATCTAGATAAGGTCAGATTTTTATTAAAGTTCTATTAATACTGTAATAATATGATCATTAAGGTAAAAATTTCAATACATGTGCATATACTTGTGTATATACTTTTAAAAAATTATGTGTACAGGGTTCATTTTAGAAGGAATTTTAGGGAACAGAGTTTTCTCACTCTGCCTTCGTCTTGGGTCCTGGGTCTTTCTCAGGTTCTACAGCTATCAGTCTCTCTTCCTGCATTTGTGTCAGAGCTGTTGACTCTTTCTAGTTGGTTGTGGAGCTTTCACCAAATCACTTAATCTCTTTCAGCATCAGTTTACACATCCACAAAAAGGAGGATAAACTAGACAATGTCTCTGATTTCTTTTAGCTCTAAATTGCTCTGACCTGTGATTTATAAGTTCTCTCTCTGTGCAGTGTATGTACGTGTCTCTCTCTCTATATTTCAGCAACTACTCTGAATTTCCCTTAAATTTCTTTTTTTCTTCTTCTTTTTGCATTGCTGTCTGACTTTTTAAAAATTTTTTGCCTTCTTTTCAGCTGGCCATAATATATGATTGCAGTGTAATTTATATTTGTGTGTCCATTAAATAAAGTTTTGTACTCATTAATTTATAAAGCAAGTATGTGAAATGCCATTTCTCTCTATAAAAAAGAAAGCTAAATAAATTAAACTCTTTTCTTACTTAGGTGGTCCCTGAATTATTTAAATGGGTCAGTGCGCCAGAAAGTACTTTTCCTGATCTAGTCAATACAAAGAAAAAAAAATCTTTTGCCCTGAAAATCGTCATTATATATTATGTAAAAGACATTAATGCACTAGAACCAGTGATAATTATTTGAGTTCCACTTACGCGCTCTGTGAAAATCTTTCTTGGTGACAAATGCTGTAAGTTTAAATTATAGATCTTCAAGCAAAAATGCTACTTAACCTTTGTTAATTAGAAAATCAACACATTGTCATTGGAGAGAGCCCCCTGCCAGGCAAAGGTTTCATGCACATTAGTCAGACTTGTGATAATTATCCAAGGTGAGATGTGGGTTTAATTTGTAAATTATTTTCTATGTGAAATGCTTTGCAAGGATTGCAATGAAAGATTAATTATGAAAATACTGTAACTATTCATGATGAGTAATACAACCATCAAATGCACAGACAATGGGGCAAAATAATCAGGTATTAAATTAAACAAAAAGGGCAAACACAGTGATTGAGAGGAATTATAAAAAAAATACTGTCCTCAAACTCAGAGCTTATAAGCTTTCTAAGGAGCTAAGTTGGATTCTAGAGTAGCTTTGCCCAGAGAAACCAGCCACTAATTCACCAGAGAAGACATCACACCAAAGCTCACACATGCAAACTCTAATTCATTAATTTAAAACATATTTATTTCATGCCTGCTATGAACCAGGCTGCTTTAGAAGTTCTTTATATCTGTTTCATAGCAGTGAAACAAAACACACAAGTCTCTGCCCTTGTAGACCTTATATTATTGCAAGGGGAGAGGGAAATTTTACATTAAATTCAGTAAGTTAACCAAATATACCATGTGTTAGAGAAGATGGTAACCACTATGGGGAAAAAGTCAAGCAGGGTTAAGTGGGATCTGGAGTTTGGAGAGGGTGATTTTAAGGAGGGTGGCTAGGATAGACCCTACTGAGAAAATGACAGAAAGAGAATCTATGAGCATGTCCACAGATAGAGGGCTCTGGGGAAGGGGGCACTGCCCTGTAGGTGGGAGAGGCAGGTGGGAAGGAAGGGAAAGAGGGATGAGATAGGAGTGGCTGCAGGATGCTCAGAAGAGCAAAGTCACTGATCAGTTCATGAACAAAAGGTACCGGGAAAGTCATTTCTAGATGATGATGAAGACATGCTTCTTGTCTGTGGGTTAATACCAGTGTGATCACAAATAGCTACATGGTGATATCAGGCACAATTTGTCATAAGGGAGACAGCAAACAGAGATGAGGAAGGCATGAACTTCCTGACAGTAAACAGAGATGAGGATGGCATGGTCACAAAAATCTGCTTTTGTGTACTGTCCTTGCTATTCAAGGCCTGTGTGAGCTTCCCAGGTCCTCATGGAGTCTCAGTCTCCTTATGTGTAGCACTGGTGTAACTATATACATCCTGCGGAGTCATGTTAATAACAGGTAATAATACATCTCTTTGCACTAATGCTCAGTTAATGGTAGCTGTTATGATTATTACCACGACTGAGTATAAGCAAAATTCTACAGAAGCACAGAGATGGAACAAATTAAATATGGCTAAGATGATGAGCGTCCCTAGGTCTGATACCAAAGGGGTAATGAGTGTTATGGACTAAATTGTGTTTCCCCACCTCCCAAATTCATTTGTTGAAGCCCTAATCCCCAGTGTAACTCTATTTGGAGACAGGATCTTTTTTAAAAAAAATTTATTATAAAGATGTGGGGTACATTTCGGGGTTAGGTATATAAACATCGATCATGCAGGTACCCTTGTTGATGAGGTACGCACCTCCCTCCCCTAGCAGTTTCCCTCAACTGCCAATCCCACCCCTCCCCTCTCCTGACAGTTTCCCACTACTGCCAATCGCTTTCTTATAGCATTGGAATTGTTCAAGGTTGGTTTATGAGTGAGAACATACGGAACTCAGTTTTTTGTTTCTGTGATAAATCACTGAGTATGATCGACTCCAAATCCATCCAAGTTGCTACAAAATCCATATATTTGTCCTTTGTGGCTGCATAATATTCCATTGTGTATATGTACCACTTTTAAAAAAATCCAGTCTAGTTTTGATGGGCAACACGTTTGGTTCATGTTTTTGCTATTGTGAATAGAGCTGCAACACACATACGTGTGCAGGTATCTTTTTTGTAGAATAATTTGAGTTCCTTCGGGTACATTCCCAATAGGGCACTAAACCCCAGTAAGAATGGCCATCATTAATAAAACAAACAACAACAGGTGCTGGCGAGGATGTGGAGAGATAGGATCTTAAGAGAGGTAATTAAGGTTAAATGAGGTCATAAGTGTGAGTCCACAATCCAATGTAATCGGTGTCTTTATAAAAACAGGAAGAGACACTAAGAATACTCTCACACAGAAAAGGTTATCTGAAGATACAATGAGAAGACAGAGCCAATGAGGCAGGCCTCAGAAGAAAATAATCCACTGACACCTCGATCTTGGACTCCGAGTCTCTAGAACTGTGAGAAAATAAATTTCTATCACTCAAGCCACCCAGTCTGTGGTATTTTGTTATACCAGCCCTAGCAGACTAAGACAATGAGTAAAGGGTTGACATCAAGCTTGGGCTGATCCAGGCCTGCCTGAGACCATGACCTTGGGGTCCACCTTCTCACCGTACTGTTTCCAAGGAAAGTACAGAGTTAGGATGGGTGTCATCTGCTGTGGAAGATTGTGTCTGGATTGGGGAGCTGTGAACTGGCATAAGGGTCATGAACCGCCTGTCACTAGAATGGTATCAATGATCGGTGGAAAATAGAGTTATGACTTCCCTGTGTCCAGGTGACCCACCCTGACCTTGGCTCTTCTTCATGGCAGCCATACCTGTCCTGGGCTAGATGAGGGGCAAAAGCAGCTAAGTACTTGGATACGCTGGACCTCCCAGAGTTGCAGATGCTATAGCTTCTGTTTCTCCTGTTCTCTTTGCTACCATTGTCTCTTAGGTCTTTTTTTCTGTTTTCTTTTTTTGAGTCAGAGTCTCACTGTCACCCAGGCTAGAGTGCAGTGGCATGCTCACGGTCACTGCGGCCTCTATCTGCTGGGCTCAGGCAATCGTCCCGCCTCAGCTTTCCAAGTAGCCGGAACTAAAGGCACACGCCACCATGCCTGGTTAATTTTTTGATTTATTGTAGAGACAAGGTCTCGTCAAGTTGCTCAGGCTGGTCTCAAACCCTGGGCTCAGGCAATCCTCTTGCCTCTACCTCCCAAAGTGCTGGGATTACAGGCTTGAGTCACTGCACCCGGAATGTCTCTTAGGTCTTAATTGTTACCTTGAATCTCTTATTTTACACACCTGTGATATCAATACAGGTGTGTAAAATAAAAACCCAATTATGTGGTTGAGCTGAGAAGCACAGAATAGTCCAGAGTCTTCAGTGGAAGAAGGTGTTAAAGGAAACTGGTCCACATTTTTTAGTACAGCAGACCTGTGTGATGGACAGGTATTGATCAGTGACTTCTCTGTCAGCTAGATATTGGAGGGCATATCTGAAAAAAGCTTTCACATACTCGGAGAACTGGGGTTTATAAAATTGCTTTTTCAGATAATGTTCATGAGTGTTCATTCATAACTTCATTCAATAGGATGGATTTTTTTTAAGTTCATTATTACTGCATGGATTTTCTTATGTCCTCAGAGTAAAGGACATGCAGCATATGCGAATCCAAACTATTAAACTAGAAGCAAACTTCAAAATAAGGACTGAGGGAATACTGAGTTCCTATAGCAGAAAGCACCTATATGTGTTTAAATGTGAATTGTTCTGTGATGGGGATGGAGCTAAGAGGTCTGAATTCATGTTTAAGGCCATGGTGGCAGGACAAGCATGATAAAATATTTGTCATTTCAAAAGTGAATACCAGGGGTGCTAAAACAATGTACGTTAAGAGTTGTTTGCCATTATCAGAAGTTCTGGTCACTGATGGTAACCACTTTGAATACTTCTTGTAATTGCAGAAGTCAAATGTGACTTGTATTCATCTTATCGAATTACACTTTTAATATAGTTTTTTCCTTTCTTAAAATGTGTATACATTTTTTTTGGCACCCTCTGTATTAATCAAATACTAGCTTACTAGGTGCTGTTCCAAAATTTGACATGTTTTCACTCCCAGAGATCGATATTATCCCCATTATACAGATGAAGAAACAGAATGTGAGTTAATGTGTTCCATGTCACACTGCTAATAAGTAGCCAGAATTCATACTTATTTTGATGTTTGCTTCTAGTTTAATAGATTTTAAGGCTGCACTCTTACTATGCTCTAGCTGCCATTTTGACCTTTGTGTTGGCATCCTATGAGGCCCTTTCTCCTCCTATGACTAATATGTTTCTAGACATTACTGTGTTTAGGTAAAAGGGTGAAAAGGGTGTTAGAGCAGTTAACACCTGAGACAAGTCAACAAATTCTTCCTGAAGGCAACAGGAAAGAATAAAAAGATTAAAATAATTAAAAAAAAACCAAGAACTATGGAGGATAGAGGTGTCAAAATCTGCATAATAATAGCTTCATAAGAAAATAATAAACACAGGCACAGAACTATTGGAAGAAATAATGACTTAGAAATTGCTAGAATCAACGTTAGGCTTTATACTGAAGGGGCTCATAAAGTGCTAAATAGGGTAGATCAGAAAACAAACCAAAACCTAAAAAACAACGCCTATTCCAATAGCTGTAGATCTTAACCTGATATCCACAATCTTTGGGATCTGAGTACAGGAGTCAGAAGTCTTGGGTGGGAAAAATCTTACGTCTCCATTTTCAATGTCAAATCAAAATGACAGAAGGCCTTTTTTCTTTTCTTTTTTGAGTCAGGGTCTACTCTACCACCTAGGCTGGGTTGGAATGCAGTGGCACAATCACGACTCACTGCAGCAGCCTTAACCTTCTGGGCTCAGGTGATCCCTCCTCTTAAGCCCGAGAGTAGCTGGGACCACAGGTGTGTACCACCATACCCGATTAATTTTTAAATTTTTTTTGTAGAGGCAATGTCATGCTATGTTGCCCAGGCTGGCTTCGAACTCCTGGGCTCAAGCAATTCTTCTGTTTTGGCCTCCCAAAGTGCTGGGATTACAGGCATAAGCCACCGTTCCCAACCTTGTTTTGGACTAAGCTTTTGTACTAGGTCCCAACAGACAAAACTAAAAGTCAAAATGGTGTCATTCATGCTAAAGTTCCAGGTCACCAAACCCAAACTAAATTGTTATCTGACCCGAGAAATCAAGAGAGAAAGAGAACAACCAATTTTCCAAACAGGCCAGTTTAATTCGTCAACTGGTATAATAATGAAGTTCCCTCTGCTTTAATCCTTAAGTTAAAAAGATAGCTTTGAAGTGTTAACTAATCAGGTATTTTTTTTTCTGTTGTTCTGTCTCCCTGCCCTACCTTACAATAAAAGGAGCTTTGAAAGGACTAATAAATACACCCTTTGTTCTTTGCTTCTGCCTTTTTCAACCCTTCTCTACCCATAAAGTCAACCTCTTCTGCTCAGCTCATAGGAACATTTATTCTATTTTATGGAATGAAGTGTTGCCCGATTCTAGAATCACAAAGGAAGCCAATAAGATTTTTAAGTCTGTTGTAATTTTATTCTTTGACATCACCAATTTCTAAAAGAAATTTTAGTATTTCTTTCTGTTAGGAATGTAGGAAAAATCACAGTAGTATTATCAACATCTGTGTCACTGTTGCCAATAGCAATCAAAGGTATTTTTATAATACATTTCAGCTGTGAATTTTTTGAAAGATCATTTCTGATCATGATTTATTTGAAATTATAATAGTTATTAGATTTGAAGCAAGGCCTTGTTATTTAAAACACTAATAACGAAACACATATATTACTACTATAACACAAATTTGGTGTTTTAAATATTTTGATAAACTTATTTCTATATATTTAGTTTCTTTTGTAATTCTGCATATTTTATTTTACTCATTTTTCTGGGAAGAGGAACATAGGCTTCTTCAGAATGCCAAAGAGATGCATGGCCCCCCAAAATGAATAAGAATCCTTGAATTTACATAGTCAAGGAACATGAAAGAAAATGAAAAGTTCTGAAAAGCTTTCAAAGTTTAAATACAAAGAAACAAACAAACAAGAATTAGAATGTAACTTATGTCAAACTTCTCAATAGCAACACTGGCTATGAAAGAAAATTAACTAATATTTTCAGAGTGTTGATTTCAATATGGGAACCGATATTTGTAGGCATGCAAGGTCTCAGAATGATTCATCTGTGAAGTCTTCCTTTAAAAAAAATTGCTCTTGGCAGTTTCTCTCACCCATGCCAGCTCTGGTATGTATCTCTTTCCTTCCTCTCTTCATTCTCTAATAAACTTTGTTTTAAAACTTTTAAAAAATTGTTCTTGAGTGAACAGAGAAATGAATCTAAGAGAAGATAATAAAATACGGGGAATAAGAGTAAGTAAAGAGAAAAACTTAGGAAATGCTAGTGTATTCTAACAGGCAATTACAAATAAATACTTTCTTAAGATTCTACAATTAAAACTATAGATGATGTTGGCATGGCAGGAAATGTGTGAGGGGGGAGGTCAGCGTGTGCTCCAGCTCTTGCCTTATTCAGAACATAGGAACTGATATGTTTTAGTGGATGTTAGGGAAACAAGCATGAGTGTTAGTAAGTTAGGAGTAGTGCCAGAGGAATGATAGTAAAATTCCAACTTTCAGATCTGTAGAATAATATTCAATTTAGTCAATGGAATATAGATTCAGATGGAGACTGAGCAAATAAAACAGTAAATCAAAACACAAGCAAAGCGAAAATACAGAAATATATCCTATTATAACAGTAGTTACAATAAATGAATAAAAAGATGTTCTCTAATTGGATTCAGAACTAAGAGACTTAAGAGATACATTTAAACAAAAGGATACAAACACCCGTACAAGAAAAACAACAGGCGAATGTTATCAGCAACAAGAAGGCTAGTGTAGGAGTTTTAAGAACAGAAACAACACTGTGAGACCAAAAAAAAGTCATAAAGATGGAAATTATATACTGGTATAAGGAACAGTAAAGCAAGAAGATCATGAACACATCTAACTAGTAAAATAGCCTCTAATTATCCAAAATAGTTTCCAGTTATTCAAAGCTAGTTCTAGCCATTGACAAAACTTTTGGTAAAAATTATATAATAAAGTTTGAGATTTGCACTCAGAAACAGATATGTCAAACAGCATTTAGTAAAATTAGATACACCTATGATTTGGTAATTCTCTCTCTCTCTCTCTCTCTCTCTCTCTTTCTCTCACACACACACACACACACACACACACACACAAACACACACACGCACACGCGTGCGCGCGCGCGCACACACACACACACACACACACACTCACACATGGGAAATCCTCATACAGGTAACAGAAGAACTTACATGAAAATATTCTCAGAAGGGTTATTTGCGGTAGCAGAGTTGTGGGAACCTAGGAATTCATCATCAAGAGATGGAATAAATGACGCATGATATATACACATAATAGAACACTGTGCACATAGTATTGATAGAACTACACAAATAGATTTTAACAACATAAGCCTGAGTGAAAAGAGTAAGAAATAGAATGAGATTCGCTGCACTAAACCATTTATATAAAGTATAACACACAAAAGGCAATGTTATAAATTTTCAAGAACATATATATATATTTTGAATGAAAATATAGAAGTTAGGACAAGAAGGCTATCCATAAAATCTGTTCCAGTGAGTACCAATGGCAAGAGAATAAAATTAGGAATGGTGAAAAAAAGAGAGGACATAATAATGTGAAATTAAAATGAATGAGGAACACTGTCGATATGTAACAACAGGACCATGAAATGAAGAGAGACCTACGCAAACCTGCACAGCAGGGGACTTGAAAATGAGACCTAGGAAGGAAGAGAGGTTCGAAGGAAACATCTGATGGGAAATAACCCTGTTTATTTGAATGCAAAACTGATAAAAGTGGGTATTTTTTCCTCTTACTTCCTTAGTGTACCACAGGGATAGGCTGTGAGTACCTATCTCTCCTTCAATATTTGTGTCACTAATATTATTTAAATTTTTTTCCTATGGGACATATGCCATTTATTATGAAGTTTAGTTCAGTCCTTATTGGAAGAATGAAAAATCTGAGAAATTGTTGGGTATATTGATTTAAAAAATTTTCCATATTGACTGCAAAACTGGTACTTTTACATTAAAACGCCTTCTCTGGATCAGACCATCCAATTGCCATGAGCAAATTGGAACAGAATACCAAGAGTCCATGGAGAATTTGCTCTGTGGCACATGAGATATTTTACACAGAAGGTGAATTATAGGATTGGTTCATGCTTTAGGTACGAAATATTTCTGTAAAAGGTTCTATACATACAACCTCTGCCTTCACAATAAATAGCTCAGTGCCTTTGGAAATAGATAATTAACAAACTACATTTTAGTGAGTTGAAGACTCAAAAAAAGGTTAAAAGACTTTTTTTTTTAAAGAGATGTGGGTCTTGCTCTGATGCTCAGCATGGTCATAGCTCACTGTAACCTTGAACTCCTGTACTTAAGCATTTCTCCTGCCTCAGCCTCCTGAGTAGCTAAGACTATGGATGTGCACCACCACGCCCGACTAAAAAGTACACTGTTCACTTGATTATGTTGGAAGCATATTTTAAAAAGTAAAAATTGTGCCTATTATCACTCACTTCCTATGTTAAAATTCTAACTCAGCTGGAATTGCAAACGTTAATTTGTTTTGACCACTACAAGGCAAAGGACAGGAGACATATGTGGCAATTATAAGTAGGAAAGGGCCATACTTCTCCATCCTGGTGGAGGTGGGGAGTGGGGGTAGTTCCACTGAGAAGAGAGAAGCTGGACAGAGCTAGACCAAAGGCAGGCAGGTTAAGAAAAGGATAGAGTGCTGGTAGTCTTCATGGTGGACCACTGTGAAGGAGAAAGCATGCCATGGAGAAGCTTATGTATTTCATTGGCAGTTTTGCTTTGCATACAGGTTATTGATTCCATTTAGTGATTTTAAAATAGACTTTATTTAGCAAATCTTTTTTTTTTTTTTACTTATGGCAATGGTTTCTAATCATGATGTCACTCCGTATCTCTATCTGGGTGAGAACCAGGGATCAATTAGAAGGGTTGGAAAAGAAATTCTTTGCTTTAGGATTCCAGTCAGCATCTCAACTACTGCCAAGCAGGCAAGACCTTAATTTGATATTATGAAGACTGAAAACGATATTCAGCGTCTAGACTGATCTGAAATGCTGTCTTTCATAATATTCTGACTTTATGACTTTTTTTTTTCTTCTTCTGTCATGCTTGATTTCAGTGTGTGGTTCCTAGTAAAAAGATATTTCCAGGATGGAAAATACCATCAAGTTTTGAGAAAATAATTCTACAGAAAGTTTATAAGGAAAAACACCTTCTTGCTTTGGAAATGAGAATTTTGAACATGAATATTAACTCAGAGAAGTAAAAAACCATACATGAATATTAACTCAGAGAAGTAGCAAAAATATGTAATTCACATATACTTATTCATTCAATTGTTCACTCAGTAAATTTTCATTGGGCAATGACTGCCCAATGGTTGGGTGAACCCTATTATTATAAGTAAAATAAATGAAAAATCACAAGTTCTAAGAAGAAATTAAAATGGTAAATGACTGGCTACTTTAGATTGAGTGGTCAGGGAAGGCCTCTCTAAGGAGGTAACAGAAGCTGAGACATGAATGTTAAGAGGGAGTGAGCTTTGTCAACGTCTGGGACATATTTCAGGCAAGAAGAAACATCCTGTGCCATAAAGCAGAAACTAACTTGGTATGTTCAAGCAAAGCACCAAAACCGTGGAAACCAGTTAGGACACAGTAGTCCAAGCAAGAAACAATTGTGGCTTTGACTATTTGACTAGGTGGGACTTGTGGTTATAGGGGACAGTGGATGCATTTGGGGCATAGTCTAGAGGTGGAGTCACACAATTTGCTGTTGGATGGGGAGCAATGAGGGAAAAAGAAGAAAGAAAAAAAGAGGGAAATCAAGGGTAAACACAGATTTTAGGTTTGAGCAAAAATGCCATTTGCTGGAGGTGAGGAAGGTTGCTGAAGGCAAACAAAAGTTTGGGGTAGGCATCAAGAGTTCTTTCCTGCCATGTTTAATCTGAGATGCCATTTAGAGATCCAAGTTGAGATACAAAGTAGACAGTCAGATAAGTGGGTCTGGAGTTCCTGAGAAAAGTGAAGCCTGGAGATTTAAATTTGAGAATCACTGGCACATAAATAGTACTGAAAGCCACTGGACTGGATAAACTCATCCAGGACAATGTATGGATTGAAAAGAGGATGGTTCTGGAACACTTCAACATTTATTGGCCAAGTGTAGGAACAGAATAGTGTAGGAACAGAATGCAGGAGAGATTAAAGTAATGGCCAGTGTGGTAGAAGGAAAAGCAGGGAAGACTACTATCACATAACCCACAAGAAGGAAGTATTTTCAGAAGCCCCACGTGGGATGCTGCTGAGAGATCATGAGAAGAGGACCAAGAATGTGTCCTAGACACAGAGATCCATGTTGACTTTAACAACCTTTGTAGAGGCTTTATCATAAGAGCTAAAAAGAAAAAAAAAGCTTACTTTTCATATCATAGAGACTCTCAAATAAGGAGTCTCACTCTCTGTGAGGAGTGCTTTTGCATGAAATTCTCTTGTTAATCCAAATCCTTTGTGTCTGGTGGGATCCTCTGTTGGCCTTGATTTTTGCCATTGAGACTTTGTAATCCACAGAATGCTGACCTGTCTGACAGCTGCCGGTCAACCGCAGTCTCATATAATAGACTCCACAACTGGGAGGGTGCTTCCCAGTGGGGACTGCTGCCATGTGGGGTGTGAAAATCTTTCTGGGATGGATTCTTCTGAGCATTGTGGGAGGCTTTCTGCACAGCCTGTAGCTGAGAGTAGCACCCAATGTCACCACACTTTCCCAAGTGCTTTGGTTTCTTTATTTAAAGGGAAAATACAACAAGAATTAGCAATAGTAGACATTTGTGGGTTAAATGAGGTAAAGCATGTAAAGCACTCGGTCTTGATCTCTTAGTAAGCATTCATGTTGCCCTTGAGTCAGGTTTGTAGAAAATGGGGGCAAGCACAGTTTTCCTATATTACGAGTCCTGCAATTTGAATTTTTTGTCATCTGCTTTTTGGATAGAAGAAATAACTGTTTCATTCATATGTAGATTTGGGTGCATAATTGTAATTAGAATTCCATTATATTCTTCCTTGCACTCAAGTGCTGGTTTTCTCTCTCTCAATGACACTGCCTTTCAAATGGCTCTGGAATTGTCCATTTGTGATTTTGAAATATAGAGAGTATTCAGAGCAGTTGACCAAACAAGCTGTATTGTCCAGTTTGGGCGGAGGGGTTGGACTCAGAATGGTCACAACACTTATAAGCCATTAATTGCTTATAAGTTCATTTAATAAACCCCTATTTTTCCATAAACTCTTGTAGCCACCCAGGAAAAAAAAATCTCCTGGTAGACAAACTGTCTTCTCATCCAACACGAAAGAACTCAAAGGACCAATAATGACTTTTTAGCCTCTTTTCAGGCCACATCTTGCACAAAAGAGTTGGCTCCCTTTACCTTCTAAGGAGATTTCAGAAGAGGTCACAGCCAAGTGAGTTGAGCCTGGACATTTGTCATGAGTTAGGATGACCAAAGCTTCTCTCTCTCGGAGCCACTTAGGAGCTTGATTTCTTCCTGAAGCTTTCTGAAGCAGCCTCCAGATTTCCTGAACTCTGACCTCCTCCTTAAATGACTGCCACAAGCAGTTGCATCTCTGACCAAAGTCTAGCTTGCTGCAGGATAACCCCTGTCCCAGGCCCCTGCCCTAAACAGCCTCCACAGTTCCTAACTAATGATTTACATTTACCAACTCCTGGCCATGCCCTGGGCTGGCAGTCAGACTCCCAGGCTGGGGTCCAACAGATACCTTGCTTCTTCATAATTCTGCCACTGCAGTCTCAGCTGACAGGACTCCAAACTCTCTGTAGATCTCTTTGCCAAAGAAGCCTTTGGCTTAATCCAGCCTGGCATTGTTTATGCTTACATAATGACCACGAACATGTTTGCTTTCTCCATGCCCTAAGAAAAATCTGGCCCACAGCTGCCACGGCCGACCCAGGTCTGAGCACCTGGGCTGGCTGAGACTTCAGATCACCATGTGGTTTAAATGCTTCTGCTGGGTCATACAGTGAGCTTGTCATATGCTAGTCACTCATTTTGAATCAAAAAGGGAAAAAGTTTCCTGAACTTTTCAGACAAATGCCAGCAGCGGCTTTTGTCTTTCTGTGTCATTTAATTTTTAAATGCACTTGTTAATTTTTGACTACACTAGAATTATAGCTGGAGTCTTATTACTTCCAAAAGACCTGTCCTTTTTGGACGATAGCTTCTAATTATATTTTAGATGTACAGTGAAGAGAATTGCATCTTCTCTGGTTTTTTTTTTGCAATTACTTTCAAAAGGGAGCTGTGAGCCTGACCTCGCTAACAGAGGTAGTAGATGGAGGCTGAGTCTCCCTGGAGTCCATTCTGTGTGCAAAGCCAAGAACTAATTTCATTCTGTTTCAACCTTGAGTTGTTTATAACTCTGATGGAGTTCTTGGGGCATGTCTCAGCTGTTGACAGTGTTGGTGAACCACCCTGAACATGCCTGATCTTTTCTGAAATGATGCTGGTATGATGTTTCCAGATGAAGTAGAGTATTGGTAGAATGATTGTGGATGTAGAGGGGACATTTCTGTGTGTGAGCTTGCCCGTAGGACTGGTGGGTTGAAGCATTCACATTTCAGGTGAGAATTTTGGAAAAGTAGAAATGAGCCAGTAGGAAAAAGTTTCCTTGGGAGAAGGGTTAATATTACATAGAGGAAGAACAAATTAAAGGGAGTAAAAGGCAAAGCATGATAAAGAAAAATAACTCACATTTCATGAGTATTGACCCTAGCATTGAGATATTCTGTGCTGAGTGGTTAGCATGGAGTATCTCATTTAATACTGAAATGTAAGAACTATATTTACATTTATCACAGAAATATAAAGCAAGTTGTCAGTAGTCTCTCAGTTGGTAAGAGGCAGGGTGGGAGTCAAAACCCATATTATTAGTCATACAACAACTGCGGGAGGGTTGGCCAATTGACAACCCAGGTCTAATTCAACCATTACTAAGCACATAATCACAAATGTCTAAAGTTGGAAGAAATTTGGGAGAACAACTTGTTCAACTTCTTTACTACACAGATGAGAAAAAAGATTCAAAGAGGGAAAATGATAATACTTTGTCAAGAAAACGGTTTTATTAGAGTTGAACTGAGACCAACATCCTAGTTGCCTGAATTCTTATTGGATGGTTTGGCGATAACTGGCTCCAGAATTTTATAGCTATTGAACTTATTGTTGTTCAACTCCCTTTCCCCTTTCCTTGGGATAGACTTTTACTGCCAAGCAATATTTCTCAGATTGGCTTGAACAGCTTGTGTCTGAGAGGTGTGCATCATGTCTATCTCTAAGATAACAAGAAAGTAGAAATTGGGACTTGAATTTGACTCTTTATTATCCAGTGAAATGAAATTGCTGACTCATTCCCTCAGTCTACTGTTTTAAAACTTCTCTTTCCCAGATCACGCATGGTTTCACAATTACTAAACTCAAAGAACCCTTTTCTAGCCTTAATTTACTCATGGTGCTTGATACTATTTGCCATTACCTGTCTCACAAAATCCTCTCAGAATGTTCCTTCACTCACTCTTTCTATTCCTCTTCATTCTTCCTCATGAGATGTTTGTTTTCTGCCTATTCCTGAAATTTCATTATTCTATAGAATTCTGATCTCACCCCTCTTCTCTCTTTATAAGTTATTCTCAAGTCACCTTTAATTGAATTGACATTCCTTTAAAGATCTTAATAAATGTTCCCCCATATCTTTTCAGTTTACCACCCTACTACATCTACAGAATTCTTGGACAGTCAGAGGGGGAATAGAGGGATAAAACTAAAGCTGAATCTCTACATTCAGGAGCAAGGTAAAACAAAACAAAACAAAACAAAAAAACAAATGAGAAATCAAGTCCAGTAGGGTCACTTGCTTTTATGATGAAAATCAAGTAGAATCTACCTAGCATGTTTGGGATTAACAGAATTTAGAAAGACACTAATCTGAGATAATCTGGGAGAGACATATTGAGGAAGTGAAATTTGTTTACCATGTGAAGTGGGGAATAATGAACCTAATGTCTAGCAAGTTAAAAAACAGTATAATTTTGTGATCTATAACTTGAGGGAAGGATCTAGAAAGGACTGGGTTCCATTAGTAATTGCGGAGTTATTTATTTCAAAATCTATGACTCTGGTACAGCCCCCAGCTGACGTGGCTTGTTAACAAATCAGTCTCACTTTCAAAGCTCTTTGACTAATACCTTTGATTTGCAGTTTGCCCGAATCACAAGCAATAAATGAGTACCTAATTTTACCTTTCTTTTAATAACTTCCTAATGTTCTTCAAGCATCCCAGCAGCAACTATGAAAGAGACTGTCTCTTATTACAATTAACTGACCCTTCGTGAGGTTCTTCCACAAGGGTGGAGCCCAGGTGGTAGGTGTTATGAATACAAACAGCAACCAGGTCACATCTTAGTGCTTCATCTGAGACTTCTACAGTTGACTGAATTGATCCATCAAACCCCCAGAAACGCTAAGATGAGATGTCCACAAAGTCCTTCAAGTTCACTTTTTAAAATTTAACTGAAGAAAAGTTGCTAATTTTCTAACATACGAATATTGTGGAAAACAAAATTTAAAATTCAATTAACCATATAATTAGGTATTAATTTGAAGTAATTTTAGGTTCATCTGAAACATGTCAGTAGCAAAAATATTGGTGAAAAAAATTAGACTAGCTTGATCCACTTCTTGCAAAGACTGTTTAACTTTTTGCTGTGTTTAAATTTCTTCTCAGCATTGATCTTTCCCGTGTAGAAGGATACTGTGTCAGAAAAAGTCTAAATCTTTCTCTGTCTAGAAACTTGAGGGTATGCAGAGAAAGAAATGGATTTCTATCTACATTTCAAGCAAATCTGAACTTAAAGAGCCAATTATCTTCCTGCCTCCTTCCCTCCCTCCCTCATTCCCTCCTTCCTTCCTTCCTTCCACAGTTGCAAGTGTCCTAAATGATCAAACAACTTTATGAGGGAGGAACCTCAAAAAACTCAGAGTTTATAAAAAATTATGTATTTATTCTTACATGCTTAAACTTCAGCCACCTTCAAAGTACTTTCCGTTTGATGCAATACTCCTAACAAGATGCTTTTTCCACTGCTCAAAATAGTTTTTGAACTTGTCAATTTTGATACCTTTTAGTTCTTCTGCCAGGTTTTGTTTCACCTCTTCCACACTGGCAAATTGTTTCCCTTTGAGTTCATTTATCATCCGGGGAAACAAACAAAAAAAACCACTCAGGCCAGATCTGGTGAGTAAGGAGGGTGGAACATGGGAGTCATTTTTTGGTCAAAGACTGCTGAACGCTCAGTACATTTTGGGTGGGTGCATTCCTAAATCATTCATCATGAAAGGAGCAAATACTTGAAAGAATCTCCAAAAAAAAAAAAAATTCACCGAAACCGAACACAGTCTCTCACAACAATGCTAGCTGGTACACTGATGTTGATGGGGTTCCTAGAACACTTACCTAGTTGGGGAAGCCTGTATTACAAGAGGCCATCCTCTAAAAGATAATTGCGGTTTTTTTGGGGGGGAGGAGTCTCCCCTTATAGGTCTTTCTAAAACCATAAACCTAAAATTGTAGATATCAGAGAGAACTGAAGATGTCTCAGCCGACACTCTGATCCTGTAGCTGAGGACAATGAGGTCCCGAGAGTGGGAAGTGGGACCGGATCTAGGTTTCCAGAGCCTTCTTCCTTGCTCCATTCTGTCTTAAAGGAGACTGAAGTAGGCCAACACACATACTGCTGGAAGGATCTCTAACCAAAACCCTTCATATGCTGTTTTTTTTCCCCTTCCTCTTCACTTCAAAGATTCTTAAAAACCAACAGAAGGAAGTCATGATTGCCTTCCCATTACTCACCAACAAATAACTGGCTGTAGAGTTCCAGGCGGGTGTGACCTTCTGTTGGGGCCTTTCGGATTTGCTGGGGCAGCCGATCCACCTGTAGACTGGCCTGCTTGACGTTCCTCTCTGCAGTGACCCGGTGCCACTGGTCATCATTGAGAGGGGAGGGAGACCTCACCACAATCTCCACTGGCCCATTTCCGACATCAAACGAAAACGACACTTCTGTGGCAGCTGGAGGAGCAGAAGGCATGGAAGGCATGAGTATTTCTCTACCAGATACCAAATAGCAGTAAATTCTAGAGGAAGGCCAAAGCAAGCAGAGAAAAATAATTTAAACCTGTCACTTGCTACAAAGGCCCATGGTAAAATCGTTTGAGGAAGGAAAAATCATCAATCTATGATCAACCACTAATAACCAAGGGGAAGAAAATAAATTTGTTTTGGGGGCCTATGTGCCAGGTATATATTTATTTTCTTACTTAATCTTTAGAAGCCTTATGAGAAGTTATCATTGAACCTTTCCAGATAAGAAGACCGAGGTCTGGAGAAATAAGCACACAACAAGTATCTTAGACTTAGTGAGTTAGTGGGGTCAGAATCTGAACCCAGGTTTGTCAGATTTGAGAGCTTGAGATCTTTTGATACCACATGCAACTTATCTGTTCAGTAGCTCCTAGGGCAATGATTTGTGTTTACCTTGGAGAGCTTTTGAGACACCTGTGCCCAGAGATTCTGACTCAGTTAATCCCAAGTAGGCACTGGTATTTTCAAAAGCCCTCCAGGAAATGCCAATACATAGCTAGAGTTGAGAGCTACCGCTTTGGGGAAATTTACTAAACTTAATTTCATTAATCTTTATACTCCCCATTGAAAGTTAGGGACCTATGAAATGTTGAGGCAATGAAGGTGAACTACACCTTTTTTTAAAAAAAAAAACCACTTGCAGTTGTCCAAAAGGTAACACATTTCTACAGAATAATCCCTTTCCCGCATCGTCTGATGTAAACCTTGGTTACTTCCCATCTGGGATGCAAGATCCTTCTCATAACCTACCCTGCAGCTCTGACCACAAATCATTTTTTTAAAAAGAGTTCTCCTACAAATCAATCTTCTCCTGCAATAAATCACCTCTCAGCAATAAGCAAATGAGTTAGGTGGTTGCTCTCTTAACTTTAATTGTAAGTCGCTTTCTTATTTCACGTTTTACATTTTATGGTAAGTTCCTCAGTGACCACCTAGTGCTTTATAAACATGTTTTTTAAAAAATGTATATTTTTCTTATGATTGGCAGCAGAGGCAGCTTCATGCTGAAGCAGTGCACACATCTTGAGGTCCCTCAGGCTTGGTGAATTCTTTTCAACATTAAAGATGTGGTACACCAGTGAATTTCCCAACTTTGCTTATAAAGATATTCAGCCCCTCTATCCATCAATAAGCCTTCTGCCTAATCTTTAAGCAGTTTAATTAAATATCTGTCATTTTTTTCCTTGGCTAATGGAAAATTCAGCTTCTTTTGGCTGGTGCCATTTTGAGACGGTGTCACAAGCAATCAAACTTCTAATTTAAAAACCACAGTGGGCCAGGTTCTCTCAGGACCTAGACTGTTCCCTGTCTCTGTGTCAGGCCCCTCAGAAAGCTGCATTAACTTTATTGAGCTATAGGGGTATTAGACACAGAGCTCAATTTAATCAACCTAATTGTTAAATCAACCCAGGAATTTTGATCCTTCTTGCCATTAGAAAGAAAACTTTAATTTTAACACCTGTGGTGATTCCATACATACCCCAGTAACATATCTCATCTAAATTAGGAGCCCCTGCCTCTGGGGGTCATTGTGACTGGATTTAACTTGCAAGCCAGTGACCTCCATCAAGGTTTCTGCAGCAGTATGGTCAGAATACAGGTAGATGATAATGTGACCTGCGGGCTGGATAATCTTTCTCTGTAATTCTGATATAGTCGATAAGGCAAAAGTAGCCTTGGCTTAAGATGAAATCTGTTCTGTTCTCTCAGTGCTGTATTTTAGCAGAAGCATTTTTAAATATAAGTTGTCAGAACTGCAAGAGTACGAGAGTTCCTGGGCTAAGTAGGAAAGATTGTTTCATTTTAAAGGCATCAACTGCCATCAGGGAAATAGAATTTAGGGATAAATTGAGTTTAACCCTAAGGTTTGACTCACAGGGATAAATGCTGCTCTAATTTCCTCTACTATTCTCCTTCTGCTATGATGAATTCTTGCCCAGGTCTTTAAATTGTCACCATTTGGAGAAACTCTGAGTTCTAGCAGTCACTAGAAAATATCTATGCTTTTCTCTTTGCCCGTGACAACAGACCCTTTATTTCTTCTTCTGGACCATAGTTGTTTTAACACCAATACTTTGTCCTAGAGAAGGAAAGAATGTTTCCAGGCCCCCACTTCAGCTTAAAGCCTCTCAGTCCAACAGGATGCCACAAGAGGGGCTCGACTAAAGGCCTCCAAGAACAACTTCCTTCCCCAAAGACCCTGCATTCAGGCTCTGCTGAAGAAATATTTTACAAAGTTAGCACATCCTACTTCCTTTATGTTGCTTCCTAAGGAATGGGAGCTGCAAGGCCCGAGGGTGAGAACGAAGGAAATGACTCCTTTTTTTTTTCAGTCACTCAATGACAGTTTCCCCGACATTGCTGCAGGATGCCTTTGAGAAATCCCATCTTCCAGTCAGACAGCCAGTGTATTTTAAAAGCTTCTAAAGTTCAGTTTGTGGCTGATTGCTCTTGGTCTTCTGGGTGAGAGCAACTGACATTTTAAAAGATAATTATAAAGAGAGTCAGTGAGCGAATAAAAGGGAGGCAGCATTAAAGACACCAGAGCCAACGATACTGTCCTCATTTGATGTGTCTCCAGGTGGAGACTGAAGTGTTGCCCTGTTCCTACCTGTGGAAAAGGAATTTCTTATATACTGAAAATATCCTATTTCCAGAAGTAAGCATCTGAGAATTAGATGTATATAGAGTGGCTCATTGGAAAGAATGCTAAACCAAATATGAATGCGTTGACTTTCCATGTAAAAAACTGGAATTTACCCCACTTGCAAACTGACATGTTAATTGGCCAAAGTCTGATGATGCTAGCAGAAGACATAAGCCTCTTGGGTCAGAGACAATGGACTTTTTTTTTCTCTCAGCATAGCAGGCAGCACGAGCTTTCCCTTGGGGAGTGTGGAGCAGCCTAGTTGTAAGTTTCCTTCACAGCTCAAACCCTGAACTTAGGAAAACCGCAGTCTTTTAAAGTAGTTGTTAGTAAACTTACTCAATTTCTTCCTGGAGAGAGACAGTATATTTATTACCCCAGTCAAGAAATAAATCTACCCTTTGTCCTACAGGAAGACACTATCTCTATCTTCTAAGGCCATTAGTGATACACACACCTGTAAAAAAAAAAAGCATGAATGAAGCTGTTAATGCCTCTTGCTCAGAAGACAGGCAGAATTGGGAGAACTCTATAGAGATTTTTTTCTCCCAACAACTAGTCACTTCACTTTTCCTTTGTGCTCTAACATGGTTTTTCCCAGGAGTCTATGTACTCCCAGAGCCTTATGCTTCAGGTAAGAATAGTCCCACCCCAGCCCTACAAGAGGAATCTGAATTTCACTAAGATAAGGAAGGTGATTCCATGCTCCTTGCCAGTAGCCTGCTTAGGATGGGGCATATCACTCTCTTTTGAGCAATGAGACTTGAGTGGAATCTTTTGGTGGTCTTTTGGAAAAGGCTTCTTAGCTCCTAACAGACATAAGGAAAAGATGGTCCCTTTTCTGCTCTTTAATATTGGCTAGAAGGTCATGGTTCCTAATGTTACTGGTATCATCTTATAAACATCAAATATCCTGAGTACAGAGAAGGCCATGAGATGAGCCCGGGTCCTTGCTGACACTGTTCAATTTTAAAAGTAAACCTGGAGGCATCTACCTTAGGGCATCTTATATGAGATATCCGCTATTGTTTAAGCTATTTCTACTGAAACTACAAGCATCTTAACTGATATAGACTGTAGTTTGGGAATCAGTGAGTTTTAGTTTTGGCTTTGCTTTGGTTTACTGGTGTTTAAAGTGAAGATTATATCCATAGTTCCACAAGAGCTCCTGTGTCCAAAATGTGTTCGAAATTACTGAACTAGAGTTCTTCTAAGGTCCTTTCCAATAGCAACATTCTAAAATCTTCCAGAGATTCTAAGGGAAATAAAATACAGACAGCATAGTTAACCTTAACTGTAGTTTTAGATTCTGAATCATTACAAGGAGAAAACAGATATATAAATGATAAATGCACAAGGTGGCATATTGGCATTAGAAAAGAATGTAGATGGCAGAAATTACTGCTGAATAAAGCTGGCTCAGGACTTCATCTAAGTGACTTAAAACAAAAACAGCCTAAAACTGAAAACAAAACCATGGACAGCTCTTGGCATGGTCACGCCCCCTTCAAGTGCAATTCCAGCAGGTGGCACTATTGGCTCTCATTTTAACATAAATTTCCTCAAAGATCACTACGGGCTTAATGTACTGAGGGATAAATTTAACAACAGACCAGCATAGCAGACTTTTTTGGCTCTGAGTTCTCCCAGCAGGTGAGGGAAGATTTAAACATTAGACCCAAAGTGTCAGTTGGAGTAGCAGAAAAAAATTGGCCACTCAATATAGAATAGGTTAAGAGAAAAGACATAGAAAAATGTACATTGTGAGCATGACACACAGATCAGTTAACACTATTGTAGTTTTGATAATGTTTTGTCTTCCATTCCAAAGTGAAGTTCAAGGAGTTCGTAGCTTCCAAAGGGCTCTTCTGCACAAAATCTCATTTGACCTATACCATGAAATGGGTTATTGTAGAACAGATGTTTCAGCCTCATTTTACAGAGGGGAGTGTTATGAACATATTTTCTTTTTACCCTTTTTTCCCTAAAGGACTGAGTGTATGTCAGAAGACAAAGGGATTTTTTTTTTGAGTTGGAGTCTCATTCTGTCGCCCAGACTGGAGTGCAGTGGCCGCTCCCGGCCACCGCAGCCTGACCTGCTGGGCTCCGGCCATCCTTCCGCCTCAGCCTTCCAAGTAGTCGAAATTACAGGCATGCGCTACCACACCTGGCTGATTTTTTTTTTATTTATTGTAGAGATGAGGTCTCGCTGCCCAGGCGGGTCTCGAACCCGTGGGTTTAGGCAATCCACTCACCTCAGCCTCCCAAAGGAGCGGGATTACAGGCTGAGCCACCGAGCCCAGCTGACAAAGGGATTTATGTCACATGAAAGGGTCACGAGAAAGGCAGGAAGGCTGAGAGTAAGGTCGCCATGGGAATCAGAGAGATGAGGAGAGGAAGATGGAAATAAAGAGTATACTTATGTTCCTATCTAAGACCAATTGTTCCATCTATGCTCTGGATATCATCCTTCTTATCTACTCAAGGGCACCATTCTCCCAATGCTCCCCTCTCTCTGCTACAGCGTCAACAATTTGTTCTCTACTGGATTATTCCACATAAACATGTTGACGTGTCTCTAATCTTAACAACCACCACCACTATAAATCTTTCCTTTGACATTATTTACCCCACCAGTTACTATTTCATTTCTGGCTGCCCTTTTGTTGCCAAATTCTTTGAAAGAGATGTTTGTACTGTCTAGATTTATTGAAAGAAAGACTGAAGTCTTTCTTGCATTCCACCATATAAGACTTTCTCCTTCACAACATTTGAAACTGCTCCTGCCTCAGGGCCTTAGAACTTGCTGTTCTTTTTGCCCAAATAACTCTATGGCTGTTTCTTTACTTCTCTGCCCATAAGTCATCATATTAGAAATTTCTTTTCTAAACATTCTATGTTAAATAGTAAATCCATCTCTTCAACTGCCTTCTCCCCTTTATCCCGATCTTTAAAAAATATCTACACAGCATGTGTCACTCTCTGGCATAATGTATATGTGTTCCTGGCCCTAGCTAAAACAATTCCTGCCACAGAGTAGGTGATGATTTGTGAATGAAAGAATAAATAAGAATACCCCTGCCAAGGAGACCAGCAATTACAATACAGATACCTTGAAAAGAGAAATCCACCCACTTTTCCATAGGCCAATCAAATTAGCTGGAATGCCATCTCATATTCCATAAGCATCTTCTCTAAAAACACAAAATAACTCAAATTTACTCAGTCTAAGAGCATGATACATTAACTATGTCTGTTTAAAGCAAGTGATACTGAATGATGTTTGAGGAATAATGGCTTGCCCAAGATAAACTCATCAGTGGAACCAGAAACAAAATTTCCTCCCTTTGCTATATCTGATGCTATTTTTCACTCTACTTTTAGGAACAAGGACCTTGGACCATAATTACGTTTCTCAAGTTTTGGCCTATATCCATAACTGCTAAAGGATGATGCTTAAAGTGCATATTCTAATGTTCCTCTTACAGAGAATCAGACTCAGTAAGTTTGGGGTAAGACCTTGGAATCTGTGTTTGCTAATGCCAGGTGATTCTGATGTAAGTGGTCCTGAATCCTACTTTGAGAAACACGAAGATTGTTGAGTTTTCTTCTAGTAGTAATGTCCTGGGAATATTTTGCTTCCTTGTTCTCAACAGAAAGAATTTCAAAACTGTGTAATATAGAACTTACCAGCCTGGGCAGCATAGCAAGACCCCTGTCTCTACAAAAAATCCTGCCCCCCAAAATAAAAATTAGCCAGGCATGATGGTACATGTGTATAGTCCCAGCTACTTGGAAGGTTGAGCAGGAGGATCGTTTGAGCCCAGGTGCTCAAGGCTGCCATGAGTTATGACTGTGCCACTGCACTCTGGGCAACATAGCCAGACCCTGTGTCTTAAAAGAAAAATTAGTCTTGTCTCCAAAGAATTCTGGCTTTTGCCTTTGGCTTTGGGAAGATCAAATCTAATAACTAAGCCCATGGGATGTCCTAATAAGAGTCTTTGCTTGCCTGGGCACCTTGTGGCAGATCAGATCATCTAGCAATGTGATTTAGCCTGGCCAGTTAGTATTTAGGATAGGGGCTGACTATGCCAGATAGACCGACAATATCATATAGGGTGAGGAGCTCCGGGTTATAAAATTCAGCCTCCTGAAGGACTGGAAACTGAGGTCCAGCCATATGGGCAATCAACCATTCCTATGTGGTAGAGATTCAGTAAAGACTCTGAACACTGAGCCTCAGGGTAGCTCTTTGGTCGGCAACACCCCACGCAAATTGTTACATGTCAATTCCAGGAAAGAGATGTGTTCATGACTCAACAGAGAGAGGTGAACTGGAAGCTTGGCATCTGGTACTTTTCCTGGATTCTGCCTTCTGTGCTTCTATCTTTATCTGATTTTCATTTGTATCCTTTACCTGTAATAACTGTACCTTTGAGTATAGCAGCCTCAGTGAATTCTGTGAGACCATCCAGAGAACTGTCAAACCTGGGGATGGTTTGGGGAACCCTTTGAATGTACAACTGGTGTCAGTATTGTGTACAGTCTTACAGGGACTCTGCAGTTGGCTCTAACTCCACAAAAAATAAAAACAATCACTTCAGTTTAGAAGTATGTAATTGAACCCAACAATGTTAAGACCTAAAGACTTCAGAGAATGAATGTGCACCTCTAAGCTCACCCTCACTGGCTAGATGAGGAAATTTAGCCTGTTATACATTAAAACCCAGTAATGACTAGGTATAGCGATTTGTTCTTCTAACTATATTGTATTGCCTTTCATATTGTGAAGGGACTTTAAAAACAATCTACTTTCTTTTAGTATAGTTTTAGTTTGTGAATGTAGAGACTTTTAGACCATATATGCATATTCACACCAGAAAACTTGGTGTTAAACACATCTGAAAATGAATGTTGGCAAGAAAAATTTATTTGAAGTCTTTTGGAAATTCTTCAAGGAAATGCCTGGAGCTTAAGAATCAATGTTATGAACTCATTTTTAAATCTCTGGTATCTCAATAACCTCTTGAGTATTAGATGCATTTTTCTTTATGTATTTTGGCCTTTAAGCTTTTTATTATGGTTAAAAAATAACTTCACAAACAAAGGCATCCACAGAGAAAAGAAAGCAAAAGAAAGATACCACTAGCCATGCAAAAACAGAAAGCTGTCTTTAAAATGCAAAGTCTTCCTAATTTTAGTTTTCTCCATGCATTTAACCATCTTCTGAGACTAACTTCTTGAATATTAACAGATCTATATGATTTAAAAAGAAAAAAGGCAAAAATAGTTTCAAAATGACATGTAGCTTGAAACAATGCCCTGTGCCCCATTGTAGTTGGGTTTTAAACACCCTCCTGTTTGGAGTTAGTGGAGACATGCACTGGGCAGACAGTGCCCAGTTTGGAAGAATAAATGAAAGTCTCAGGTGGTGACTCTGGGGATAGAGTGTGTGTGATAAAAGGAAATGAATGTGACACTCATTCACACTTGTATACCTAATCCTGAATTGCACCTCATATCTTTAAAATAAAATTAAAAAATAAAAGAATCTTTGATTCAAAGTATCCTAAGATAAAAGCTCCCTTAAATTTGTGGAAGAGTAAATAGACCCTTGAGGTCATATATTTCCACATTTGAAAAGTGAGAGCATCAAAATGAAATAACCCCATTAAAAAGTGGACAAATGACATGAATAGATATCTCTCAAAGGAAGATGTACAAATGGTCAACAAATATATGAAAAAATGTTCATCCTTACTCATAATCAGGGAAATGTAAATTAAAACCACAATGAGACACCACCTTATACCAGTCAAAATAGCCATTAATAAAAAATAAAAAAAGGAGAACGATTTCTGCACTCCTCTGGTATTGAACATTGCTAGCTCAGAGGAAACTTCAGGAGCAGACACAGAGAGACAGATGCCCACCTCCATGGTATAAGATGCCTTATACCAGTCAAAATAGCCATTAATAAAAAATAAAAAAAGGAGAACGATTTCTGCACTCCTCTGGTATTGAACATTGCTAGCTCAGAGGAAACTTCAGGAGCAGACACAGAGAGACAGATGCCCACCTCCATGCTGGACCAGGAATGGACAAGTCTGATCTGAGGGGGAGACTTGGATGCAGCAGCAGCAGCAGCAAATGAGTTGGTTGGTTTGCCTGTTTTCCTTCTTCTTCTCCTCTCTCTCATCTTTTAACTTTCATTTCCTTTCTTCCTTTTTCTGTTCTTTTCCTTATCTCATTTTGCTTTTAGGTAGCATACATATGCCCCCACTGCATGGGCAGATTGTATGGTGAAGGGAAGTGGGTTCCAGCAGGCCCATGCACCTGTCAGCAAATACTGGGATCTGCAGATAGCTTCTGAACCTCAGCTCCCCCCATTACACCTTAATCAAATCTCAAAACTGCAAAAAACATAGCTCCCCATCCCCAGTCCAGTTTCAAAATTGAACAAATCCAGAACATCTACATAAGGAAGAATAGGGGATTGAGGAAACAGGGTGAAAGCTATCTCCCCTATCACTGAGCAATGGAATTAAAGAAGGAGGAAAAGGGGGAGTAAAACCACCATAAATGTAGAAGAACCAAAGGAGGACCACAGGTCCCATTCAAACTCCTGGAGAGACAGCACCTGAGAATACAGATTTTGGAACTCAAACAATGAAGAGACCCCAGAACAACTGGACTCGTATCACAAAGATATCAAGATACTAATAGAGAGTACAAATAGAAATGAGGAGAGAAAAGAGGGAAGAATGAAGGAGTTGATAACTGAGATGGTAGCAATAAAGAATAGAGTAGCTTAAATAACACACTGACAAGCATAGAAAGCAGAATTAACTGAGCAGAAGAAAGAATCTCAGAGTTTGAGGACTAAATTGTGGCACCAACCAAAACTGTTAAAAGCATAGAAACTAAGTTTAAAAAGTCAGAACACAGCCTTCAAGAGGTGTGTGATTATATCAAGAAGCCAAACCTACAATCAATTGGCATTCCTGAAGCAGATAGAGAGACAGAGACCACCCTGGAACAAACATTACATGAAATTATAAAAGAAAACTTCCCTCATCTCATCAGAGTAGTGACCATTCGAACACAAGAGATTCAGAGAACCCCTGCAAGATATCAAATGAAAAGACACATAGTAACACATGTACACAAAGTAGGTATAAAAGAAAATATCCTAAAGGCAGTGAGAGAGAAAGGTCAGGCTACCTACTGGGGAAGAACAATTCGAATAGCAGCAAACTTATCTACAGAAACACTGCAGTCTAGAAGAGACTGGAGTCCAATTTTCAAAGTTCTCAAAGATAAACAATTACAACCAAGAATTTCCTACCTGGTTAAGCTAAGCTTCATCAGCAATGGAGAATTAAAATCCTTCCCTGACTTTCAATCCCTAAGAGTTTACACTGCCTCCAGACCAGCTCTACAAGTAATGCTTAAGAAAAGTATTAAACACAGAAGAGAGAAAGAAAGAAAGAAAAAAAAAGAATGACCGTGCTCTTCCCAAGAATGCAAGAAAAAGATTGAAAACACATACATATGATACCCAAATCAAAAGAAAACCTATCAACCAATAAATAAACAAGCAACAGAAACAACAAACTCTATAAGAACTTCATGAAAGGGATAAGCTCTTACATCTCAATAATTAGCCTAAATGTGAATGGACTAAATGTACCACTAAAAAGACACAGAATGGCAGACTGGATAAAAAAAAACATGATGCAACCATAAGCTGTTTCCCAGTGACTCATCTCACCAGAATGGACACTCACAGACTCAGAGTAAGAGGATGGAAAACAAATTTTCAGGCAAATGGAACACAAAGGAAAGCAGGAGTTGGAATCTTAATATCAGACAAAATATCCTTTAATTTATGAAAAATAAAGAAGATATGGAAGGTCACTACACAGTGATAAAAGGTTCAACCCATCAATAAGAAATATTCATTCTAAATATATATGCACCTAACATAGAGCACTGACTTCTATAAAGCAACTTCTAGGTAAAGTAAAAAAAGATATTGACTCTAACACCATCATAGTTGGGAATTTAAATACCTCACTAACAACCCTGGATAGATCATCAAGGCCAAAAATCAACAAAGAGATCCAGAACCTCAATTTGATGTTTGACCAAATGAACTTAATAGATACCTACAGAACACTCCACCCAATGATCATGGAATGTACATTTTACTCATCACCCTATGGAATGTACTCCAAGATCAACCACATCCTTGACCATAAATCTAGCAAAAACAAATTCCATAAGATCAAAATACTACCATGCACCTTCTCAGACTTCAGTGGAATAAAAATAAATATCAAAAGCAGCAAAGCTCCCCCAAACCCACAAAGATATGAACACTAAACAGCAAGATGGTGAACAACTCCTAGGTCAATACAGAAATCAAAGCAAAAAATCAAAAGATTTATGGAACAAGTGAATATAAACACACATCTTACCAAAACTTCTGGGATGTCATTTCTTTACGAACACACAAAGAAAATGGAAAGATCACAAATTAACAGACTAACAAATCATTGAAGGCAGCTGGAAAGACAAGACCACCAAAACTCTAACTTCAGCAGAAGAATCCAGATCACTAAAGTAAAAGGCCAAATGTGGGACACAGAAGACAAAAATATCACAGAAAAAAGCAATGAAACAAAAGTCTGGTTCTTTGAAAGGATAAACAAGATTGATGGACCACTAGCCATATTGACCAAGAAAAAGAGAGAAAAAGCCCAAATAAATACAATCAGAAATGCAAAAGTTCAAATCAAAATGGACCCCAAAGAAATACAAAAAATTATCAGAGATGACTATGCACACTTGTTTGGAAACAAATTCAAAAACCTAAATGAAATAGAGTACATTCTGACATCACACAACCTTCCAAGGTTAAAACAAAAAGAAACTGAGACATTAAATAGACCAATAGCAACCCAGGAAATCGACTCGACTCTGTCATAAGAAAACTACTAACATAAAAAAGTCCTGGACCAGATGGCTTTCCAGCGGAATTTTACAAAACATACAAGGAGGAGCTGATACCTATCCTATTGAAAGTATTCCAGGCTATTGAGAAAGATGAAACTCTTCCCAAATCATTTTGGGAAGCTAAATCACACTGAAACCCAAATTGGGTAAAGATCCAACAAAGAAAAAGAACTATAGGCCAGTATCCCTTTATAAACATAGATGCAAAAATACTCAGCAAGATTCTAGCAAATCAGATCCATGACACATCTCAAAAATCATCCACCATGACCAAGTAGGTTTCATTCCTGGGATGCAGGGCTGGTTCAGCATACACAAGACCATAAATGTAATTAAATACATCAGCAGATGTAAATATAGGAATCACACAATTATATCATTAGAGACAGAAAAAGCTTTTGATAAAATCCAGCATCCATTCTTGATAAAAACCCATGAGCACCCAGGCATAGAGGGAACATACCTCAAAATAGTAAGAGCCATCTACAATAAACCCAAAGTCTTGGAGTAAAAGTCTTGGGACAAAGTCTTGGGGTAAAAAAAAAAATGTGCAAAAGACAGTCTCTTTCTTATATAGCAACAACAAACAGAGAACCAAAACAAAGGCACAATACCATTCATAATAGCAACAACAACAACAAAAAATGAAATGACTCGGCATCTTCCTGACTAGAGAAGTGAAAGAGCTTTACAATGAAAACTACAAAACACTGCTCAAAGAAATCAAAGATGACACAACCAAATGAAAAAATATTCCATGCTCACGAACTGGAAAAATCAACACTGTTAAGATGTTCATCCTACCAAGGCAATCTGCAGATTTAATGCAATACTCATTAAATTACTATCATTATTCTTCTTATACCTGGAAATGACAATACAGAAATTCATATGGAAACATAAGCAACCACGAATAGCCAAAACAATCCTCAGCAAAAGGCATCACACTTCCAGGTTTTAAACTTTATTATAAGGCTACAATAACCAAAACAGCCTGGTATTGGTATAAGAACAGGGATTGACCAATGGAACAGGATAGAGATTCCAGAAGCAAACCCTCAATTTCTCAACCAACTCATCTTCGACAAAGCCTCCACTAACAAGTACTGGGGAGAGGAGAACTTATTCATTAAATGTTGCTGGGAATATTGACTGGCCACATGCAGATTAAAACAAGACCCCTATCTATCACCACACACAAAAATAAACTCCAAATGAATCAAAGACCAAACTATAAATAAAATATAATATAAAATAAACTCCAAATGAATCAAAGGCCAAACTATAAGAACCTTAGAAAATGCAGGAGGCACCCTTATGGAAATTGGAACAGGAAACCAATTCCTGATCAAAATCCCAAATGCCCATGCCATAAGAGATGAGATTGACAAGTGGGACTTCATCAAACTGAAAAGCTGCAAAGCAAAAGAAACCATTGAGAGAGTGGGAGACAGCCTACATACTGGGAAAAATATACTTTGAAACTGTGTTTCTGACAAAGGCATATTTGATATTAGTATCTAGAATATACAAGGAACTCAAAGGTGCCAAAAAGAAAAAAAACCATACAGCCCTATTAAAAAGTGGGCAAAAGATATTAGACACTTCTCAAAAGAAGACATATAAGCAGCCAACAGATGCATGAAAAAATGCTCAGCCTCACTAATTATCAAAGAAATGCAAATTATAACCACACTGAGATACCATTTAACTACAGTCAGGGTGGCCATCATCAGTAATTAAAAAAAAACCTGATGCTGGAGAGGATGCAGGGAAAAGGGAACACTTCCACACTGTTGGTGGGAGTGTTAACTAATACAACCTTTACAGAAAACAGTGCGGTGATTACTGAAAGATCTAAAAATTGACCTTCCATGCTACCCAGGAATCCCCCTTCTGGAAATATCCCTGGAGGAACTCCAATCATTCTCCAAAATATATCTGCACGCACATGCTTATTGCAGCACTAATCACAATAGCAAAAACATGGAACCAACTGTGCTGCCCATCAAAAGTAGATTGGATTTTAAAAAGTGGTACATATACATGATGCAATATTATGAAGCAATAAAGAAGGACAAAATTATGAACTTCGCAGCAACTTGGATCGATTTGAGTTTATAATACTCAGTGATCTATTCCAGAAAAAAAAGAACTGAGTGCCACATGTTTTCACTCATAAGTGGGCCCTGAACAATTATCGTAATACTATAAAACAGAGATTGGCAGTAGTGGGACACTGGCAGGGGGAGAAAGAGGGGACATCTAACATCAATAAGGGTGCCTGATCTCAAACCAGGCAAAGTGGGGACCAAAGTCAGACCCAAACTTTACAAGTACGATGACCATTTGTATACCTAATCCTGATTTGTACCCCATGTTTTTTTGGGGGGGTTAGAAAGCAGGATTTATTGAGAGGGCAGAAAAGCTCCCACAGTGGGAGGGGACCCTAGGGGGTTGCCCTGTACCCCACATCTTTAAAAAAAAAAAAATAAGTAGATGCTGGTGTGGATGTGGAGAAAATGAAACACTTATACACTGTTGGTGGGAGGGTAATTAGTACAACCTCTATGGAAAGTGGTGTGGAGATTACTCAAGAAACTAAAATTAAAACTACCATTTGATCCAGTAATCCCATTATAAGGTATCTAGATTAAGGAATAGAGGTTGTTTTATGTTAAAAAAAAAAAAGGACACCTGCACCCACATGTTCATCGCAACATAATTACAATTGCAAAGATGTGGAATCAACCTAAATGCGCATCAACTGATCGATGGATAATGAAAATGTGGTATACATACACCATGGAATGCGACGTAGCCATAAAAAAGAATGAACTCGTGTACTTGGCAGCAACCTGGATGGAACTGGAGATCATCGACCCAAGTAAACTGACTCAGAAACAGAAAACCAGACACCAATGTTCTCACTCATTAATGGGAACTTAACAGTCACAAAAATGGAAATAATCAACTCTGAGAACACTAATAAGGGGAGAAGTGGGAGTGGGTTTGGGGTTCAGAAACTACCTATGGGGCACAATTTTCATTATATATGTCCATGTAAGGCATTCACATGTATACCCCTGAATCTAAACTTTAAAAAATAATTAATAAAAGAAAAATGACGGAATCATTTCACAGTCTCCCTTAAGGTTGTGTCAGTTAACTTCTTGAAAAAATCATTCCTTTGGAAATAGGTAATGTTAAATAACAACCAAGATTCATCACAGAGTACTCTTCCCTTTGTTTCTGATCATAAGAGCTAAATATATTTTCGGCCAGGCATGGTGGCCCATGCCTTAATTCCTGCACACCGGGAGACTGAGATGAGATGATTGCTTGAGTCTAGGAGTTTAAGACCAGCCTGGGCAACATAGTGAGACCTAGTCTCTATAAAAAATAAAAAGATAAGATGTGGTAGCTTGTGTTTGTAAGTCTCAGCTCCTTGAGAGGCTTTGGCAGAAGAATCACCTGATCCTAGGAGGTCAGGGCTATTGTAAGCTGAGATCACACCTCTGCACTGCCTCTCTCTCTCTCTGGAGGGCAGGCTCCTGCTACTTAAGTGTTCTAGGAACTCCATAGTACCATCTAGCATTGTTGCATGGCTCCAGTGAAATTTTTTGGAGAGTCTTTCAAGCATTTGCCTATTTCATAATAGGTGACTTACGAGCACACTGTGCTCACACTGTGCTAAGTGTTCAGCAGTATTTGATCCTAAATGGCATGAACCCTGTGCCATATCCTCCCTCCCTATTCACTCAATCTCACTCTTAACTTTTTTTTTGGTTCCCCAGATGAAAAAGTCCTCAAAAGGAAACACTTTGCCAATATGGAAGAGGTGGAAGGGGTGAACCAAAAAAACGGCAGAAACACTAAAAGGCATCTTAATTGACGAGTTCAAAAACTGTTTTGAACAGTGGGAAGAGCATCTTGATAGGTGTATTCCATCAAATGGTTGAGTACTTTGAAGGTGACTGAAGTTTAAACATGCAGGAATAAATACATAGTTTTTTTAAAAAATAAATAAATTCTGTTTTTGGGTGCCCCTGAGTGTCTGTGTGTGTGTCTCTAACTTTCCTGTATATATTGCATAAATAAAATTGAGATCCCCTTTTAGGATCATTTTGTACAATATTCAAGCAACCATGTTTACTTTGGTATGATTAAGTGAACTGGCACAACATGGTTTCTATCTATAATAACTCCATTGAGACAGCAGTTGCAGGCTGGATTAAGCTGGTTGCCAGTCTTTGCTTTAGGATGACTTGACATTCTCTCAACAAGGTGAATGAATGGAAACAGTGTGGGAACAGGGTCATCCTCTAGCACTTCTGTCCTACTGAGCACAACCTGGCTTGGGCTTCCCAGATGCGGTCTTCCACTTCCATCATTTGAGCCTGCTCTGCTGCTTGATGCTGTGATGTACGAGCAAGCCTTGAAAAGCAACAGCATAATACGTATACTACATACTTGAAATATATAGCATGCTCTCATGTGGTGTGATGGAGGACGAATATTAAGAAACCAGTAGATCAGAATGTGTGAAAATCCATCCTTTAAAAGCTAAGCCCAACTGTAGGGGCTGTTGGTTAAATGGAACACTTGGCAGTTGAGGTGCTGCATTTTACAATCTTTTAAAATCCATGCTCCTATTTGTTGATATATTCATCTAATTACTCCTCCAGATGCTAATATGCCCCATGTAGGAGACCAGTGGATAATATAACAAAACCCAGAAGATCCCAGGTAAACATCTACCAGTCAACAGGAAATTTTAGAGCTTTATATTCTGTAGGTTATATTACAAAAACAGTAGCTATTTTTGGTTTTGCTTTCTAAATATAAAATTACAATTTTTTAAACTTTGCATGGTTCTGACATGGTCCTTGCTATAATTGAAAAACAAATTACTTTTGTGATTTTAAAAAAAATTGACATGTAAGTGTGTTTCTAAAATATTGTTATGTTTTAAAAAGTAGGTTATAAAACACTATTAGCATATGATCTTGTTTTTTTTAAAAAAATTATATGTAAATGATTTTTTAAATGTTTAGAAATGTAAACACCAAAATGGTAATTTATATACATCAAAATATGGACTTATAGCTGATTTTTAGGTTTTATACTTTTTGCTTCTCTGAATTTTTAAGTCATTCAACAATAAACAAACAATACTTGTATCATTTTAAAATTGTAGTCTGATAATTTCTACTTCTTGGCAAAGATTAAGCAACTATATTCTATAATTTTAACAAGTATTTAATCAGAAGAATTAGCTAATCAAAATGCAGAGAATAAAATTTCACTTAAATATATAAAATTAGTTGAAATTTAAAACTAGATTGAACTACCCTTTCTTATTTCTTTCCTGTTTTTTTAGAAACTTGAGAAGATTTTAAAAAGTGAGTGGTCAAACTTTACCACACAATAATTTTGAACAAGATGTAAATTTTTTTCCTATTAAAAATGGCTAAAAAATAAGGGCATGCTATTTTTCAAAGTAAAATCCTCACAGGTCTGAAGTGCCAGCATGTTCCGATGTTTAAACTAATGTATACAGGAATTGGAATGCGAGATGAGCATAATTCAGTGTTATAATTACACTTGACAGATATACACTGTTTCTATTATTCATTGGCTCTGGTTGCACTTACCCAGAAAGACCCTGTAGAATACTAAATATCAACCACTCTTCATGAGAAGTCATTTGACATTCGCATCAGTTCTCATCGGAGGAATCAAATTCAGAGATGCAGAAAACCAAATTTGATCATTTTAACACCATTCGCAAAGGCAAGCAAAATGAATAATTTCCTAAGAGGCCTTAGGTCCAGCTAGCTTTCATTTGTCAAACTCTTAACACAGATATGTGGTGGGCCATTTCCTTAAAGAAAAATATCTAAGTGGTCCTTGGACTTCAGCTATATTACTTTCTTTTTTTTAATTTTTAAATTTTATTCTAAAAATGTGGGTGCAGTTCAGAATTAGGTATACAAGTGGTCATTGTACTTCAATTGTTTACATGTTGCATGATCTTCCTCCGCTGCTTACATTTGCCTATACTATTTTCTTTCCAGAAAAAGACCTTTTTTCCTTGTCTTTGCCTGTCATTTTTCAATGCAAATCAAATACTGCATCCTTTGGTGGTCTGCCTTAATTTCTTTAGATGAGGTTAAAGTTTGCTTCTTTTTGTTGCCATAGTATCTATGAGAGAGATACTAACTATTCCTGAAAAGTTTACTCTTCCTTTCCATAGTTACCCCTGTAATGATGCTATCCGGTCAAGATCTGCATTTCAGGTCCCAGTGCATGTAGATGGAACCATGTGACTAGCTCTCTCTCACCAATAAAATGAGGGCAAATGTATGTGTTCGCCTCTAGGCTATTGAGATCTTGAAGAGAGAATGCTTCTCTATTCTCCCTTTCACTGTTTGCCAACTGGGGTTTAGACACTCTCAGGCTCTAGAAGATGGTGGAACTACAGATGAAAGGAGTCTGGGTCTCTAAATCACTGTGTGGAAAATAAGCCCTTCATGGACCAGGGCATAACGTGCTTATTGGACTGTCATGTAACTGCCGAAATCTGAGGTTTTATTGGTTTAAGCAACTTATATTATTTTTTAAAGAAGATTACTTCATATTCCTAACTCTCTTACAACTTTATAATAGTTTTTCATTTATTTGTATGATTTAATAAAATGGACCAGAAGATCTTTATCAGATTACTGAAATTGTGAAGGAATGAATTGGTTTTATTCTATTTTCAATACCAGCTCTGTGTCAGAACGTTGTAAGATTCAAAAATTATATAGGTCATAATACTAGACTTCAATGAAATAGGGAGATTCTCTAATTCAAAAAAGTTTTAGAGCAAAAAAGAAGCAACTGGGAGCCATGTGGGAGCCCTTTAGGTGGATAAATGCCCCTGTGAATGTCAGAACTGCCCTCTTTACCAAGTCCACAAAACTGTGGTCCCAACAAAAGGAGAAGTAGAAATGTGCTTTGAATATCATCAAGGCAAAAAAAAAAAAACAACTTTTGAAGGACGTCACGGGCAACCTTGACCTTCAGAAATACAGAAAACAATTTTTTTCTTCAACATTTCTGTCCTACATCTAATGTTCTCCAAAATCCAGGACCCAGACCTCAAGTTGTCCTGTGTAGCTTGAAACAACATTTAAAAGCAGCAGCAAAAACAAAGCTCTTCATGGTTAGCTATAGAATGTGAATACCATGTACAACACTGTGTCCATAGGAAAATACATTCCATGTTCTGAACAACCAGCTCAGAAACTTCTAGAACACCTTCTAAATTATAACATCTTAAATAGTGGTAAAACAGGAATAAGACATAAATAGAAATATTTTCTTCTCTTCGAGTATTTAAGAATATATTTCAATGCCGGGCTCAGTGGCTCAGCCTGTAATCCTGAGCCTTTGGGAGGCTGAGGTGAGTAGATTGCCTGAGCCCGTGGGTTCGAGACCCGCCTGGACAGCGAGACCTCATCTCTACAATAAATCAAAAAATCAGCTGGGCGTGGTAGCGCATGCCTGTAATTCCGGCTACCTGGAAGGCTGAGGTGGAAGGATCGCCGGAGCTCAGCAGGTCGAGGCTGCAGTGGCCAGGAGCGGCCACTGCACTCCAGTCTGAGCGACAGAGTGAGACTCCAGCTCAAAAAAAAAAGAATATATTTCAGCTATGACTCTGGTCCTATGTAAGATTTCATGTAAGTCCCCCTTTTACCCTCCAGGTTCCTATCTTGATTGCTACTAAAATTTATCTTGCAATTTCAGCAAAACGCATAGCTGAACAAGATCATTCCCTGAATGTTTTCATTTGTAACAAATTGTTCTTCTAAACTTTCCAGCTGACATCCAGTTGGCTTTTTACATGGTATTAATTTCGGTGTTTGTCTGATAGCTTACAAAAAACTAGCACTGTTGTACGTACAGTTGTCTTTGAACCTTTGGGACATTTCTTAGTTTGGGGCTTTTTCAAGTAATCTATCCCAGTTCCTCACTATATTTTAATGAATCCCTAGTCCCTGATTTATTGTATCTTCTTTTTCTAAATCAGCTTTGAATTAATTGGTCCCAAGTGTCATCCTTAGTTGAATCAATTCTCCAGCATTAGTAACACATACTAACTGACTGTGGCACCAGCTCTTTTCTGGAAGCATTTGTTTGTATAAAAATATCGAGCCTGCAGAGACACTGTTAGCACCTAGAATGGCAGATGGAAGGTCTCTAACCTTATTATAATTTAAACTTTCCATATATACTTCTACTTTTATCACAAAGTAGAAATGTGTTCGTTATTGAGCAATAATAGCACATTCTTTCTTCCTCTGTCCAGAACGTGTGAATTCAAACTTTTTTGATTCCCCCTCCTCCTGGAAGGCCCATTGTCGTCCCGCAGGTCACAGGCAGCCTAACTCTAGTTGCTGTCTTTTTGACACTTTAACATGTCATCTTTTTGAAGGGAAAGACTTTGTGACCTACCACATACAGTAAACAGTGCAGACAAGATTAGAATCAGAGAGACTAGAGTCATAGAAGAAAAATTACATCAGCAAAAAAAATCTTCTGTAAAATTTCAGTATTTCTCTTTAATTATGACACACAACACATACCCTACTCAGACAACAATATGTGAGAGGTATTGGTTAATAAGGATACCTACTATTTTCTAGGCAAGACACTTAATTAACTGTCTTGTAAACATTTTGATATTTTTGGGAAAATAAAGACTTCTGCCTTATTTATGTTTTATATTTTAAGTCAGGATGCAGAAAAAGAAATCATTTGTGTGGGCAGAAGTTCAATGAGGGGAAAACAATTCCAGAACAGGCAAAGACACAGGGAGTCTTAGGAAAGTGTGAGTGATGTCCAGAGAATAATGGTAGTCGGAAGTGGGTCAAGCTCAGGCACACAGTGTGTGTGGGTGAGGGGCAGAGTCTGTATGCAGTGGAAAGAAAACTGAAAAAGTCAGTTAAACCTTGAATCACTGACCAAGCTTTAGTATTTGTACTTTGTCTTGTAAGGCACTGAGAAACCATGATGGTCTGCAAGGAAAGGAGTAACCGGAACAGATCTGCAGAAATTTGGCCTCACTGGGAAAGGTAGATATCAGGATAGAGAGACTGGGGTTAGGAAGACAAATTATGAGCCTGTTCGAATCAAGAATCCAGGGGTTTTGACCTCTAAAGCCATCATGGGAGATACAGAGAGAAGGTTGGAAAGATTTCATTATCTTTGAATCTATGCTCCATCTGCTTTTTGCAACTAGTTGGAATTTATGCTTTCTCTGGGATTGTACTGGCATGACGACTTACAGGAAAGATAGTATTTCTTTATATTAAAAATACAGTATTCCATCAAGATAGTCTATTCAGTATAGGATGCTAATGAAACCTTAAATATGACATTGTGTTCTTCTCTGGATAATGAAGAAGAAAGTGATGACATGAACTAAGTTGGGAGCACAAGAGAGAGATTTTGGGTGAAAGTGATGGATTTCAGTGTGATGAGCTGAGGTACCTATGGATCATTCTGATGGATCCTTAATAAGCATTTACAACTAGGGGTCAATAATTTTAGGAAGTCTCCTGATTACATTTAAGCATGCTTGCCGAATGGAATTATTTGAAGCAGATGTAATTTGTCCTAGTATACCTCTCACATTATTTTAAGAATAATGAGAGCCATAGCATGAAAAATTAGGTTGTTGCTTAGCTATGAGTTCACTTAGCATGGGAAGTGGTAAACCTCATGATGCTGGTGGTCTCCAGCTGGTTTGTAAAATTATTAATACTGGAAAAGACCTTGAAGGTGATCTACTTCAACATTCTTGTTCTGCAAGTGAACATGATGAAGTCTGGAGAGGCTCAGGAACTGAGCTTGGGTCAGTAGGCTTAGAATCCTGGTCTCTATCACTGGTTGGAAAATCTAGTGTTTCATTAACTTTTTGTTACTCAAGATTTTCTCACAGCAGAGGTTTTATTTTCTAATTTTTTCATTCAGTATAATTTACATATAGTAAAATGTGAAATCTTAAGTATACAGCTGAAGAATTTTTTACATATGTAATCATTCCTTGGATCAGGATAGAGAATATTTTCAACACCAAGAAAGATCCTTTGTATACTCTCTTAAGTCAACACCTCCTGTCTCAGGGGTAGTTCCTGTTCTAACTTCTATCTTTGTAGACTTCTTTGGCTTATTCTTGAGCAACACATAAAAGAAATCAGTCTCTACTGTAATGCATGTCCAATGTAGTCTTAAGGGACTCCTGCCTCTTGATGTTTACTTTTTTATTGCCCTAAAGTGCCTTTGACTATGTAAATAAGCTGGAGCTTAACAGGGAGACTCTAAGGACACCAGGCCTGTAGGAAGGTCTTGGGAAGCCTACGTCCTGGACCCCACCTTATCTTTAAAGCAGAAGTTGAGCCCCAGAGGAGGGATAAACTGTCTCTTTGGGTGTGACTGGAAGTATCCTGCCCTTGGGTACTCAGAGTCCAGGATCTAAGCCAGAGGCAAGGGAACTATTACCAAGAAGGTGGTTACAACCCATCTTTCATATTCTAAAGTGCATCCTTATCATCCTAGGGTACCTATGCCATATGTTCAAATAACTGTCTCTTCAGTGAAATCAGTGTAGAAATCTGAGTAAATTTAATCTAAATTTATTTACCAATTATTTATATATCTTTTAGTACTTAAAAGTCAAATGACTAATATATTAAATAGCCTTAACATAGCACACATTTTATTTTTAGTCTAAATTTCCAAACTTTTTTTGTCACTGATTCAAATTTAAAAATTTAAATCAGGAAGTTGTAGAAATTTTTAAAAAATCACAAGTGCTGCTATTAAATATTCAGGTTTTTAAAATTTTTTTTGAGGGTGTAATTTTTTTTCTTAGTATAGTAATGACCAAGTCAGAATCGTTCTTCAGATCTTAAATTTTGAATATAAATTGAAGCCATAGACTTGCAAAGTAGTTGTAACACTGAAATTCTTCCTAAATCCATGTTGATAACCTAAGTTGGCTTCAATAATTCAAAAGAAAAAGCAAGGTGCTAACACCTGAGTTGTATTAATAAAAAAATCACAATATTTGTTAAAAATCCCAAATAACACCCAACAGCACAACAGCCCAGTTAATAAGACAGTCCTCATGTCTACAAGAGTGAAGCTCTTTTAATATAAAAAGTTGTTCCAATTCTGAAATAGTGGCAGATAAATTGCCATTAGTTTACTTCTTCTGATTCATCAGTTTCTATATATTGCTGAATATTTTCTTCTGTTACTTTCTTGAGCATGTATATTGCAGAAGGCTGCATCTTGAAAATGAAAACTTTTCCTTAATACCCTTTCCTAAGATTAGTAGGACATTAGACTGCTGCCTCCACATTTTTGAAGAGATATGCCTGCTAAATGCAAATATTTCCTCTGAGTCATCCTGATACCTGAAAAAGTTCAAACTTGGTCAGCATGGAAGCTTATGCTAAAGCATTAAGACAGTTTCTGGTGGTTTCCCTGAAATTCCCTCCCCACAAATCCCTTTCACAAATTTCCTCTAAAATCCCTTTTAAATTGATAAACAAAAATAAAGACCATATTGCCACTATTTATTATTAAAACACTTTCAATCACTTCCTTCCTCTGACTGCAGTTCACCTTAAGGGAACCCTAGTGTACAATCATCAGCACTGCTACCCCTTTCCCACCTGCCCCTATCTTGGGGCCAGGAAAGCAGCTGGCCTATCCTGCACTTCGCAGTGCTTCTTCCATTCTAAGACACCAGAGTCTTCAATCAGCAGTGTATCTCCTGCGACACATCCTCTCTCTGTTCATATTGCTGTCCTTGTTTGAAACTGGAACAGTAACATCTGTCTCATAGGTTCCTGTCCATGCTATCCCTTGTCTTTGCCAGTAACGACCTCAACAGGGATGTGGATAATCAGCCAACACTTACACCTCCAAGTGCCTGAATTTTTCCATAGCCCTTTCACACAACCTAGGAAATTCCACTTGAATGGCCTGATTATGCATCTTAGTTCTTATCAACCAAAGTGCTTTCTCATGAAATCTTCAATCCAAGATTTCATCAACCATGACCTGTCCTTCTACCTTTCAATGTCTTATTCTTTATCTCCATTCTGATCACCAACTCCTCAGTTGTGATCTTCTCCACCTAGATTTTCCTGGTCTCTCCATTCATTCAACATGTGTGTGTTAGGTCCCTACCAGGCATTGTGGCGACCCTGGAGATACAATGATGAATTGTATTCCATAATCCTTGCAGCATTGGTGTATAATGGAATCACACTTTTCTGATGTATCCATGCCATCTATGACTGCAGTCATAGATGAGACTCAGTTAAAATGATATCAACTTTTCTTTTTTTGAGACAGGGTCTTACTCCATCTCACAGGATGATGGAGTACAGTGGCATTATCCTAGCTCACCACAGCCTTGACCTCCTGGTCTCTGGTGATCCTTCTGCCTCAGCCTCCTGAGTAGCTGGGACTACAGGCACATGCTACCAGGCCTGGATAACTTTTCTTTCTTTTTTTGTAGAGAAAATATCTTGCTATATTGCCCAGGCTGGTCTTGAACTCCTGAGTTCAAGTAATCCTTCTGTCTCAGTCTCCCAAATTACTGGGATTACAGGTATGGACCACCGTGCCTGGCTACAATGATTCATCTTTAAAGAAACTTTTCTCATTCTTTGGTTAAAGTAATTGTAGCCACATCTGGATAATCAAACATATTGCTTACATCTCTAATATTTATTTCATTCTATTCAAAATGTTGTTTTATGATATTGGCAATTGCTAGTATCTTCTTCTTGAGATTGTGTGTATACCTCTGGAATGCAACCATGTCTTATTCTTCTTATGTTTGTTTTTGGCACACACATAGTATGTACTCAATAAATATTGTTTGAATATTTAGATCACCATATATCTAGAATCAGATCTGAGACTTGCCTAAAAACCTTTACCAACAGCACCATACTTCATATTTAACAATAGAAAATGCTTACCATTTTCTAAACACCCATCATGTTCCCCATTTCTTTTTTTAAAAAATTTTATTATAAAGATGTGGGGTACATTTCAGGGTTAGGGATATAAACATTGATCATGCAGGTACCCTTGTTGATGAGGTATGCCCCTCCTAGCAGTTTCCCTCAACTGCCGATCCCACCCCCCACAGTTTCTCACTACTGCTGATCACTTTCTTATAGCATTATAATTGTTCAAGGTCCGTTGATGAGTGAGAACATATGGAACTCTGTTCTTTGTTTCTGTGATGAATCACTGCGTATGATCAACTCCAAATCTATCCAAATTGCTGTAAAGTTCATATATTTGTCTTTCTTTATGGCTGCATAATATTCCATCGTGTATATGCACCACATTTCATGTTCCCCATTTCTATATTTTTGTTTCCCTTGTCTTCTCCTTCTAGAATTCTTTTCTGCTACTCCTTCATCTCGCTATCGTCTTTGCCCTTTCTTTTTGACCCAACTGAAGCAACATCTCATCAGGATAGGCTATACATCTCTCCTCTGAACGTTCGTAATACTTTATGCCAATCATTGTGTTTTATTTGTTACATTTTAGTGATCAAAAGCAGCCACATCTGGAATCAATTGTGTAATCCATATGCTCCTGTCTCCGTATCTGTTAAATGGGGATGAAACATGCTGTTGTGAAACCTAAAAAGTGAATGCCAGCAACAGCTTTAGATAGAGCCTGGTACTTGGAAAACTCTTAATCAAATGATGTATCTATGCTGTCTTGAGTGTGTCTGTCTCCTTTACTAGGTGAGTGTTGAGCTCTCTTGTCTCCACGTTAGAGCCTCTGGCATCTCCCACAATGCCGCGACGACAGCAGGTGTGCAGTGTTGTTGAGATCATGGTTATGACTGTGACATCAGTCAGAAAAGGGCTCTAGAAAGTCAATTGCCCTTAGAGATAACTCTGAAAAAGCATACTGATGTATTCATGACTGTTAGCAATGAAGACAGGCTTAGAGTCTCAGTTTCCGATATCTGCTCCAATTTTTTTAACTATATCTCTGCCATCTCAAAAATACTAACAAACAAATAAGCAAACACAAACAAACAAAACTGGCATTTGGAAAGGTACGTACTTCCTTGTCAGTGGCCTATGCTCTCCTCTTTACACAGACTTCTTCCTTCATTCCTTTCGGTGTTGTGAGCCTGAGTCTCCCTCATTCCTACTTCCTCAGGGACCAAACTCTTGTCAGCCAGTCTCCTTTATTCCTGTATCTCCAATCCTCCTTCTCTATCATATTTTTTCCCTTAATATATATATGCATGTCTCTATCATCTTAAACCATCTTAAAACAACAAGAACACAATAAACAAAACCACCCCCCTTGATCTCCAAATCCACTTCCACTTACCCCAGTGACTACCTTATTTTTTGACAGTGATCTCACATGTTACACCTGACGGTCACTTTATATTCTTACATTAGCAAGAATTTCTTTTTGACATTCCTTTTCTTAATTTTGTTTTATTTTTAAAATTTCTTTTTGACATTCCTTTTTCATTTGGTCTCTGGGATATCACTGTCTTCCTACTTTTCTGTTTTCCTCCTATTCCTTAAATATGATTTTCTTTCTTGCACATCTTGTTTTCTCCTACACATTTGTTTTGGGCAATCTCATCCATGTTGAGGGTACCAAATGCTTATTTCCTGATGATTCTCTAAGGGATGGTGATGTCCAGACTTGTTTCTAACTCAGACCTCTCTGTTGGGCTCTGGACTTGTACATTCAGCATCTTTTAGGCATGTCCGCTGAGCTAGATACCCCTACATTCTACAGATGCTCAAACTCAAAATGTCCAGAATGAGGTTTGACTTTTGTCCAGGAATGTCAAACTCCTTTAAAAAAGGTGCCCTACCCACACAACATGAAAACCGGAAACATCAGATTCATCCTAGGAGCTTCCCTTTCACTTAATCCTCCTGACTACTTTGTTAAATATCTGTGGAATCTCTTTCCTAAGTATCTTTCACATCTATTACGCTTCGCAGTTGTCTTCATCTCTTTCCATTCATTCTGCCGCTCCCTTAACAGAGGCCCTTATCGCTTCTTATCTGGCTTCCAATCTTTCCTCTGGTGAATGCAAATCTGAGCATGTCATGCCTCCGATCACCATCACTTCCAGGGTCAAGTTGAGCCAGTTGCTTCCCCACGCAGAGCATATTGAGTGCTCAACCCTAGCTGCCTTGCTGTGGCTAGTCCCGACCCTCCCTCCTATACCTGTTCCCTCTTGGCCCCTTTAGTTCAGTCCTCAACACCTTTGCTCATTTGGTGTTATCCTGAAACATCCGTTTTTCCTTCTTACTCCTGCTGTTCCCTCTCTTTCTTCACCTTACTGACTCCTACTTATCCGTCAAAATTTAATTAGAGTATTCCATTCCTTAGGAAGCACTCCTTGTCACGCCAGTCAGGTTTAAATACTCCCTTTGGTGTTTTCAGCCATTTTCTCGATGTCTGTTTGGGAGGCAGCGTGCTTTAAGGTTAACAGCAATGACTCTAGGACAGACACAAATTGTTTGGAGTCAGATACCAGCTTTGCTGCTTCCTAGCTGTGTGATCTTGGCTGGGCAACTTACTCACCCCTTGCCTCAGTTTCCTCACTAGTAAAATGGAGATGTGAATGGTTGTGCCCACTTCGGAGGATGGTTAGGAGCGTAATGAGATGATTCATGTAAGATGCCTGGAACAAGGCTTACAACATGATGAGTCTGAATAAAGCAGAGTTAATTTTGCTATCATCATAACCATTGATTTACTCATGTCTGCCTGATTTCCAAAACAAGCAGAAAGATCTTTGAGGGAAAGAAATCACTCTAGATTTGACTATGTCCAATCGGCACCTAGCACTGTACCGGGGATGTTGTGGATACTCAGTAAAGACTCACAGAATGAATGAATGCATAAGAATAGTAAATATCTGAAGTATAGAGTTAAAACCTTTCTGTTAAAGCATGCTAATGAGTAAGATTGCTCTAATTTTATGTGTGTTTTTTACTTGTACATAAGGTGTTGATGGCATCTCATTAACTATTGTACACCAACTCACTGTTCTCTGAGTCAAGAATCTTCCACTCTCGACAGAAGGGCACAATGTAATTAATTAACAGAACTGTTATTCTGGAAAGCAATATGTAGCCATGAACTGTGACAAAATTCCTTTGAGATGCACTCAGAGAAGCAAAATGTGAATTCCTCTCAGAAAGAGATCAGAAAACCTAACAAGCTAAAGGGGGAAAAACAGAGAGACCGTGTGAAAAAGTTGACTTTAGAAACCACCTTCCCTGAGCCCCCACTGTGCCACTGCTGTGAGCAGTTAGTTAGATTTGCTGACTGACTCATCACACAGAGAAGTGGGCCTGAAATAATTCTCTAGCCTCTGCCCCAGGAATCCTGACAGCGAAGAATCCGACTGAAAAAAAATGTGATCAATGAGATGGCAGCAGGCCTCAATCGTGGCCATTTTTCCCCTTCATGTTCTTCATGAAAGTGCCGTTTCTTGTTTACTTTGAAATATTTCTCAAATACAGAAATCCGCCTCTCCCTTCCGTAAGGCTCCTTTGAGCCCCAGTGGAAATGCTACGTAATGATGGGCACCTGATACCTGCCGTTTGGGGTATCTTAAAAAGATATTTTCACCCTTACTAGTTATTATCAGGTACAGGGTACTTCAAGGAAAGATCAGTCTTGAATCTGCATCTGGAATGCTACATACATTTTTGCCCAAAGTAAAGTATTTGACAAAAAAAGTAAGCTATATGACAAAATGAGGCTATAACCCACCTTCTGCCACACAGTTTTCACGTTGTAGAAAGACCTGAACAACTTTAAAAACATAGCTAAGGACTTTTTATAATTAGAAATTAATGAAATTCTTTAATGCAAGGGCTGAGTAGAAATCCTTGTTCTCTCTTTGCTTGGTTTGTCTTCCTTTCTGTCCAAGTGTAGCTTTACAAAACACGAGGGTATAAAATGAAGATGACCCCCTCCCCTAACTTAGGGAGGTGAATCACCTCTTTCTCTCTAATTTACTTTCTAAATAAATTATATTTTCTGGCTGGGTGTGGCGACTCATGCCTGTAATCCTAGCACTTTGGGAGGCAGATATGAGAGGATTACCTGAGCTTCAGAGTTCAAGACCAGTCTGAGCAACACAGAGAGACTCGTCTCTACTATAAACCAAAAAATTAGCTGGGCGTGGTGGCACATGTCTGTGGTTCCAGCTACTTGAAAGTCTGAGGTGGAAAGATCACCTGAGCCCAGCAGGTCGTGGCTGCAGTGGCTGCGAGTGTGCCGCTGCATTCCAACCTGGCGACAGAGTGAGACTCTGACTCAAAATAAATAAATAAATAAATAAATAAATAAATAAATAAAAGCAAACAAAACACTATATTTTCTAATCTAATAAAATAATAAAAAAAAAGAAGACGAGGGACTTTAAGTTATTTCATAGAAACTTATAGAATTGCAGTCAAATATGGAATTGTCAATTTTATTTTTTAGCCATAAAACATTTAAAAAATATGATACAAATAAATGCAGAAGCCAGACAATAGTTTGATTTAACTAATTTTAACTGAGGAAAGTAAAAATCCCTTTTTAACAATTCCAACTTATAATTCAGTAAAAAGAGGGTTTAACTAATTAGTTTAATTCTAGGGCAAGAATAGCCTCAGTCTTCTTTTCAATTAGATGTGGCTTAGATCAGAACTGCAATGAGCAGACACAGAACTAAATGCTTTATGAATATCTGCATTCTACCATCGTACAACCCCATTAATTAATATTCTAGTTTTTTAGATCAGGGATTCAAAGAGATTAGGCAACGTACCTGAGGATTTGGGTTTGAACCTGAGAATGCTAACTCCAAAGTCTGTGTACTTTCTACTGTATCACAGTCAACCATTAGGAAAAAAAATCCAAAAGAGATCCAGCAGAAATGGGAAATGGATTGAGATCATTCTTTGACCAGACCCAGTAACATAATCACTCAGTTAAAGGGGATGAATTGGGGGGAACAGGGTGGGGACTTTTGGGTACACTGAGCATAACACCAAGGTTTTGCTGAAGGTCACAGGGACACAGGTTGATCTTCCTCTCCCAGTCCATGGTCTCCCTGACTCATTTCGTTTCAGCATTTTGCATGTAACCTGGAAGTCCTGTGTATTATAAATTCCTAAAGCTGAATTTACAATTAGGTCCTGAGGATAAAAGGGTCCAGTTAAGGCAAGAATTGCACTTCTCCGATGCAACGGGCCTCCTCCTCACCTTGCACAAACCAAGTCCCCCAAACCACAGACCTCCTCAGGGGGTTGGCTCCAAGGCCAGTTTGGCTCAGTTAAGCAGCACCTGTCCTGCTCGGCCTGTGCTGGTTCCTGTACCATTGGTTGAGTCCAGTGAGAAAGTGCACTGTTAGAGGGTGTGTGGGCATGGGGCACTTTAGTAACCCTGCAGCCTCAGAGTTTCCTTACAAGTACTGTGGGCTTGGTGGCCTCCTAAACTCACAGATGTTTTTCTTTATTATTTCTGTTTTCCTTCATGTTATTCCCCCCACTCCCTGTTGCTCAGACCACTTTACACAATCCCCTGTCTACTTTTACCCCATCTCCTTGGGAGACAACTACACAAAACAAGAAACCTTAAATACACATTTATCTCCCTCATCTTTCTTGAACATCACATTGGGAGTCTCCTTAAGTGCTGCCTCCTTGAGAGCACCCCAAGGACAGGGACTGGGGTTGGAACCCAAATTCAAGTTTTTGTACCCACCTGCAGTCCTGCTCTTGGAACAAGTGAAACCACCCACCGTGTCTGAATCAAGTGGAGTTACATAATCGGGACTCAGACCAGCCTGTGGTGACATAAGTGGCTACTTATGAGTTGACAAAGAACTTATACTCACATTTCAGCTCGAGCTTGATGAAATCTTTGTTTCCCATATTTTCAAGAAACACTCCCCGGGGGGTTAATGTCTTGAAGTAGAAAGAAATGTCCGCGCTGGTTTCCCCTTGGAAAGTAGAGAAGTGCAGATAGGATGAAGGGTTTGGGAAAGAGGCAGCATTCCAGTAATTCCCTGTGGGAAGAAAAAGAAGCAGGTTGACTCACACTATAATCAACCCTTTATGAAAAAGATGTCCATTTCTTGAGTTTAGTAAACTCCATTGGCAATGACCCTTGTTTTCTCTCATCCTGTCGAACAATGTTGCACCAAGTCCATGACAAACTTATCTTTGACTTTCCAAGTTATATGTGTGTATATCTAATATTTTATTTATGTATTTGAATATTTTAAATATTGATAGATAACATATTCAATGAGTTAAATATCAATATATAATTTATATAAAATATATAACAATAAAAATGTATATCATGCATATAAAATCTTTTTATTAAAAGATTGATAGTTAGGCTTCCTACCAAAGTGTCCTGGAGGAAGCTTAGGGAATAAATGCCAACGGAGATGAAAATTGAGAGAAGCCCCCAGTGTTACTGCATGTGGGCCCGGTGGCGGGAGTGAGGGGGTTCTGTATGTGTACTGGTGGCATTGGTTTGGCTTTAGCTAGACCTAAGGATGATAAAATAAGAAAGGAGCTGTTGCTATTCTGCTCTGGCTTTTCATCACCTTTGCCTTGGAAGAATCAGTGCCCTCTCCTGTGCTAGCAACCACTCAGACACCTGGCACAGGTGTTTCAGGAATGTATCTGGGGAGCTCTGAAGCCCTGAGGAGGTGAGGGGCTGAGGACAAGGCAGAGGTGACCAGGCTGGGCTAGGGCAGCTTCTTCACCTCTTCTGCTCCAAACTCTGAGGTGAGTTGACACCAAAGGAGTGGTTCCCCACTAACCATTTCCTCCTGGGGACTCCAGGTGAAGCATCAACCAGTGGGGGGGGGTGATGGGATGAGCCCATCTAATGGTGCTGTCAGCTCTGCACCTTGAGCTCTTGGAGAAGATGTGGCCATATCTGCTGCCCCTCCCTACTCATTGCCTGATAGAGAAGCCAGTGTTCCCAGGAGAAAAGCAGTTCATGAAATAAAACGAAATAAAAACACCAAACTGGATTACTCATATTCCATCAAGACAGACGGACCAGGAATTTAATAGAAGATCAAGAGTTGGCCCTCAATTGCATCTCTGGGGAAGACATATTATTGTGCACATTGCTGAGTACATTTACTATCACAGTTAAAGACTAAGATATATGGGCATGTTTTAAAGCAGTTACTAAAGCCTTTAGCTCTAATACTAAAACTAAAACGTAGGCTTTAAAAGAAAACCATATTTGTAACATCTTTCCTCCAAAGAGCACAATGAATCAAATAAGTGCATTCCATTCGTTTCTATTCATATACAAACTATATTTTTCCTTCCTTTTATGCACATTATACACAGATACAATGTTAACTGAACTATTTTTAAATAAATGTAACTTCTGTGTTGGTTCTGCTATACTTAGGTCATAATTTTAAATTAAACATATAATACTGCTATATTATGAGATACTAAAACACCCTCTTATTTAATGAATGATATTTATTTTTGTTCTTAGAGACATCTAGAATATAGTGACATTTAGGTAAGTATGTGGCATGTCAAAAGATAAACTTAGGCATATTATAATCTTAACAAGTTTATTTGAGCATTCAGCAATCCATGAGTTGGGTAGCACCAGAATGCAAGGGGTTCAGTACTCCCCTGTGGGAGAGGGACAAGAGAGGAAACATTTATAAAGTGTTTGTGGAAGCAAGACAAAAAGAATGCTTGATTGGTTCACGTGGAAAGTCTTTAATTAGAGATCAGTTGGTGGCTTCTGATTTCTGATGAGCTTAAGTTTCAATGTACTATTTACACTGAATTGACTTTTGGCTTGCTTACATAGGAACTCAAGGCTCTGCAACCATCTCAGCCTAATGAACTCCCAATTAATTATTTTAGCAGACAATATGTAACTGGTAAGTTAGTGCAAAAGATGTTTATAAAGATTTTAATTAAGGCAAAAACAGTGGTGGTGGGAGTGCTGGGGGAATCCATTGCTCTTAAGGTGTCCTAAAAGTCTTAGTGCTGTCTTAAGCTAGTAAACTAACAAAAACTACAAAGTCGTAGCTTTTAGTAGGAGAAAAATAGACTAATTTCTTCTGAGGAAGGAGAATATTGTATGATATTGGGTAGGATAATGCTGAAAAAGAAAGACTCTTTCATATCATAAATGTTGCTATTTTCTGGGAGTGAGCCCTCTTCTGGCTCAACATCTGGCTTACTACACAGTGAGAGGACCTCAGGTTCATCTAAGTCAAATTAGAAGCCACAACCCTCTCACCCCTCAGAGCCCTAAAGCTGGGAGGGAATGAAGAAGAGTCCCAGAGCCAGAAGGACTCAACTCATCCTAACTGGGTGAGAACCCTTCAAGGACCCAGGAGCTGCAGAGATGGAAATCCCCAGTCACACTTCAGCCTTAAGCAAAGCAATTCTGTCTCTTTAGGCTGTATCCCCAGGACATGAAAGTAATTAACATTTTAAAATTTCAATCCAATCAAGCACATTATTATTTTCTGAGGTGGGAATGTAGTAACAGAAGGGCAGTTGTCTAAAATGATTCTAGAAAAAAGGGAAGCTAAAAGTGAAACACGTCAGTATTTATTTGCAGTCCAGCACTAGTTATTCAGACAGAAATATCCCCAGAGAGGAGAAGGGCAGTTCCATCATTTATTGTAGTTTGATGGAATATCTCTGTAGACCACAATTCCATTTATTTTAATCCTATACTCACTAAGCAACTTCAATCTAATTTGGTCTCCTGAATGGACTTATTCACACAGAAATCATGCCTCGTACAAGTGTTGCTTACAGTGTCTTGAAAATGTCTGGAGTGTCATAAGATACCTTTGGCGTTGTCCCTTGTGAGTTGTCCCAGATCTCTGGATGAATTTATTCTTGTGTACACACTATATGAATACAGTAGTTACATGGGTAAAAATGATAGTAAACATGCTTAATGGGATGTGGCTTAAAGGCTTTTAATGAGTGGGGTGTAAAAAAGCCTGGATTCTCTGCTCCAGACCACAGTTAAGGCTCTCTCAGTTCTATTATGAGGATTCTGTTGCCCAGTCTCTGGCACTCTTGGTTTTAACAAAATCACATGAGTGCTTTTTGCTCTTCATGATGTAAAGGGCTTATAGCATTGTTATTGCTGGTTGCTATTGCTCCCAACTGATCATAAACTTCATGAAAGTTGAGATGAAACCATTTCATCTCTGCAATCTTTGCCCTTAGAATACTGTCAGAGCTCACTCATAAATAATGATTAAATCAATGGATAAGTGATTAGTTGCTCCTCTCATTTATATCCATTTTCACTCCATATGCAAAGTCCTCGTGGGACATAATGTGCTTTTCAGCAACCTGAGCACTAAAGAAGCTAAATAAACATAAATAAAAGTTAATGTTGCCTTGGCATCTACTGATAACTGGATACTGCTTCTGCTAGCATCCCATCATTTTCCTTACCTATGATTTTATTTCTATTTCCTATAGACTTCATTGAACAATGCCGTGCATTTGCAAGACTGATGATATCGTAACCTTAAGGTTATGGAAAGTGCTGCCATTAGTGTGTGCTACCAAGGTCAGTGCTGTGGAAAGGAAAGGGACAATGGATGAGAATACCAAATTGAAAACAGTATGGCAAGGACTGAGCCAGAGCAGGTGGCAGGGCCAGCGCCAGCATGGGTAGGCAGAGGAGGAAAGGTTGGAAACTTAGACACAAGGTATGAAGCAGAACAGAAATAAGTGTCTGAGGCAGGAAGGGCCAGTCAACAGTAATAGTGGATATAAGTGGGCCAGCAACCCAGTCCAGAGGTGGAGCAATAGTATTCAAAAGCTGTACAATGTGGTTGGGATGGCACTGAAGACAAGAAGGTTTTTTTTTTTAAAAAAAAAATTGGTGTCTCATTGTGTTTTCAGGCTGGAGTGCAGTGGCACAATCATGGCTCACCGCAGCCTTGGCCTCCTGGCCTCAGTTTTCCAAGTAGCTGGGACTACAGGTACGAGCCATCACATTCAGCTAATTTTTTTGGTTTTTTTTTTTCCTGTAGAGAAGAGGTCTTGCTATGTTGCCTAGGCTGGTCTTGAACTCTTGGGCTCAAGCAATTCTCCTGCCTCAGCCTCCAAAAATGTTGGGATTACACAGGCATGACTCTGCACCTGGCAAGAAGTTTTTTTTTTTAGAGATGGAGTCTTGCTATGCTGCCCAGGCTGGTCAGGAACTTCTGGCATCAAGAGAAGCTTTTTAATGATATGCTTGGCATGGCTAGGGTTCATCACGTGCGGCAAGAGGCACCAGGAGGTGCCTCCAGTTAGTGTAGGAGAGTGGATGGGGACAGCAAAGCAGCTGACTGATCTTCATCATCACTTCAAACCTCAGTCAATCATCAGTAGAAAATGCAGCATCACATATTCATCCAAATTCTTTAATGGCCACTTACTTCAATCTGACCAATGACGTTTTGGCATTCTTACGTAAAAATTTCTGAGGGTGTTTTCTGATGGGCAACATTCACTTTTAACTTTTGTTTCTAACAAAGTACTACTTGCACATAGTTAGAAAAGTCTAGTGGTGCTAGAAGGGCTATAGCAAAAAGCAGTTCTCTGCCTCCCCTCCACCCCCTCCAAAACCAATTCCTTAGAGACACTCCCTTTTAACACTTTTAACTCTTTCAGTTATACACATGTATTTTTTTAAAAAGAGCAAAAACCTGTGTAGCTATGTATTAATTTATACCTTTCAGATATCCTCTATTGATTTTCCTGAGTATAAGATGAGGATTTAGTACTTTTATAAGCCTGCTTCCCTAGTTCTTTTTTCTATATTCTCCCAAAATAGCCAAATCACAGATTGTTGGTTATATGTGGATATATTTAGATTTAATTCTGGTGTGGCAGCACACTTATGCCTATAATTTCAGTGAATTCAGAGTCTGAGGCCAGTCGTAGGAGACCAGCCTGGACAACATAGCAAGACCCCCAACTACTCCCCAGAAAAGTCTGTAGTCCCACTCAGGAGGTTGAGGAGGAGACTGCAGTAGATGGTCAAGACTGCAGTGAGCTTTGATTGAGCCACTGCACTCCAGCCCGGGCAGCAGAGAAAAATCCTGTCTCTAAAATAATAATAATAAATTAAACATAAAAATTAATTCAGAACAGTATTTATATTTTAGGGCTATGTAAGTGTTATTCAGTAGATAGCCAAATAGCAAAATGTAGTTATATTTTCTTGTTTGTATAATTTCTTGTTTTTCTAGAATCAACAATGAACTATTTTTTCATTTGCTTGGTTTTCTATATACCTGTCATGAATTATTTCCAAATTCTCTAACACAACAGCAAAATTTTCCTAAAATAGTTCCTAACATTAAACACATCAGATGATCTACAGCTGTATTTTTGTCTGCTGGAGGTGTCTTCTAATGCCCTCTGTCCCTCTGTTCCCACCCGGACTGGTTCTTGGGGTTGCTGCATATCACCTGTCCTAGGACGTCTCCCTAATATTAGCGCATGGACTGTCTTTTGCCACGCTGATATTACAGCCCTGAATTTCGAGATTCCATGATATCCTCTTTCTAGGTACACACCCTCATTTTCCTGGAACACATTCTTTTTTTTTTTTTGAGTTGGAGTCTCACTCTATCGCCCAGACTGGAGTGCAGTGGCCGCTCCCGGCCACCGCAGCCTCGACCTGCTGGGCTCCGGCGATCCTTCCACCTCAGCCTTCCGGGTAGCCGGAATTACAGGCATGCATGCGCTCCCACGCCTGGCTGATTTTTTGATTTATTGCAGAGATGAGGTCTCGCTGCCCAGGCGGGTCTCGAACCCGTGGGCTCAGGCAATCCACTCACATCAGCCTCCCAAAGGCATGGGATTACAGGCTGAGCCACTGAGCCCGGCTCTGGAACACATTCTTATATAGCTACCTGAGAAAACAGATATTTGAGGTCCACATCCTAAATTCTTGTTTTTCTGATGAGTCATTTTTCTACTTTCACACTTTATTGAGAAAATTCAGAAAGAATATTAAGTTATGAGGGCTGCTATTGAGAAAGCTACTACTTCCCTATGCCTTGCATGTGACCTATATTTTTTCTCTCTGGAAACTTTTGGGATTGTTTCCTGTAATTCTCTTAATTGAAATTTCATGTGATTGCCTTGCTGTAGATTTCCCCCCATATCAGATTTGATACTTTTATAATTTCTCTGATCTCTCCTTCTCAACACCTATTTATTTTAGATTTATTCTATTTTTCTTGCTAATTTTATTCTTAATTTTGATCTTTTTTTCTTCACATTCTGCTTCCTTGGACATTTCCTCAGCTTTATTTTCAACCCTGTCATGTGTTTTAATTTCAGCTGTTATATTTTTAATTTCCAGGTATTGTTTCTTGTTTTCTGGGAGCCCCTTTTTATAGTACCCTATTCTAGTTTTTGTGGATGTAATATCTTAATATTTCATCTTATCTCTCTGAGACTATTAATGTAATTTTCAAACGTTTTCTTCTGCTTTCTGCATTGTCTCGGTTTCTTCTGAGATCTGCCCACCTTCTCCCCAGGATGGTGATTTTGGGGCCCCTTCTTCTCTGAAGTCTCTGTCATTACCTTCAATGGTTGAAGAGTCTTGCCTATACCTTCCTACTGAACAGTGACTTACTAGAAAGCTGACTGCAATCTGCGAGGTGTGTGTGTGTCTGGGGTGGTGGTGGATTTGATGATTATTTGGCTTCACTACAACATGAAACATTCCCTGTCTCACTGAAAGGTCCCCAAATGTCAGTATCTGAGACTTTTTTTTTGGTCACAGAGCATTCAACTTCTTGAGAGAATTCTCTTATTTCCTCAAGAGGAACATATGTCTGATGGTCAGCTCTCTGGGAGCTGAGAGGAAGATGTTAAGGAAGAGGTCAACCCTATGATGTAGATTTCTGCATCCTTACTCCATTTTTATTAAGGAGCTTCACCCCTATTTCTTTAGTGCCTGGTGTCTGGGGTCTCCTGCTTGGGTAGAATAGGACAGTCACTGGAAAGTTCAGAGAAGGGAAGCTGGGATCAGACGGATCCTCACATAGAACTTCCACCACTTTTCCAGCTCTGAGCCCTGTCTTCACCCAGCCCTTTGCTGACCCGTTTCTGGACCTCTTGGAGTTCTTCAGTCTGTGTCTCATCTGCTTGTGTATAGTCTGGACTTACACGTTTTCCTTTACTGTCAGTAATGAAACAACCAAACTTGTGATGTGCTGAAGTACCCTCATGGAGAACGAAGAGAAGGAGGTTACAGTCCACATGTGAGCCAAGCAAGCACCCTGGATGCCTTGGTGGGGTGGAAGTTTGAGGACAGGAGTTGAGGAGGTGGTGAGGGTGGGGCGATGACAGGAAGTGAGTTCCCAGGGAGGCTCAGCCTGCCTGTCCCTTGTGATGCTGCCGTGCACTGTTTTCATGGGCAGGCTGTGGACTCAGACCAGCACATTCCCATGTTGGCTCTACCCCCATCACACACTGGGTGACACTGGGCAGATTACTTGGCCCCCCGCCAATCGCAATGTCACCATTTGTACAATGGAATAACAGTGGAACCTCTTTTATAGGGTGTGGTGAAAATCACAGGAGATGATACATAAAATGTTCTTAGCAGAGTGCTGGGCAGAAAACAAATGTTCAGTAAATGTTAGTAATTACTACTAAACTGATGGCTCCTGGTTTCCTTGATAATCACCCTATGCAAGGGCTTGGCCAAGGAGTGGGGTAGGGATGGAAGAGAAGCCTCTTTTCCTTCACAATGTGAGCAGTGAGACAACAAACCCAGGTTTTCCTGAGCCTGTTATCAACAGAATCAATGTTTTAAAATTGTAGATTGTTAATTTATAATTGTGGAAATGTATGGGCTACAAAGTGATGTCATGATTTATGAACACAAAGTGGGTATAATTAAATCAACGTGCTTAACATATCCATCACCTCACATATTTAGCAATTTTTTTGTGAGAACATTTAAAATTTATTCCATTAGTAGTCTTGAAATGTACACTACTCTGTTAACTGTATGTGTTATGCTGTGTGAAAGGGTAGAGGACCAAGGTGGAATGACTTTGGTCAGCAGTTTATTTTGGCCCACCTTCTGATCATTGACAGGGTCCTGGAGGTGGTTACTCATAATTGTCTTGCAACCTCCCAAGCATTCTTTATACTAACTTCGCTTTTATCCAAAGTATTTGTCTTCCTACCATAAAGGGCCAAGCTGACCTAAAATCTATTGTGATCAGCCCTTTGTGACCTATGTGACACAGACCACCACCCCATCACCATGGCAACAGCTCCTGTGCTTATCTGTCCCCTTCATGAGGATGTAAAACAGACCACACTCCCTCACCATGGTGACCTGCCCCGCCAAAGGGAACCTTTGAAAGCGTTCAACCTCAAGTACTCGCTGCCCTGTTTCCTTCAGATGTCTGTCCCCTTTTCTCCCTTAAGAAGTGAATCCACTCTTTTCTCTGATCTACTTTCTAAATAAGCTATTTTTCCTAATCTAATTTCTGTGCAATTCTTACCCGTGGCACCTGCTCAGCCGACTGGCTCACTAACCTAACACTGTGCAATGGAACTAAAAAAAAAAAAAATTCCCCCCATCTGACTGAGATTTTGATCCTTTTGATCACCATCTTCCCCTTCCCTTCACCCCCCAGCCTCTGAAACCATCACCCTCCCCTCTGCTTCCGAATTAATTGCTTTATATTCCACACATAAGTGAGAGCATGCAGTGTTGTCTTTCTGTGCCTGGGTTACTTCACTGAGCATCATGAGCTCAATTCCATCCAGGGAAGCAGAACACACCTAGACTGAGAGCTAAACTCACGATCATAACTTCCACTGTAGCTGACTCCTCTCCACTCCACATGCATGTCTGCTTTTTCATCCTCGGCAGCTCTTTCATTCCTCTGCTCCCTACTCACTGGCTTCCAGGACTGTGTGCTCCCTGTTTGTTGATCTTCTCACTGATATTTTGTTTGTCTGTTGTTTGTAATTCCATGCAGGATGTAACAATGGGAGTTAATGTGGGTGCTGGCCATGTGTTATGTGGTTTTGAGAGTAGTCATTAAATAAAAATGTGACAGAACGAGGAGTGACTGAACAACTCAGAAGGTCGTTGCTCAAACAATAGAAATAATTTTATCTGAGCAAAGATTTACCAGAGATAACCAGAGAGGAGACTGGTGTCCAGAGATTTGTGTTGAGAAGTTGATATCCTGTCTGGTGTGGGTCCCCTGCCCCCCTGTGGTCTCTCCCCGTCTCAACTCCAGAGAGGAGAGAGGAATTGGAAAATGGGAAGAGGTAGAGACAGGAGGAATTTGCATTTGGCTTACTTGGAGAGGATTGTGTAGGGACATTCCATGCTGAAGTTTAGTGGGGAGTGTGGTTGCTGGGGTGGCTCTGGGAGCCAATGGTCATGCTCATCCTCTCCTGGATTCAGTAAATTTCTCAGGCCACCACATGGCCATATGGCCTTGTATTGGGCTGCACTGAGAATCATAGCTTCTGCTTTAAAAGGCAAACACGTTCTGATATAAGTAGCAGCTCTGAAGAGACTACTCTGAAAGTTATTAGTGATCCACAGATTAGAGGTTTGAGAATTCTTTGAGCTACATAATGGGCTTTCTATTGTTACCATTGGCTGGGCCCTGTGGACAACAGAAACCAAATGGTTTCATCTTCATCTTAGTGCAGATTTCAGTCTATTTATCAAGATTTACTTAAGGGTAAAAAAATTACTTCCTTAATGAAAACTTTTTTGTCCATTCAGATTAGGTAAGAGGAGCTTAGTTCATCTCTAGGCCTCTAAGATGATGGGCTGTGGGTTAAGATGCTGCCCTTGCACTTGAGTCTGCTACTCTCTGGGCAGCTTTTCATTCTTTCCAGCAAACCTTTACCACTGCTGCAACCCGAAAGGATAATACTACCTGTGGGAGGAATCAGCAAGATAAGTATTTCACCTTGTGTCTCTTTGTGACTTGATTTCTTCAACACAGAATGAGGATGGAGTCCCACAGAGAAAAAAACCATGATGGTGAAATCCTGAAGGTCATGATGCTGAGGGTGCTTTCTGCACTGGAATGAGCTAACCTATGAGAATCTGGGGGATGAAACTGGCTGCTGTTGCTGCTGGTGTTTTTTTTCCTTCTTCCCTCTCCTCCTTCTCCTCCTCTTCTTTTTCCTCTTCCACTTCTTCTTCCTCCCCCCTCCTCTTCTTCCTCTTCTTCCTCTCCTTCTCCCCTCCCCCCTTCTCCTTCTCCTCCTCCTCCTCCTCTTGCTTTTTCTTCTTCTTGAAGAAAATGATATTTATTGAGGAATAGGGCACTGCAATGGGAATACATGTACCATAGTAAACTATGTGAGTATTTAGCAAAGCAAAATAATGCAAAGGTTTTTAAATGAAAAATGAAAACATAATTGTTTTGAGATAATTATCCTTTGCTACTAAGATCAATTACAAGAGTGATATCAGTCCAAGGCTGAACAGGCAATTGCTGGGCAGAAGTCCTCAGAAGTATTTTTTTGTGTGTAAAGTTGTGATGACTTTTGTGTAGTGTTGTGGGTTTTGCAGAGTCTTTTAAAAATTACTTTAGATTTTAGAATTGTGGAGTACATGTGAGGATTTGCTTCGTGATTAAATTGCATGTAGAGAGGTTTGGGTTTCTAGTGAGCTCTCTCCCCCCTGTAGCGGACATGGCACCCAGTGAGTGGTTGTGTGCCCAGTGACTTGTTCTTAAATTAGTCACATCACACATCAAAACCATTAATGATGCATTTAGGTACAAATGGTGCTTGCCAGGTCATTTTATTTTATCTTAAATGCTTGAAACAGTCATGTGTACCTGTGTGTTTGGAGGGTAGGGAGAAAGTCTAAGTTTTCTTTTCTCTTTTTTTAGATTAGAAAATATACTTTTGAGAGAGAAAGAGGAGGTTCACCTCCCCAAGGTAGGGGAGAGGGCCAAAGCTTAAGAAACATGGCCTGACCATAGCTCAAAGAGCACATGGCCACGCCATAGCTTAGCAAGGCAATGGCTGCAATGGCCTGGCAATGGCTGCAATGGCCTGGCAATGGCTGCAATGGCCAGCAATGGCCTAAGTTTTTTTTTTTTTTTAATAAAATTCTTCAGACTCTCCACATTGGGTCCCTAAATTTTCTCAAACTTTTCTTATTGGGGTCTTATTTATGCCTGAGTAATCCTAGGTATAGCAGGGTTCAAAGTTAATAACAAAGATTTTGATTTAGCAAAAATAAAACTATGTAACATCTCTTGCATCTAGAGGTTGAGAATATTTATATCCACTTCATGCAGGTTGATATGAAAAATATTTACCAAGGAGTGTTACACTAAAATGGCATGGGAGGGGGCTCTGGCTATTGTCTACTTTTAAAAAATTTTTTGAGTTGGAGTCTCACTCTTGTCACCCAGACTAGAGTGCAGTTGCATGCTCAAGGTCACAGCAGCCTCTACCTGCTGGGCTCAGACGATCCTTCCACCTCAGACTTCCACGTAGCTGGAACTACAGATGCACGCCACCATGCCTGGCTAGCATTGCCTACTTTTGAAATGCTCCTGTGTCCCAGGATAAATACTTTCTGCTCTTCTTTCTTTTTTTCTGAGTGATTTCACCCATTTCATGATTTCAGGTACTAAGCATAAGTTAATTATTCTTAAATTTAGGTGTATGGTCAGATCTCTACTATGAGTCAAGGTAAAGTTGTCCAACAAGAAATGCCTATTTTAAACTTAAACTCATGGTGTAGTGGGGACTTTTAGAAAATGCTTTAAAATACATATCACAATTAAAATGTTTGTTAATGCAAAATGTCGTGCTCAGTACCTGTAGCCAAAACCACAAGCTTGTGCTATTGTTACAAAAATTACAAAACCTTACACCATGAAAAACCCCTTCCCCCCAAAGCCAATGTAAATCCTATATAAGCTGAGACCTGACTGCAGTTGGGGCCCAGCCTTTGTGACTGGAGTCTGCTGGGCCAAACACCAGCATTCCAGGAATAAATGCAACTTTCTGCTTATCAGCCTTGGTGTCATGGTGTCTCTGATTTGTTTTCCCACAACATTTCTTGGTGCATTGACTGAGAAAGTGGAGAGTTCAGAGATGGTGTTTTCTACCTCCCTTGTCACTGGGATATGACCCCTGGGGTGACAGGAGAGGCCACCTCACCTGGCGCCAACAGATCAGTTGATCTGTAGGGAAGAAGCCCTCCTGGCATCCCAGGGCAAGGATCCCAAAAGCACAATGGAACCCAGTGAGGCACAGAAACCAGTGTAAGGAGTAACACTCAACGGAAAGGGTAGGAACTGGGGTTACATGGAATAGACCTGTCCTTAAGAGACAGAAGGGAGCCTAATCACCTCCCAGAGTCTGCTAGTAGTCTCAAAACTGAAAGAAAGGGATAGAGGCAGTGGAAGGAAACACTGTCCTGAGATGAAACCATAGACTTCAAGGAACTGGGTGGAGGGTTGGAGTTGTTGTGTGATTTTGTGTGAATGAGATGGACAGCGGAAAGGTTCTGACCCAACCAAAGGGCCGAAGTGATTATTGAGTCCTGGTCTAAGTTGGTGACAACCTCATACAGCTAAAGGTGGCCCCAGCCCTGTAATAGGGCTGGTCTGGGTTGGGTGTTTATACCAATTGTTAAGAGGTATCTGAAATATCTCTGTGGGAAGTACGGCTGGAGACAGACAAAGCAGTTGTTCCCCTTATCCCCTTTTCTTCTTCCTGTGTGTGACTGGTGTCTTTTGGGGGAGGAAGATGAGTGAAACACAAAGTAAAAAACCCCCCTTGATGTATGTCGAAAAATTTTTGGCAAGTCTCTCAGGAGACTGTGATGTGAAACTGACTCAGAGAAAGCTCCGAATTTTCTGTGAAATAAATTGGCCTTCTTTTGGGGTGAAATGGCTCACAGAGGGGTCATTAGATAAAAGAATAATTGTTAAAGTATTTAGAATTATCATAGGAAAACCAGGTCCTGGACACCCTGATCAGTTCCCATACATTGACGATTGGCAAGATGCAGTCCTTGCTAGCCCATCTTGGCTAAAAGCTTGCTGAAAAAAAGAATCACAGAATTCTGATGGCACTTAAGTTGGCTCCTTCCAAGTGCTTGCCTGAGCCAAACGAGTCTGTTCTGGCTGACAAAACAGAAGGGGATGCACCAGCTCCTCACCCACTTATAAAAGGCTGAATACAAGGTCTCGAAGAAAAAGGTTCAAATCTGCCAAGAGAAGGTTAGGTATCTCAGCTTCCACCTATCTCAAGGGCAATGCCAGCTTGGCCCAGAAAAAGAACAAACCATCTGCTCAATCCCGGTTCCATCCTCCTGACATCAAGTCCGGAAATTTCTTGGAGCCGCAAGATTCTACAAAATATGGATACCTAACATCTCTATTTTAGCAAAACCCCTTTATGAAGCCACAAAGTGGGGAGAACGGGAGCCCCTGCTTTAGAAACAAGCCCAACAAAGGGCCTTTGAAGAAGTTAAGCAGGCTCTCATCAACATGCATGGTTTAAAGCTCCCAGATATAAACAAGCCTTTCTTTTTATATGTGAATGAGTGTTCCAGCGTAGCAGTGGGGTCCCTAACTCAGATGTTAGGATCATGGCACAGACTCATAGCATACTTGTCAAAGCAACTGAACTCAGTCGCTCAAGGTTGGTCTCCTTATTTGTAAGCACTTGTGGCTACAACCCTTCTGGTGGCAAAAGCTGACAAACTAACTCTGGGACCCCAACAGTAACCAGGGGTTATAGATGCTCAAGCAGTACCACAAAACCCTCTTAGAAGGCACGAAGAAAAAAGGGAAAAAGGCCACGAACATGAGTAAAAATCTCAAAAGTGCTCCAAAGATCCAATAAGAGCCCGAGCCAATTCTACAAAAAACTCTGCGAGACCCTCAGACTATACATGCCCTTTGACACGGAGGCAACTAACAATCAGTGAATAATGAATGCAGCCTTTGTCAAACAAGGCCAAGGAGATATCCTACACAAACTACAGAAATTAGAAGGCTTCACTGAAGTGAACACCAGCCAGCTGCTGGGAATTACAACAAAAGTGTTTGTCAACTGAGACCAGGAAGCCCAACAAGAAACAGACCGGAAACTGAAGAAAAAGACCACTTTAGGCACTGCAGTCTTGTCAGGATACCAGGTACCTGCCCAGTGTGGACAAGGCTGAGGCCAGGGTCATGAAAGAGACCAACCCAACGACCACCCAGAGATAATGACAGGACCATACCAGCATGTTAACGGGCCACACTACTCTGACAAGATACTGGAAAAAAAAAATCAATGGGCCTGCGTTCGTGGCAGAAATAACACAGTTATTGGTCAAATGGCTAAAAATTACCTGGAAATTACATACCGCCCACCAACCCCAAAGTTCAGGAAAGGTAGAGCAAATGAATCGGACATTAAAACTACAACTCAGTAAGCTATGCCAAGAAACTCACTTAGGCTGGGACCAGCTCTTGCCAGTAGTCCTATTAAAAATTAGCTCTAGCCCTACTAAGCAAACAGGTTTTTCTCCTTTTGAAATCCGTTATGAAAGGCTACCCCCTTCCCTTGTTAAACATATGCAAGGGAACTTAAAGAAGTTAGAAAACATCAGCCTAAGGCAGCAACTACAGGTTCTAGGTACAGCCTTAAACATCTTGCATCACCAAATCAGAGAAAGGCTCCTTGTAAGTCTGACCACATATGCACATCCCTTTAACCCTGGAGACATAGAATAGGTAAAGGAATGAAATGTACCACCCCTAAAACTTCTCTGGAGGGGCCCATTTACTGTCCTTTTGTCTACCCCAACTGCAGTAAAGTTGCTGAAGTGATCCCCTGGATCCACTACAGCAGAGTGAAACCAACTGCCCAAAACTGGGAGTGTGTGACTGACCCCTCAGTCCCACACAAATTGACCACCCAGAAGAAGGAAACAAAGGGTGCACTCCAAAGTTCAAAAAAGATATGCAGCCCTGCTCTAGTCATTCCAGGAGCTGATTAGTCAACACACGGCTGAAGCTTGAGAAATCTGCGGCCCTGCTTCAGCCACTACGGAGGCTGATTGATCAACGCATAGCAGAAGCTTGAGGAAACTGCAACCGGAATACAGATAAACTGTTTTTGTTCTCTAAAACTAGCTCTTAATGTACTGCTGCTCCTTATCTCTATCTATCGTTATTGCCTTCGCCTTAGTCTTTGCTGTAAAATTAGCAGAAGTCACACCAACTGACTGGACATGTGGCAAAAGGTTTTTACTAGTACTCTTCTTCTCCTATAAATAAATGTTTCATTGTTGTTGGTTGCTTTTAAGTTGAGGCTCCTTTATAAACCTGACTCGTTACTTACCTGTGCATAGGAGCTGCCAGACTCTTCCTGCAAACCTGCTCAAGTCTCCCCTGCATAGTCCCACTGCTCATGGGGTCTGTCTTTAAATTCACTAAAACCATGGTCAAACAAAAAACGGCAGCCCATATAATGATGTTCAGTTAAAATGATGCTCTTTAGCCCTAAAGGGGTTGAGTATCAAAGGGGGAAGTGTGATAGGGGGCTTTTAAAAAAACGCTTCAAAACATATGTCACAATCGAATTGTTCCAGTTTGTTAATGCAAAACGCCATGCTCAGTACCTGCAGCCAAAACCACAAGCTTGTGCTATTGTTACAAAAAGTACAAAACCTTACACCATGAAAAGCCCCTTCCCCCCAAAGCCAATGTAAAACCTATATAAACTGAGACCTGACAGCGATCGGGCCCAGCCTTTTTGCCTGGAGTCCGCTGGGCCAGACACCAGCGTTCCAGTAATAAGTGCAGCTTCCTGCTTTTCTGCCTCCGTGTCATGGTCTCTCTGATTTGTTTTCCCGCAACAATGGCAGAGATCTAACTTTGAATGTCTAAAAGTGAATACATATTTAACTTGTCTGCGGTGTTCTCCATTTCAGAAGATGGAGTTTTCCCATGCTGCCGTTTAAGTACTGGGAGCCATTCCTCGGTATTCAGTTAATCCCCAGGGCTGATAACTGCACCTGCTAAATAAGTCTATAGTGTGTCCCCTCTCCTCTGTTCTTTCTGTTGCTTTGGCTTTGGGATTATCTCTTGCTTTCCTGTGGCAACATCCTCTTAACTGGTTCTGCTTCCAGTGTTGTTCAAAGCCAACAGAGAAATCCATCTAAAATGCAAAACTGATCATTTCACTCTCATGCTTCACATTTAAACAATCTTTTTTGATTTTTTTTTTTGTATAGACAAAGTCTCGCTGTATTGCCCAGGCTGATCTTGAACTCCTGGGCTCAAGCAATCCTCCCAACTTGGCCCCCCAGAGTGCTGGGATTACAGGTATGAGCCACAGTGCCTGGCCCATGTATCACATTTTAATGAATCCAAGTAGCCTGCAGAATCGATAGCATTGCAAGCTCCCTGGCATATTAAGCCTAGGTCCATTTTTCTTACCTCATTTCTCCCTTCCCTTGCCACAGAATCTCTGCTCCAGAAACAAGCAGATACCATTGTTCCCACCATCATGATGCCCAATGCTGTGTGCAGATTTCATGTCTTTATTCACATCGTTTCTTTTTGGATTGCCCTTTCCTCCAACTTTCTCTTCTTCACCCTCTCAACTCACCTTCTGCATCTGAACTGATTCCTACTCTTTCTTTAATATGGGCTCAGTAGAAGACCAACTTCACCATCACGATATACTTATGTAACAAACCTGCATATGTACGCTTTGGGTCTAAAAAAAGTCATCAACCAGTGAAATTCCCCCAAAAGTCTATAGTGTGTCCCTCTCCTCTGTTCTTTCTGTTGCTTTGGCTTTGGGATTATCTCTTGCTTTCCTGTGGCAACATCCTCTTAACTGGTTCTGCTTCCAGTGTTGTTCAAAGCCAACAGAGAAATCCATCTAAAATGCAAAACTGATCATTTCACTCTCATGCTTCACATTTAAACAATCTTTTTTGATTTTTTTTTTTTTTTGTATAGACAAAGTCTCGCTGTATTGCCCAGGCTGATCTTGAACTCCTGGGCTCAAGCAATCCTCCCAACTTGGCCCCCTATAATGTTTTGTTTATTGGTAAAATATAAAACACTGGAAAAAAAGGACTAAGTTCAGGTGCCACATCCTCCAGAGGGTCTTTCTGACCTCTCTGGGCTGATGATGGTTCTCTTTCCCTGTACTCTTAGGACATCTTGGATCTATCATTGTGTCTAACTTACTGTATTATCATTACTTTCATGTGTTCCTCTCCTCTGCTAGGCTGCAAATTTCAGAGAGCAGAGATTATGCTTTCTATCTCTTTATAGCAGTGATAGCTAGCCTGACACAGGTGTTCAATATGTGTTTCTTGAACAAGTGAAAAAAGCACTTAAATCACTGATAATTCCGCTACCAGTTACTATCATTGCTTGACATGACCATCGGCAAAGCCCACCCTTGACAGTTTCAGAATTGAAGGGTTATTTAGCCTACATGGACAGAAGCTTTACTAGGTTGGTATTATTTGCTACAGTGGTCATCTTCTCAGGGTCCTCAGATGGTGCTGGCAATGACCAGCAACAAGGGTTGAGAACTGCCAATGCCATAAACGTCACTTCTGGCTTAAGTGTGTCTCCTTTTGGTATCGACTTCCTCTTACTTTCTTCTCTCTTCACATAATTGTAATTCATGATCAAATTGCATTAAGTCCCCATTTTATCGTCTGCCCTGTTGGAATGAAGAATGGTCATGGCTGAATTGTAAAAGGCTGCAGTGCATTCAGACACACTCAGCTGCCGTGCGGAGAAGGATGCCGTAACACAGGACGGCCTTTATGTATTGATAGACTACAAAACCTCCAGAGCCTCACAGCCATAGACAAACAGATTTTATATCAAATCCATTAGGCGAGTAAAATGTGGAAAAGAGACGCCCATTTCAACAGAATGATGGATGTGAAATTGGGAAACTACCCTCTACTCAGGGTAATGGATGGATATGATCCATGCAATTATGTTGCACAAATCAAAGTTTCCTTTTTGTGCTCTTTTCATTGCAAATGAGAAGATTCACCCATCCTATACATAAAAACGGTTGTTTTCCTGCTGAAAACAGCAACAGTGTCCCCATATCTGGGGTTGGGGGGAGTGAATAGAAGGGATCAGCAAAGCTTTGAAGTAACCCTTAGTGCAAAGAGCTTGAGAAGAGGTAAAGACGGCAATCTTTTAAAACCTCAGTTTCTTTATTTGTAAATTAGAAAAAGAATTCTTTCTTCACAGGATTGTTGTAATGATTTAAAGCAATAGCATTATACAGAAACATTTTAAGTACCAAAGAATTATAAAAAGACAAGAAAGATTCCTTTTGCCTATATTCATTAATAATAATAGAAAAACAACAAAGACTTCTGTGTATGCTGGGGTGAGATGATTGGTTTGAATTTCCACAAAATGTGCTGCAGTTTCTTTAGAATGTGTATATATGTGAGAAGAGAGGATTGTTGAAAGAAAGCCTGGCATCAAGTTCCATACAACTGCTAAGTGAAAATAAATTTCTGATATAAAAACAAATAGTGCATCAAAACGGAAACAGATGCTCAGACTTTTAGGATTAAGAAAACACTTTTGGGGCTGATTCCATTTAGCAATTGCTTTCCTTTGTTGCTTTTGGAGTGTGAAACTGTGGAGCTTAGGCACAACTGTGCTTGGGTTATACTCGTCCTGGGGTAAGGATTGAACATGGAATTCAAGTCAATGAAAGAAGATGCATATTGGTCAGTGTAAGACTAATAGAAGCTTTTCAAATTTGACTTACATAATTAAAATGGGTATAATGTGGATGAAATAATATCCAGTGTGCTGATTTCAAACAGTCTTGATTTCAAGGGAACCTGAGAATTTCTATCAGGGCAGGACAGATTGCTTGAGTAGTGCTTTGAATAATGAATAGCATATTCTCCAGAAGATGCTGCTGAGTGGATGTTATCACAGCACTACAGACCCCAAGGGCAAGTATAGCCTGCACTGAGGGTCTGGCTGGGCCACAGCACAGAAGATTTGTACGGCATGAAGAGGTACTGCTGAAACCCCAAGTGGCAGAACTTCACGCACGTTTATTGAGCATAATGTGGTACAAAAGTACATGCCTGGATAATAAGATATTTAAAAAATTATTACAGTGCAATTCAGTGTGGCATGCCAATTTATAATTTGACTTACATTTCCCACTTCAAAATTTCAAGTTGTAAAATAGAGGTTTTAGCCTCTCTGTCTTGCCTTTGAGGTAATTGATAGCAACAGGGAAGACTACATGTCCAGAATCGAGCTGTTTGAGAATCTCAATAATATTTAAAAGTGACTTTGAATGGTAAAAAAAGCAAAATTAAAGTTTCAACTGGCACAGCATGATGCTGTAGGTTATGCTAATTTGAAACCGAGTAGATAGATGGTGGTATAATCTGGGGTTTGAAGGCAATTATTTCCAACAGCCTGGCAGCCACCCAGAGCACAGCAGCTTTGAAACATGTTGCATTCTGACCTTTTCCCAGGCTAGGGTTTTCAGAGAAAGAACAAGGCTCTAAACTTCAGATTGGAAGGTGCACAAACAAAGCTCTGAATGGATTCTGATGGAGTCAATCTCACATTTCACTCTGCAAAACTTTATGGGAAGTTTATGGGGATTTATTGTTTCAAGAACAGAAGGACATTTACCTACAGATGCAGGGGAATAAATTTCAAGTACATTCAGTATTGGAGAATGGTCGCTTTATTGCTGATTTCAATCCACTTGACTTTTTCCTTAATCTTTTACCTTCCAACTGAAGTAGAACACCACACACACACACACACACACACACACACACACACACACACACACCTCTACCTTTTTCAGTTTGGTGTTTCAGTGGTGTGAGTGATTCATGAAAGTTTAAAGAGTTTTGGTAGCCAAAAATGGAAGCAACCATTATATGTAAATCTATTGTGATGTTTATTTGAATAGAAATGTATTTATTTGAATAAAAAAATACAATGTGGCATAAACCATAAAATAGTTCTGTGTAAATTGTTAATTGTATGTTTTTAAGCAGCAAACTATTTTCAGAATAAAATGTATATCAGAAGTCCATTTTGTTAAAATGTGCATCTGTTTTGTATGCGTGCCTTATACATATGTATGTATATAAACCCCTACACATATAATACATGCACACATATGTAAATCTGCGCATGTGTGCATCTGCTTACACATACAGCGAAGGAGAAAACTCCAGAAGGATTCACATCCAACTTTAATACTGTGGCTGGTAATGGATGGAGAATTCACATTGGACAAGACCTAAGCATTTTGTTTATTTATTTTTTCTGAGGGAGTGTAGAAAAAAAGAAGGGAAAGGAAGGAGGAATGAGCAGGAGAAACAAGAGTTCCAGAAGGCTTCAAGAGAGGGAGTTGTAGGAAGGAGCTCAGGATGGGGCTGGGCATGAGGGGAGCAGGGTAGAGACACAAGGACCATGAAAATGGGCTGAAAGAATTTATGTGTTGCGTGCTAGGAAGCCAGTGGCTTTTAATGCTACTCGTGAGATACAAAATCAAGTTCGATTGTTTTAACCACTTTTGGTTATTGGACTGTGATTTTGAAGAGAAAGTTCATCCTGGGACTATGCAGATGGGGGTAGAAGAGGCCACACCCTAGACCCATACTGCGGGGAAAAAGGAACGTTCTCACTTTTACTGAGGCTGTGCCATCCCCATGTGAGGCCTAGGTGCTACTGAGGTATTCCTACACTATAAATTGCCCATGCCAGACAAACAACAAATGGTGTGATCAAGCTTCTTCTTGCAAAGAATTCTGAAGCGAAGGATAAAGTAGCAACTTTTGGCTCCCTTCCATAAGAAAACCTTTCTTTGGTATTTATCCCATTAAGATTCTGGACTTTATAGAGTTATTAATAGTAGCTAAAATCTATCAGATCCTTCTCGTGTTCCAAGCAATGTTTTAATACAGATGTTGGTTGGGCTCGGCAGCTCAGTGTGTAATCCCAGCACTTTGGGAGGCCGAGGCAAGTGAATTACCTGAGCCCATGGGTTCAAGACCAGGCTGGGCAACTTGGTGAGACCTCGTCTCTCTGGCACTCCAGCAAGGGCAACAGAGTGAAACTCCAACAGCAACAGCAACAAAAAATACAGGTGTTGTCTCAATTAATCCTCCCACCACTTCAAGTGCTATTATTATTATTATTATTATTATTTGAATTGGGTTGCCCAGGCTGGAGTGCAGTGGCACATTCACGGCCACCCCAGCGTCAACCTGTTGGGTTCTGGCGAGCCTTCCGCCTCAACCTTCCAAGTAGCTGGAACTACAGGTGTGCACCACCACACCCGGCTAATTTTTTGATTAATTGTAGAGACGAGGTCTCGTCAAGTTGCCCAGGCTGGTCTTGAACCCGCGGGCTCAGGTAATCCACTTGCCTTGGCCTCCTAAAGTACTGGGATTATAGGCTGACCCACCGAGCCTGGCCTCAAGTGCTATTATTATCTCCAATTTTGTGTGAGGAAATGGAAGCACAGAAATCTTAAAGTGAACACTTAGAGTTTCATTTTAAGCCCAAGTTTCATGGCTTCAGTGCCAGTGGTCTTTTGACAGAAAATGCTGTCACTTTTTTAAAAAAATAAAACAATTCCCTCTCCCTCCCCCCACTGCCCTGGGTTATTCTCATAAACAGAGTATCAACTCTTAAGACATTCCTATGGAACTGATGGCAAACAGACACAGAACACTGATGCAGTTGTGCCATTCTGGACCTTTTATTCCGTGCTCCCCTGGTATCTGAAAGGAGGCTGAAGATGCTACTTTATCCTTTGGCTTCAAGTTTCAGCTATAAGAGATTCAATATGGATTTTTCTGTAAGTTTCAGAAAGGCTGGGGGGAAGACAGTCATATTTTGTTTCCTGTCTTTAGTGAAAACTACTAGATGTCAGGCACAGCCCTGGGTTCCTGGAAGACACAGCATGTAGGGACTTCTTTATTTTGTATCTGCCTCTGGTATCGACCTATTCCACTCTCTGTTTTGCTCTCTAGGCTCGAGCCACATCAGCCTGCTTTCTTTACCTCAAAGTACTAAGCGTGATACAGCCTCAGGACCTGTTTCTTCTGCCTAGACCAGTTCCCACATACTTCTGCATTGGTGGTTTCTTCCCATTCTACGGAAGCCAGTCACTTCCTCAAGCCAATGCCACCTACACAAAGTGGAAAATTCAACCTTAGGTCACCCTCAGTCATTCTCCATCAATTTCATTTTTATAGCATGTATCACTATCTAAAATATCTATTTGTTGTTAAATTTTACTTATATATTGATTGTCTTATCCTGGTCTAGGTTATAAAGTCCATGTATGTAATCACTTTGTCTGTTTTGTTCTTTGCTGTGTTTCTGACACCTAGACCTTGTTTGGTACATAGCAGATGCTCACTAAACATTGTTGAATGAATGAAACATACCACGTTGGGTCCACCAGCGTGGGAACTGTAGGTTATATAATAACCAAGATATGTTTCTAAAGGCTGATCTCCACATGCAGATAGAAGAATGACTGCTTGGCAAACTCAAGCCCTGTTATTATATCGGTGGTATTTGATGAAGTTATTTAGAAAGAATAGCCTCAGAATGATCTCATTAACAAGATATTCAATATTTTTTATTAATTCTTTATTCCAATGTCTCTGATATACCGATATACCGTGTCAAGCTGTTATTTCCTTTTTTTTTTTTTTCAAATGATGCTGAGCTGAGTTTAAATGACATTTTCTGGTTGCCTGGGCCACATGGAAAGAAGTTTGGTAGCACTGAAGTGGGAGGCTCACGTAAAAGAGGCCAGATGTTCTAAATTGGTTGAAACGGTTCTGCTTCCTAAAGTCCTGTGCTCATAAAGAAGCTGTCTGAAATGTGCAATTGAGGCTGAACAACTGGGTGTTCATGGACCATGTAGAAATGTTCAGCTTCCCTGTATGAATTGAAGTTTGTGCCCAATACTTCACAAAGACGAGTGTCATGATTAACAATTAATCTTTAGTTTGCAATACTGTCCCCATTTCCTGGAGCATAGGCTTGGTTGGGAGAAGGGATTCGCCAGCTCTGATGTCTCTAAGTAGCTTTAAAAAAAGAGGTCAGGCTGAACTAAACTCAACAGATACATCTCCTTGGACTCAGAGTCTCTCCTCTTAAGTTGGCTAATGATTATTGTAGTCATACTAAGGGATATAAGATTTTTTGAGCTTTTTCTTCCTTATTTCAATAACTTTACGGAGTGCAAATACTTTTTGGTTACATGGTTGCATTGTATACTGGTGAAGAAGTCTGGGTTTTAAGTGTACCCACCACTCCTACCTGTTCACATTGTACTCGATTGGTAATTTTTCACCCCTCCACCCCTTCCCATCTTCCTTCTGAGTCTCCAGTGTCCACTACATAATTATCTCTGTCTTTGCATATCCTTAGTTTAGCTTCCATTTATGAGTGAGAACATGCAATATTTGGTTTTCTGTTCTTGAGTTAGTTCAGTTAGAATAATGTTCCCCAATTCCATCCAAGTTACTGCAAAAGACATTATTTCATAGTATCCCATAGTGTATATAGACCACATTTTCATTACTCACTGAGCAGTGGATGGGCATTTAGGCTGATTCCACATTTTCGCAATTGTGAATTGTGCTGAGATGAACAGATCTTGTTCTTTCCCAGTAGGGAAGCTCTTATACGCAGAGTAGGGCCTTGGCTAAGGTTTGTGCTCCAATGCTTAATGAGACCAGTTTTCAGCTCTGCTTCCCTTCATAGCATAGGCTCTTGCACACATGGGAGAATCACCATTGGAGACTCTTTAGGAACATGAGAAGGTGAGGCTTCGTGTCAATGCTTTTCTGCCTTGTTGGAGCCCTGTTATCCCTAATGTGTCTCCAGCTTCATCTCTATCTAACCTGCTCTCAGCTATTTATCAGTCAAACCTTTATAAGATGGTGGTTGATAATGGCTTAATGACTACTCACCACTTGTTTATTTAATCAATTATTTTAATAAAGAATTTCTGAAATTTGAAATGCCTTTAGGGACTAAATTATTCTCTGATGGTATGATTTCAAGTATCAACAGGGAGTGGGGGTATTTCAATATCCATGGTCTATATCTATACTTATATACTTATAATAATTACCGAGTCATTACCTCTGAGCCATGATCTCTGTTTCACTGCTAGCATGCACACAGACATACAGAAAGACATTCAGTTTGAGAATCCTGACAAATGAGGAGACAATGCTAGAATGACATAGTGGGACATAAACTATTCTTTTTTATTTTAAAGATGTGGGGTACAATTCAGCTTTAGGTATACATATGGTCATTGAACAGGTAAAGTTTGGGCTCACTTTGGCTGCCACTTCACCTGGTTTGAGATAGGTACCCCTATTGATGAAGTGTGCCCCACCCCTCCCCTGGTAGTTAAACTATTCTAACTTTTCCACTAATTATTGTCAAGTAATAATTTTCAAAGCTAACATCTGATGAAGAATTTGAGCATTGATATTTTGAAGTATGGAAAAAGGTCAATTTTTTTGTACTTGAGTAGAATAAAGTATAAATTGAAAAGTGCTTACTAAAAGTAACAGTGTAGAAGCAACTCTACCTCCTATGAAAAAAATGTTAAAGTATTTCATGAATTTTTCTTCTAATCTGAAGTTTTTTTAAAAAGCAGGATTTATTGAGAGGACAGAAAAGCTCCCACAGTGGGAGGGGACCTGAAGGGCTTGCCTAATCTGAAATTTTAAAATATTATTATTGAATAAAATTCATGGAAAATTTTCCTCCTGCTTTATTTCATATGCTTGGAGAGCTAAAGCAGTCCACTGCGTATTAGTCAGAAAACTCAGAACAGGAAGGGAAGACATTTTCACGGAAATAATTCGGAAGGTGAGAGACTACACCTGATTAGTTTTCACACAGCACAACAACTCTGTGAAGGAGTGGTTACCATGAGTCAAAATGTAATCATTTTTTCAGATTATTTTTTCCAGGTGGTGCCCCTTTTTGTGTTTCAGTATGATGTTCTCTTTGCAATCAGTGGCTCACCCACTTTGGTGAGCATTAGAATTATCTGCAGGTCTTGCTGAAATTGCCGCTCTCTGGGACATAACCCCAGCTATTTCAAATCACTTAGTCCTGGGCCCAGGAATCTGTTCTTTTTAATGAGGAGCTCAGCTGCTTCTGATGCAGAGGATCTTTTCTATAGAAGCTTTGCAAACACTGTTTTGGAGTCTACGTACTTCTCAGATTGCTTATTAGAAGACCGGCTAATTTTGAGGTCTGGCTAATTTGTGAAGGGAAAACATGACATTTATTCTTGTTATTGGTGCAGCCAGATCAGTGGCTTCATGCAGACAGCACGTGGACGGTCTGCCAAGGAATTGTGCCTTGCTCCTGATTTAGGTTTCCATGAGCGAGAATAATTTGGCAAGCCCCACAGACACTGAGCAGCCCAGGCTCATCAGCTTTGATGCAGAAGGACATTGCCTCCTTCGTTGGGGAGAGCATCACACTAGAAGTCAAATTGGCTTTTCTGTGGGCCTCTGGGGGAAAACAGTACTTTGAGTATGCTCCGTAGTCCAGGAGGGAAGTTCTGAGGCTTGGCATGCAGCCTGTATCCTTGATTTCTGTGCCTGTGTACTCAAGTTCATTTGGCTTTCAGGACACTATTCTCTCTGGTTCTCTGTTTTATCACTTTTGGTCCACCTCATTGATTCCACTGTTTCTGACCATTGCTTAATTATTTACATTCCTCAGAGCTCTTGCTTTTCTCTCTTTATCGCTTCCCCACGTGATCTCAACTGTCTTCCTATTGATAACTCCAGGGTGCTAGAGCAAAGTAACAAAATTCTACTGGAGCATGCCCACCTAGTAAGATTTTCTACTAGAAGTTTGACAGAGTAAGTAGAAAACAAAATTCAATGCCCTCAGCCAAGATTGGCTTCTCTTGTGATCCTCATCTTGGTAATATAACTGTTCACATAATAAAACACCAGAATCTATTCTGACTCATAGCTTTCATGCCCATGTAAAATTTGGTGCCAAACCCTGTCAGTTCCACCTCCAGCGTCTCTCAAGTCATTCCCTGTTCTCTCTTCCCATTGCTTTTGTGTCCTTGGCTCTAACACACCCCCTCCAGATCACCATCTACAGAGCCAACAGGACAGTTTAATTAACCAATTAATTAATTTACCACAGAATTAGCAAGGCAAGTCACAAACCTTGCTGGGAGATTCACCCCACCCCCATCTACAATGACATTTAACTTTCATCTTCCTTCTTTTCTTCTCATCCTTAGTTACCAACAAAGCAATTATTTGTAAAGAAAATGATAATAAAATATAATAGCTAATATTTATTGGAAGTTGATTATGTATCATTCACTCTGCTAGGCACTTATGCATGATTCCATTTGGGTTTCACAAAACACTGAAAAATAGGTGCTGCTGTTATTCTCTTTTGCGAGTTTGGCAGTTGAGGCTTAGAAATTAATAACGTGCTCGAGTTCACATGGGTATTAGGAGGGGCTTCTGAATCTGGAGCCTGTACTTTTAATCCCTTTCTCTACTGCCTACTTTTGTATAGTTTAATACTACCAAGAGTATTCTTACTCCACATGTTTAAAATAACTTTCTACATGATGGTAAGTGAAAAACAGAGATGGGTTTGAGACAATCCACCGCCATTCTTTTATTCAGTTGTCGACGTGACATCTGTTGTGTCAGGGCGAGTTCGTCACTATGTTGCCTGTAAATTAAAGGTATGTACTTGTGGGTAAAACCAGTGGCCCCAGCTTCCTGACATCATGCTTTCCTTTTTCTGCTAATGATCTTTCAAATATATTAGCTGTTAAGGACTGGGAAACTTTGTACCTCTTCCCATTGTAAATAGACTTGCTAGTTAAGTGTTTTCCAAGTATGTTCAACAGAATACTAATTCCAGGGGGATGTCAATAATCATCATATCAAGAAAAATTTTACAGTCAAATAAGTATGAGAAATGCTGTATTAAAAAATGTTAAGCAGGTTTCTTTACTACAGAACTCACAGTGCAGTGTGATTCTCCAAAAGGTGTATATAGCAGATGTTAATGTACAGATTTGACTGCAAGGCTCTTTTTTCCTTTTTCTTTTTTTTTAGCAGAGCTTTGAGATATACCTACTTGGGAAACACAATATCAAAAAAAGCTACTTGGTATTTCTGTTCATCCAGACTCAATCTTTGTATTTAAAGCATGTGGACTATGCTATATTTATCTTTTTATCTAAACCCTATATGTGCTATTAACAAGAACCACCATGTCTTATTCTATTTAGAAATTATGACAGCTGGAGCAAATCGCTGTGTTTAAGACGACGATGTGGAGGAATATCAACTACAGTGTTTATCTGCTTTGTCAGGAGGCAGGCACATGGACCAAAGCTTAATTTTTTTTTTAATTGAGACTGTGGGTCTTTCTCTTTTTGTAACCCTCCTTGTATGGCTAATAAATCATTCCCTTAATCTTAAACACACTCTTTAATTGCTGGGAACAGTAGCTGCTTTCTGTCGTCCTCTTCCTCTAACATGAATCAAAGCATTTGCAGAAGCAGCAACTCTGGCGTTACCCAATTGACTTCTCGAGAAACTGGATGTACGTCAAGGGAACAAAAGCTGGGCATGCTGCAGTGAAGGATTTTTACACCACAGTAAAATGCTTTGAAAGCTCTTTTCTTACTCAGAATCACTGGGTTTTGCACTGGGCATCGAGATCTTTCCCCTTCAGCAAGGTAGGGGTGCTGGTTCACTCCCACAGACACTCAGCCTTTCTGTAAGTTCCTGAGTGCATTTGGATTGCAGCTCCAGTGGGGACCCACCTGCCTCTGTTCCTTCATCCATCCAAGCCAAGAGCAAAATACAAAGAGCTTCTCACTTTTTGCAGGGAGGCTTTAAAGCTCTCCTGGCTTGTAGCCTTTTTGGAATGATGCCATTCGTTAAGATGGAAACACTCGATGCGTATTCCTGTGTGGATTGATGTGCTATTCACCAGACTAAACAGAAAATGAGGACTTTCCCTTCCTGTCAAGCAGAATATAACATCTGCTTTTGTTGGTCAACATTTAACTAAATATCATGCAAGCATTAGGAAACCTGCTCCTCCAAGGAAATAAGACTGGGTCTTTGGATCCAGATCAGAGTCTTGCACAAGTTTACTGTGATTTCCTATGTGAATGTATATTATTTTCAAAAAAAATTAAATCATTGGCAAAATAAGACTGCCAGGTCACTTTGGAGCTATTTACAACACATTTGCCTTCTTCCTTATTTTTGGATCTGTGGTAGGAATTTCAGCAAAATCAACTCCTTCCTGATCATTGTAAGCTCCTCATTTTTTGTGTCTCAGGAGCCTGAGGGAAGTTGTTTGATCTGGATCCTGTAACTCTCCACTTTTTATTCTTTGAATTTCTCTGTGTCCATAAATGCATCAACTTCCAACCAGTCTGGCCAGATTTTCCCCTTCTCCCACTACATCACTGGTTTCTCTTTTGTTTTTAGTGTTTCTGAGGCTACACCCTGTCCCATGGAGATGTTCAGTGAAAACAGTTCAACATAAGACGTAGCAGACATACTGATACATGGTACATATTAAAATCACTTAAGATGACTATAAAAAGATTGAAGAATGAACACTTCCCAACTTTGGGCTTTCTTATATTATAAATAATTTTTCTTAGAATAACAAACATTTCCATTCATTGAATTTTTTTTAATCTAAAGAAAACTGCTTTTTTCTCGTCTGGATTTTGTCCCATATGTGTTGCCTTCTCTGAACTATATATAAGCCAAATTAGGTAGCTTCATCTTTATATCATTACTTGTAAATTTGAAAACTGGGATATTATTCCAAAGAGGAGGTATAAATTGCTTTTTTTTTAAAGATATATATGACTTCCATGTTTATTGCAGCATTATTCACAATAGCTAATACATGAAATCAACCTAAGTGTCAGTAGATGAATGGATAAAGAAAATGTAGAGTATATGTACAATGGAATACTATTCAACCATAATGAACTTCTGTCATTTGTGGCAACATGGATGAATCTAGAGTACATTAAGTGAAATAAACCAGGCACAGAAAGACAAATACTGCATAATACTACTCATATGTGGACTCCAAAAAGCTGCTTTCATAGAAGTAGAGAGTACAGTAGAGGTTACCAGAGTTTAGAGAAGGAAGAGGGAGAGGGGATGGGAAAAGGATGGTCAACAGATACAAAGTTACAGTTAGATAGAAGGAATGAGTTCTGGTGTTCTATTGCAGAGTAGAGTAACCAAAATTAACAATATTGTGTTATATATTTCAAAATAGCTCTAAGAAAGGATTTTGACTGTCCTCATCACAAAAATGATACATGTTTGAGGTGATGGATATACTAAATACCCTGATTTGATCATTACACAAAGTATACATGCATCAAAACATCACACTGTACCCCATAAGTGTATACAATTACTATGTGTCAAAATGAAAATAAAACTTAAAAAAAGAATTGCAGATATCTGAGGGTATAGCTCTTCAGAACATGATAATTAAGAGACAATTTCAAAGGAGAATAAGGAAGATTCAGAGAAATAGGAGAAAATAAGGACAGAGTAAGTTTAAAAAGGATATTTTTAAAGTTTCAATAAGAAATTAAAACATAGTAGATTAGATTACAGTGCAAATGTAATCAAGAACGCAAGTCTGAAAGACACTGAAAAGTACCTCGATTTGATCTTATATACAGGTTCTTGATAGCCAAGACAAGAGTATCCTCCAGGATGTATTAGAGAAGAAACTCAGTAGCTTAGCTATGAGGGTAAGGACACAGAAAGTGTCTCTAGGGTAGGATGCAGAGTGAAGGCAAAGCTGTGTTAGGTAATTAGGCAGACATGTGCAGGGGAAAGAGAGAAAAGGGTAAGAAACAGGAAGTCAGCAGACATAAATTGCTTTTTTTAAAAACCAAAAAAAAATTAATTGACAAGTAAAATTGTACATATTCATGGTGTACAGCATGATGGCTAAATCAAGCTATTTAACATGCATTTCCTCAAAAACTTTCACCTTCTTTATTAAATTTTTTGGGAAATACATATTTTTTTGTAGCTATCGTAAATTGAATTGTTTTCTTGATTTCCTTTTCAGGTAGTGTGTTGTTAATATATAGAACTGCTGCTGCTTTTTGTATGTTGCATTTGTATCCTATAACTTTACTGAATTTATTTATTATTTCTAACAGTTTTTTGGTAGAGTCTTTAGGGTTGATTATATATAAGATTATGTCATCTGTAAACAGAGACAATTTAATCTTTTCTTTTTCAAGTTAGATGCCTTTTATTTCTTTCCCTTGCCAAACTGCTCTGGCTAGGACTTCTAGTACTATGTTGAATAAAAAGTGGCAAAGGTGGGAACACTTGTCTTGTTCCTTAGAAAGCTCCTAGAGGAAGAGTTTTCAACTTTTCACTGTTAAATATGATGGTAGCTATGGGCTTGTTGTATATGGTCTTTATTATGTTGAGATACATTTCTTCTATACCTAATTTGTTGAGTGTTTTTTCTTATGAAAGGAAGTTGAATTTTGTCAAATGCCTCTTCTGCATCTATTGAGATGATCATATGGTTTTGTTCCTCTGTTAATGTGGTATATCACATATATTGATTAGCATATGTTGAACCTTCCTTGCATTCCTGTGACAAATCCTACTTGACCATGGTAAATGATCCTTTTAATATACTATTGAATTCAGTTTGCTAGTAGTTGTTGAGGATTTTTGCATCTATGAGGGGGAACCTAAAAAAATCTGGAATTTATTTATAAAAAATTGTGCATTTATTCTTACATGTTTAAACTTCAGTCACTTTCAAGTACTCTCCATTTGTTGCACTACACCTGTCAAGGCACTTTCCATGGCTCAAAACAGTTTTTGCACTCATCAATTTTGATGTCTTTTAGTGCTTCTGCCATTTTTTTGTTTCACCTTTTCCACTTCAGCAAAACACTTCCCTTGGAGGATATTTTTTCATCAAGGAAACAAAAAATGTTGCTTAGAACAAAATTAGGTGACTAGGTAGAGTGGGGCATGGGGGATCATGTCATTTTTGATCGAAAACTGCTGAACACTCAGCACAGCATGGGCAGGTGTGCTTGCAAATCACCCATCATGAAATAGGCAAATGCATTGAAAGAATCTTCACAAAATATTCACTAAAGCCAAACACATCCTCTCACAACAACACTAGCTGGTACACAGATGCCAATGGGATCCTAGAACACTTACCTAGTACAGGAAGTCTCTATTACAAGGGGTCCACCCTCCAAAATATAAGCCCATTTTTTGGGGTGGAGTCCTCCCTTGTATATTCACTAGGGTTATTGGTGTATACTCTTTTCTTGTAGTGTCCATATTTGGCTTTGGTATCAGGGTAATGCTGGCCTTACCCTGGTGAAATGAATTGGAGGAATGTTTCTTCCCCTTCATTTTTTGGCAACAGTTGAGAAGAATTGGTATTAGTTTTTCTTTAAATGGTTAATAGAATGAAGCAATAAAGCTATTTGGTCCTTGGGTTTTCTTTGATAGAAGACTTTTTATTACTGATTTAATCTCCTTACTCATTATTGATCTGTTCAGACTTTCTAATTTTTCATGATATAGTTTTGGTAGGTTGTATGTGTCTAGAAATTTATCCATTTCTTCTAGTTTATTCAGAGTGTGGGATATAATTGTTTATAACAGACCCTTATGATCCTTTGTACTTCCGTGGTATCAATTATGATGTGTCCTCTCTCATTTCTAGTTTCATTTGAGTCACCTCTCATCTTTTTCTTAGTCTAGCTAAAGGTTTGTTGATTCTGTTTATCTATAATTTTGTTGATTTGTTCTATTGTCCTTCAGTAGAACAGAATAGATTTTGGTTATTTCATTTATTTGGGCTCTGTTCTTTATTTTCTTTCTTCTGGTAACTTTAGGCATAGTTGAGAAGGTGTAAATTATTATGTAAGGTATAAAGTACCTTTATACAATTCATACAAGTAAAGACAAAAGAAATTTCAATGAAGGTCATAGTTCAAATTAATTTATTGAAGGTGATAAAGTAAAATACAGCACATACTGGTTATCGGTGCTAGATAAAAGGATACCACCTGCTGCTGGAAACAGACCCACACCTTCGTGCACATGTGTATTTGCACACATATTTTGTGAAAGTATATATGGTTTACTACAGAACTGGGCATAAGAAAACTTTCAGTGAATTTCCCCTAAGTAGAAAGAACAGGGTCAAATGTCTTAATGTAAAAAACAAGTCTTAGTTTCTAAATGAAAGCACATAATCTGAGAAAAGTATAGTATAACAATATATAATCTTATTTGGAACAAATCACTATATTTATGACATTAAAATAACTTGTATTTTGCATCTCTGTCATTATTAAATATGGTCAAACATCAGCAATATTTTTACTTACTATCAAGTCTCCTGGTTATTCTAGATTTTGAACTTTGGCACTATTCTTTACCAGTCTCTGCCAGTTATGATAGGGAAGCTGATTTCGTGTTTTGGGGCAATGAAACAAACAAATTGGGATGTGTCTGGAACATCTTGTTATTACTAGAAAGTAAACTTTTTTTCATTCCTTTTTTTTTTTTTGAGTTGAAGTCTCACTCTGTTGCCCAGGTTGGACCGCATGATCACAGCTTACTATAGCCTCCAACACTTAGGCTCAAGCCATCTTCCTGTATCAGGCTCAGTCTCCATATAGTTGAGACGACAGGTACACCCTACCATGCCTGGATAATTTTGTGTAGAGGTGAAGCCTCGCTATGTGGCCTCGGCTGGTCTCAAACTCCTGAATTCAAACAACTCTCCTGTCTTGGTCTCCCAAAGTACTGGGATTCCAGACCTGAACCACCACACCTGATCAGCAAACATGTTTTTAAGAATGTTGGAGGCAGTACTAAAATACTAAAAAGATGGATAGAATCAAGTTAAAGAGATTCCTGCTGCTGGTCAAATATTAATTATTTGATGAGAGAGAGAGAGAGAGAGAGAGAGAGAGAGAGAGATCAAGCGTGAATTGTGGTTGACTAAAAGAAACTGAGTCTAGTCTGTGAAAAGTCATTAGCTTTTCATGGCACTTGAAAGAAAAAGGTTAATATAAGCCATATAAAAAGTAGTCATCATGCAAAGAGGAGTAAACAAAATAAGGTATGTTGTATGTTTAGTGGGGAATTAACATGTGGGTATTTTATTTCCTTGGAGATTAAATTTATATTCCTGACTACAAATTACATAGTCTCTATAGTAGTCAGCACAGTAGGCACAATAAGAGGAAACCAAATGACCCTAGAAAAGGTAGCTATTATGATGATATCAGAAAGGACTAACTAGAAGCTGGAGGCTTGCGTAATAACTGGATAGGACCGAAGACTCACAGCTTATTGGTTCCAGTGACCACACTGTGCAGAAAGAAATCAATAGTGATTTCAAAAATGATAATTTGGGCACGTTGAAGAGGAAAACTAAAATTTTGTATTATGTAGACTCAATACATAATCTTCTAGGAGGTACTGCTTCCATATGGCCCAAATATTCTTAATAAAATACTTGTAAAAATTTCTAACAAATAATCTAACAGGCCAAGTCGATATTTCATAATAAAATGGGATAATAAAATAAGATTTATGATGCAGGCCAAGTCAATTGTGAGGATATCATTGTAACAATGCATCATTGTAAAAACTAAAAACAGTTGATATATGTGGATTTAAGTGAAGCTGGCTAGTGTTCAAGTCTCCTTGAACACTGGCTAGTGTTCAAGTCTCCTTAGAAACCAGGATCGGCCAGGCTTGGTGGCTCAGCCTTTAATACCAGCACTTTGGGAGGCCAAGGCAAATGGATTGCCTAAGCCCACAGGTTTGAGACCAGCCCAGGAAACTTTGGCAAGACCTCATCTCTATAATCAATCAAAAATTAGCCTTGGCACCTGTAGTTCCGGCTACTTGGAAGGATCGCCTGAGCTCAGCAGTTTGACGCTGGGGTGGCCATGAATGTGCTACTGCACTCCAAACTGGGTGATGGAGTGAGACTCCAACTCAAAAAGAAAAAAAGGAAAAGAAACCAGAATCTATGTTCTCACCAAGAATCAACTGGTTTGTAACACAGATCCTGAGATTTTGGCTGCTCTGCAATAGTTATTGCTTTTCATTTGGATATGGTAACATTTTTGAACCCTAGGAAGCTATAAAAAATATATAAAATGGCTGATATATTAGAAGTGTAATCCAGGAAAATTTTAAGAAGAAAAATATGAATCAGGACAGGATAAGAGACAAATTTAAATTTACCATATTAGCACATTTATTACTGATTTTAATCTAAAGCATTGTGGTTTATAACAATTTTGTGAGGGTTTTGTATACTTGTAAGGCATTAAAATATTTAGAAAAATTGAATATATCAAAATTTGTATTTCAATTAAATGCTTAGAAACATTTGATTGAATAAGTTTGTGATCAATGTTTGAGAAATTTCATTTGCTTGGGCTCTAAGTTTTGTCTGTTAATTATGTTAAGCAGACATGTAATCTATGGCTACTTGGGAAATGTTGATACATACCTTTGAATGAATATATACTATTTAATTCATAAAACTAAAAAGTAGGCAGTAAGAAAGGCACAAAGAAAAATTTTTCTTTCTAAAAAAAAAGAGTCTTTCTAAAACCCCTTGACACTTAAGTATCTGTTATCATAAGGTCATAGTTTTAAATCTTCCTCGATAAACCAAGTAATTGTGGCACATTTCTAGTTGGGCAAATTAAACTCCCAAAGCTCTGTTTTCGTCTCATCATTACCTCTGAAAGTTGTTTCAGAACAAGATGGGCCATTTAATGATCTAATAGGGACAGATCCATGCTTAGAACTAGTAGCTCATAGAAACTCAAAAAATGCAATGGTAGAAAGGCAATTTATTTAAAATTTAATAGGATAGAATAACAATTTAAAAATGGTTTTCCGCGTCATGTTGTCATTTCCTTTCTTAAAGGGTCTTCAGAACATTGGGTCTTGGAGCTCTGTGATTTCTTTGCCAAAGGGAGTTAACATGTTATTGGTCAAAGGGCTATATCCACTGGATTTTTCAGAGAGGGATGGAGTCTAGGTGGGTGCAGCCTGACTCCTATGAAGATATCAGTGTGAACACGAATATCTTGGATACAGTCGACTGATATTTTTTCAATTTTGTGCAACCATTTTCCAGCCAGATTGTACCCCCAGACTCTCCTAATACATACAGATTCAAAGGGGGTTACTAGGGTTACTATGGACAATGAGTGACAAGGAGGCACCAGGGAGGGTAAGAAACCTTCCAATTCTCTTAAACCATATGAAGCTTTTCCCTACACCTTTCCTCCCCTCTGCATAGTGTACCCCAAAATGACTTCTTGGATGCCTGGCCAACTGTAGTGGGTGGAGGTTAGCCAGATTTAATTTAATTTAGAAACAACAACTAAAGGAACACTCTATTAATGTAAGCAGAACTTTCTGGTAGTATTGTAAAAATGAAGGCAGGTCACTCAAGTTCACTCCTCTTCCTTGTCACTCCAGCACATCTATCACTGGATGCATTGGATGCGCTGTCCATTAAAGCCATGCTGAGGGCTAACTGCTCTCATACTGCCTGGTCAGACCTAGGCACACGCACCACCACACCTGCAGGTTCACGCCACTGCCTTTATTTGCCTTGTCTCCCAATTGTCAAGTTCCCATAACACCCAGAGAGTCACAAGGAAACACTGACCAGACATGGTAAATGCAGATGTTATTCTATCTAGAAACTTTTCTTAAAAAAAAAAAGTATGTTTAATCTTAGCAGATTCTAAGATTGTCAAAAAATTTTAAATTATGAAGTGAATGGAAGTTTCTTTTGGGAGCTGGAAAAGTACTTGTGTTCTTTGAAAATTAGTTCAGATATAGCACATAGAGCCAAGGGGTTACTCAATTAGTAAAAATTAAATATATATTTAATAAAAGAGATTTTACAAGGCCTTTTAACTTATGAGAATAAAAAGCTGTTTTGAAGAGCAATTTTGAAGCTTAATAACCCAAGCTATACCCGTATAAAAATTTGGAGTTCAATCCTTAAGAATCACCATTTTTCTTAAAATATTCTAAGGTTTATGTAACAGCCACAGACAGGAACACATCTGACTTGTTCTAAATTTTCAGATCTCAATGTATTTACATAAATAATCCAATGAGAAGTAGGCTGTTTCCAACAGCTTTAATTAGTTTTCCATATATGTAGGCCATAATCTGACTTTACTTAGATATTACATTTAGTAATGGCTGTTAAATATAAATTGAGTGTGTACCTGGAAGCTTTAATTTATAGACATCTCCTCACAGAGAATAAGGAACATCAACACTGATCTCCCATTACTCAAAGTTTTATCACTAGCCTAAAATTGACCGACTAAATGACTGTCGTGGGTAACACATAACGCTGTAAAACTTATTATGGAATAAAAAGCTTGAGGGATCATTGGGTGTTTAATATCAGAACTGGTTTGTTTTTCCATTACACTTGATAAAAAGAACCAGCCAAATCGTTTTGAATGAAACTTTATTAAACAAAAATGTCATTTATTTATATATCCACTCTTCTAAGTGTGTGTAGATCATTTATGATCATGATAAAAGCACTTTGCAGACCTCTCCTCATGATGTCTTATATAAGAGGCTTAAATGGGGAACATGGAAATGACCTGTCATATCATTAAATTGTTATTACACCAAATTAATGAAATTAAGCAAGTAATATATTTCAGTGCAATCTTCTTTACACTAAAAAGGCGTTCCCTTCTTCCCCTCGTTCAGCACACCTAAAAAAAAAAAAAAAAAAAAGAAGAAGAAGAAGAAGAAAGGAAGGAAGAAGAAAGAACAAATAGTGATTTTGAAGAATTTTGGGTAAAGAATTATGTTCAAGGTCTAAGAGCCACAAGGGTCTAAAGATAAAAATGCTGTGGGCGTCTGACATGTGACATTCTGCACAGAACCGGGGCAGAGAGCCAAGCCTCTGCTGTTTTGCTGCCAGGGAGTTTAATAGAAAGACCTGCTCTTTGATCACCCTATGAGATCCTGTGACCAGCCCCCTCTCCCAGCACCATGAAAGTCTCCGTAAAACTCTTACGTGGCTTCCACCAGGTGGCAGCAGGAAATAAGGTTTGTATGAACATTGTTCTCTTGGTCTAGAGTAATAAGTGCATTAAAGGAGAAATAAATTCGCACAGTATTGTGAGAATTCACATTAAGAAACTCTGCCTTAAGAAAATAGAGTCTCCTGTGAAAATGTTTCTCAATTGTGAGTTGTTGTGGCAAAAGAGAAATTTCAACTTTCAGGTGATCTTAAAATGAGAATGTAGCATTTTGGAAATAGATTGATCTGTGATACTACAACTAGGGCCACCTAGGGAGCTTCAGACCCCAGTTAAAAAAGTGCTGGCTTATAGAGCAAGCTAAGGAAAGCAGGTAATTTTTTTCTCTTTTTCTTTTTAGAGAAAAAGTGCAACTTGTGAAGGCCATCAGTTATATAACTTCTAGAAATGAACACAAGTGACTAAGAAGTGATGTGCTAAGTATACAGTAGGTATTCATTAAGTAATTGTATTTCTTTCTATACTTTTGCAGATAACGAGAGTCTCTGGAGACTGGAGTCTTCTGAGAGTCTCCAGAGATAATGGTCACGTAATTGCCAAACCTAAATGTTTTAAGAAATAAACACAATCAGCCTTTTCCTTCAAATGCACGTATTTTGTTTTATGCATCAGAGGAAAAGTATGCAGAATACTGGAATGAATCCTTCCTTGGAGGAAGAAGGGGCTGTTAGCCTCTTCGGGGAGTAAAACGTGTAAATCTTAGTTCATTTTCTTCTTATTGCCTCTGGTTACCTTTTTCTTCCTACTGCTAACCTAGCTGTGACTCGTAATTCTTCACTCCTACCTTTTAACTTTGCTACACTCCCAATTTGATTCCTTCCTTGTAATTGTGTCCATGCTACTAAGGAGCAGCAATGGAATCAGAAGAATCAACCCCTCTGTCCCTCACTCTGCAACTTTGCATCATTCTCGAATGTTATTGCAAAGGGCAAATGAGAATATGTCAAGGTCAATAATATATTACGTCAATTGAAGGAAATCATTATTTTGGAGCATCTTCCTAAGCTTCTTTCCTTCTGCTTTCAGAAATAGGCTATCTTGACAAAACACAGCACGACAAAACAACGGGATAAATCTGCTGCCCCCTTAAGTCGAGGTCCTCTTCATTCACTGATCTGGAATGGATAGTATACATCAGTGTCCTTTACAATCTATTTCCCTTATCCCTTTATATGTTGGCTTTCCCAGAAACTAATGAAGTGCTTTCTCTAGAGGCACCAAGAAAATCCTAGTCTTCACATCCAATGACCCTTTCCTGGTCCTCATTCTCTTTAATCCTGCAAATCCCCACGCCTGTGAAGCTCCCTATCTCTGACTTTCATATCCTAATAGATATCCTGATTCTCCTCTGCCTCATTTTTCTTTGATGACTTTTACCACTCCTCTATCTCCTTCCCTGGCCTAGCCTAATGTGCCATTCCTGAGGATATTACAAAAGATTCAATAATTCTTCCCAACATATGAGACTAGCTTAGACAACATTGTGAGAACTTGTCTCTACAAAAAGTCAAAAAATTAGCCAGACTTGCTGGTAGGTGTCTGTAGTTCCAGCTACTTGGGAAGCTGAGGTAGAAGGATCACCTGAGTCTAGAAGGTCAAGGCCACGGTTAACCGTGACCATGATGGTGCCACTGTACTACATCCTAGATGAGTGAGACCCTGACTCAAAAATCAATCTTCCCTCCAAGCTGTTCTTCCTATAATCATGAAAAAAAAGTGTCACTAGCTTTGACTTTTCACTGGGCGTTAGTGCAGCATCCTTTAATACTAATATTTGAATAACTCTTGAGTATAATGTGTGTTTGCTTTTACAAGCTACAACCAGGTCATAAATTCAAGGAATTTTGGAAATTACACAGTCCTCCCATCTTTCATTTGGGAGATTAAAAAAATGGAAGTTCAGAGAAGGTAAGACTTATTCAGTTAATTATAGCAGCCACAGGCAAAAACTCAGATTCCTTTTCCAAGCATGTTGTTCTGGCTCTTAAGAAGTTATAATTTTTGTTGTTGCTGAGGATCCATTTTTTTTTTTTTTTTTGAGTTGGAGTCTCACTCTGTCGCCCAGACTGGAGTGCAGTGGCCGCTCCCGGCCACCGCAGCCTCGACCTGCTGGGCTCCGGCGATCCTTCCGCCTCAGCCTTCCAAGTAGCGGAATTACAGGAATGCACTACCACGCCCAGCTGATTTTTTGATTTATTGTAGAGATGAGGTCTTCCTGCCCAGGTGGGTCTTGAACCCACGGGCTCAGGCAATCCACTCATCTCAGCCTCCCAAAGGCACGGGATTATAGGCTGAGCCACTGAGCCCGGTTTGAGGCTCCATTTATAAATCACTTGTATCTGAAAGTGAACTGGTCAGATGTGTTCTTAAGGACTTTCTCATTATTTGGGTGACCCGAGTAAAGTAGTCTTACTTCAACAGAGCAAGTTGTCCTTAACTCATGAGAAACAATGTATTTCAGGCCAAAAAAAGCATCATTCATATTTTCTTATATTAGAACATCAAGTAATTAAGTATCCAGAAGACTTTGTAGAAAGTTAAGGCAAAAATTTTAAAAGTTCGGATATGAAAGAATGAGAGGGAAAAATATTCTTTAGAATATATAACCTAGCATTCTATAGAAGAGTTTTCATGCAATCTAGAGAAACAACCTCCCTTGATAAGCTATGAAAAATGGAAAATTATATTCTAAAGTGAGGAGTAGATGTTTGTTTATACCAATAAATTAAAGTTGGGGATAAGAAGGTGTAGAGGAATATAAGAATGTCTCTCTACTTTTATGACATCATGGTAGAACATCATCTACTATAGACAAATAACTATCTAAAAGCTAAGAGTGGACATCTCACAGTTTGCATATTAGAAGGAATCTTGGAGAGAAGACAAATTTATGGCAAGAGGATTCCTATAAGTTAACTTAAGTTCTTAGTTCCAGATCAACCATGTATCCTATGGTCTCCCACCTCATCTTTTAAGTGTTCTGGTCAAATAGATGAAATCCTTTAATTAAATACTTTAATTAAATATCCTTGTAGTCCAGAGCCAGGTGCATATTGTGTGGCTTGAGTGTGAGGAGGCAGAAAGGAATAAGATGATAAAAGAATGTAAAAAGAAACAAGAACTGGGGGGACAACTGACTTCAAAATCCAAAGTAGATATTTTTGCATAAGCACTCTAGGACCACTATCCTAGTCTAGGATTTCCTCAGCAGTATTTTTTTTTTGAAAGGACCTATGGAATATGAGGAAGCATCATTACCTTTTATTTATCTCATGCTCACTGTACTGAGCTCATACAGCCTCATAGCAACTCTGCAAGCAAAGCATTATTATTTTTTTTATCAATATTTTTTATTATGATATTGTGGGGTACAGTTAAGGGTTAGGTATGCAGATATGCTTCGTTCAAGCACCCTTGTTAATAAGAGGTGTCTCCCCATCCCCAGACAGATATTTACCACCTTTAATCCCATCTCCCTCCCCCCCCATAGTTTCCCACCACTGTCAGTCATTTTCTTATAGTATTACGTTGGATGTTCAAGGTCCATTATATGAGTGAGAACATGTGATACTCAGATCTTTGTTTCTGTGAGTGGTCACTCAGTACTATAGACTCTAGTTCCATCCAGATTGCTGCAAAATTTATGATTTTGTTCTTTTTTTATGACTGGCTGTGTAGTATTCCATCGTGTATATGTACCACATTTTTTTAATCCAGTCCTTTTTTGATGGACAGCATGGTTGCTTCCAGGTTCTTACTACTGTGAACAGTGCTGCGATATACATATGTGTGCAGGTATCTTTTTTATAGAGTGATTTGAGTTCTTCAGGGTATATTCCCAGTAGGAGGATTGCGGGGTCATATGGGAGGTCAATATTTAGAGCTTTTGGGAATTGCCATACTGTTTTCCACAGAGGTTGTACTAGTTTGCACTCCCACCAACAGTGTAGAAGTGTTCCCTTTTCGCCACACCCTCTCCAGCAACTGTTATTTTTTGAGTTATTGATAATTGCCATTCTGACTGGAGTTAGGTGGTATCTCAGTGTGATTTTGATTTGCATCTCCCTGATGATTAGTGAGGTTGAACATTTTTTCATGTGTCTGTTGGCTGCTCGGATGTCTTCCTTTGAGAAGTGTCTGTTTATATCTTTTGCCCATTTTATAATGGGGTTGTTTGTTTTTTTCTTTTTAGCACATTTGAGTTCCTTGTAGATCCAAGATGTTAAGCCTTTGTCAGACCTGGAGTTGGCAAATACTTTTTTCCAATCTGTAGGCTGTCTCCCTGCTCTCTTGATGGTTTCTTTGGCTTTGCAGAAGCTTGTCAGTTTAATGAGGTCCCACTTGTCTATCTTATCTCTTACAGTCTGTGGGTTTCAGGTTTTGTTCAGGAACTGGATGCCAGTTCCAATTTCCATGAGGGTATGTCCTTCATTTTCTAAGGTTCTTATGGTTTGAGGTTTTACATTCAGGTCTCTGATCCATTTAGAGTTAATTTTTGTGTATGGGGATAGATAGGGGTCCTGTTTCAATCTTCTGCATGTGGTCAACCAGTTTTCCCAGCACCATTTACTGAATAGGTTCTCCTCTCCCCAGTAGTAGGTGGTGGAGGCTTTGTCGAAGATGAGTTGGTTGAGAAATTGAGGTTTTGCTTCTGGGATCTCAATTCTATTCCATTGATCTATATGCCTGTTCCTGTACCAATACCTAGCTGTTTTGATTATTGTCACTTTATAGTAAAGTTTGAAATCTGGAAATGATACCACCTGCTTTGGTTTTTTTGCTGAGGATTGTTCTGTCTATTCTTGGTTGTTTGTGTTTCCATATGAATTCCTGTGTTGTTTTTTCTAGGTCTGAGAAGAATGTTGCTGGTAATTTGATGGGTATTACATTAAATCTGTAGATTGCCTTAGGTAAGATGGACATCTTCACAATGTTGATTCTTCCAATCCATGAGCATGGGATATTTTTCCACTTGTTTGTGTCATCTTTGATTTCTTTGAGCAGTCTTGTAGTTTTCATTGTAAAGATCTTTCACGTTTCTGGTTAGGAAGATGCCAAGGTATTTCATTTTTTTGGTGGTTATTGTGAGTGGAATTGTGGTTTTTATTTGGGTTTCTGTTTGTTTATTATTGATGTAAAGAAATGCGATTGTCTTTTGCACATGTATTTTATATCCTGAGACTTTGCCAAAGACTTTTATCAGTGTAAGGAGGTTTTTGACAGATTCTCTTGGGTTTTCAAGGTACACGATCATGTCATCTGCATAGAGTGATTGCTTGACTTCCTCTTTTCCTATTTGAATACCCCTGATTGCCTTCTCTTCTCTGATTGCTCTAACCAGGACTTCCAATACTATATTGAACTGGAGGGGTGAGAGTGGGCATCCTTGTCTTGTTCCAGTTTTCAGGGGAAATGGTTCCAGGTTTTGTCTGTTTAGGAGTATGCTGGCTGTGAATTTCTTGTAGATGGCTTTTACTATTTTGAGGTATGTTCCCTGTATGCCTAGCTGTTCGAGGGTTTTTATCAAGAAGGGATGCTGGATTTTATCAAAAGCTTTTTCTGCATCTAATGATACAATTATGTGGTTTTTGTTTTGACATGTGTTGATGTATTTAATTACATTTATGGTTTTACGAATGTTGAACCAGCCTTGCATCCCAGGGATGAAGCCTACTTGGTCATGATAGATGATTTTTGAGATGTATTGTTGAATCTGGTTTGCTAGGATCTTGTTGAGAATTTTAGCATCTATGTTCATCAAAGATATTGGCCTGTAGTTCTCTTTCTTTGTTGGGTCTTTACCTGGCTTGGGTATCAATGTGATTTTGGTTTCATAAAATGATTTGGGGAGAGTTCCATCTTTCTCAATCGCCTGGAATACCTTCAGTAGGATTGGTATAAGCTCCTCCTTCAATATCTTGTAGAATTCTTCTGGAAAGCCATCTGGTCCATGGCTTTTTTTTGTAGGTGGTTTTCTTATTATGTAGTCAATTTCCTTGATTGTTATTGGTCTATTTAGGGTCTCAATTTCTTCTTGCTTCAACCTAGGCAGGTTGTGTGATGACAGAAAGTCCTCCATTTCAGAAAGGTTTTCAAGTTTGTTTCCAAAGAAGTGTACATAGTAGTCTCTAATGATCTTTTGTATTTCTTCAGGATCAGATGTGACTTCATCTTTTGTATTTCTGATTGTGTTTATTTGGGCTTTTTCTCTCTTTTTCTTGGTCAGTCTAGCTAGGGGACCATTGATCTTGTTTATCTTTTTGAAGAGCCAGCTTTTTGTTTCATTGATTTTTTTATATTATCTTTTTGTCTTCTATGTCCTGGATTTGGGCTTTTATTTTGGTGATCTGGATTCTTCTGCTGAAATTAGGGTTTTTGTGGTCTTGCTTTTTCAGCTTTTTTAGGTGGCTTCTTAGGCTATTAATTTGTGATCCTTCCATTTTCTTCATGTGCATTTGTAGGTATATAAATTCCCCTCTTACTACAGCTTTCATGGCATCCCAGAGATTTTGGTAAGATGTTTCTTCATTTTCATTTGTTTCCATGTATCTTTAAATCTCTGTTTTGATTTCATCATTGACCCAGGAGTTGTTTAGCATCATGCTGTTTAGTGTCCATGTCTTTGTGGGTTTTGGGGGGAACTTGTTGGTGTTAATGTTTATTTTTATTCTACTGTGGTCCGAGAAGGTGCATGGTAAAATTTCAGTCATTTTAAATTTGTTTATGCTTGATTTATGGCCAAGTATGTTGTCGATCTTAGAGTACATTCCATGTGGTGATGAGTAGAATGTGTACTCTGTGGTCTTTGGATGGAGGGTTCTGTAGGTATCAATTAAGTCCATTTGATCAAGAGTCACATTGAGGTTTTGGATCTCATTGCTGATTTTTTGTCCTGATGATCCGTTTTGAGTGGGGTATTGAAGTCTCCATCTATGATGGTATTTGAGTCGATATCTGTTTTTAGTTTACCTAGGAGCTGCTTTATGAAAGTTGGTGCTCCTATGTTGGGTACATATATATTTAGGATGGATATTTCTTGTTGATGGATTGAACCTTTTATCATTATGTAGTGGCCTTCTGTATCTTTTTAATTTTTGATAGCTTTAAGGGGTATTTTGTCTGAGATTAAGATTGCGACTCCTCCTTTCTTTTGTGTTCCATTCGCCTGAAAATTTGTTTCCCATCCTTTTACTTTGTGTCTGTGAGTGTCCTTTCTAGTGAGGTGAGTCTCTTGAAGGCAATAGATTGTTGCCTGGTGATATTTTATCCATCTTGCCATTCTATGTCTTTTCAGTGTTGCATTTAGTCCATTCACATTCAAACTAATTATTGAAATGTGAGAGTTGATCCCTAACATAATGTTCTTACAGGGTTGTTTTTCTTCCTGTTTGTATGTTGTCTTTCTTTTGGTTTCAGAGTTGGATCATGTGTGTTTTTAATCTTTTGCCTGTACTCTTGTGAAGAACGTTGTTGTTCTTTTTTCCTTTTCTTCTGTGTTCAATACTTTCTTAAGTATTTCTTGTAGAGATGGTCTTCTGGCAGCGTAGGTTCTTAGGGATTGGATATCTGGGTAAGATTTCAATTTTCCCTCACTGATGAAGCTTAGCTTGGCTGGGTAGGTTATTCTCGGTTGAAATTGTTATCTTTTATAACTTTGAAGATAGGGCTCCAAACTCTCCTATCCTGGAGGTATTCTGTAGATAAATCTGCTGCTATTCTAATTGGTCTTCCCTGGTATGTAGTCTGACCTTTTTCTCTTGCAGCCTTCAGGATTTTTTCTTTTATACCTACTCTGTTTAGACGAATTATTATATGTCTGGGAGTTGGTCTTCTCATTTGTTGTCTTGCAGGGGTTCTTTGAATCTCTTGTGTTTGAATTTTTCATCCTTGATGAGATGAGGGAAGTTTTCTTGAATGATTTCATGAAATGTTTGTTCCAGTGTGACCTCTGTTTCTCTCTCTTCCTCAGGAAGGCCAATTACTCTTAGGTTCGGTCTCTTGATGTGATCATTCATCTCTTGAAGGTTTTGTTCTGTCTTTTTGAGCTTCTTTTCTATGCTTTTGACAGTTTGGGTTAGTTCTGTGTTTTGGTCTTCGAGCTCTGAGATTCTTTCTTCTGCTTGGCTAATTCTGCTTTCCATGCATATTAGTTTGTTATTTATTTCCATCACAGTATTCTTTACTGCTGCTATTTCTGACATCAACTCCTTCCTATTTTCCTCTGGTGTCTCCTCAATTTTTTAAATTCTTTCTATTAATGTCTTGATGTCTGGGTTTGTTGCATGTGACCAGTCATTCTGGGGGCTCTTCATTGTTTGTGTTCCAGAATCTGTTTTCTCGGTGTCTGATCTCCCAGGGGTCTGTGTGAGACCTATATTCTTCTTTTGGTTTATCTTCATTTGTGGGTTTTTTTCCCCTCCCTACTTTTACCTTCCCTCCACATCACTGTCTTCTTTAATTCTGTTATTCGGGGGGTAGAGGGATTGGTTTTACTTCTGTTTGTTCAATCTCCTATTCTTTATGTACTCCCTCTTACTTTGTTCAATTCTGGAGTTGCACTGTAGATTGGGGGTGGTCCTTTTTGCAGTTTTGAGATTTACTTAAGGGGGGAATTGTGATTCAAAATCTATCTGCAGGTCCTGGTATTCGCCGACAGGTGTATGGATAATCTAAAACCCACTTCCCACTGCCTTGGAATCTGTCCGTGCCGTGGGGCTGTAGATTTACTCCCTTGAATCGCCAGCAGGTGGTGCTATCTCAGCTGCTCGCCCGAGAGGGGGTGGGGTCCAACAGGAACTGGGCAGAGGCTGGAGATGGAAGCCTGCTTCAGGGCACACGGGAGGAGACCCACGGCAGACAGGATGTCACAGTCGCAGGAGAGTTGGCAGCGATCCCAGCAGATCTTGCCTGCAGGGGCTTCAGGGACTGAAGTCATGGATTGCCTCAGGCATGGGTGGCACGATGTGCTATGGTTGCCACGGAGGCCGCGGCAGTGCCAGTGGCTGCTGTGTCTGTGCTGCAGTGGCTGTCCAGACTGCTGCGATGCCCCAGGGGTGGCAATGACTGAGCTCCGTGTGAAGAGCAGGCTGTGATGTTGGGGTCCGCAGCCCCCGGGGAGAGAGCCAGAGACCCTCTGCGTTCTTTGCAGAGGGTTTCACAGACCAGGTTGCCCCGTTGCCATCTTGCCGGAAGTCCCTCAGCAGTTATTAACTAGGAAGTAATACAGTAGCCCTCCCTTGTCTGTGGGTGATACATCACCAGTGGATGCCTGAAACTTTGGAGAGTACTGAGTTCTATATCTACAGTGGTCCTTTGATATCTATGAGGTATCTATGAGGTTCCAGGACTCCCACATATACCAAAATCTCTGTGTACTCAAGTTCCAATGTCAGCTATACAAACTCTCAGATATAAAAAGTCAGTTGGCCTCTGTATATGTGGGCTTCCAATCTCACAAATACTGTATTTTTGTTCCACTTTCATTGCAGATGCAGAACTCCTGACAGGAAGGATTGATTGTATTTGTTAAAAAAAAAAATCTGTGAGCCGGGTTCGGTGGCTCAGCCTGTAATCCCCCACCTTTGGGAGGCTGAGGTGAGTGGATTGCCTGAGCCCCTGGGTTCGAGACCCGCCTGGGCAACTTGGCGAGACCTCATCTCTACAATAAAATAAAAAATTAGCCAGGCGTGGCAGCATGCACCTATAGTTCCAGCTACTTGGAAGGCTGAGGCAGAAGAATCGCCAGAGCCCAGCAGGTCGAGGTTGTGGTGGTTGGGAGTGGCCACTGCACTCCAGTCTAGGTGACAGAGTGAGACTCCAACTCAAAAAAAAAAAATCTGTGTATATGTGGACCCGCAAGTTCAAATCTGTGTTTTTCAAGGATCAACTGTAATGTTTTCTCCTATATGTGGTAACTGTGATAAAGTTTAATTTATAAATTAGGTACAATAAGATATTAGCAACAATAATTAATGACAAAATAAAACAATATAACAATATACTGTAATAAAAGTAAAAGGGTTCATTGAACACAAGCACTGTGATATAGTCAATCCAATAACCCAGAAGGCTAGGAAGTGATGAATGGGCAGGTAGGTTTACGGTGTGAATATTCTGGACAAAAGGATAATTTATGTCCTGAGTGGGACAGAGCAAGATTTCATCATCCTAGTCTGAACGACATGCAATTTAAAACTTATGAATTGTCTATTTCTGGAATTTTCTGTTTGATATTTTGGATCTCAGTTGGTCTCTGGTAACCAAAACTATAGAAAGCAAAACACTGAACAAGTTGAGGATGATTGTAATGTCTTTTTTATATTGGAAGCATGAGAATCCTATAGTTATCTCTCAGGTGCTACATGAAGCTACTCAGTACTGCACTGCCCATCAGCTCATGTTTCATGTGGAATACTCTAAGCTTTGAGTGTATTGGAACAAAGGTTTTCAATTGGGGGCAATTTTCTCCCCAAGGAACACTTATAAATGTCTACAGGACATTTCAGTTGTCACAACTGGTGGAGGGAGGGTGCTAATGGCATCCAGTGGGCAGAGGTCACTGATGGTGTAAAACTCCTAAAATACAAAAGATAGTTCTCTACAACACATAATTATTTGGCCTAAAGTGTAACTAGTGCTGAGGGTGAGAAACCCTGTAGCAGACATTCCGTAAATCATTTAGATAATAGGTTGGCAAATTATGCGTGCTGTTGCCTATTTTTATATGGCTCCAGACTAAGAATGACTTTTGCCTTTTTCAATGGTTGATGAAGAGATTAAAAAAACAATGCATGAAATTCAAATTTTGTCTACAAAAAAGTTGTTATTAGAACACAAACACACCCATTCTTTTACATATATTGTCTATGCTTGCTTTCACAATATGGAGGCAGAGTTGAGTCACAGTTACAGAGATTACATGTCTCAAAATGACTGAAATACTATGTGGTGTGTTACTGAAAAAGTTTGCCAAACCCTTCTCTAGAAACTTATCAAATGAGCAACTGTTAATAAAGGGAGGTGATAGGACAGATTTTAGCTTAACTCCTAGAAGAGTTCCATTGCTTGGAGATTTAAAGTATTTATTATTTTCTGAACTCAGGGGGTGATGGTGAGAGGGAGATATGAAGAAATCCTGAAAACCAATGACAGAGGGGGCTGTGACAATAAATAAGTGTGTGTGGGGAGCGGTGGCGAGGGATTCAATGCGTTGCTGCCATTTGACAAGAAAGATAATTATTTATGTTATTAACTAATAGGTTGTTCAGATAATGAATAAGCAAAGCCCTTTGTTATGAAGAGCAGGGTCAATGGTACAGTCTCTGGGAAGTTTTTATAGCTCTTCCAAGAGAACACCACAACCTTGAAGAGTGAACTGCCCATGAATTTTCAAATGATTTCTCCAGCTTCTCTTTTTCAAAATATAAATAAGCCTCAAGCAGGCAGTGGTGAATTAAAGACTTACAGCATTTATAAAACTTATTGACAGTGGAGACTGCAGAGGAGTTTTCACAAGGTAAGTATTTATGGGAAAAGAATCAAAATCCGCAATTCATACCTTCAGAAATGACATTAATATTACTCTTTTCCATTTAGGAGAGTTGCCAATGCTACTGGATGGCAGTGCTGCCTGCAAACTTGTCCTTTTAGGAATTCTTCTACTCTAAAAAGTATTTACAGATGTTCCTCACCTTCCTCGGGACATTACTTTTTCCTCCTATTATGTCTCTCACACTAGATATTTTATTGACATTTTAAGCAGATGTGAGATTCTCTCAATGACACATGACAGAAAGATATTTTCACTTGGTCTCATAAAATTGGGATATGTTTGGGGAAAGAGTGAAAAGCCATCAAAAAAGATGTTTTACATTTGATTCATGAGGAACTTGCAATAAACATTGTTAGAAAATACTTTATTTTTGAAGTAGGATGGGCTAGATTCTACTTTAGTCTTGTGGAAAAAATTTTGGAAAAGAAAAATGAAAGAGTAAATTAAATTTTGAAATGTGTTGCTTTAAAAATGAATGGGTTATTAATAATATTTCTAACTTAAATAATTCCTATTTCATTATCTGGCATTGCTCAGGTATAAGTTTTCTATATGACAAAGTTTCTCTCTACCAGGTAACATTTGTATATTGTATTCTGGGATAAAAATTCTTTCCATGTCAGAGAATAATTCAAATGCAAAACTGCATTTTAAAAAATGAAAATATTAGCCGGGCTCGGTGGCTAAGCCTGTAATCCCATGCCTTTGGGAGGCTGAGGTGAGTGGATTGCCTGAGCCCGCGGGTTTGAGACCTGCCTGGGCTGGCGAGACCTCATCTCTACAATAAATCAAAAAATTAGCTGGGCGTGGTAGCGCGCGCCTGTAATTCCGGCTACTTGGAAGGCTGAGGCGGAAGGATCGCCGGAGCCCAGCAGGTCAAGGCTGCAGTGGCCGGGAGCGGCCACTGCACTCCAGTCTGGGCGATGGAGTGAAATTCCAACTCAAAAAAAAAAAAAAAGGAAATATTTAAAATATAAGGAAAGCTTTAACAAAAATTTCTTGATGGAGGTTTAAGTTTTTTTAATGGCAAGTTTTTTTATTTAAATCTTTAATACTTAATGTGCTAGTGATGAATTTCTCAGCACAATGTCTATTTCTGCGGATTCAATGTCCTAGCCCTTTAACAAATTGTCAGTTTTTATTTCTCCTTGTATATGTTGTAGTTACATCTAATAACTTCATCTTAGTATGTATAATTCATTTTTTAATATGTTGTGAACTTTAAACTAGAAAACTAAATTTGATAAGACTGAAATTCTTAGCAATATAATATATTAGTTGTGGATCCTGGTTTGAAATCTGAGTCATATCATTTTCTAGTTATGAAATCTTAGTTTGCTTAGGTTGTTTCTTTATCTGTAAAATGTATATGATACTAGCTTGCTTATGGAGTTGTCAGAGAATTGAATAAGTCTATATATGTACTGTGTTTAGAATAGTGAGCAGCAGATATTGAGATAACCCTTAACATCAAATTTTTAGAAGTAGGGTTTATTAGGCACATATTTTTCCACTGAATTCTCTATTTGAAGCTTAGTTTTAGAGAACAGAAATAGGCTTTAATGATGTATATTTATTCTCCCCTTTCCACTCTCTCTCCTTCTGTTTTGCTTTCTTATAGTCCTCTTTTCTAATCTTCTCCAGAAGTCACCTATTAGGGTTTCTTGGATGACAGAAACCTCACCCTTTTCTTCTCTGTCTCCACTAAGAGTATTAGTTAAAGGTTAACTGACCCTTAAGGCTGAGGTCCTTAAATGATATCCAGGAAAGCCTTAAGAGAATATACTGGAGGTGTCAAAAAATGTATATATATTTTAATAGATGTTATCTATGTATTACTTTTCAGAGTTGAACAGTAGCAATGTGTGGTACGATGTGCACTCAAAAGATGGTATTAATCAAATGAATGTTAGTGTCACCTTGTGACAGACAGGACAGTCAAAGAAAATGGCAGAAGCACAGTTGCCATTCAAGGAGCAAAAGACCATTTTGCAGTGGTATTTGAAATTTGAGAACATTGTGGAAACACAACAATGGAGGCAAGAGTATGCAACAGAACCTCCAACACGACAAACAATTGCATGTATTCATGATAAGTTTGAGACTCATGGGACTTTGTGTGATGTGTACAAGGAAAGATCTGGGATGCCTCACACGGCAACAAATCTTGCAGTGGTTCACCATAATCAGAACTGGATGCTGACAGTAACTACTTTGAGCATCTCCTGTAATTGCAGAAGTCAAACATGATTTGTATTTATCTTTTGTTTTGGGTATAGATTGGGTATTACAATTTTAATAGTTTTTTTCTTTCTTAAAATATGTATACTTTTTTGGCACCCATATACACTTATGAAGCCCTTATAAAACCTTATATTTTAAATAGCTAATAGCATTTTAAAATCACAAGATTAGAATCTTCTGCTTCTAGCCAAGATGAAATAACAGGAATCTGATTTACTCTCGTCTGAAACAACTAAAAAACTGGACAAAATATAAGAAACAACAATTTTCAGACATTGGACATCAGGTAGTACAGGAGAGTTATGTCTGAGAGATGAACACAAAAAATGTGAGCCAAACAATTGCCCCAGTGCATTGCCTAGTGGGATTTTTTTTTACTCAGTGCAGTGAGGGGAAACTCAAGAACCTGACAGGCTCCTGACTTGAGGAGGCCAAGTTGGTAGTCTAGGATCTTTGGGACAAAATAGCAGGCTGGAGAGGGCTACGTAAAGAGAAAACTTTAGACTGTAGAAGTTCTCCTTTGAGTACTCAGTTGAGTACAGATAAGTTTATGTGTGTAAGAAAATTACCTGGGACAGGGTAATAATTACCTGAAAGGAACTGAAGGAACAATCTACCCATACAGACAAAGAATAATTCATGTTCTCACCAAAGTGAAAAATCTTGTAATTCAAGAGCATCAGCTACAGTACTCAAAAAGAAATTGCATCAGTATTGGGGGAAATCAGCCCTAGATAATGACTGTGCTGGTTCCACCTTATAAAGTCTAAAAGCAAGCCTCAAAAGGATCCAATACTTACAAGTAAGTTAGCTGCATCCCAGAACAAAGCTCAAGGACAGTACACTAATATTAAAATATCTATGCCCAACTAGGTGAAATTTACACCATACAGAATCCATTAAAAAATTGGCTGGGCTCAGTGGCTCAGCCTGTAATCCCAGCACTTTGGGAGGCGGAGACAAGTGAATTGCCTGAGCCCGCAGGTTCAAGACCAGTCTGGGCAACTTGGCAAGACCTCATCTCTACAATAAATCAAAAAATTAGTGGGGTGTGGTAGTCCACGCCTGTAGTTCTGGCTACTTGGAAGGCTGAGGCAGAAGGATTGCCAGAGCCCAGCAGGTAGATGCTGGGGTGGCCGTGAGTGTGCCACTGAAGTCCAGCCTGGACAATGAAGTGAGACTCTAACTGAAAAAAATAAAAAAATAAAAATAAAACATAAAAAAATTACCAGGCATGTAAAGAAGTGGGAAAATAAAGCCTTTAATCAGGAGAAAGTCAATCAATAGAAAGATACAGAGCTAACTGGGTGTGGTGGCTTGTGCCTGTAATCCCAGGACTTTGGGAGGCAGAGGTGAGAGGATTACTTGAGACCAGGGGTTTGAGACCAGCCTGGGCAATTTAGTGAGATGTCATCTCTACAATAAATCAAAAAATTAGTCAGGTATGGTGGTGTGTACCTGTAGTTTCAGCTACTTGGAAGGCTGAGGTGGAAAGATCACTTGAGCCCAGAAGGTCAAGACTGCAGTGGCTGTGAGCATGCCACTGCACTCCAGCCTGAGTCTGGGTAGCAGAGTGAGGCTCTATCTCAAAAAGAAAGAAAGAAAGAAAGAAAGAAAGAAAGAAAGAAAGAAAGAAAGAAGGAAGGAAGGAAGGAAGGAAGGAAGGAAGGAAGGAAGGAAGGAAGGAAAGGGAAAGGGAAGAAAAGAAAAGAAAGAAAGATGCAGAACTGACATAGATATTCTAAATAAAAAATATACTAGAGTTAGCAGCAGATTAGACACTACAGAAGGAAAGATTAGTTAACTTGAAGACATAGCAGTAGCAACTAGCCAAAATAAAAAAAAAAGAAAAAGAAAAATGAGGTTGGGGGAATGACACAAATATTGAAGAGATAATGGTTTAAATTTTTCTAAAGTTGGTGAAAGCTATAAATCTACAGATCTAAGTGCAAGGAACCTCAAGCAACAACAACATCAAGAAAGATATTGAAGAGAACTACACTGAGGTATATAAAAAACACATTGCTTGAAAGCAGTCAGAGGAAAAGGATACAATTGCACATAAAGGAACAAAGATATGAATAACAGCAGATTTTTTATAGGAAATAATGCAAGCCAGAAGATAGTGGGGCGACAACTTTAAAATAAGAAAGAAAAAAATAAACTCTCAACCTAAAATTCTATGTCCAGTGAAAATATCTATCAAAAAATAATTTTCTGATAAAGATCTACTATACTCAGAATTTATTTATTTTGCTTAAGTTTCCAAATGCATTGACCAAGTTTGTTCATAGAATTCTCTTATCATCATTTAAAATATCTGCTGCCTATAATTATCCCTATTTTTATTTCCTGAATTGATTATTGTGGTGTTTTTTTTCTTTTTGAGCTGGAGTCTCACTCTGTCACCCAGACTGGAGCGCAGTGGCCGCTCCCGGCCACTGCAGCCTCGACCTGCTGGGCCCCGGCAATCCTTCAGCCTCAGCTTTCCGAGTAGCCGGAATTACAGGCATGCGCTACCACGCCCGGCTGATTTTTTTTGATTTATTGTGGAGATGAGGTCTCGCTGCCCAGGCAGGTCTCGAACCCGCGGGCTCAGGCAATCCACTCACCTCAGCCTCCCAAAGGCGCGGGATTACAGGCTGAGCCACTGAGCCCGGCTGTTGTGCTTTTTTAAAAAAACATTTGTGTTAGAGTTTTGCTATTTTCAAAGAACTAACTTACCACTAGTTGATCCTCCCTATTAAAATTTCAAGTTTTATTTAGTAATACTTTCTCTTATATTAATCTCATAATTTTAGTTTATTTAAGTTTGGTTATTACTTCTAGAGTTAACTCATTTTTAATTTAGGCATTTAAAGTATAAAATAAAAACTACCTTTGTGTTGCATCTCATGAATTTTTATTTATAAGGTTATTTATTATTCCTCAATTCTAAGTATTTTAAATATTTTTTCTCCTAGAAAATATAAAGCATTTTAAACATTTCATTTATGTCTTAGAAGAATGTGTATCTTTTATTTCTTTTGTTCAGAATTTATGCCAATCAAATTTGTTTAACTTTATTTTTGGAAGTTTCTCTATTTTTACTTATTTTTTGTACTTAAATTATCAGTCTTGAAATTATTATATAAAATTTTCTTCTTTTATGTTGGACATCAGTTTCTCCCTTTGCTTCTGTCAATTTTTGCTTTAAATATTTTGAGAATTAAGTTTTAAAATTGATATGTTTTTCTGACAAATGGAATCTTTTATCATCATTCAATCTTCTTCTCTATCTTTAAAAATGCTTTTGTTTCAAAATCTTTATTACCTAATATTATTATAGTTACCCAGTTTTTTCTTTTAATTATTATTTGGTTATATCTCTTTTCATCATCTTACATCCAGTCTTTCAGAGTGCTCTTATTTTAGATGTGTCTTATAAAAACATTTAACTTCTTCTTAAACTAATTTGACAAGATCTTTTAGCTGGTATATATATATATACCACTCCATCACCCAGGCTGGAGTGCAGTGGCATGCTCATGGCCACCCGAGTGATGACCTGCTGGGCTCTGGCAATCCCTCCGCCTCAGCCTTCCAAGTAACTGGAATGACAGGTGCACAGTACCATGCTCAGCTATTTAAAAAAATTTATTGTAAAGATGAGGTCCTGTCAAGTTGCCCAGGCTGGTCTCGAACCCTCAGTCTCAGGCAATCCCCTCACCTTGGCCTCCCAAAATGCTGGGATTACAGGCTTAACACACCGTGGCCGGTCATTAGCTGGTATATTTAGTTCACTGACATGGACTACACACACACACACACACACACACACACACACACACACACACACACACGAACGAGAGAGAGAGAGAGAGAGAGAGAGAAAGAGAGACTTGTTTCTACTGTCTTATATTGTGTTTTCTTTTTCCTGATTTTCTATTTATTCTCTTTATTCTTGCTTTCTGAATTGGATATTTTGTTTGTTTTCTTATTCCATTTCCTCCCCCATTCTGGTTTTGTAGTTCTATATTATTTAATATTTTGTGGGTGCTTTGGAATTCTACCATACACACTTAAGAAAGTCTAAAGTTAATCAACCTTTTAAATCCTCCTTAAATCCTCTTAAAATACTAGGATCTTAGAAAACTTTTAACTCTGATTATTCTCTTTTAAGTCACAAACTTTATTTTATATAGTTTGATGTTCTCCTTTTATTTGAGTTTTTGAAACTATTAACTTTTATGCCAGCAGTCCCCAACGTTTTTGGCATCAGGGACCAGTTTCATGGCAAACAATTTTTCCATGGTGGGCAGGGGGGTGGGGATCATCAGGCATCAGATTTTCATAAGGAGTGCACAACCTAGATCCTTCACATGCGCAGTTCACAATAGGGTCATTCCTATGGGAATCTAATGATACTGCAGATCTGACAGGATCTGCAGCTCTACTCACCTGCTGCTCACCTTCTGCTGTGGGCCTGGTTTTTAACAGTATAAAGCCAGGTTTGAGGACCCCTGCTTTATATCCATCAATTTCTTTGCTCAATACTTCTTACTTCTTCTGAGTTTCTAAACTTTTCCTTTCTTCTTCTTTTTTCTATTTCCTCCTCCTGCTTCCTCTTCTTTTATAAATAAATAAATTCTTTTAGAAGTTGTTTTAATGAAAGTCTTCTGTTCAAACTTTCTCAATTTTTGTTTATCTTTCTCTCAACACTTTGAAAATATCATTCTGCATCCTGTCTTTCAACTACTGCTTTTGAAAATTCTGCTTTTATTTCACTTGTAGTTACTTTTTCTCTGACTGTGCTTAAACCTCCCTCTTCTCCTTTGGTGATCAAGCCTGGTAAAAGGCAGAGTAAGCTTAAACCTTTGCTGTCTGAACTACAGAGCCTATAATCAACCATCACACTATCAGTAGTCTCAAGAATCTATATCAAAAAGGCATAGTATGCTTTAATTGGTAAGCCTTAATTTTTGATATTGAAATGTGTTGAATTTACCTTGTTTATTAAGTATTAACATTGGCAGACATATTCTAACCAAATGGTTAACTTTAACCTTAAAATACTTTTGCAATAGGAGTTATTGTGCTGATACCTCTAAATGAACCCAAAGGCGGAATAATAAAATTTTAGTGCCTGGAAAATTCTAATAAATAGAGGAACTTGCAGTGTAATTATTGATCAAAAAATATTTATTGACTGCCTGCAAAATATTCAGTTTTATGAGAGCCAATTTAAAATTGAAATTGTCTGTTCTATTAGGAATTATCAAAATCTATAGATCATTTCATATTTCCTGAAACCTATATATATTAAGAAGTCACTAAAAAATAAATAAATATTCTACAAGATAATTTTATTATATAATTAGAACTGAATAGAAATCACTTACTACAATTTTAAGTTGCAGTACATTTTAATTTAATAACAAGCTTGTTTTAGATGACTTTTTAAAATCAACATGGCTGCATTTATAAAATAAATGATACATTTTCTCACATGAGCAAAGCTAGTGGATCCAATCAATGTCTTAGTTGAAATATTTTTGTTGAAATAGTCAAAGTGAATGTTATGGCAAGTCTGGGTAGATGCAGCTAAGTTCAAATACCCTGAAAATTATGCTGAAAAGAATAAAATGAATGTATGAAAAGTAAGCATTCCTGGAAATGTATTGTGAGATAAAATTTGACAATACTCATTTTATTTATTTATTCATTCATTATTTATTTATTTAGAGTCAGAGTCTCACTCTGACGTCCAGGCTGAAGGGCAGTGGCAAGATCATGGCTCACTGCATACTTGCTCTCGTAGGCTCAGGGAATCCTTCTGCCTCCGCCTCCAGAGTAGCTGGGACTACAGACACACTCCAGCACACCCAGCTCATTTTTTGATTTTTTTGTAGAGATGAGATTTTGCTATGTTACTCAGGGTGGTCTCAAACTCCTGGGCTTAAATACTCCTCTTGTCTCAGCCTCCCAGAGTGCTGGGATTACAGGTGTGAGCCACTGCTCCTGACTACTCATGTTATTTTGCATGAACATTACTATACCTTCCAAAGCAATTCATATTCTTGACCAATTTTGAAATTATAATATATTTTAATTTGCACTCAAATATTAATTTTTCTAGAAATTTCTTTTGAGAGAAACTATTTCTTCAACTTCCTGTTTTTTTAAGTTAAAAAATAGCCTACATGAAGAACAATGCTCAGATCATAAGTATGCAGCTTGATGAATTATTATGCAGCCATAAGGAAAAACAAAATTATGGACTTTGCAGCAACCTGGATGGAACCCAAGTCTATAATACTCAGTGATTTATCATATAAACAAAGATCTGAGTACCACATGTACTCACTCATAAGTGGACCCCAGAACATTTATTATAATACTTCAAGAAAGGGATTGGCATTAGCGGAACACTGCCAGGGGAAGGGGGCACATAACATCAATAAGGATACCCACATTTTACCTGTATGATGACCACATATGTACCTAACCCTGAATTGTAACCCACATTTTAAAAATAAAAAATAAAGTGAACACACCCATATAACCTAAACCCATGTCAAGAAACACATTATTTGTGGCCTAAATACCTCCTTGTCTTCTAACACTTGGGTGAATTTTTGAATACTTATCCTATTAGGCATACAATACTACTAAAAATATGCTTTGTGGGAATTAAAATTTGGGTGAGGTCATACACTCCTTCCTTTTATTTTATATCTATTTGAATCATATCTATACAAAGGTCAAAAGTCTACCAGTCCCTCTGCAAACCCCAGGTGATACTTTTTGGAAGGAAATGACCACTCTCCCAGATATGCACACCTAATTTGTGCATGCTCCATTTTTGCCTAGTTTTTGTTTTGTGTGTGTGTGTGTGCAGAGATCTGTAGGTGTAAAAATATGGGCTACACACAGCCAGGTATTGCCATGTGAGTGATACTCTGCCTCTGGACTGCTCCAAATTTGGTTGCTCCAGGCTGCATTCTCATCTTCTACAAGCCATGCAGGGCATTCACAGGTGAAGGCAGAAGCCCCCTCACACTGAGTTGTTTTACCATCTGTGGAGGGGGTGGTTTCTCCCCCTTGACATAAACATATGCTGCTGGGCCAGGCACACATTTGCATCTGCCTGTTCTCTCTGCTCTGGGAGAGTCAGAGCATCGCTAGAATGCCAATTCTTAATGGGAAACTGTTTCTAGTGATGCGGCATAAAAAGCTGCTTTCATTTGAACTGTACAATTAAACACTATACTAACTCTTGGCGTATTAAGACACACTATCAACACACTCTAGAGGGCATGTATTTGGCTTTTGTAAATGACTAGTTTTTGTTTTAAGCACTTCTCACCAGGATTATACCTATAAACTATAACTCCACTATTCACTATTTCATTGCTTTTATTATTTGCAATCATGATAAAATCATGTAGAATGATGGAAAACCCACAGTATGCATCTTCTTCTTGTTGTTTCGGGATGTTTTATTTCTAAAATAGCTGCAATGATCAAATTGTGAATCATATTGTGGTTATTTTTGTAGTTTACTTAAGGTACAAAACCAGATCTTTGCAAATGAAACAAATACAATTTAAGGACTATTTTGTTTTACATGCTTGATTTTAATTGATTAACAAAGTTTGAAAGCAATAATTTAATCTGCCACTTTTGTTTTAAAATTGCAATCATGTTAATTATAACATCCACCTATAACGGTTGGGCACCACACTAGCTGCTTCACAATGTTATCTAATTTGATTCTTGTGAAACATATTTGGCAGGGAATTTGAGGCCCAGAGATGTTAAATAAGTGCTCCAAAGTCACACAGTGAGGGAGTGGGAGAATTATGATTTGAAGTCAAGATTTGTAATCTCCTGGAAGACAAGTTCTATCATTATCCCATTTTACAAATGAAGAGGCCGAGCTATAGAATAATACAAGCTTGCTGGAGGTCACAAATTTGGTAAGTGACAGAAATGAACTCCAATGGAAGATATTTGGGTTGCTCTACAGCACAATCAGTTGCTACTTTTAAATGACATGGATGCATAGCCTCTGGCCATAGAAAACAGAAGAATAAGTTCTTATAGGCTATTGGAGAGGATTTTTACTGGGTCCAGCCCAACATGACTTCAAAAGATAATGATCAATTACAATAAGGAATACTATTTAAATAAATATTTACATTTCAAACATTTATCTTTTGCAGATTGCCTACAAAATTCTGTTGTTTTAAATCCAGCAAGGCCATAAAAGATACCTACTCATTTATGTATTGGAGAGTATGTTTTGCACCTAACCAATCTTGGCAGGCTTATCTAGACTCTACATGGCTCAAAACCATGTAGAGCATTACTTGAGAATTTATTGATATTGTTTGTTTCTGTTCATAGTTTGGTATTTATCTGGCTTAGTTTTGAAAGTTTTCTCAGGGTATGATCAACATAGAACTATGGATCTTACTGACCAAGTGGACATATCCTGGAGTATATACATGCCTGTTTCTGCCTCTCAACTCTGGCAGAGTTGTAGTTAGGAAGTAGAGGGCAACTTTCTAAAGCTTTTTGTTCCTTTTTCCTATGCATTTATTTTATTCTATTCACACTGAACAATTGTTATACAACCTACAAAGAAGTACAAAAAGCCCAGTTCATTTTCTAATGCCAGGTCAGAGCCAAGTTGCAAAAAAGGAAGACAGCACAGTAAGTTACAAGAAGATCTCAGATGTCCTCTACAAGTCACACTCCCTGCCACATGGCATATTTAAAACTGTAGCTGTTGCCATGGGAGAAACTCTTGTCTTTGCAGTGACCACATGGCTCCTGTCAAAGAGGCCTCTTCAGATCAATGTGTCTTTTCTTTTGAGGGCAGGAACAAGATTTTGAACATGTCTGACATCTGATTGCTTCTACTCAGTAAGGGTTAAAGCTCTTTTGGCATTTACAACAGAGTTGTTTGAAACAAACCTTGTAGTCCCAGAAATGCACCACATGTAAGTACTCTCCCACCTGGTCTTACAGTCTTTACGAGTGTTTGCTAAAGCTTACACGGACATCTTCTATTAGCGACTCAGAGTGTCTAGCACTCTAGTTTCCTTTTAAGAAGAAAATTGTTCTGAGCTCTTTATTATCCAGCTTTGGAAAAAAGACCAAAAGATAAGTTATATTGATAGTTTCCTTTAGGACTGTATACTTTAGACCCATTTTGTGATTAATTTAGATTGCTAGATATATACATATTGGACTCATTCTTATTTTACAGATGAGAAAGGTCCATCTCAGAGAAATTTTCCGCAGTCCCAGAGCTAATAAGAGGTGGAATTAAAGACAACACCCAACTTTTCTGGCTTCTAGCTCAGCCCTTTCCTATTGCAATGATACATCTAAAAGTAACCATACCCTACTGCAATGATACATCTTAAGGCATCAAGAAGAAAACTCTCTGGATATCGAAGTGTTTTAACCTTCACTATTTTAAAAGAAAATTCACAGTTGTTTCTATTGTTACCTGATGACCCATAAAATTTATTATTTTGTTCTATAATCCTAATATAATCATACAATTTGGAGTGATAAAAGCAAAACAGCACATTCTTTGGAAGCAAGACCTGAGCCCTTATTCAAAATATTTTTTATGGCAACATTAAAACAAGTCACAAGCATAATGGTTATAAAAAGTAACAATAAAAGAAAAAATATCCCAGATTTTCCTTAGTATTTGTTGGTCATTTAATGAGTCCTCTCTTCTGTCATTTCTCTTTAGCCAAAGCAGATGAAATGTAGTCAAAATATTTGTTCATCATACTGCAAACAAAAATTCAGATAAGAAGCTCAAATTTTTACAAAATTGGCAGGATTTTTGGCTTTAAATAAGCACAGCCATAGCTACTAATATGACAATATTTAAAATTACACAATATTGGTAGGCAGAAAATGAAGAGTTAGAAAACAATAATCTATGAAATATTAAATAATCAATTTGACTATCTTGAGAAATTTAAATTTCCTGGATTAAAAAAGATAAAATGAGCCGGGCTTGGTGCTCAGCCTGTAATCCCAGCACTTTGGGAGACCGAGGAGAGTAGATTGCTTCAACCTGCAGGTTTGAGACCAGCCTAGGCAACTTGGCGAGACCTCGTCTCTACAATAAATAAGTAAATAAATAAATTAGCCAGGCGTGGTAGCACGCACCTGTAGTTCTGGCTACTTGGAAGATTGAGGCAGGATTGCTGGAGCCCAGCAGATCAATGCTGGGGTGGCCGTGAGTGTGCCACTGCACTTCAGCATGGGTGACAGAGTGAGAATCCAACTCAGAAAAAAAGAAAGAGAAAATGATAAATTAAAAGAAAAAAGGTAGTTAAGATTCACATTTTTAAAATATACGAGTAACGTATTATACAATACTTGGAATACATAGAAAATCATAAAGAAGAAATATAAAGTTCTTTTAAATTCATTGACAAGAAAAACAATCTGTTAACATTGTTATTGTAATTTTCCTAGGTGCATATAAATACACCTGTGAAATACATATTTGTGAAACTGGGATAATATGCTACCCATTTTCTATCATAATTTCTTATTAAAATTATGTCAGTATCATGTTTCCATGTTAATAGTCTTCACAAAGACTTTTAGAAACCCTATTTTTAAGGAATAGCATTATATAACTAACCTTAAATGTATGAAACCACTTCCTCTCCTTTTGAATGACAGATATTGATTCACAATTTTCATGATTACATGCAGCTTTGGAATGAAGAATCTGTCAAAAAAACTTCCATGCGGTCTACAATTATTTCTTTTGGAATATGATTTTAGATGTGAAAGTCCTTGTCCAAGAACTACAAACATTTTGAAAATCATTAATTTGTCTTATAAAATTGCTTGTCAAAAATGCCCCACTCTTCTCTCTTTATTAAACAGAAACAAATTAAAATTTTTTTGAGTCGAGGGCCTCACTCTGTTGCCCCAGCTGGAGTGCAGTGGCATGATCATGGCTCACTGCAGCCTTGAGCTCTTGAACTCAGGCAGTCCTTCCACCTCAGCTGGTACTATAGACATGCTCTACCATGCCTGGCTAATTTTTAATTATTTTGTAGAGACAAGGTCTTACTATGTTGCCTACGCTGATTTTGAACTCCAGGGCTCAAGCAATCCTCCCACCTTGACCTCCCAAAATGCTGGGTGTGAGCCACCATGCTGTGCCCAAAATAAAATGTTATATTCTTATTTTTGCTTGTATTTCTTTGATTGAAACCACTTTAAATATTTTTGACACATTTACAAAACAATTCTGGATCTTCTTTTGTGATCTGGTTGTTCAAGATTTCTTACTTTTTGTTATTGATTTTTTTTTTTTGAGTTGGAGTCTCACTCTGTTGCCCAGATGGGAGTGCAGTGACTGCTCCCGGCCACCGCAGCCTCGACCTGCTGGGCTCAGGCAATCCTTCCACCTCAGCCTTCCGAGTAGCTGGAATTACAGGCGCACGCTACCACACCCAGTTAATTTTTTATTTATTGTAGAGGTCTCACCAAGTTGCCCAGGCAGGTCTCAAACCTGTGGGCTCAGGCAATCCACTCACCTCAGCCTCCAAAGGCACGGGATTACAGGATGAGCCACCGAGCCCTGCTTGTTATTGATTTTTTAAAAAGTTTATAAAATAGTGTATGGAAATGCAACTGTCATTTGCACATTGATTTTGTACCTCACAACTTTACCAGAGTCTATTATCAGTGCAAGGAGGTTTTTGACAGATTCCCTAGGGTTTTCGAGATATAGGATCACGTTGTCCACAAAGAGGGATAGCTTGATTTCCTCTTTGGATACTCTCAATTTCCTTCTCTTGTCTGATTGCTCTGGCCAGGACTTCCAATACTATGTTGAAAAGGAAGGGTGAGAGTGGGCATCCTTGCTTAGTTCCTGTTCTCCAGGGGAATGCTTCCAATATAGAGTACCAAATAAAAAGCACAATCCAATTCACAATAAACACACACATACACACACACACACACACACACACACACACACACACACACAGAGAGAAATATCTTGGCGTCCACCTACCCAGAGAAGCAAAAGACCTTTACAATGAGAACTACAAAACGCTGCTCAAAGAAATCAAGGATGACACAAACAAATGAAAAGACTTTCCATATTCATGGATTGGAAGAACAATATTGTCAAGATGTCCATCTTATCCAAGGCAATCTACAGATTCAATGCAATACCCATCAAATTACCAACATCATTTTTCCTGAACCTGGAAACTAGAATATAGGAATTCATATGGAGACATAAATGACCACAAATAGTCAAAACAATCCTCAGCAAAATGAACAAAGCAGGAGGTATCACACTTCCAGGTTTAAACTTTACTATACGGTTACAGTAACCAAAACAGTCTGGTACTGGCACAAGAATAGACACATAGACCAATGGAACAAGATCATGGAAGCAAAAACTCAATCTCTCAACCAACTCATCTTTGACAAAGCCACCAATAACAACCACTGGGGAAAGGAGATCATATTTAGCAAATGGTTCTTGGAAAACTGGCTGACCACATGCAGATGAATGAAACAGGACCCCTATCTATCACCATATACAAAAATCAGCTCTAAATGAATCAAAGATCTAAATGTAAAACCTTAAACTATAAGAATCCTAGACAAAAACGTAGGCAATACTCTTATGTACATTGGAGTAGGCAACCATTTTTTTACCAAATTCCCCCAAACAAATGCCATAAAAGATAAGATAGATAAGTGGGACCTCATCAAACCAAAACGCTTTTGCATAGCAAAAGAAACCATCAAGAGAGTGGGGAGACAACCCACAGAATGGGGAAAAATATTTCCTAATTATGTATCTGACAAAGGCCTAACATCCAGGATCAACAAGAAACTCGGACGAGCTGAAAGAAAAAGAAACAATCCTATAAAAAAGTGGGCAAAGGACATGAATAGACACTTCTTAAAAGAAGATACACAAGCAGCCAACAGATACATGAAAAAATGCTTAGCCTCAGTGTACCAGAAAGACAGAGAGGCCGTGACACTGAGGCTATTTTAGGAAGTAGTAGTTTTATTAGCATCGGTGCGACTCAGCAGGCTAATGCTCCCAGTCTGAGCACCCTGGGGAGGGAGAAGAGGGGTAGTATACCTTAGTTTAGGCAAGGGAGGGGGTCGGGTTGTGCGATTATACATTTTCTTTGGAATTCACAAGGTTGCACTCAGCAAAGCCAGATTTTCAAAGAACAAATGGTCTCCAGGATATGTATAACAAGCAGGGGCTGTAAACCGATAACTTCACAAAGAAAGGATTTGGGTTAAGGTTGTGAATTGGTCACTATCTTGCATCTCCAGAAAAACCATCTTTGGCTATTTGGTTTTCTCAAGCAACCTGTCTAGCATGTTTTCAGAGTTTGCCGATTGATCTCCAAAAGGAACACTTTTAACTGATATCAGCCCCTCTCTGCCACATCACTACCCCTTATAACTATAATAAAAATAAAATAAGCAGATAAAAAAGGAAAAAAGTTTATAAAATATATTTCATGTATGACTTTGATGTCAATATATTGCAAATATTTTTCAGCTTCTTATTTTGTCTTAATTTGTTTAATTGGAATTTTAATTGTTGTATTGTCAAATCTACCAAGTTTCCTCTGTCATTATGTTTACAAGAGCTTTTTAAAATTTGGAGATCAAAAAAAACATTTGTTTTTAGTGTTACTTTTCTATGCATTCTTTCTTTTGGAACATTGAAGTCTTTAATCCCTTGAAATTTATTTTAGCATCTAATGTGAAGAAGAAACTTTTTGTTAACAATAATTACACAATTTTCTTAACACAATTTGTCTTTTTTCTCCATTAATTTAAATTTCCAGCTTCGATATGCATTAATTTTTATGTAAATAGCATTTGACATTCTAATCAGTTCCAGGGATCCTTCTGCCAGTCCTTGAACTAGTGACATACTAGTTTAATTATGATAGCTTTGCATTTTGCTTTAACATCAGCTGATGCAGTTTGTATTTTCATTTTACTGGCCATCTTTAAGAAAAAGAATAAAATTTTACATAGTGTGCAGCTTCTGGATGGCAACTTAACAATCAATTCCTGCTGGGACATATGTCCTCTCTTTTTTGTTTGTATTTACTGCCAAGTGTTAGTAGTGTCATGTGGACCACCTACTGAGAAATGAATACAAGACACCTTAATGCAGAGATGATGTGCGGCCCAAGTGAAAGCAAATTGCATCAAAGCACACTCTATGGGTGAAGGTTTGATAGTAGTTTGATCAGAAAAAGTAGTGACAAAATTGAGTTATCACAAACACACAGTTGTATTGGCAAAATGAATTCAAAATTTTGAAAATACCGCACTGCAGTAGTTCTCATTGAAAGTGACAATTTAGTTTACTAATACAGCCATGCAATGCTGAACAACTGGAATACATTCTGAGAAATGTGTCACTGGGCAATTTTGTCATCATGTGAACATCATCGAGTGACTTACACAAACATCCATGGTAGAGGTTACTACACACCTAGGCTATATGGAATAGCCTCTTGGCCCTAGGCTACAAATCTGTGTACCATGTTACTCTACCAAATGCTGTGGGCAATTGTGACACAATGGTATTTATGAATGCGTGCAAAGGATTTTAAAATGCTCTACCTTTTCAAGGCACTTTTCACAAATGGAGCATACATAACTGGAAGTTGCTCTGGGTGAGTCAGTGAGTGAGAGGGGAGTGATTGTGGAGGCATGGGACATTGCTGTCCACTATGTAGACTTTATAAACACTGTACACTTAGGCCACAATACATTGATTTAAAAAACTTTCTTTTTTTGATAGTAAGTTAATATTAGCTTACTTTAATTTTCTTTATAAACTTTTTTTTTGAGTCGGAGCCTCACTCTGTCACCCAGGTTGGAGTGTAGTGGCATGCTCACAGCCATCCCAGTGTCCCCCTGCTGGGCTCTGGTGATTCTTCCACCTCAGGCTTCCAAGTAGCCGGAACTACAGGCAGACGCTACCATGCCCGCTAATTTATTTATTTATTTATTTTAGATATGAGGTCTCGCCAGGTTACCCGGTCTGATCTTGAACCTGCAGACTCAGGCAATACACTCACCTCGTCCTCCCAAAGTGCTGAGGCACCAAGCCTGGCCATCTTTATAAAGTTTTAAATTTATTTCAACTTTTTGACTCTTTTCTAATGACACTTATCTTAAAGCACAAATACATTGTACAGCTGTACAAAACCGTTTTCTTTCTTTATATTCTTACTCTATAAGTTTTTTTCTATTTTTTAAAATTTGTATTATTATTTTTTACTTTTAAACTGTTGTGTTAAAAACTTTGTAAATACACAAACACACACATTAGCCTAGTCCTAAACAGGTCAGGATCATCAATATCACTGTCTTCCAAGTGGAAAAATATCCCATACTCATGGATTGGAAGAATCAATGTTGTTAAGATGTCCATCCTACCCAAGGCAAGCTACAGTTTCAGCGCAATATCCATTAAATTACCAGCACCATTCTTCTCAGACCTGGAAGCAACAACACAGAAATCACATGGAAACATAAATAAACGAATAGCCAAAACAATCTTCAGCAAAAGAAACAAAGTGGGAGGAATCACCTTCCCAGACTTTAAACTTTAATGCTATAATAATCAAAACAGCCTGGTATTGGTACAAGAAAACTGGGTGCAGCGGCTCATGCCTATAATCCCAGCACTTTGTGAAGTGGAGGCGAAAGGATTACCTGAGTTCAGGAGTTCGAGACCAGCCTGAGCAACATGGTGAGAATTCATCTCTGCAATAAGTCAAAAAATCAGTTGGGCATGGTAGCACATGCCTGTGGTTCCAGCTACTTAGAAGGTTGAGGCGGAAGGATCATCTGAGCCCAGTAGGTTGAGGCTGCATTGGTCATGAGCATGCCACTGAATTCCAGCCTGGGTGACAGAGTGAGACTCCAAATCAAAAATAAAAATAAAATAAAATAAAAACAGGTATATAGACCAATGGAACAGGGTAGAGATTCCGGAAGCAAAGCCTGAATTTCTCAACCAACTCATCTTCGACAAAGGCTCCAACAGCAACCACTGGGGAGGAAGAACTTATTCAGTGAATGATGCTGGGAAAACTGCTTGACCATGTACAGAAGAATGAAACAGAGCCTCTACCTATCACCATATACAAAAATCAACTCTAAATGAATCAAAGACCTAAACATGAAATCTTAGAAAATGCAAGAAACATCCTTACCGAAACTGGAATAGGCAACCAATTCCTGATCAAAACCCCAAAAGCCCATGCCATAGGAGATAAGGTAGACAAGTGGGACCTCATCAAACTGAAAAGTTTCTGTAAAGCAAAATAAACCATTAAAAGAGTGGGGAGACAGCTCACAGAGTGGGAAAAAATATTTTCCAACTGTATATCTGACAAAGGCCTAATATCCAGGATCTATAAGGAATTCAAACGTGCCAAAAGGAAACAAACAAAAAACAAACAGCCCTATTAAAGAGTAGGCTAAAGATATGAAAAGACACTTCTCAAAAGAAGACATATGAGCAGCCAACAGATACATGAAAAATGCTCAGCCTCACTAATCATAAAAAAAAAAAATTCAAATCAAAACCACACTGAGATACCACCTAACTCCTGTCAGGATGGCCACCAATAATAACTCAAAAAAAGTAACAGATGCTGGCGAGGATGCAGAGAAAAGGGAATGCTTCTAAACTGTTGGTGGGGGTGTAAATTAGTACAACCTCCATGGAAAACAGTGTCGTGATTTCTAAAAGATCTAAAAATCGACCTTCCATATGACGCAGCAATCCCCCTTCTGAGAAAATGCCCGGAGGAACTCAAATCATTCTACAAAAAAGATACCTGCACACGCATGCTTACTGCAGCACTATTCAAAATAACTAAAACATGGTACCAATTGTGCTGCCCATTGAAAGTGGACTGGATTTTTACAAATGTGATACTTATATAAGATGGACTATTATGCTACTATAAAGAAGGGCAAAATTATGGACTTTGCAGCAACTTGAATGGATTTGGAGTTCGTCATACTTAATGATCTATCACAAAAAAGAAAGAACTGAGTACCATATGTTCTCACTCATATGTAGACCCTGACTGAATATTTATAATACTACATGAAAGGAATTGGCAGTAGCAGGTCACTGCCGGGGAGGAGGGGCAGTGCACATGACACTAATAAGGGTACCTGATTCCAAACCAGGTGAAGTGAGGACCAATGGGAGGCCCAAACTTCACCTGTACAATGACCACTTATGTACCTAACTCTGAATTGTACCCCACAGCTTTAAAAAAAAATAAATCACCGTTTTCTACCTCCACATCTTGTCCTCCTGAAAGATCTTCTGGGTAATAACACACATGAAGCTGTCACCTCTTATGATAACAATGCCTTCTTCTGGAATATGTGAAGGACATGCCTGAGGCTGTTTTGTAGTTAATTTTTTAAAATGTAGAAAGAGTACATTCTAATGATAAAAAGTTTTGTATAGTAAATTTATACATAAACTTGTAACATAGTCATTTGTTATTATTACCAAGGATTATGTACTTTATGTAATTGCATGTGCTATACTTCTATATGACTGTCAAGGCAATGGGTTTGTTTCACAAGCACGTGAGTATGGAGTTGTGCTACAACCTTACAAGAGTCATAACACTTTTTCAGCTCCATTCAAATCTTGTGGAATATATTTTTTCAGCTCCATTCATCTTAGGGATCATTGTATATATGGTCCATTTTTGACAAATATGATTATGTAGTGCATAACTGTATATTGTCTATTTCATTAAATTCACATTACTAGTTTTAATTTTCTTCATTTTGTTATTTTCCTTAAGCACAAATTTATATATCATAAAATATATTTTTTAATTAAAAAATGTTTATTGGCTTAATCACATTTTTATAGTTGTTGCCTTACTGATATGTTAGACTTATTCTCTCAAGAACATACATGGGAGATTTTATGTCACAGGTCCTGGTCACTTAACCAGCCCTACTCTAAGAGAGCCTCTAGAAGCTAGCTTTGGGCAAAAGCTCCAGTTGCAGTCATTGGCCAAGGTCTGCTTCCTGTTTTTTAGCTCACATACTGCTCAGGGTTCTTGACTCCCAGATGGTACCTGGAGCTAGCTTCCTCCTTTTTGCTTGTTGTGGGTGATTTACTCAAATCCCCCTCTACTTCTTGGCTTAATTAGCACATCCTTTGATTCCAGAGAACCCTAAATGCGCCTCTGACACGTCCCAGCTGCATGGATTTCCTGTTGGCTGAGCTGGCATTAACGCACACTAGCCTCCCTGCACTGAACTGAGTTCCATGAAGAAATGTCAAAGTATACCTCTCTTCCTATAGATGGCTATTAAAGGGAGGGATGACTGGGGGGCGGGGGATGGTGATAGGGCTAGAGAAACTTTTCATTTTTAAGTTGAACATTTAGAAAAGAAATAATTGCTATTAAACCCTTGAAGCTGAATAATAAAGCACAATGCAACTGGCTATGATATGATTCTTGAGTTGGTCAAGTCTCACATCAATGTGTTGCTAAAAGTAGGGACCCCAGCTTATAGCAGGTGCACCATAAATGCCAGTTGCCATCTGCCACCAATCCCAAAGTGCACTGTGGCTTTCATTTTTGTTTAAAAGGATGACACGGGCAATACTCATTATTCAGGGATTCCATGTTTGCAAACTCGCTTACTTGCTAAAATTTATTTGCAATTCCCAAATCTGTATTTGCATTTGTAGGCTTTCATGGTCACTTGAGGACATGAGCACGTGAAAAGTGGAAAAAATTTGAGTTGCTCGACTTCCGTGTTCCCCTTGAGGTAGAACAAGGTGACACTCTGCCTTTTGTTTCAGCCTATGCTGTAAATAAGTGTTTTTTTTTCATGATTTAGTTAGTGCCACATTTTTTTGTTTTGTGTTTTTCGTAGGTGATATCACTGTTTAAAATGGTCCACAACCATAGTGCTGAGTGCTGTCTAGTGTTCCAAAGCTCAAGAAGGCTGTGATGTATAAATAAGCCTTGTTTAGGCATATGTTATTGGGCTGTTGGCCATGAGCTCGATGTGAATGAATCATATATTAAGTAAGGCATCTTAAAACAGAAACACACACAAGACAAGGTTATATATTGATAGGTTGATGAAAATGTAACCAGAGACTCATAGGAAGCTAACCCTGTATTTCCCCCAGGGGCAATGGTTCAGATTTGCTAATTCAGTGTTTGTAGCAACTTTATAGAGCATAACTTTTGTGACTAATGAGAATTAACTGTAGTTAGTGACCAATGGCAAATAGTTATCATGCAATATGAACTAAATAATCAAAATAAATGGAGATCCTGAGAGAAACAGCCTGGTTTCATGGGAGGTAAGAGTGGGAAAGAGAAGGGTCCAAGGAGAAGCATCATTAAGGTCTATTCCCATTTCCCTAGGTGCCATGGTTAACAGCTGTACAGGGCAAAGAATTTGTTCCACACTACTTATATCTGAAGATTAGTACTGTCATTTTGTAAAGACTTTGTTCTTCGTAGGATGAAAAATACTACATATTCTTTTAGAGCAGACTTAGCAATTTTACAAATATAAAATTGAACAATATTCCTCTTTATCTGAATATCCAAGTTCAAACCAAAACAGTTGCCCTACATTAATACAGATCATAGAACTACTCCAGAGAAATTATGTTACTAGAATGAATACCTTCTGCATTTTGATTTAAATTTATAAATACCAATGATTTAAAATTGATGTTAACGCATATGATGAAACATATAACTTTCCTTTGAAGTGTACTTATGTTGCCCAAGACAAAAGCAATCACATTTAAATGCAATGTTTCATAAGTATAACTCTGCATTTGGAAATGAAAACCAGAAAATTCTGAGAAAAATATGTTGGGCTTGAAAGTTTACCAGCAGAAAACTGCCCACTAAGATTCTCAGAAAATAAAAATAATAAATTCATAGAGAAAAAGAAAAGAGAAGACATTGAAAATAGGAATCAGAAGTAGTTTTATTGCTGGAATTTGATCTTGAGCTGGATAGCCTCTAGAGATCAAATTGTTAGAGGTTCAAAAACTTGAATTCCAGGCAATGATGGAACCACCTGCATGAGCTTAGGGTGTCAGGTGGCCAGAGAGAAAGAGTAGCAAGTCCAACTGGAAAGCAGATAGAACTATGCTAAAGATGTAATTATGCTACTTCAACCAGGTTTGAAGATAAAACACAGAGCTGAGTGAGAAATCAGAATAGCATATGAAGCTATGCCAAGGCAAATGTTACAAATAAAGATATTATAACCTATAAATTGCCTATCTACACATAATTAGAATAAAGTATGTATAGTTTATCTCTCTCCATATACATATACCAAGACATTATATGTATGTATATATAATGTTAAATTACATATTGCATACACACACACACACACACACACACACACACACACACACACACACCATACTCAGTAGTAAAACAGATTTGTCCTCCATATGGTTAATTAAGAATGAGGTGCTATGTTGGGTAATAATATAGAAGGAGAGTATTAGAGGAGAAAAAATACCCTGCTCAATAGTCCAATATCTAATTTGGATAATAATTCACTATATAATTGCTTATATGTTTCATAAATAAAATCTTTTTAATAGGATACCATTGTCATTAATAAAAAGCATTCTTCTTATGGTTGGTAATTTTACAAGGATAGTAATAGCAAACATATCTTATCACTTTCCTCACTTCATGAGAAATTTGGTCTATTTTGCTTCTGACTCCCTATCACATATGAGCTGTTTATCTGTTGGATCATTTGATGTGACTGACCTTGTATCATTGCTATGTGTGTGACTGTGTAATGGTTTTATTTCCCATTCTTTGCAGTCCCTGTAGAGTTTATCATGGTTTCTCAAACAAGCTAGTGCTTGGTAAATATTTGTTGGAAGAAAGCTAAGTTTCCTTGCCTAAATTGCAGTGATCTTTTATAATTGCATGTTGCCTTGCATCTATTTTGAATAAAAGTTGGACTTTCTTTTACCAGAAGCAGGTCTTAGTGACCCTTACACAGTTTCTAGTTCTCTGCCTCCTAATTTGTCAAGGTGGTCAATTCAGGCATCTGCCTTGTACAAACATCTCCTAGTGACCATCTCCTTGTGGATTAGCTACATACAACCTACTTGACTCACCCCCCACCCCACGGACTGCACAGATATGCCTCAGTGACCGCTTCTTAGTCACAGTGCGACTCCATGGAACTTGTGCCTGTTTGATGTAAAGCCACCAGTTAGAACTCTGCAGGAAATTTGTGCGGGGAATGGCCCAAACTCCAAGAAAGACTTAGGACTACAGGTTTCCTCTCTTCTTTTCTGGATAGCTCCCCCTTTCCTGTGGGTCCTGTGAGAGGGCTGCCCTCTTCTCTCTGATCTGTAACTAATACACTGCTTCTGTTATTTCCTGTGTCTTGTTGTGCTTCCTCCTCTGTATCTCACCTGACTGACACACCTAAACCTCATTCTCCTCCCATTCCGGGCTCTTCTAGAGAGAGGCTTCCTCAGTAGGAATAAACTAGACACAAGGCAGACAAGAACCATGTCTCTGTCTGTTAAGGCTGCCATAGCAAGACACCTTAGACTGGGTAATTCACAAACAACAGAAATTGATGGCTCACAGCTCTAGAGGCTGAGAAGTCAAAGGTCAAAGTAACAGCAGATTTGGCATCTGGTGAGGACTTGATCTCTGCTTCATAGGTGGTGTCTTCTAGTTGTGTCTTCACATGGCAAAAGGGGTGAACAAGCCCCCTCACGACCTGTCTTATTGGGGTACTAACCCCATTCATGAGGGTTCTGTCCTCATGACCTAATTGTCTTCCAAAGATCCCACTTCTTCATACCACCGTATTAGGGATTAGGTCTCAGTGAATGAATTTTGGGGAGAAACCAAACATTCAGCAAGCTGCAAGGGCCTCTGCCAGTACAAACAAGTTTCCTGTGAGAGGGACATCAGTTCATGGGTCATCCTCCTAGACATCAGGTGGTCTGCCAGGATAAAGAAGTATCCTGTGAAAGCCAGACTGTAAACATCCACAACCACCTCTCCTGAGGCCCCATCAGATCAGGGCTAGAATTGATAGCCACTCTCCAGAGAGAGAGACTCAAAATCAAATTAGGGAAAAAAATACAACATAAGATAGCATAGCTAGTAAATTATTAGTTGGCCAAGTTATATTTGAACTCAGATTCACACGAGACTAAAGCTTGTGGTTGTTTCATTTTAATGTGTGATTTCCTTATGCTTTTTGTTTGGTTGGTGTTTTAATACAAGTTTATCATGGGTCATTTTCATATCTTTGTTGCAAGCTCAAGTTTAACCATGTAAGACACAAAAAATATCTTGTGAATCACAAAGTCAGAGCCACTGAACAGTCAAGTGTAACCCTTTGTGCAATGAGAGGGCACATACAGGAAAACAGGATAAAGGAATCATGAAAATACTTAGAAAATCATCCTTGGGACTCCAAAATAAGCATTAGGCCTAATGAAAAGAATACTGATGGAAAAACGGTGCATAAGAGATTTCAAGTAAGGAAAGAATAATTAGCGCTGTGGTCTCAATGGCATGCAGAAACAAAACAAAGAAAAACAAAAACACTAGAGACTTCCCCAAGCACATCTTGTTGCAGGCCAGGTGCCTACTTATTTCACTAACTAGCAATTAAACAGGAAGAAAGGGAAAAAGAAGGAGAAAAATAGAAATGTTGATGTTAAACCTAATCTTTTTACTACAGAGCAGAAAAAAAATATTTCTTATTCTTTGTAAGACATCTCTTATTGTTATAGTTAAGGCAAGGGGCAATGATTTTTTCCCGTAACTCAGTAATCAAAGCCTGAGCCTGACAGGTGAAAGCCAATACCGTACAAGGAGCAGCTCTGAGCAAATTGAAGACACAAAGGAAAATGGAGAGGCCCCTATGGGTTTCTTATATCAAGTATATATATTTGCTTTCTGGGAAGTCTTGTAAAAATCAATGTCTTTGTTACGTACATTTATCACAGCACATGATTTTATAATGGTTAATAATAAGGGAATCAGAGGTATGCTGATTATTTGCCCTCCTGGGGGTAATTGTCAAATAGCCTTTATGTGCTAAGCAAGGGGTGTAAAATGGTTTAGCAACATGTTTAATTCTGAGTTAGTGACACTGTGACTCACTGGGAAGTGGCCATGTATCAGGCTGATGGAATATGTATTACGTCAAAATGTCAGTGTCAAACCATAAATAGATGCTTTTAGCAGGTAAAGTCTTGCATGGAAGCTGATATTTAGAATTGTCTAGAGAGCATTTAAATTTGCATATAATTCTCCATAGTTCTTTATAGAGCATGTGTGTAGTATACGAATGGCAGTGTACTGGAGTCCAAGACTCTCACTTATTGGTTAGGGAACAACAATATTTTTGGGATTCTCCTTGGTTTAAATTCATTCATTGTTTCCTGCTTCTTGGAATGTATAGGTGGAGTGATCAGCATTTTTCAAAACACAGTGACTATAGTTTTAATTTGAGGAGAAGAATGGATATGTATTATGCAGTTGCATTGAGGATGCTGAAAAGGGGTAAGATAAACAGCAACCAGCCTGAAATAAGAGAAGAACAGTCGGCTAGGCCAGGCATGGATAATGAATACCCAAGAGTTGGTGTGATTTAGTGCCTTGAAAAACAGAAAACAAGGAAGTTTGGCAGACAAGTTACAAGTGGGCATAAAACAGTGAGGAAAAAGAAGAGTAGAGCATGGATCCAAGTTGGCAGAACCTGAGTGCAAGTAGTTCCTGGACTCTTTAGAGTCAGGCAGAAGACAGCACTTCTAGAATCAGAGCTGCATGTATCTTCAGGATAGTGAAAGGAGGCCATGATGTCAACATCATGGCATGCCTGCCTCTAGAAACCAAAGGGAGGACTGAGATGTATGAATAAATCATGCAAGACCTCCTCATTTTCACCTCCCTCCAGGCCCTGGCAACTACCTACTTTTTGTTTCTACACATATGACTACTTTGGATACCTCATATAAATGGTTACTGCTTAATGGGCCTAGCGTTTCAGTTTTGCAGGATAAAAAAGTTGTGGAGATTGGTTGCTCAACAATGTGACTATACTTGACATTATTGAACTGTACACTTAAAAATGGCTAAGATGGCCAATTCTGTGGGGTTTAAAAAAATCACAATTAAAAAAAAAACCCAGAAAGAAATGCAAAATAGTAGGCAGCAACTGGGCCGTTTGTAAATTGAGCTGACCTTCCAACATTCCCTGCACCAAGCCCAGAATCTGGCACTTGACTTCACAAAGGCGTAATGCATGAATACATTTCTGAATAATGATGAATTGAAGCTCACTCCAGAATATTGTAGGGTAGGACTTCTCAAGTTATATCCAGATTTTAAAAAACAGTTTGTAATTGCATACATTCAACAAAGGTTCTATCCCATTCTACCTTTTAAATCTTGTCACTTACCATAACACCTGGTCAAAAGTGGGAGCTCCATAAGTGCTCGCTGACTAGGGTGTGGTTATTTTGAATTGGAGATAATTTACAAGGAATTATCTGAAACTATACTAATGATATTCTTCCCCTAAATACAGGTTGTACTCTGAGATTTCTCATAATCTAGATTTACTTGTGCATTTGCATGTACTTTGTGGAGCTATAAACTGATACAAAGAAGAAAATGAAAACTACCAGAGCAAATATTACCTTTCAGGAAAAATATTTTACCCTTGTTGGGTGACCCTGGGTTAACCTAGGGTTGAAATACCACGGTTCTCTGCTCACCTTGCCTGCCTCCATTCCATGTTGTGATTCACCACAGCTTTTCATGTCTTCTGAGTCAGTGTCCTTTCAAAGCTCAATCTTATTTCCTGTCTGGCTACATCTCTGTGCACATAATGACCAACTCTTCCATTAAGGGTCAGGGGACTTGCATTATACTGTATCAGCAGTTTCCTGTTAGTTGCAGTTTGGCCTAGCAAAGGAATATTGATGAAGAAAGGTTGCACAAGATATTTCAAGTAAGGAAAGAATAATTAGCACTGTCGTCTAATCTAGATGTGGCTAGAGAAGAAATAACGTTGAGCTTTGAAAGGGTACTGGCTCAAAAGACCCGAAAAGTCATTGTGGTCCACACACATGGAATGGAAGAAGGCAAGGTGAGCAGGTTCTCTGTAAGACACTTTTTATGAAGGCTTATATTCATTTGCCTGGAACTGCTGTGCGGTTAGTTTGCCTGATAGTATAGTAGCTGGCAACTAAATACAAATGTCCCTTCCAACTAAAAGATAATTGCAGTAGTATCAATCTTGTTTTCAGATAGGTAATAAGACAGGCCAGCAGGGCTACTGAGTCACACTATGCTTTCATAGAAGTTTTTTTAAATTTAGTAATTATTCCTATTTATGTTGCACATCTATAAACTGTGAACAGAAGTCATGATGTAAAGGATAGAATGTACGAAAATCTAAAACTCTTCGTTTCTTATACACATTCTTAGCCAATCTAATGACTAATGGCAGTGTGAAGAAAGGTCAGAACTGTGAAACCACGGGAAATCACCTCTTAAAAAATTGCTTTCCATTTTCATACTTCATAGTAACCACGTTTAGACAGGGAGCTTCTTGGAGTCCGAAACAGTTTCTTATTTCTGTTGACAGTCATGGTTCCTTGCACAAAGCCCAAACTCAACTTATTGGTTGAATGAACATACCCATGAATAAAACTGGGTTGTAAGGGCAAGGCATGCACTGCCTGCAGGCATGTCTATTTTAGGAAAAGGGTGGGGTGTGGGGTAGGACTGGTAGAGAAGACAGGCATGCGGTCAACACCTATGTGAAGAGTGCTGAAAATTGTTCATGTGGTTTTGTGATTCTGGATGCATACTAGAATCACCTAGGAAGGTGAGAAATATTGATGTTGGGGCTCTTTGTCAGAGCAATTAAGTCAGAAAACCTGAAGGTAGATCCTGAGAATGGAAATGCCATATAATGAAGTTTCATCTGAGGTAATTTTCTGCTTTTTCTTTAAGGCTTTATAGAGGAGAGCCATCTTCATGGTTGTATGTTTATCTTGAGCATACATTATTTTCAGGTTAGTTCAGAAAGTTAAAGCATTATCATTTTAATGCTTTTGCTTATTTTGGAGAATTTTCCATTTATTTGACTTATTTTTTCCCCTAAGCTTATTTTTGGCACATGGTTTCATTTTAGAAATTCAAACATTTGCCTTAAGCTAGATGTGAATTTAAAGAGCAATAAGTGAATTTTAAGTAGGTGAAAACCTCAAGAGAAAGAGCTGGCATCTGAAGCCAAAGCTAAGAAGTCCTTATTTATATAAGGTTGGCTCTCTGGCAATTTAAAGAGAGGAGGGATAGTTTTGTTTATGCCCAGGGAATAAAGCTGCTTGGTAGAAAGAACAGAGAGTCCTTCCTAATAAAGCCTCTGTTTAGTAATTCAGGAAGCTGCCACTATAGTAAGATGTTTTTGAATTGGTTTGCAAGGAAAAGTGTTAGAAATTAAGGTGATCTTTCAGCCTTTATCCTGTTGCTTTGGCGTCTCTGAAATTCATTTAGAAGAGAGAGAGCACAAGGGTCCCTGCATGTGACCACTGGAGGTCGTGTGTACAAGAACTGCTGAAACTGGAAAGCATGGTACACATATTGGGTTGCAAAAATCTTTAGCTCTTCACCATGACTCTACTTTTCAGTGAATGTTGTGTTAAGATGGCGCAGTGCATGAGATGGGGGATTAGAAAACCCGGGGGTTAGTATTGGTATTGGTCATGTGACCTTGAGACAAAACACTTATCTCCTTTAGATGCTCAGTTGCTACGATGGTTAATTTGAAGTGTCAGCTTGACTGGATTAAGGAATACCTAGGGAAGTGGTAAAGCATTATTTCTGGGTGTGTCTGTGAGTTTCCTGAGGAGATTGGTGTGTGAGTTGGTGGACTGAGTGGGGAGGATCCACCTTCATTTTGAGCGAGCACCATTTAATAGGCTGGCATGCCAGATAGAACTAAAAGGCAGAAGAAAGGCAAATACTTTTTCTCTCTTTCCTGAATTTGGGATACCCTTCTTCTCCTGCCCTTGAGCATCAGAACACAAAACTCTCTGGCCTTTGGATTCTAAAACTGGCACCTGTGGCCCTCTGGGTTCTCAGGTCTTTACTGTCAGGCTGAGAGATAAGCCATCAATTTCCCTGGTTCTGAGGCTCTTGGACTTCAACTGAGCCATGCTATCTATCAGCATCCCAGGGTCTTCAGCTAACAGACAGCCTATTGTGGGACATCTTAGACTCTACAATGTGTTAGTCGGTTACCCTGACAAATCCCCATCTTATCTATCTATCTATCCATCTATCTATTTATCTGTTTATCTATCCTTCCTTCCTATTGGTTTGTCTTTATGGAGAAAACCCTGACAAATACAGTTGCCTTATTTGTTTTAATGGAGTCAATTATAGACACTTATTCATCCTGCTTAACAGAGTTCCTATGAGCATCAAATAAAATAATGGAAAACACTCTTAAGCTTTTGTATAAATGCAATTAAATGGGCACCAAACATGTAGAAGGGTAGGTTACATTCTTGAGAAACAAGGTTATTATGAGATGATCCTTGACTTTCTCTAGTGACTTACAATTTGAGGAGGGAGACAGACATGCTAACAGAGGTGTGACTGTGAGAAATGCTCTAATAAGGGTGTGAATAGAGTGCCGTGGAAACCTCAATGAAGTGGAAGCAATGAATTCTGCTGGGATGGGATGAGGCAAAGATGGGTATTAAAGAGACTTCCTAGGACCCTAGATACTTAACCTGCATCCAAAAAATCAGAGAATTTCAACTGGTAGTGGGAACTTAGGAAAGGTACAAACAGATGAAATGCATACATGTTCTGGAGTGATTGGTATCTGGGGTTGAAGTGAAGCAATGCAGTTGATGGGGTTGGATGGGCAGGTGATGGCACAACACCATGAATTGCACTGAAGGTCATGCTCTATGGCTTGGACTATATTTTGTAGTTAATAATAAGATATTGGAAGGTTTTGATAGGAGAATACCATGATTGAGTTTTTACAGATGTGAAATCTAATGACCCATTTATTTTATGAAGACAAATTGATTTTTACTTTCCTCTTCCTTTATTTGCAGTTTAAAGTCCTTAATATTGTATAGTAGTTTCCCTTTATCCATAGGACATAGACTCCCAGTGGACGCCTGAAACTATAGCTAGAACTAAACCCTATATAGACGATCCTCCTCTTATGATGGGGTTACATCCTTATAAACCCATTGCAAGTCGAGGAGTGTAGTGAATGTGAATTACTTTTGCACTTGTATAAAGTTGAGAAAAATTGCAAGTCAGGGGCCATCTGTATATACTAGTTTTTTCCTATTTTTACACAATAAGAGAATAATAATAACTAGGCTGGACACAATGGCTCATGCTTATAATTACAACACTTTGAGAAACTGAGGCAGGAGGATATCCTGAGGTCAGAAGTTTAAGACCAGCCTGGGCAACACAGCAAGACCCTGTCACTACAAAAAAAAAATTAGCTGGGTGCCATGGTGTGTGCTTGTAGTCCCAGTTACTCAAGAGGCAGAGGAATGATAGTTTGAGCTAGAAGTTTGAGGCTACTGTGAGCTATGATCATGGCATTGCTCTCCGGCCTGGGTGACAGAATGAGACACTGTCTTGAAAATATATATATAAATAAAATAAATCACGCTGAGCATGGTGACTCATGCCTGTAATCCTAGCATTTTGGGAGACTGAGGCAAGAAGGTTGCTTGAGCCCAGGAGTTCGAGACAGTCTGGGCAACATAGTTAAACATCATCTCTACAGAAAAAGTGAAACAAAAAAATTAGCATGTCGGTAGACCTACCTCCTCAGGTGGCTGAGGTGAGAGGATCATCTGAGCCCAGGAGGTCATGGCTGTGGTAAACTGTGATCGTGCCAATGCACTCCAGCCTGCGCAACAGAGTGAGACCCTGACTCAAAAAATAACATAAAATAACATAAAATAAAATAAAACAAAATGAAATAAAAATAACAAATACTAAATGGAACAATTATAACAATATGTTAATAAAAGTTATGTGATGTAGTCTCTCTCTCTCTCTCCCTCAAAATGCTGTTGTGTTTTTGGATCATGGTTGACCACAGGTAACAAAATGCAGAAAGCAAGACCACAGATCTTAGGGAAGTTGTTTTGGAGGAAAAAAGATGGCTCAGGAAGGGCACATACAAATGCAGCATGCAGAAGTCACCTCTCTTTAAGTCATACAATTATCTGCGATGGTTTTTTCCAGTATGCTGAATTCCAAGCTTTTAAAGATTCTGAATTTGGGGAGATGGGAGCAAAGAATAATAAACCACCTCAGGAGAATAGAATCAGGTTTTCCTATCGGTAACTCTCATTGTAGTTGTTATGACCACTTTGCATACCATGTGGGAGAATGACTCCAGAGAAAATGGAATTTTCCACCCACTGTGACCAACTGTATTGCCATGAAAGAAGTTTCCAGATGTCAGGAAGTTTTCTTCCAACAGAATCGTAAAAGAATAAAGGGATTCTACTTCCTTCTTTTTATATAAGACTGTGCTGAGGTACTCTAGAAAGAGAACTTAATGTCTATTTCTTTAAACCTCCTGAGAGTCCTGACCACCCCTACCTCTCTTTCAAAGAAAGAATCACAAACTTTTCAGATCCAGAGTTTCTGCTATGCAACCTCAGGGCTCCTTGTTTTAATTTAGATCTATTTGCTCATCCTTCTAAGAAAAAAGCGTATTAGTCAGAGATCTCCAGGTGGGTATCTGGAGAAATATATATTTATAACTATACTTAAAAATGTATATTTTAAACATTGGCTCATATGATTATGGAGATTGAGAAATTCCAAGACCTGCAGTCAGCAAGCTGGAGACCTAGGAGAGCTGATATAAATTCCAGTTGGAATCCGAAGGTCTGAGAACCAGAAGAGTCAGTGATGTATATACCAGTCCAAATTCTGTTAGGTTCAGAACCCAAGCAAAGCCCATTTCAATTGGAGTCTGAAGGCAGGAACAGACCAGTGTCTTCCAGCTCAAGCAATCAGGCAGAAGCAGCTCCCACTTACTCAACCTCTTTGTCTATTCTGGTCTTGAATTGATTGGATGGGTGCTACCACACTAGGGGGCGCCATCTGTTTTCTCAACCTACCCATTCAAATGCTAATCCCATCCAGAAAAACCCACACGGACATGCCCAGAATAACGTTTGGCCAAATGTCTGGGCACCTCATGGCTCCTTCAAGGTGACACCTAAAATTCAGAGTCGCAGAGGGTGTCCTCCATAACAGGCATGGTGATTCCTCACTTTTAACTGTGATTTGCTGTTGTGCTCACCGGTGCCTTTGTAATAGCTTTCCTGTATCTCCTTTCAGTGGTCCCCAGGCATCGGTAGCAAGGCCCAAGTGAGCAGTACTCAGGGGGAGGAGACACCAGAGAGTGGACAAGGCCCAGAGAGAGTCTTATACACATACTACCTGGCTCATAAGTTCCTTGCATATATCAAATCAGAAACCTAAGGTGGCTCCTTTAAAAGTACTTCTGAACACTAAGACTGTCATTTCTGATGGATCATGATGTAATTTGAGATGACGTGGGGTGGAGGGGTGGAGATAAGTGACTACTGTTTTCCAAACACTCACAAGCAAAGGCCTTAGTAATGTCTTCAAATACCTGAGCATGACACCATTTTTCTTTGAAAATATTTATCAGTGGGAAATATTAGATATTGAGCTTAAAGAGAATTTATCAAGTAAATATTAAAGTCTCTATTCAAACTACCTAGGGTAAAGTTTTAAAGAGTCCTGACAAATCATCTCAAGATAGCTCTTTTAAATTTGAAAAGAATTATTACCACTTGTGTTAATCAAGTAATAATTAACTATTAGGTTATAATATTTAGCTATTAGATGTTGATCACATTAATATGTAAAAGAATATCAAGTTGGCTTTATGTGTTCTATATGTTTACTCTGTGGAACTTGGAAGTCCCTTGTAGAATCAGACTTTCCATCCATTTTATGAAGTTAGGTAATAGCAATAATCATATGGACTGAATATTAGGAGTCTGCATTCTAGACGATTCTGCAGCTAAAAAATTATGATTATGGGTGATGAACATAACCTCTTTTCTTAGTCTATTTTGTACTGATATGACAGAATAGCTAAGAAATTTATAAAGAACAGAAATTTATTTCCTCAACTTTTAGAGGTTGGGCAGTCCTAGATCAAGGTGCTGGCATCTGGTGAGGGTCTTCTTTCTATGTCATAACATGGTGGAAAGTATCACATGGGCAAGAGAGAGCGAGCAAGAAGGGGGCAAGCTCATCCTTTAATAAGGAACTCAGCCCTAATATCATGAGCCCACTCCTAAGATAACAGCATTAATATATTTGTGAGGACAATGCCACTTCCCATTGGGCCCAACTTCCCAACATTGCCACATTAGGAATCAAGTTTCTAATGTGAATTTTGGGAAAAACATTCAAGCCATAGCATTTAGTCCCTGGCCCCCAAAATGCATGTCTGTCTCATGCAAAATACATGTATTCTATCCCAATAGCATGAAAACTTTAACTCCAGCTCCAACTCAAAGTCCAAAGTCTTAATCTAAATCAGAAGTGAGCTTCAAGGCATGATCTGCCTGAAGCAAAAATTCTCTAGCCGTGAGCTTGTGAAGTTAAACAAGTTATGCGCTTCCAGAATACAATTCTGGGATAGGCATAGAATAGACATGCCCATACCCAAAGGAGAAATAAGCAAGAAAGAAGAGGCAACTGATCCCAAATCCAAAAGTCAACAGGGTGAATGAACATTAAATCTTTAGACTAGAATAATCTTTCACTTCATGTGCTTTCTGGACACACTGGGATGAGGGTTGGGTCCCCAAAGTCTTGGGCAGCCCCAACCCTATGACCTTGCTGGGTTCACCCCACATAGCAACTCTCAGGGGTTGGAGTCGCGTACCAGGCTGGGGTTACATATAAGGGTAACTCTACAGTTCTGGGATCTAGGGGGTGGCCCTACTCCTATGGCTCCACCAGGCATTGCACTAGTGGGAATTCTCTGCAATGATTCATCCCCTGCCCCAGGGTTCTGTTTGGCCCCTGATGTTGTTTAACAACACATCCTTTGTAGTGTAGGTGGAAGCTGCCATGTCCTCACAGTTAATGTGCTCTGCGTTCCTGCAAAATTAGTGCCATGTGGATGCCACTTACACCCTCTGGAGCACCAGCAGAAGATGCACCTAGGCCCCCTTGAGCCACAGCTGGGGTGGCCAAGGGGCACTGAGCTGGAATGCAGGGAGCACAGTCTCTAGGCAGCCAGACAGTGAGCCCATGAAGTGCACCCTAGCATCCTTCCCTGAAACCTTTCTGCTCCCTTAAAACTCTGGTCCTGTGATAGAAGGGCAGTCTCAAAGATTTCCAAAATGTTTTCAGGGTTATTCTTCACCCATCATACTCATTTTGATAGATATCACCTGGTTTTCTTCTATCCATACTAATCCCTTTAGCAAAGTATCGTTTGCATGCTTTTTTGTTTTTTACATGACCAGACTGCAAATATTCCAAATCCTTCCACTCTGCTTCACCTTTAATTATAAGTACTGTCTTTAAATCATTTCTCTCCTCTTGAATCTTACTATGCAGTTAAAAGTAACCATGCAGCTTCTTCAATATTTTGCTTAGAAATTTCTTCCACCAGGTATCTTAGTTCACTACTCCTGAATTATGCTTTATATAAGGCCCTAGGGTATAGACAAAATTCAGCCAAATTCTTTGCCAATTTATAGCAAGAAAGACCTTTACTCCAGTTTCCAATAAGCCATTCTTCATTTCCACCTGAGACCTCATCAGAATGTCTTTCATTGTCCATATTTCTACCAACATTCTGATCACAATCACTTCAGTAATGTCTAGGAAGTTTCATACTTCCCCAGATTTCTTCTCTTCCCCTGAGCACTTACCAGAATCAGCCTTAATGCTGTGTTCATGGCAATACTGACTTTTCCTAGCCTCTTCCTTCAAATTCTCCCAGTCTCTACCCACTGTACAGTTCCAAAGCCACTTTTACATTTTTAGGTATTTGTTGTTGTTGTTGTTGTTTTGAGTTGGAGTCTCACTCCGTCGCCCAGGGTGGAGCGCAGGGGACATTCATGGCCACCCCGGCACCGACCTGCTGGGCTCTGGCAATCCTTCCGCCTCAGCCTTCCAAGCGGCCGGAAGTCCAGGTACGTGCTACCATGTCCAGCTAATTTTTTTGATTTATTGTAGAGACGAGGTCTCGCCAAGTTGTCACTGGTCTCGAACCCGCGGGCTCAGGCAATCCACTTGCCTTGGCCTCCCAAAATGCTGGGATTACAGGCTGAACCACCGAACCCAGCCTTTAGGTATTTGTTATTTCAACATCGTACTTTCTGTTACCAGTTTTCTGTCTTAGTCTATTTTGTGCCGCTTCAACAGAATACCTGAGACTCAGTAATTTATGAAGAACAGAAACTTCTTCATCGTTCTGGAGGCTGAGAAGTTCAAGACCAAGGCCCTGACATCTGGTAAGGGCCTTCTTTCTGTGTGACGGCACAGCAGAAGACAAGCGGGGCCAGACTCATTATTTGATGAGGAATATACTTCCAAGATCATAAACCCACTTCTGAGACAATAACATCAATCTCTTCGTAAGAGCAGTACCCTCATGACCCACACACCTCCCATGAGGCCTCATCTCCCCACACTCATGCATTGAAGATCAAATTTCCAACATGTGCACTTTGGGGGACACATAAAAACCATAGTACTGCTAATGAGGACATTAGCCTGGGTGACCTCAAATTTATTTTTTCCTTTTTAATATTTTTTTCCTTTATTTTATTATAAAGGTATGGGATACAAGTCAGGATTAAGTACATAAGTAGTCTATGCGCAGGTGAAATTTGGGCCTCTGACTGGTCCTCACTTCCTCCGGTTTAAGATCAGGTACCTTAGTGATGTTATGTGTCCCCTCACCCCAGCAGTGGGGATCCCACTACTGCCATCTCTGTCTTGCAGTAATATAATAAATGTTCAGGACCCACTTATAAGTGAGAACATGTGGTACTCAGTTCTTTGTTTCTGTGATAGATTACTGAGTATGATGGACTCTAAATCCATCCAAGTTGCTGCAAACTCCATCATTTTGTCCTTCTTTATGGTTGCATAATATTCCATCATGTATATGTACCACATTTTCTTTATTCAGTCTACTTTTAATCAGCACAAATTTTAATCCTTTATAACCTCTAATGTGGATGCCATACATAGGAAATTCTAGCACTTGACATTCATTTGGTCACTTTGTTTCTATGTTAACTTGATAGATATAAATTTCTTGTCTGTATTAGTGTATCTTCTATCTACTCTGCTGCTAATAATGTTATCAAGGTAGGCATGTCAGCATGCCAGCATAGCTCATCTAAGAAAAGTTTTCCTCTGGTTCCTGCTTTATCTTTGTTTATTCCAGGTTTCTTTTCTTTTCTTTTCTTTTTTTGAGTTGAAGTCTCACTTCATCACTCAGGCTGGAGTACAGTGGCACACTCAAGGCCACCCCAGTGTCGACCTGCTGGTCACAGGTGATCCTTCCACCTCAGCCTTCCAAGTAGCCAGAACTACAGGTGCATGCTACCACACCCAGCTAACTTTTTAATTTATTGTAGAGATGAGGCCTTGCAATTGCCCAGGTTGTTCTTGAACCCATGGGCTCAGGCAATCCCCTTACCTCGACCTCCCAAAATGCTGGGATTATAGGCTTGAACTACCATGCCCGGCCTCTTTTCTTTTAAAAAAACATCTTCTGGTCTCTTCCCCTATAATGATGAATGCTTTTCACTAATGTTTGATACTCACTGGCTATCGGTTTCTTCTGGAAAGAATTGAAAGATTTTTCTGATTTCCTGCTGGCAGGAGTATAGGAAGAGAAGTAAGGAAATGTAATATGTTTGGCTGTTAGTTTTGGGGGAGGGAGAGAATTTAAACCGATATGGACAGTCAACTATCTGTAACTCAATGTCTCTCTGTGTGTGTATATGTACACACACACACACACACACTCATACACACAGGCACACTATCAAAAAATGCAATCTGACACAATGGAGAAATTAACAGTGAAAACAAGCTAAACATGTTAAGGCTCTATTCTAAAGTTTTAAAACCAATATGTGTACTTAAAAATCTAACAGATTAATCATTCTGAGAAATAGACATTGCCACATGATGTTGTCTTTCTCAGAATTTCAGTGGTAAAAACATCTCACTGGCGGTTGAGAGTAGCATAGGAGGAAAGCTATGGGAGACAGACCTACCTTCTAAAGGATGAAGAATTTCTTATTTATTTTACCCAATTGTAATGCGTGTAGACTTTGAAGTATTCTTAAATTCTTTTAGCAATGTGGCTGGGCATGGTGGCTCATGCCTAAAATCCCAGCATTTTGGGAGGCCGAGGTGGAAGGATTGCTTGAGCCTAGGAGTTCAAAACCAGCTTAGGCAACATAGATAAAAATAAATAAATTCTCTTAGCAATGAGATAGAAGAGAAAGGAGGGTTGGCAGGCAAGCAAATGCAGACGTGAAGCCTCCCTCACTTACAGGAGTTCTGGACTATATGATTTTTTAAATGTATGAGCCATTGCTAGATCTCTCTATCTTATCACTGGATATTACTCTAAACCACTAGGGAGCTGGGTAGATGGGAGGGCCACCAAGCCATGGAATCCATTATTGCTGATCACTCCTGTTGCATGGAACTTGGCTGACATCTATCACTGGGTCACCCTGTGCCTGCCATGAATTCATGAATTTTAATGACACAAAATGACAGAAATGAATCAAGGGTCAAACTTTGGAGCCAGCAATATGAGAATCCTTCATTAAAGATTGGGTTTTGTGTTGACGGGCATATCTCAGAACAATCCAAAGAGGTCATCAATATGGAAAACCTCTAAATCTGGCAAGGAGCAGATGGAGAGAAAATGGGTCCTCGGTGCTTCTTCCTTTGCTTCCTGCCCGAGGGCCACTGCTACTCAGTTGGCTGTTATTGGTTTCTAAGACAAGAAAGAAGGAGAGGATACAGAGCACTTCTTTGTTTCTGGAGATGTTCTGCAAATAATGTGTCATGTTAGAACTCACATGTTTCTCTTGGTTACCTCTTCCTGGATGCCGCTACTCCTGTAATCTTTGTTCAGTTGGCTCTTCTTTATTGCCTCTGATCTTAAGACATCTGAGCAGAGGGGTCATGAATTCTCCTTGCACCTCCCATTGGGCTCCAACACAGGAGCTGCCTCTGGCTGGCTCCCGCCCTCTGTCTCTTGTCCTTGAATTTTCCAACTACAGGCAGAGTTGCATACACACTGATGTGAAGTCAAGTTTCATGGCGGGCCTAGAAGCTTGAAGGAAGACACCACCTGTACCCGCTGGTTCCATTATTTTCTCTAAATGTTAGCCTCACAGTGCCCCTGTGATTTTCACTAAGGCTTTTTAGTGAAATTTAGATATGAGGGGCTATTTAGTGCAGGTTATACATAGATAGATAAGTTTTTTGCTGGCAGTTTAAGCTAAAATAAGGTAAGCATTCAGACATCTTTCTTATTGGTACCCAACCTTCACCCAACCAATCAGACCAGGCCAACATGCAGGATGGAATGTGGAGATTCCTGCAACTCACCTTTTTAGTTCATGGTTCAGAAAAGCCCACCCTCTTAGCTCCACAAAGGTGAAGAGATGGGAATCAGCCTAAGCTCTTAGTTCATGTTTAGCATAAAAGTCGCTGTAAAAGTGCACAAAGCTTCTCATTAAAGGCTAATGTACATTCAGAAAAGCCCACCCTTTAAATCATCAAAGGTGAAGAGATGGTATTCAAAACTTGTGACCAGATACCTGCAGCCCACTATCTTAGTTTGTGGTTAGCAAAATAATTGTTGTAAAAGTACATAAAGCTTCTTGTCAAAGGCAAATATGTGTTCTTTCTCTTAAGATGCCCATGCCCATTGGGGATGCCTTTTTCTCTAACACTTACTGTCTTCAGCTGTACTTGGATTCGCTCTGAAATTCTTTCCTGTGGTGAGTCAAAAGAAGCCACGAAGCATCACGTTGCACCCCACCCAGCAACAGATGAACTATTGATGTCTTCCCGGACAGAGCCATGACCGCAGTCAGAGAAACACAATCAATGTATTGTCCATCCCAGAGCTTCTTTGCCAGGAAGATTTCCCCCATTGCCTGAACCCCTCCTTAGCATTAAGTTAGATGCTTAGGGAAGCACATTAATTCTTTCAGACCACTAGGGAAACATCTAGGGCATTGCTGCTGCAGTCACATAGTCAGCATAGACAGATGGGAGGCGATTTGTCGACTTGCAACAATAAAGCTTCAATGTTACCCTGGAGAACTGGAAGTGTTGAATGATCTTCCCTAAGTAGCTAACTTGGTTCTAAGGAGTGATGTAGCCTCAGGGAATGAGAGTTTATTGTGATATTAGGAAGAAACAATTAATATCCTCTCTGACTGAGTCTTCTCATCAGTAAATCAAAGGTGAAAATATTGCCCTTTTCTTCTAAGAGACTGAGTACAGCCAGGAAAAATGATAGAGGAGCACCCTGCAAATGAAGTATTTGGAAGTGTATTGCCAGTTATCCCAGCATGTGTTACCCAGTAAGGCAGTCCTACCAGGCAACATCACTGACATCAGGCAGAACATCTCACCATGCTGTTGACACAAATACTATTTCTGCTTCTGCTGAACACTATTAATTTACTTTCTCTTAAGTAGTATTCAATACTATTTCTGCTTCTACTAAATACTAAATATATATGTAAAATATATGTAAAATATTATGATACAATGATAGAATGTCTAACTACCTACTCACCTAATTTTTGAAAACAGGACCTCTGCATTATTTCTGAAACCTGCTGGTGATCAAGGAGGGCTTATGTTCCCCTCAACTTGTCCCAACTTTAGACAGGTTTCTTCCTAAATAGGCCTATGACCTCTCTTAGCACATTTACATTAGAAAACTTGCAACTGTAAAATTCTTACTCTGCCCTTTGAGATGTAAAATTTTTTTACAGCCTAGAAATGTCTTTCTCAAAGACCTGAAAGCCATTCCTTTGAAATGTAGTCATCAAGAAGACTAGACCCCAGTCTCTGAGGAAGGGTAGGACCTTTACTTCTATTAATGCCAATTAGCAGAAGCAGAAGGTCTCATTGCATTGCCCCACTATTCTCTAGTACCTGTTCCGTGGTTCACTCCAGTGCTAGAAAACTCTCCAGCCTTTTGTGCCAATGGAATTTAGTTTTGTCTCTTTCTCCTGTTGCAACAGTCTCAATCCATATTACAGTCACCATCAACAAAGTCATCTCTGTCATTTTTGACAAGTATCTGGTACAATTTTTCTTCTACACTGTGCACTTACTCTTGAGCTCATCCGTTTCCTCTTTACTCAGATGAAAATGTTCCCCCAGTTTTGGGGTTATGATTCCCTTGATATTCTCTACATTTGACCACATGTTGTAGCCCTAAACCATTTAATTGCCTATTTTCATTTTTGAACTTCATATGAATAAAAACACACTGTACATTTCACATTAAATTACAAGAATAAGCTTTACCACCTGCTAAAAAAAGAGTTGAATAAAGAAAATTATTACAAAAGTAACTATGTTTTTCATAACTCTATAAATAAAAGAGTGGGCCCAGAACCAAAAAAAAAAAGTCTTTTTTTTCACTTGGAGAATTCCTAATCCTATAATTCTCACTGTGATGATACTTTCTTCAAGCATTTATTATTCCTTGACATTAAATCTCCACATTCTGTATATTTAGTAGTCTTCATTGGTAGATAACTGCAACTATTAAAGGTAATCCAACTTTTCTTTAATGCCATATTTTAAAAGAAAAAAGAATGGCATACTAAGCACATTGACAATTCCTCCTTCTTTTAATTAGATTCCAATATTTTCCCCGATGCAACAATGCAATATGCACAATGATTATGAAACTCTAATTGCAATTCTAGTTTCTGGTTTCACTGAGGACCAACTGTTAAGTCTTTGTTGATGACACAGAATAATTCAAATTAGAGAGGTCAAAAGAGGATTAAGAAAAATTCCTGAGGGACCAGCAGGACTTACTAATTGGGCTGGACTGTAGCAGCAGGAAAGCAACACAGACAAATACCAAGCTCTAGACTTGAACTTGGAAGGTGTTATCTTTCCAGCATACTCAAATTGTTTAGAAATTAGTTACAGGCTGTTCACCAGGTGTCTGTCCTCTGAAAATTTCCAATCAAAAAGTATTATGATATTAAAAAGGCACTGCTTCTAGGATGTACAAATAATTTCAAATACTTAGAACTTCTCCCTTTTCCTTCCTGCCATAATTTTGCCAAACATAAAACAGCATTACAAACACTCCTTGGGGATTATTTGCAGCTAATTGGTCTTATTTTCATATTTTGGTCACTGAAACAACACCTCAACTTTGCATCAAACAGTCGAACAATTGAATAACTACAACAAACTTAATCTACAAATTTATACTTGGCAAAATAAAATATAGCCATATATTCCCTAGGACTACAGCCAAATGATTACATTTGTAGATTTAAAATTGTAATTAAAATATAGTATAGATGCTGTACTGATATTTATGGAAACCATCAGTTGCAGAGTGGAAGCAATAGCTCCATTTACCCCAAAGTGTTTTAGAGTGTGTATACAGAAAGAATATTTTTGTGTATTTTTATTCTAGCAGTCACATAACTGTTCTCTCTAGGTGCTCACATCATAAAAATTGTATACAACTTCTCTCATTTCTCTAGAGTGTCCCAGATGGAAAGTCAAACTCATATATTTTCTGCAAGTATGACAAGAGAGTTTCATACCTATTGTTGGGGGCAATTAGCAAACTCCACGAAAGAAAAAAAACTGCATGTTTTCCTCAGCATAATGCCTCTAAGACTAATTAGAATATTCCTTATTATAGCTGCTTTTCTAGCAACTTGATGAAATTTATAATTGACATTAGGCACAGAACTTTGTGTGTGCTAAACATAGAACATGTGTTTGTTTTGCTGAGCTCACCATTACCAGACTAGAATAATCAAGAGGAAAACTTACAAATACAGTAGAGAATGATGAAAACACACTCAAATGAACATATCCTAAAAGAATGAAGTGTGTTGCCCAAAAAGAGAGCTCAATTTTCCTGGAAGAGCACAATTTTTCTCAGTGCCTTCCTAAAATAATAAAATTTGAATAATGAAAAATGCAAACTATGCACAAAGTATGATTGAGATTTTATGTGGAGAAAGAGGAAAGCAAAAATATAATTTTCTCCCAACTGTCATACTATTGTGATTACTCTTTCCTAAAATTTAACACTGAAGTTTTGTTTTCCAAGAATAGGGAAACTTCAAGAGCCATTAGTTAGACTGCTTCCCACTGTGCAATGATCTGGGGAGATGGTGTCCTTTCCAAACACTTCCAGTCTTGATGTGTTAGTTAAACCTGACCCTGGGATGTACAGGATTCACCCACCAGATCCTGGGTGTGAAGTGAAAGCTAAGCCTGATTCTGGGTCACCCTTTCCCTGTCTAGGGTGCTGTAAGGTGGTTCTGAGGCATTGGCTCAGGTAGCTGAATTTAATTGACTTCCTCCAAAGCCCTGAAATCAGTCAAGCAATCAAAGTGCATGGAACACTCTACAGATCCATCAGGTGGTAACCTTGATTATTAGACCTCACTCTTTAAAGTAGACCCTGCTTTCCCTTGGGGGTGCATGGATTTGTTCCTGAGAGAATCAGTTCCTCTTCCTGTGACTTTCCAATGATTGTAAATTGGTGAACATTGTTTTTTTAGGGAGATATCTCTATCCTAGAGAAAGTAACCCTGGCTAGGTGTGGTGGCCCACTTTGGGGGCCAAAACAGGAGAATCACTTGAGCCCAGGAGTTCCAGAATAGCCTAGGTAACACAGTGATACTCTGTCTTTAAAAAAAAAAAAAAAAGTCAGGCATGGCAGCATGTGCCTGTAGTCCTAACTACTGGGGAAGCTAAGGTGAGTCCAGGAGTTTGGGTTGTAGTGAGCTGGGATTGTGCCACTATCCTCCGGTCTGGGTGACAGAGTGAGATTGTCTCAAAAAAGAAAGAAAGAAAGGGGAAAAAAAGCCAGCAACCTTATGACTGATCTTGCCTATATCAAAATAATAGAGAGCAGTTACATTACATTTTTAAAGGTGCAAAAAAGCTTTAGTTCAGGTAGGCACTTATCTTTGTAAAGATTTAGAGATTTGAGAGAATGTTTATGAGTGTGAAGGAATCTTACTATTTTCAAGTGGTTTGTGGCCCTGTATCTCCTGATTTGACATCTGCTCATGTAGTGTTATTGGGGTTGGGGAAGAATGAAGGGTGGCCTTATGATTGATGTAAAATAATCACTGCCATTTTAGGTTCAGCCAAGTCAAGAGTGTTGGAAACTGGGAGGCCCAAGTTGAGAGATTCAGTCTCAGGAATAATTCAATTTCTGTTTTATAGTTGATATATTTCAATTCTCATTACTCATGACAAGGCTATAAAATCTTTTTTTTTTTTCCATATGTGGCATGGACAAGTATAACCAGAAGAACATCTTTATTTATGAGAAAATCATGTGATTAGATCAGCGTGTCTTAAACTTGCCTGATGATATAATTGATTCTGATAATTGATACAGATTCTCTGATGAAATTCTGATTTAATAGTTTGGAATAGAGACTAAGGATTATATTTTTAACAAGTTCTCTGGCGACTGTTTTCATTTTGCAGTAGGAAAACAAGGAACTGAATGACTCCTGTAAACTCTTTTCATTGTAACATTCTATGAATACATAATCATTATCCATACTGAACACTCACCAGAAAAAAATAGGAACAAAATCTTTCTTGATTGATTAACAAACAGCCCCCAAATTTTGGTAGACCAAATTTGAGAAAAAGAAAACTAAGAAAAAATCCAGTAGGAGGGGAAGGCTACAAGTGTTACATAGATTCTACTGGCTAAACTTTTCACCCAGTTACCATGACAACCATCTCATACACTGTAACATGGAAAAAATTAGATATTAACCTGAAGAGGCCTGTGGAGAAAGAGATCTTTCAGACAGAAGTGCTGATTTAGGCTGTTTTGTGGACCACACACCTAATGTTTTAATCAGCTCTTAAAGTGGGTCTTGCTGAGATCTGAAATCTCTTGCTTTTCTCACACAAAACCTGTGAAAAGCCAGAGAGAAAATGAGGGCTGGAGTGAGATCTGCTAGTGCAAATCCCCTTGGGGTAGGAAGTGCTCTATGTTTTGCAACAAAGTCTCTGTTGGTATGTGAGAAAGCTCAAGAAACCAAAATGTTGCCTCTGCTCAGAGGATGTGCATTGACATTAATGGTGTGGGAAAGGGTTGTTGTGGGCTTCAAATAGACAACAATTTGGTTTTCACAACATTAGGTTTCAGTAGACCTCAGGTACTGATGTGAAGAGTCATTATTTTCAGACTTGAAATCTTGCTAGCCTTTAGAAAGGTGATTAGGGTTCTAATTTTATTGGAATGCAGCAGTTCTAAATCTTACAGAGTTTTTGAGCTGTATAGGAGGTGAGAGGGTATTCACTTCAACTAAATTTTAAAAAGGAGAAATTTAAAGCCCAGAGAATGTAAATAATTTTCCAAAAGTGTGAAGACTCTCAGAGACAGGATGAGAACTTTACTTATTCTCTTTACTCCAAATTCAGTGCTCATTATACTACTCACATTATTTCCTACATTTTTTCTCCCTACACAGAAGACCTTCACTGGTTTTTCTACATTGAGAAATACATAACCTTAAAAAACAATACACATTTTCTTTAGTTTTTGCAGGCCACCATCTTCTAGAGGGCAGAGGTGGAAATCTGCCTGCCTTGTCCTGAGGGACGTGGCCCAGGCTCTGCTCTTGCCTTACCTCTTCCTTCCCAGTCAGAAAGTTCTACACATCCCAGGGTGGAACAAACAACATAGTGCAACAGCTCTAAGAAGGAGATTGTACTAAAACAATATATTGGCAAAGCTCTAAATACATTAGATTATCATATGGCTACCTAGCCATTTTAACATAATTTCCAAAATTTCTTTATGAAAAGGATGCTGGTGCTTTCTCCCATTATGGATAAATACAAACCTTCATTCATTAGAATTTAAATGAGATAGAATGGATTTCGGGGTAGAGCACTCACAGTTAAATTATAATCTACACGTTACTGTAGAGAATGGCAAGGGTGAAAGTGTAAACAAGGTAACAGATTAAATAACCTAGAAAGAGGAGAGGCTGGGAAGAAATCTTAGATTGTTTTGAGTGCTAAAGTAACAGGAAGTATTTGCTTTCCCCCTCTGCTTCCAAGGCACAAAGTTGAGTCCTAAGAGCTTAGGGATAGAAGGCAAAAGGAACCAGGCTCGGTGGCTCAGCCTGTAATCCCGTGCCTTGGGGAGGCTGAGGTGAGTAGATTGCCTGAGCCTGCGGGTTCGAGACCCGCCTGGGCGGCGAGACCTCATCAATACAATAAATCAAAAAATCAGCAGGGCGTGGTAGCGCATGCCTGTAATTCCAGCTACTTGGAAGGCTGAGGCGGAAGGATCGCCGGAGCCCAGCAAGTCGAGGCTGCGGTGGCCCACTGCACTCCAGTCTGGGTGACAGAGTGAGATTCCAACTCAAAAAAAACAAACAAATAAATAAGTAAATAAATAAAGAAGGCAGAAAGATAAGTCCTTAGAGTGTGACTGATGGTATGACCCAAGGAAAAAGATGGCTGCCTGTGAAGAACTTCCTGTACCTTGATGGATAATAACCTTAAATAATAGTAATATCCCATATGCAATTTAATGATTCTCACTTTCAGCAAAAACTTGTAACATGTCATCCTAGAATCATATTACTTGGATGATAATGTCTACGTCCAGTTCTGAATAGTATTTTTTTTAAAAAAGCCTAAAATTAGAGGCATAGTAATAATGTGATAAATAGTGAATAAATAGTGAATGTTAAATAGTGAATGATAAATAGTGAATGTTAATGTGATAAATAGTGAATAATGTGATAAATAGTGAATGTTCAGTGAATGTTGGGAATAGAAGAGAGAGTTAACCTCTTGGAGAATTTATGTACTCCCCTAAGAGATCATTGATAATGTGGGGAACAAAGTTGGATTTCCTACAGTGAAGTGTCATGGAGGATTATATTACTTCATTCACATATTAATAGAAAGAAAAATCCCTAAGGCTGAAAAATTTAAAAACACTGTGGTTCCAGTATCATGCACAAAAATACTTTCATCAGTAGAAGTATGTGTACACTACATCTTATTTTCTTTCATTGTGACCAAAAGATGAAGGAAGAGAATAATAGATAAAGAAACATGCCTCACTGGTAAAGAGGCCCCAACTTCCAAATCAACTGATTCTTCTGTGAAGCTGAGCTCTAGTTAGCCTTGATGTCTGGAATTTTCTACCCTATGTCTAGTCAACTCTCAAGGGTTAATTCTCAGGCTGTTAGAAAATAATTTTTTACATTTTAAAGGTTGACTTACATCGGTGATTCACAACTAGATATATGGAGTAGACAATTTGTAAATTGTAATCTCAAGGGTGCAGCACAAAAAGGCAATGTTTTCTACACCTCAGTGCTGTTATGGTCAGAACAGTTGAGGAGCTCAAAGGCCATCTAGTTCATAATTGTGTGATATAACTTGTTTTAAGTGTAGGTTGAAGCTTATTTTGAATGTATATTGAAACTTGTTTTTAAAACTCAGATGTATGCTTGCTTTCCCACCCAAGTCCAGTAGTATACTTTTGGTAAACAAGTTCACATACCAAAAGAAAACCGCGGAGTCACGGTGCAGACCCTCTGGCCTCATTTCCTGCTCCACTCCCCTAGTAATCTCACATTCCAGATGTCCCAACCGATTCCACCCAGCCCGCCTGACTGTTGATGGTCAGCCGCGGTCAGACGCAACCTGCAACCATAAAAACCAACCAATCCCAAACGCCCTCGTACCCAGTAGGAGAAATTACCCAATCATGTGTGAATATTAAAGTTCTTTCCCCTCCCTTGTAACTATGTATATAAGCTGCTTGCTGCGCTGGGTTGGGGCTCTCGTTCTGTACTGCTGCGCCGGTTTCGGAAGCGAGCCCAGACTGGAGCCTGAATAAAGACCCTCGTGTGATTTGCATCGGAGCTGGCTCTTTGGTGGTCTCTCGGATTCAGGATTCGGGTACAACACAGTGTCCAGTGCAAGCCTCCTTTTCTGTGAATTTGAAAGATCTTTGAGTTCTGTTATGAAAGGTCTCATTAAGTTACTCTTCTGACCTTTCCTTTCTTCACCACAAATGCAATTTCAATGCTGTACTGCTTCCTGTTTGGGAGGAAAATTCATACGATTCCAAAAGACAGAGTTACTAAAATTTCCAATTCCAAATTTAAATTATAAATGCATATACACTAAAAGAAAAGACTCCCGGAAGTTAGTATAAAATGTTGAGGTATGGATTGTAAAACAAGTCCCTGAGACATCAGACAGCATCTATCTTCATTTATTCCAAGTCAGAAAACTGAACCTCTGATCTGGTGCTACTGAGCCCACCAAGACATCTCAACCAAGAAGACAGTACAATTTTGTGTACAATTCTCACTGTGAAATGAAATAAAGTGTGTATTGCCTCATCTTCCCTAAGCCTCAACAACCTGGGTGCATTCTCACCTAGAGGGTCATTGGCATTTCTTTTCCAATTCGGGAGAATATCCTCCAACTAGACAAAAGGAAGTACTTGGGAGGAAACAGAGACAAAAAGAAACACAGAGATTCATCATAACAAAGCAACAGATGAATACTTAAACTAATTTAAGTATGACCAATGAGCTACATAAACTGTGTCATTAATCACTCTGGCACACATGAGCATGCTTTCTGTGCTAAAAACTATGCCATTAAAATTCGGTAAAACTTAGTCACAGTGCATCTCTCTCTACTGAACACGGTTAATGTTGATTATTCCCAAGTTTACAATGCATTTTGTGCATTACTCAAGAGATTTTTGTCTCCTCTCTTCTTTTCTGGTTAGGAAAACAATGGGGATATAGGGAATGAGTAATTCCAAAGGAACTATGGAGCTGGGATTTAATTCCAAATGACTTGTCTCAGCTTTCTGACATCTTTATAATTGTCATTATGGCAGTGCTGTGTGATAATGATGATGGCAGAGATGGGGATTGCTACAAGCGAAACCCAAAGAAGTGACTGAACACAACAGTCTTCAGCTATTACCGCCGATGGGGTATTTAATGGCGATGCCTAGGCAATGTCACAGGGCCACACTTCAGGGAAGTCTGGTTTATGTTCAGATTTCAAGCGTGGAGAAGATCTTCCTGACAACCAGACTTCAAAGGGTCTGTTCCCATCATCATTTCCCTAACACTGATGATCTGGCAGACAGTGTAGCTGCAAGACAGTGTCTGCAAGACTGCAGACACAGAGGCTCAGGCCAGGGAGGCGAAAGCATTAGGGAGCCAATCACAGAGTTCATGAAAAACCAACCAAACAAACAAATAAAAAAATGAAATGAGCAGTAAAAGGGCTCAAAAAATAAAATAAAATGGACACACTAATACAGCCCAGAGTGAAATCCCACGGAGCACACTGAACTGCGTATTCCCACAGCCACGGTCATTAAGGTCATCTATTCCATAGAGAGAAGCCACGCTGGCTATCCTTTATAGATTCGTGTGTGTTACTGAGTACAGTGACATGTAGCTCTTATTTCATAGTATATGATCTTGTCATGTATTTATTTATTTGAGAGAGCAGAATTTATTGAGAAGACGGAAGAGCTCCTACAGTGGGAGGGGACACTAGTGGGTTGCCTATTTATTTATTTTTTAAAGTTGAAGTCTCACTCTTTTGCCCAGGCTGGGGTGCAGTGGCATGCTCACCCGCATCGACCTGTTAGGCTCATGCGATCCTTCCACCTCAGTCTTCCAAGTAGCCAGAACTATAGGCATGTGCTACCATGCTAGGCTAAGTTTTTTGATTTTTTTTTATTGTAGAGACAAGGTCTTGCTGAGTTGCCAGGACTGGTTTTGAACTCATGGGCTCAGGCAATTCACTCACTTCGGCCTCCCACAGTGCTAGCATTATAGGGTGAGCCACCGAGCCTGACCAATCTTGTCATTTAAAAATCTGCTTTTGTTGTCATCTAAATATCTTGATTTAAAGAACCTTAATGACAAGTTTGCATGTAATACTTGGATCAGGTTGGGGCAGAGGCAGGAAACTGGAAGGGAAGAGAAAGTCTGCGGGCATGGAAAGAGAATGTGGGGGAAGAGAGAGCAAGGAAGTCCCTGTCAAAACCCTAGGGAGCAGCCCAATATTCTGTTCTTTTGGGTTCATCCTTTCCACCCACAGAAGAGAGGGAGGCAGTGAGATGGTGCCTCTTGTGACAACAAAATTAGGGAAAAAGGTAGAGCAGCTGTACAAAGTCTGATTCCTTTCCTCACCGTCACCCCATCCTCCAGTCCTGATTTTATAAAGCTTTGGAGCAATCCTCTGTGTCTTTGGGGGGAAGATACTCTTGATATCTCAGGTCTAAGTTTGGTGCCACCAGGATCCCACCTGTCCTCCGTCTGTATTCTCTGAGCTCTCTGTGAGGACATGGTGTGTTTCTGACTCACCACTGGATCCCCAAGGTCTAGCTCCCTCACTCAAATGCAAAGATATTCAATGATATTTGATCAATTGCATGAACACAAGGCCCCTGGTTAATCATGAGTCAGGTGTTTCTTCCATGGCATCTGGAAACCCTTCCCATCTTTCAAGACTCAGCATCATGGGACCTAGAAAGCTGTCCCTCACGTCTCCCCACTCACACGGACTGACCATGATCTACTCAGGCTGCCATGGGATGACTTCCAGGACAGTGCAGCTCACATTTTATTTTACTTACCTGTTTACAAGACTGTGTCTTTCTTCTGAACAATAAGCCCCTTCAGGGTAGAGAACGTGCCTTATTATTCCTTTGTGTGCCCAATATGTGGATGATACTGGAGCATAACAGGTACTTCGTGTGTGTTTAATAAATTTCATTAAGCTGACACAAGGGAGGCTAAAGTCCAAAAAATTGATTCTGAAACTGCTTGTCCAACCGTATTGGCATTATTTTTCTGTCTGGCTTTATTATTAGAAATTCACTAACAGTCTACAGAAGGCAGAGAAATAAAACAGGTGCTAATTAAAATGTGATGCATTTCTGCTTAACGTGGGCACCAGGTTGAGAAGACAAAATACAAGAAATGATTCAATAGCCAAGTCAATGATTGACGGTCTCAGTAGAGTGGCAGGTGGTGCATCTTCTCAGGAGTAGCCTGAGAGGTACCACATCCTCCTCTTTGACCTTTTGAGTTTTTCTTTAATGATGATAGCATTTAGTCATGCTGGGCTTCTTTTTCACGCTCACCTCAGGAGACAAATACACTGTGTGTTACAACAAAGCAGTTGGAAGGAAGGTAATTAAAAGTGTTTATCGCACAAAAGAAAAATATAGCTGCTTTAGCTTAAGCCAGATTTTATGATTTTAAGGCAGATAATAAATATATTGCAGGAAAAAATTATTGTTTTGCTGAAACTGCGGGGTGCTCAATCATAAAATGAACTCTTTTTTTATTCACTTAGTCTTTCCGATGTTAGAAAAAAGAATATCAGTAATAATATTAAGTAAATGCCTTTAATTTATATATTTCTTGATAAAAATTAATGAATTCTCAAAGTTGATTTACCATTAAAGTGAGAATATGATAATAAGAGTTCACAAGTTCAGTCATTTGTCTTCACAAGTCACAACTTGCACTTTTATTTTGTTCTTTTATATATTTTGGGGAAAACATGCCTGCCTAGATCACACAGATATACTGTATAGTAAATTGGAAAATGTAGTTAATCTGAGACTAGTGATAAAAATAAGATGAATTGCTCTTGCTTTTCTTTGTTTTTACTGCAGAGTATAGAACTTTCTTTTCATTGTTTTAGCATGCTGGGTGGAAGACTCAAAGAAGAATAAAAGTGGCTCCTGCCTTCAAAAGGTGTATGTCCAGTGTAGGAAACCAACAGATATATGGCTAATCATGACATGTACCTCAATTACATGACAACTAAAGGTGAAACAAAGTTCTTTGGTTTCTGGTGGCTCAGAGAAATATGCACAGAAGACATTAAAGAACAAGTAAGATGTCTGTAGACAACAGGAGAAAGCAGCACTCCACACCTACACGTGGGAAAGCCTCAGGCCTATTGGAGGGGCACTGGGTGGCCCAAGTCCTGGATCTCGGAAGAGAGAGAATTCCCAAAGGCATACTGGGAGGTGCCCTCTGAGGAACCGGGAAGATGAAGACCAGGGGCGATCTGGAGCCATGTCACAGAAGAATGTGAATGCCATGCTGAAGGAGATGCAGTGAAAATTCTTTGTACAATTATTTTCACATCAATAAGCGATTAGTCCATGAATTGCTATGCTTAAATCCAGTAGGTATTCAGAGTGCAACTCTGTTGCAGAGTGTACCAGGATGTGGGGGAGATAAGTTGGAGAGCCAAGATGGGAACAGACACCTGCCACCGAAATAATGCCGAACATTTTGAATAGTGATTTCATAAATTGGTAAGGTTGGAAGACACCTTGAGTTCCCTGGTCTTCAGATGTATGGGAACTTTGGGTCAATTTAGAAGGAAAAGAATATAGTAGCCTATTTCTTGCGATGACTTTTCAGTTCAGGAAAACAAATCAAACCAACAAAAACTTTTTTAGAGGGAAGCCCACCTGTGATATTGTCTTATGCTGTTTTGTTGTGAGTCAAGCTTTCTTTGTGCCAAAAATGAAAGTATATGTCATTCCTTTACATGACAAAGGTCTAGGTTGGAAATCACTTCAGAGGATGCTTCTGGATACCTGAAGTCCCTGACCTCAGTCACTTCCTCTACCCAGTACAAAGATGCCTCATCTTTCCTCTCCTCACATACCCTGAATGTTCAGTGTTATTTCAAGTATAACTTAAAATCCTTAAACCCTCATATTTTCTCCGTTTCCGTTTTGTTTTTTGTTTCATATGATCTTGGCTCATTGTGACTTTTTTTTCCTTTAGCTGTTCATACTTGGTTCTTGAAATATTTTTTTGAAAAGGTCAGTCAACAACATGCTTATATTTACTGTCATTCTGCAGAAATGAATTTTCTGCCCCTAGCACAGATAATCACTGGAATCTATCTTACAACTATAAATATTACAAATAAATAAACCGACATTAAGAAATTATGGGAACTTGACCACTACTATCACCAGTCCATATTTACAGAGTCCTCATAAACTACCTGGTACTAACAGTTCAATAAATCAATAGTTAGCAGTGGTTTCAATTAGGTGTCGGGTCTCTTGTAGTTATTCATAAAGCCACAAAGATTAGATGTGAGATTGGTGTCAGAAATTGCAGGTACCAATCATGTTATTTACCTCAGTATGATGAAAAACATGGTTTCTAGGGAACAGCAAGAGTTCCTAAGATGCTCTGAGAGAGTTCTTGGGGTGTGTGTGACTCTGTGAATGCTTTTACCTTTCTGTGCTTGTGGTGAGTTTTAAGAGGAAGCATTTGTGTCTTACAAAATCTTACATAAGATGATTAAAAGTGTCTGTTAATGTCTTTAACAAAAACAAAAACAAAAAAAGCTTGGCCCATTAATATTTTGAGTAGCCAATCTTATTTTGACCAGGCATGCTTTCAACCATTCTGAAGCAACAATTTTTCTCAAATATGTAAATTTGAAAGAGGGTTAAAAATGATAATTTATGTCATTCACTGGAATTTTCTACCGCCATCAGTTTTTAAATCACTCTAATACAAATGGATGTTTCTTATCAACTTCTATAATGGAAGATCTTGACAACTTGCTTTTCTGAGTAGTGTCATGATGGCTTTAGAATCACCACTAGTTTAGATTCTAGTCAGACACTAATTACTAGTTAGATACTAGTTGTCTTCATTCTCATTTAAATTCCAAAAGTAGAACATATATATAGAACAGATTTTAGCCAAATTTTATAGTGAACTAACCTAAGATTTCATTTTAATTCTTCTTATTAATATTCTTTTAGTCTTGTCTATTTAGTTACTATGAATTTTTAACATAAGCAGCCTTTTTATATGCTAGAGAGCCATTTTAACAATTCCAGGTCCCATGTAAACTCAAATAATTTATCTCTTATATATGTTTCACTTTAAAATATTTACTAAAATATAGTTTCTTTGTTTATCTGGTGAACTATGATAACAGCAGTTAGTTGCATAACATATTGACAGAGTTTGGAAAGGATTTACTTGTTTAGGAAAAATGTTCATTTCCTTTTGTATGTTTCAGTGACTGTTGTACAACCTTATGCAGATGAAGAGCTGTATACACTGAGATCAGGGTAGGGTTGCTACTGAATTAATGCTAGTGTAATTTATTCTGATCGTCAATCAAGAGATCTTGTATGTTGTGTCTAGCATCATTACAATGCATAATATATGAATCGGGTTTGATGAAATATCCTTCCTGAATATTTCTCTTCAAATCCAAGATGAATAGGACTTGCCTTTTTTGACATTTTTAGAAATGGAGATGCTCTATCTTTAGCGTCTATTAGTCAAGAAAGCTGAATAATTGACAAATCTGCTGAAGAAAGGGAAGGAATAATTTTCCAGAAACACTCTCTTCTTAGAATTCTTCCATTTAAATGCTATAATGTAGGAACTAAAAGTACTGAAAACCTCTGTGATCAGGGAAAGATACCTTTTTACTTGGGAGCCAGAAATTTCCCCACTACAAATTCACTAAACTGTTAGACTATGGTAACTTTTTGTTTCTTTAAACTTCTCTGTATTTTCCACCATTTTGATGATGAGCATATATAACTTTTATAATCAGAAAAATATTCTTTTTAAGCAAGGAGTTTCTCTTGTGAAGACTTGGGATTTTGCTGTCCGCTTATCTCTCCCTTTTCTACCTCCTCTCAGCTGCTTTTCCAGATAAGCTAGACATACACAGTTTGATATGAACCCTGCTCAAGAGTGATAATGTGCAGAAGCTGGTTTCACTGGAGCATCCAAGTGACATCGGGGTATGGAGAGAGCAATGGGCAGCCACAGCAGGGGGCACACACGTGGGAAGGTCATTTGAAAGCCATCAGAATAGTTCAATAAACGCAAATCAGGCACCAGTGCTGTCACAGGTAGAAAGAGGTGTCACAGTCAGCACCAGCTTCACACACAGAGCAGGAAGGCCTCAGTATAAACAGACTTTAATAGGAGACTGGTGTGTCAACCCAGTTTCTGTGCAAATAGACATGGAGATAACAGGTGCAAGAGTTGGGTGTCTTAATTCAAAACTGGTGCCCAAATCACAGGGCCATGTGCTTTCTTTTGCAATAGTTGGAGCTCAAAATTAACAGAACTGTCCAGATCAACAGCAAGACCTGTCAATTTCTTTGGCTTCAGAAAACTTCCTTTTAAATATGGTTGTAAAGGAAGCTTGGAATTAGAAGTAAACGGCCCCTTTCATTAGACTTTGATACCATGTTCGTGGTTAAAGGGAGTTGGTGACTTAGAAAGGATTAGAATTTGAGTTTCTAAAATACTGAAGATATGTATCCTAATCCATCAGATCTACAAAGTTGTGTTGTAACCTCTCACCTGGAAACTTTCATTTTGAAAACTGCTTATTAATCTCTTGGTATTCTGGATTGAAATCCTCAAAAAAATTAGTTTCCTTACTAGCGTAAGACAAAATGCATGCAGAAGGACATATCTCTGAAGTAAAACATCCTTTTGAGGATGAAAGTGGTGTGCATTTAGATCTGGGGATATTCAAGGGAAACTTAGAGATGGGATTCTAATGTTTTCCTAGGTCAGTTAGCACACTGGCTACAAATTAAGTGACGCCACATAGTGTAGAGGTTCGAAATTGTGTTGCATATCTAGCCCGTGATCATTTGCACAGATTAGTAGTAGTAGCAAAAAGGTACATTCTCTGTGATCCTAGGTCTCATGGATGCCTGTCTTCCTGATTTGGGTGTTCCTTACCCAGAAGTTCATTTGTGTCCTTGGATTTATGAGCAGAGCCCACTGTGCTGCCTTCACTGCAGGAGAGCTGTTTCCTGTTTGTTGAATTGAATGTGACACAAAAGAAGCCTGGGGGAACTGAGGAGAGCCAGTTCAGAATGCAGGACATCAGCCCTACACATTTGATAATCCTAAAAATTCCATGAATGCTCTTTAGCAGCAAAGAATGAGGCTGCTAAATTTGCATCTTTAAAAATAATACCATGAAGCATTCCACAGATTAAAGGATGAGAGCATGGATTTTTATGCTGACAGATAGGTATTTTCTATCAGACACGATAGCCCTGGACAATGATGTTGCAAATAAAAGGAAAAAAAATGCTACCTTGGTCTGTAAAAACTCAAGGCCATGTTTGTGGGGCTCAACAATAACAAATAATAATAGATAATGTTTTATCCTAACTGTGTTTTCACAAGAACTTCACATAAAAATCAAACCTTCCTCAATTTTCTTGACTGAAACCTTCTCTCTCAGTTGGACTTCCTTCAATTACCTGAGTTGGCATTAGTTTGTGGTCTGCCCTAATTCCAGCACAGCGCTGCAGTTGGCTGATGTTTTCTAGTTGGTTCCACCGGATGGATTGCTTGCTTCTCTTTAACCTGGAGTATTTCTTTCTTTAATTATAATTGGCCTCTGTTGAGATCTCCAAGTTGTGTTCAGTGGATTCTAAGAAATTCACTAATGGATTTCAAAACTGCTCCTCCATCTTACACTCACTAGAGACAGCAGGTGACTCCTATTCCAAGTGGATTTGCAGGAGGAAATGGCTCCTATGTTTTGATAACATTTGGGGCATATTAGAGATATCATTCTTGGCCAAGGAAGTCCATTTTATCAACAGAGTTTGATGTGGGGAGTTAGAAAAATTGGCCAAATGTAAGGTAAATGGTGATTAGGATCACTGCAGAGGTCTAATAATCAACTCTGCAATAAAGAATGATAGTGTTACATTTATCAGATGCCCTTCCTCAGGGCGTCTGCATGAAGTCTTGTCACTATTGTTGCTGCTGTTCATGTGAAATGAAACTATATTCCATTTCTAAGTAGTGCGAAACCCATTGCAAGAACACATTAAAGAGAGGTGAGAATTCTTCATATTTACTTGCTTCTGTTTCTTTTTAGAATTCATATTCAAGTATCCAGTTTAAAGGTAAGTAATACTAGGCAGTGGTATTACCCAGCTGGTGAGTGGGCTCTGTTCTAAACTTTCGTTTGTGAACTTGTGTTTGGAATTTAGAACCCATTTTTCTGAAATTATATAGTGAGTGGCTTCCAAATGAGACTTTCATACCTTTAATGCCAACTGAGAGAAAATGGAATAATTTGTGTAGTGAACCCAGCATTGCAATCATTTAGAAGACCTGCATTATTATATATACTTTTGAGTACTATTATATAGTGGCTCAAAAACCAAACCATGAAAATTTCCTTGTACCAAGCTTTATCAGTCAGCACCATTTTGTTTCCACAATCCCAATCCTTCATTTTGCAGCAATTTTAATTCTGCCCAAGAATTTCCACCAAGAACTTCTACATAAGCCCATTTTACTCAGGATATTATTTAACTGTATTACAAACAATATCATCAAATGTATTTGCTGTCTGCATCAGACACTACTGTGTACCTAACGAATGGTCATTCTTGCATTTTCATTTGCTGCCGAGCATGTAAGTCATGGAAAGAAATGGATTAATCTAAGACAATCACGAAAATTCTAGTCCTTAACCCAATAACTGATTGACTTAGGGGTTGCATATGATTCAATTTTGGTCAAGGATGTTCAGGAGGAGGTCCACTTCAAATTTTCTGAGAAAGCGTTTCTTTTCCCCCTCAGACAGAGAGATACAATACATTGATAAACTCATGTCATCTGTGAGATATCGTGCCCTTGACTCCATGTGACACCTGGGACTGTGGCGGCCATTCCGGAAGAATAGGGTTTTAAGGAATATGATGTGAGCACAAGATTCTTGGCTTCTTTCAAGTAAAATGACAGTTAATAACTCTATCTACTTAGGTTCTTGCATTGTGGATATATTGGGCATTCACTGTTGACAGCGCATAATCTGCTTACTTAGAGCTTTAGTGATATTTTAGTTCCAGTATTTATTCTGCATGAAGGGAAGTCCTTGAAATCAACACATTGGAACAATACCTTCTTACCTTGAATAAGGTCAGTTTGAGAATGAGTTTCTATTGTCAGCAGGTTGGTGTGGGGCTGGGAAGAAAGGAAAGCACATTTCACGAGCTTCTCTTGAACCACATCTCCACCTTATGCTTTCATTATTGTGAATACGCCCAGATAATCAGCTGTTTGCTCATTTAGCTGAGGTTAATACTTGTCACTCATGCACAAAAAAAGAAAAGCAAACTTAAACTAACAGTTTACAGAAAGGATGCTGAATGGTATGGCTTGAAAGTAAGAAAATTAAAAATTTTCTTACCTGTAACCAATATTCCACTTCCAGCCATGTTTCCTACAGATATGCTCTGCATACCAACAAAGTGCATGCCAGGGTACTATTGTCATATTATTTATGGTGAGACAAGAGTCACTCATGATTGTCTAATATTTAAAGATAACATTACTTTTACCTTTGGAAGTTAGATATCAGGAACTTGGAATCCATGAAAGGAAATAAAAGCTTAGTTAACGCTTGATAATAAATGAGAGTGAGGAGTGTGAATGTTTTACATTCCCATTTATTATCAAGTGATGCACCTCACTAAGCAGCTATGAATTAATTTATGAGGCTTTGTTTTGTTTTCAGAAAACAGTCGTCAACTATTTAAAAACAATCTTTATTGTGGTAAGAACATAATGTGAGAGCTACTCTCCTAGCACATTTTTAAGAGCAAAATATTGTTCCCTATATGCAGTGTTGATCAGCAGATCTCTAGAACTTATTCGTGCTGCATAACTGAAATTTCATACTGGATGAACAGCAACACCCCAATTCTCTCTGTCCTCCAGGCCCTCACAACGACCATTCTACTTTCTATATTTGGTATTATGACAGACTAGGGATTCTGAAAATCCGTGAAATAATTCCTACAAATGTTGCATCAAAGATAACAAGTGCCCATTTAAGGCACAGTTGAGGACTTGAGAAAGTAAGGGAAATCCCAGTGGCAAAAAAGAAGCCTGAGGGAATCTAAGATGGCCACCAGGGAGCAGCAGGCTGAAACCTCTCTTGCAGAGCAGAACAAGTAGGACATTCCCAGCCACTGGTAAACCCAGGCGGCATCAGCAGTCTTAGATGGATGAAGCATCCGTACATCCTGCAGAGGACTTTTGGAACACATAGGGTACAAGGAAGAGAGAGAGGGGGCAGCCAGCATTGGAGCCAGGAGGCTTCATCCCTGGCAGGTGCCAGGCTCAGATAGAATCTGCAGTTCTGCCTCTCCATGAGAAAGGGTAAGTGCTCCTGACATGTGTCTGTGACAGTTCTCCTCCCCCAGCCATCCATGGTCTTTAGTCCCATGTGGGTGGAGCCTTTCTCAGAGCACAGCAGCATGCTGCCAGGCCCACGTGGCACTGGGAACACCTACTGCCAGTCAACCACAAGAGCGTGATCCCCACTGGCTGTGCTTGACAGCCAGTTCCCAGGCTGGGAAAGCTTGTCTGCTGGCTGTATCACTCAGTGCCTGCTGCCAACTTCTGGCAGCCAACAACCAGACCAGAAAGAATCATCTGCCAGCCTCACTTGCCCACAAGGCAGGTCCTACCATGGCATGGACTCTGCTGCTTTTGAGTTCTGAGTGCAGGCTTTGGTGGGGAAATGGGAGTCATGAAAGGCACCTGGAAGTCCTGTTTCTCAGCCAGAGTGCTTTTGGGCTATGGATGGTGCTGCCACTCTGGTAGTGCTGGCAGCAGCCCGGAGGCCCAATTTCCACTCCTAATCTCCACAAAAAGCTTGCAACTGGGGGTTGGAAAACAGTCTGGCTGGCTTGACCATGGAAAAAACTTTGCAGCAGAAAGTCACTTTGAGTTCTGAGTACTTCTCAGTAAGAGTGGTGGAGTGAGAGTAGCTGCTCCCCTCTCTCTCCCTGTGTGAACTAATTTGAATGGCAGAAAAGGCCCTATGGCAGCTAGGTCATACTAACTACAAAATAACAAAACTAAAAAATAATAATAAAAAGAAAAGAGTTACTCCTCACAGATGAGGAGGAACCAGCTAAAAAACACCAGAAATCCTCAAAGTCTTAAAGAGGCATCACAGACAAAAGCACCTCACAGTCCCTAAACAATGGAATCCATCCAGAACTACCTGCCCTGATGACAGATACAGAATTCAGACAATGAATAGCTAAAATGGTGAAGGAAAGCCATGAGAAGTTGGAAACAAAGATTATCCAGGCAACAAAAGCAGTGCAGAAAATAAAAGTTGAGCTGGCTAATATAAGAACGCTCCAATCTGAAATCCTAGAAATGAAGAATTTCTTCCTGAAATCTCAAAGCACAATGACAGGCCTAGATAGCAGAGTTGACTAGGCAGAGGAAAGAATCTCAGAGCTTAAAGATCAAAATATTGAACTAGCCCAGTCTGACAAAAACAAGAAGAAAATGCTCACAAACAATGAACAAAGCCTATGGGGGATGTGGGATTATACAAAAAAGATCAAACCTACAATTGATTGGCATCCCCAAGAAAAGGGAAAACAGAACAATCTGGAACAAGCCTTCCAAGAGGTCATCCAAGAAAATTTCCTCTAGCTTGCTAGATCAGAGGTCTCCAGTCCCTGGACTGTGAACCAGTTAGAAACTGGGCTGCACAACAGGAGGTGATCAGTGGGTGAGTGAGTGAAGCTTCTGTATTTGCAGGCACTCTCCATTGCTCACATTACCACCTGAACTCTGCCTCCTATTCGATCAGCGTGGCATTAGATTCTCACAGGAGCACAAACCCTAGTGTGAAATGCACATGCAAGGGATTTAGGTTGTGTGCTTATTATGAAACTCAAATGCTTGATGATCTGAGGTGGAGCTGAGGCAGTTATGCTAGCATTAGGGAACAGTTGCATATGCAGATTAACATAAGTAGTGAGGCTTGAATGCACAGGGACCAAAATAAATCAATTACTTTCAGACTCATATCAAAATAATAATTTCATAACAATAATAATTTTATTATATATCACAATGTAATAATAATAATGCAAATAAAGTGCACAAGAAATGTAAGGTGCTTAAATCATCCCACCTCCCATCCATGGAAAAATTGTCTCCCACGAAACTGGTTCCTAAGGCCAAAAAGATTGGAGACTGCTGTCCTAGAGAGGCAACCATTTAAATGCAAGAGATCTAAAGAACCCCTGTAAGGTATTACATGAGAAGTCATACCCAAGACACATAGTAATCCATATCCACAGGTAAGCATGAAAGAAAAATTCCTAAAGGCAGCTATTGAAAAGAGACAGACCAAAAAACCACCTTCTCAATCAGAAGACCCATCAGAATTATAGCAGATTTCTCAGCAGAATCCCTGCAAGTCAGAAGGGATAGGAGTACCATCTTTAATGTTCTTAAAGATAAGCAATTCCAGCCAAGAATGTCCTACCCCACCAAGCTAAGCTTTATGAGTGATTGAAAATTAAAATCCTTCCAAGACATCCAGTCCCTAAGAGAATATGCCACCTCGGGTAATCCCTTTGCATCCCCTCCCACTGTGGGAGCTTTTCTGTCCTCTCAATAAATCCTGCTGTCTAAAAAAAAAAATATGCCATGTGTCACCTCCATACTAGCTCTTCAGGAGATGCTTAAGAAAGTTCTGAAAGAACAGATAACACCCATCACAAAAATAAAGGCATGCACAGAGTTATCAGCATACAGATCATCCACAAAATCTAAAAAAAGGAAACAAAGCAACCTCTTAAGAGCCTTATGATAGAGATAAGCTTCACATATCAATAGTCAACTTGAATGTGAATGGACTGAATGAACCACTAAAAAGGCATAGAGTAGCAAACTGGATAAAGAAACATTCTCTGCCTCTAGGAAACCCATTTCACTGCAAATGACACCCACAGGTTCAAGGTAAGGAGCTGGAAAAAGATCTTTCATGCAAATAGAAAACAAAAAAGAGCAGGAGTAGTTATTCTTATATTAGACAAAACAGACTTCAAACTAATAAAAGCTAAAAAAGGGCACAGAAGGACATAATGATAAAAGACTCAATTTACCAGCAAGAACTATCCTTCTTAAATATTTCTCTATATATGCTCCCAATACAGGAGCACTCAGATTTATAGAACAATTGGCATGTAAACTTAGAGAGGATATAGACATCCATACAATCATAGTTGGAGACTTTAATACCTCACTAACAGCCCTAGACAGATCATTAAGACAAAAAGTCAACAAGGAGATCTGGAACCTAAACTCAGTACTTGACCAATTGGACCTAATAGACATCCACAGAACACTCCATCCAACAAACACAGAGTATACATTTTACTCATCAGCACATGGAACTTACTTCAAGATTGATCACATTCTTGGGCATAAATCAAGCACAAACACATTTCAAAATGTTGAAATAATTCCAAGCATCTTTACAGATCACAGAGGATTAAACATAAATATCACAACCAACAACCCCTCCCCAAACACACAAATACTTGGAAACTAAACAACATGTTGCTGAATGACTTTTGGGTCAAAACAGAAATTAAAAATTCCTGGAAACAAATGAAAACAAAGACACAACATATCAAAACTTCTGGGATATTATGAAATCAGGGTTGCAAGGGAAGTTCATAACATTATAGACACATATCAAGAAAATAGAGGGACTACAAATAAACAGTCTAACATCACACCTAAAAGAGCTGAAAAGGCAAGAAAAATTAAGTCCTAATTTCAGTACAAAAAAATCCAGATTACTAAGAAAAAAATCACAATTGCAGGAAATAGAAGACAAAAATATGGAAAGGATCAGCAAGACAAAAAGCAGGTTCTTTGAAAGGATAAATAAGGTGTTTCCTTTCAACTCTGGCCAGATTGACTAAAAAAAAAAAAAGAAGAAGAAGAAGAAGAAGAAGAAGAGAGAGAGAAAGTTTGAATAAACACAATTAGAAATGAAGAAGGTAGCCGGGCTCGGTGGCTCAGCCTGTAATCTTGCGCTTTTGGGAGGCTGAGGTGAGTGGGTTGCCTGAGCCCGCAGGTTCATAGACCCGCCTGGGCAGCGAGACCTCATCTCTACAATAAATCAAAAAATCAGCCGGGCATGGTAGCGCATGCCTGTAATTCCGGCTACTCGGAAGACTGAGGTGGAAGGATCGCCAGAGCCCAGCAGGTCAAGGTTGCGGTGGCTGGGAGTGGACACTGCACTCCAGTCTGGGCGACCGAGTGAGACTCCAACTCAAAAAAAAAAAAACGAAATGATAAAGGTGAAGTTACAACTGACCCTGAAGAAATTAGAGATTATCAAAGATTATTAAGGACATCTCTATGCAAATAAACTGGAAAATCTAGAGGAAATAGAGGATTTCCTTGCATCACACAACCACCCAAATTTGAAATAAGAAGAAACTGAAACTCTAAATAGACCAATAACAATCCAGGAAATTGACTCAGTTATAATAAACCTCCCTACAAAAAAAAAAAAAAAAAAAAGGCCTGGACCAGATAGTTTGTCAGTTGAATTCTATAAGATACACAGGGATGAGCTAATACCAATCTTGCTGAAAGTATCCCAGGCAATTAAGAAAGAAGGAATGCTCCCTAGCTCATTTTATGGAGCTAATATTATCCTGATACCCAAAACTGGCAAACTCCTAACAAGGCAAGAGAATTACCAGCCAATTTCCCTGATGAACATATAGTAAGTCCCCTACATATGAATAAGTTCCATTCCAAGTACATGTTCATAAGTCTAATTTGTTCATAAGTCCAACAAAGTTAGCTAGCACAATTGGTTATAGCAGCTATATCACTGCTGCTTTTATCCTTGCTTCTGAACATCCTGGGCTTGAAATAAAGATACTGTACTACTGTACTCTATACAGTACTATAAGTAAAGTACACAAAAGCATGACCACTTATAGAGGATGCACACACATGGCATTGTAGACCAGACTCCTGGTGGTTGAGACCACAATGAGATACCACCTAACACCAGTAAGATGACTATCATTAACAAGTCAAAAAACAATTAGTGCTGTTGTGACTATGGAGAAAAGGGGTTGCTTCTACACTGTTGGTGGAAATGCAAGCTTGTTCAACCTCCGTGGAAAGCAGTGTGGTGATTTCTCAAATAACTAAAAATTGAGCTTCCATACAATACAACAATCCCTCTTCTGGGAATATATCAGGAGGAACATAAATTGCTCTACCAAAAAGACACCTGCACACATATGTTTACTGATTCACAATAACAAAAACATGGAATCTACCCGGATTCCCATCCAAAGTGGACTGGATAAAGAAAATGTGGTATATATACATGAGGACTATTATGCAGCTATAAAGAAGAACAAAATCATGGTCTTCACAGCAAGAACAATCATGGATGCAGCTAGAGACCATCATATTAAGTGAATTATCATAGAAACAAATAACTGAATATTGCATGTTCTTACTCAAACTAGCACAAGGGTGGACTCAGCAGATGCAGGACATCATTGGAGGTGAGAGAGGTAAGAGGGAGGGGGGCACATAGCCACACTCTGGGAGCCTGGTCCAATATCACAGGAGAGAGGGCTAGCTGGAGGCCTAAATTTCACCCACATGCAACCCTCTTATGTAATAAATTCTCACCTGTACCTCACAACTCTAAAGTAAAAAAAAAAAGTGTTGAAGAAGGAGAAGGAGAAGGACAAGAGGAGGAGGAGGAGGAAGAAAAAGGAGGAGGAGAAGGAGAATGAGAAGAAGAAGAAGAGGCAGAGGGGGAGGAGAACCACCAGCAGCAGAGGCGGGATATCAGAGTGGTGAGTTGGCACCTACCTGGAGACATCTCCTCACCTTGGAAAGCAAGAGAATTGAGTTGCATAGCCTTTTAGGGTCAGGAAAATGTCTTGGGTACCCATGAGGTGGGTCCTTGAACTCTAGAAACTGAGATCCCTGAAATCTATGTCTTCAGTGGTAGGCTGAGCTAGAAAACACAGCTGACGACTAGGTACAGGGAAGGTGATGCAGTCATCTGTCTTGGCCAGAACACTAGATAACCAAATATTACCTCCCAAGAATTCATAACTACAGGCCTGCCCACACATAGGTTTACAGTTTGAATTTATGCTATTTGAGTCCAAGAAATCCCAAGCCTAGAAATTAATATAAGCCTGACACAGAATGTGTACCGAAGTGCCTGTACAGGGAAACTCAAATTTGTTCAAGACAGATCAACATCAACCCAAGACTACAGTAGTCCTACAAATTGAAAGTTCAAAGACTAACAAAATATCACAAAACAAATGAGGGGATAAGCCACTCTGAAAAAGTGTCACAAAAATATCTCTAAATCCTCAAGAAAGTGGAATAATTATAAACGTTATATAAAACAATTAAAATGCTTATAAAGCAGGCAAAATGAAACCTAAAATGTAAGAAAATAAAACACTCTTTAGAAAGCTGGGCAAAACTTCCGACAAGATGGCGACGGGGCAACCTGGTCTGTGAAAACCTCTGCAAAGGAGAACTGCAGTGGGTCTCTGACTCTTGCCCCAGGGGCTACGGACCCCAACATCGCAGCCTGCTCTTCATACGGAGCTTGGCTGTTGCCACTGCTGGGGTATCGCAGCGGTCTGGACAGCCACTGCAGTGCAGACGCCGCCACCTCAGCCACTGCAGCCACCACAGCCACTGCCACCGCCGCCGGTAGCACATTGCACCACCCAGGCCGGAGGCGCTCCACAACTTCAGTCCTTGAAGCCCCTTCAGGGAAGATCTGCTGGGATCGCTGCCACCTCTCCTGCGACCGAGCCATCCTGCCCGCCATAAGTCTCCTGCCGTCTGCCCTGAGGCAGGCAACCATCTTGCCATCTTCAGCCTCTGCCATCCCTGTCCGGCTCCATCCCCTCTGGGGCGAGCAACTGAGATAGCACCACCTGCTGGCGATTCAAGGTAACAACACTGAAACTGGAGAAACAAGCTTGATAAAGACATAGGCCAGAGTGGTGAACAGAAGGTGATCTGAACTGTCCTTCACAGCAGACCAGGGGCAACTGACCCTAACTGCAAACTAATTTACCAGCTTGAAAAGAAAACTAGAAATCAGACCTGAAAGGACATTGGACTTGAACGAAATGTCTCAGAGTATGCTTCATTGATTCTGTTAGTTTAATGACTTAATTCTATTCCTACTGTATTGTTCCTTTTTTTCTTTTTTCCTCTTCCTTTTCTTCTCTTTTCTTCTCTCTGTAAACCATATCTTTGTATAGAGGAACAGCACACTAATAAGGTGGTTGGATAGCTGGTGTGTTAGCATCACTATATGTTTTATTTTTGTTTGTATGAGAGTTGGTTCATCTGTAGCTGTGGTCTATTGTTTTTATCTGTTTCAGTATAGGCCTCTCTATTTGTTGGCACATTTGTTTGTTTCCCCCCTTACTCCTCTATCTCTCCACCCCCCTCTTCAACCCACTGTCTGCTCCATTCTCTCCTCTCTGCTAACCACATTTTATTTCAGGGAGTAAACCTACAGCCCCACTGCATGGACAGATTCCAAGGCAGTGGGAAGTGGGTTCCAGATTATTCACACACCTGTCAGCGAATACCAGAACCTGCAGATAGATTTTGAATCACAGCTCCCCCTTAAGTAAATCTCAAAACTGCAAAAAGGACCCCCCCCAACCTACAGTGCAACTCCAGAATTGAACAAAGTAAGAGGGCATACATAAAGAATAGGAGATTGAACAAACAGAAGTAAAACCAATCCCTTTACCCCTGAATAACAGAATGAAAGAAGATGGTGACGTGGAGGGAAGGAAAAAGTAGGGAGGGTGAAAAACTGCACAAATGAAGAAAAAACAAAAGAAGAATATAGGTCTCACGCAGACCCCTTGGAGATCAGACACCGAGAAAACAGATTCTGGAACACAAACAATGAAGAGCCCCCAGAATGACTGGTTACATGCAACAAACCCAGACATCAAGACATTAATGGAGAGAATTAAAAAAATTGAGGAGAGACAAGAGGAAAATAGGAAGAAGCTGATGTCAGAAATGACAGCAGTAAAGAATACTGTGATGGAAATGAATAATAGACTAGTAAGCATGGAAAACAGAATCAGTCAAGCAAAAGAAAGAATCTCGGAGCTCGAAGACCAAAACACAGAACTAACCCAAACTGTCAAAAGCATAGAAAAGAAGCTCAAAAAGACAGAACAAAACCTGCAAGAGATGAATGATCACTTCAAGAGACCAAACCTAAGAGTAATTGGGCTTCCTGAGGCAGAGAGAGAAACAGAAGCCACACTGGAACAAACATTTCATGAAATCATTCAAGAAAACTTCCCTCATCTCATCAAGGATGAAAAAATTCAAACACAAGAGATTCAGAGAATCCCTGCAAGAAAGCTGGGCAGGTTTAAAATGAACTAAAAAAATTCTAGAATAAAAAAGTATAATATTGCCAGGCACGGTGGCTCACACCTATAATCCCAGAACTCTGGGAGGCTGAAGGCGGAGGATTGCTTGAGCCCAGGAGTTTAAGACTGGACAAGGCAATATACTGAGACCTTGTCTCTACAAAAAATTGTTAAAAAAGTATAATAAGTATAAAAAGCCCAAAACAGAAAACTGCATACATGAATGGTGATGTATTTGTATAGTGAAATACTCTATAGCAAAAAAGTACATAACTGCACACAACAACTTGAATAAATCTCAGAAACATAATGTTGAGTGAAAAAGGTCAGAGACAAAGAATTCCGACTACATGATTATGCCAGGGGTGCCAAAAAATGCATACATATTTTAAGAGATGTTATCTATGTATTACTTTTCAAAGTTGAATTGAATTACAGTAGCAATGTGTAGTATGATGTTAGCTCAAAAGATGGTATTAGTCAAATGAATGCTAACGTCACCATGTGACAGGTAGGACAGTTAAAAAAATGGCAGAAGCATGGTTGTCACTCAAGGAGCACAAGACCATTTTGAAGTGGTATTTGAAATTCAAGAACTTTGTGGGAGTACAATGACAATGGAGGCATGAGTACGCAACAGAACCTCTAACATGCCTAACAATTGCATGCATCTGTGATAAGTCTGAGATGCATGGTACTGTGTGTGATGGGCACAATGAAGATCTGGGAGGCTTCGCACAGCAACAAGTTCTGTAGTAGTTTGCTATAATCAGAGGTGTCTGGACGCTGGTGGTAACCACTTTGAGCACCTCTTGTAAATGCAGAAGTGACTTGTATTCATCTTTTGTTATTGGCATATATTGAGTATGACGCTTTTAATACAGTTTTTTCCTTTCTTAAAGTGCATATACTATTTCTTGGCACCCTTTGTACAAAGTTGGCCAGGTTTGGTGGCTCAGCCTGTAATCCCGCGACTTTGGGAGGCTGAGGTGAGTGGATTGCCTGAGCCCGTGGGTTCGAGACCCGCCTGGGCAGGTGAGACCTTATCTCTACAATAAATAAAAAAATTAGCTGGGCGTGGTAGCGCTCGCCTGTAATTCCGGCTACTCGGAAGGTTGAGGTGGAAGGATCGCCCGGAGTCCAGCAGGTCGAGGCTGCGGTGGCCAGGAGCGGCCACTGTATTCCTGTCTGGGTGACAGAGTGAGACTCCAACTCAAAAAAAAAAAACCCAAAAAACCAGAAGCTGTTTATTTGTATACTTTATGTTTTCTTTAGTTTATTTTTTATTTTTTGAGTCAGAGTCTCACTCTGTGCCCAGGATGGAGTACAGTGGCACAATCATGGCTGCTGCAACCTCGACTTGCTGGACTCAGACAATACCTCTGCTCCAGCCTTTCAAGTAGCTGGGGCTACAGATACGCACTGCCATGCCCAGCTGATTTTTTTTTATTTATTGTAGAAGTCTTGCCACGTTGCCCATATGCCTGTGAGCCTCCTGGGCCCAGGCAGTCTTCTTGCCTTGGCCTCCCAAAGTGTTGGATTACAGGCGTGAGCCACTCTACCCAGTCAATTTGTATACTTTAAATGGGTAAATTAGATGTATGTGAATTATATTTCAAGTTGTCAAAAATTGAATTTCTATACACCAGCAATTGTTAGAAAATGTAATTTATTAAAAGATATTATTTCTAATAGCAAAATGTACATGAATTTTAGCTAGAAATTTTAAGAATTTCATTAAAAAATCAACAATATGGGAATGCTAACTCTATCAGACACCATCTTATTATAAAAATGTATCATTGGTATTATAAAAATGTATCATATTGTGCAGCATTGACAATATGACCAAAGGTACAAATTCTAGAGTCCAAGGAGATCCCCGTATATATAAAAACTTGATATATATTTACAATGAGGGGGCTATGCACGAGTGAGGGAAGAGGGTGAATGGAAAATCTCTGTACTTTCCACTCAATCTTGCTTTGACCCTAAAATCGCTCTAAAAATACATTAAAATTAAAAAAGAAACTTGATGTATGACAGATGTAGGTCAGGGAAGAAATAATTTCTCCCCAAAATAAATGATGAATAAGTTGAATGTGCATATATCACAAATAAGAAATTGAATCATCTTACATCATGTCAAAAAATGTTTCATATATATTAATGACCTAAATATAAAAAAAGGTTAAAACTTTTCAAAGAAAAAAGACATTATCTTTATGATGTGAAGCACAAAAGAGAATAATTTTATGAAACAAAAGACAAAACATAAACTACTAATAAACCTTTACTAACTTGGGTTATTTAGGAGTAGAAAGAAAAGATCACACCCCACAGTGACCTATATCACTTTGTATAGTTTGCTACTATTTTGTGACCTATATTACATAGGAAAAAGAAAACAACAACAAAATTAAACAAAAACTAAAAAGGAAAATTGATGAAGTCTAGTATGTTCTATTATATTCAAATTAACATCTTTTGTTCATCAAAATAGAGCATAATTCAAATAAAAAGAAATACAAAGGATAGATGATGATAACTGTGATATCAGTATACTTATCAAATGATGCAAAATGACAAATCATATCTAAAGAAACATAAACACATCACCCTTAATGAAGAAAATCCAAATTCATGAGTTTACCCTCATCAGTTTCTACGGTCATATAGGTAAAATTGAATTTTTCATTCCTAACTGTTTTAGAGCCAGTTGAACCAAAATAACTTTTAACAACTACTTGAAAGTATACATTTGTAGAACAATTTATAAATATTTAATAAGGTTTAAAACCTCATAATTCCATGCCTAGATAGAATTGCCTTAGAGAAATTCTTGCACATAAGTATGTGGAAACAGTAAATGAATTCTCAAGAAGAGTAGTATTTATAAAAATAAAAAACTGAAAGCAATAGAAATTTCTATAAAAGAACATATAAACTGGACATGGTGGCTCACACCTGTAATCCTTTGAGAAGCTGAGTTGAGAGGACTGCTTGAGCCTAGGAGTTCAAGACTAGCCTGGGTAATGTAGTGAGACCTCATCTCTTTAAAAAAAAGAATATATAAATAACTTGAAGTATAGTCAGTCATGTGAAAGAAATACCATAAAACAGGTAAAAGTAATAAACTGCAGTTGCACAAATTAATATGAATAACTCCCAGAAATATATTTTTTGAAGGAAAAGGCAAATTTGTGAAAAAATATGTATTATACGATGGCATTTAAAGTTTAAAAATATGCAAAACACACACATGCATGTACACACAGAGGCAGTCCTTGCTTTGCAAAGCTCTAAAATTCACAAATTTTTAGTTACTATAGTTAAGTTAAATACATCAGTCTCCAAACATGTTTCAAATGTCAGTTATCATGGTATATTAAGTGTGAGTAATTGCACAGTACACAGATTTTATTAGTATATGCATAATGTTCAAGTTTTATTACTAGCTCTTCTATCCAAGCTCACTATAGATGAACCTTTATTTAGGATGACTTCTCTGACCTTTTTTTGATTTTACAATAGTACAAAAGTCATATACATTCAGTAGAGACTTTACTTTGAGTATCTATGCACCATTTTGTTTTTACTAAGTACAGTATTAAACAAATTACATGAGATAGTCAACACTTTATTATAAAATAAGCTTTGTATTAGATTATTTTGCTCAACTGTTGGACAAGTAAATGTTATTAGCACTCTTAAGATAGGCTAACCTAAGTTATAATGTTTAGTATAGTCAACGCATTTTCAACTTACCATGGGTTTATCAGGATGTAACCCACTGTAACTTGAGGAGCATCTGTATATAAATAACATATGTACATCATGATCAGTAAACAATCCCATCACTTCTTTCAAAGTCTGTCAATGAATGGTCACTACATATTTGTTCTTCTTTTCACATAGACAGTAAAGCATGTGACTACGTTGCCTCCATGTTTTATGACAATGGACACTAGAAAGAGGGAATTGGCCAACTAAGATGGAAGTGCATCAGGAAACACAAAATGATAATGCTGAAAGTAAAGTTTGAATAGAACGTAAATGGAATTGTAAAAGACATAGCTAGCTGTGCTAATGTTTGAAAGACGCCAGATTTGCAGCCAGAGCAACTTAGTGAAGCTAACTGAGGTACATAAGTTAGAAAAAAAGTGATTGAGACAAAAAAAGAGGAAGTGACACCGACACAATGCTTCACATTAAAGGAGCCCTCAAAGATGTTTTATGACATTGAAAGTGCAAAGAACAAAATGTTGGAAGCTGATCTAAACATAGGAGTATGGCAATAGAAAATATTTATTGTTCCATATTCTAAGTTAGACAATAAGACGAGGAAGGAAAGAACTGTTTGCACTACCTTGATAGGTTTTTAGACAAAGAAAGAAAGCATTTTAATCTCAGTGTTTCAAATGTTTTACAATACAGTAAAATATGCACTAAATAAATGTCAGTTTTACTAATTTTTTCTATTCTTATATGTTTATTACTTACAGTAAGAATTTTAAATATTTTGATGAAACTTTTAATGGTCATGAAACAATTGTAATTTTTGTCATTGATTTTTGATATTTCTTTGAGTGGGTTCAGCTTGCATATCCATTTTTATGTCCGACTACCATGTATAGCAAAGACAATGAATATATGTATACTGTCTATATATGTATATGCATAGATGTACATATATTTATGTAATAAATATAATAAAATACTGCATAAAAGTATGCAAGTGAATGATAAATGACAAATCCAACTGTATTCTCTCAGAAATATATAGAAGAGAGATATAGAAGAGAGAATATGATAAAGACAGGTACAGAGAGGATTTTAATTGTATTTGTAATATTTTTAATGTTTTATCTGGTGGCAACAGATATTTGAAAATTATTTTGCTTTATGCCTTTTATAAGCCTGACATATTTTATTGGAAGAAAAAGAAATACAAACTTTGCTTTTCTAGAAAATGCAAGCAATAACAAGAACCCTGAAAAATAGAATTAGCCCCTTGACTTAGGTTGTCAATCTAACAAACACAGTGCAATATCTTAAAGGAAAGATATGAGTTTCTAGAAAGTTCACTGTTTCTTTGATTATAAGTTGCTAATAGCAAAGAAATAAAACTATACATGGTCACCTAACCCCTTCCATCCAATTTGCAGGCTGTTACATGATTTCAAGAACTAACTCTCTTGTTGAACTTGGAAGCACTTTCAAAGCACATCAGACTTTACAGTCTTTATGAAGTTTGTTATGAAGGAATGCCCTGTGAGGGCAACAGAAAGATTTTTAGTACCTTGTCACTGGGTCACAAGAAAGTTATAAAGGAATCTCAGACATAAGAAACAAAACATGTCTTTATTGCTTTAAAAATTTTCAGACGATATATGCACTAACAGTGGCAAGTTCCCATTATTTTAGGAAACACTTTAGTATTGTCCTTTTGTTGTGGATCTGGTAAAAGAAATTTTTGGACTTGATATTCCTTTCCTGTTGCTGCTGTAACAAACCACCACAAACTTAGTGGCTTAAAACAACATAAATTGATCATCTGTTCTGTAGTAGGTCAGAAATATAGCATGGATATCATGGGGCTAAAACTGAGGTGCCATCAAGGCTGTATTCTTTGGAGGCCCTAAGAGAGAATCACTTTTTAAAAAAAATATTTTCAGTTTTTGGAGCCCACCTGCATTGTTTGGTTCATGGTTTCCTTGCTTCAGCTACAATGCCAGCAAGAGTTGGTATCACATGTTCTGAGCCTCCTCTTCTGCTTCCTTCTTTTACTTTGCAGGAGTCATGTGATCGGATTTCTATCTACTCAACAAATGCAGAACAATAGCCCCATTTATAGATCTTTGATCGAATCACATGCATTAAATCCCTTTTGCCATGTAAAGTAACATATTCACAAACTCTGAAGATTAGAACATGGACATATTTGGGTGGGGAGCATTATTCTGCCTGCCACAGATATCTTTTTAGTCTAGTGGCTAAACAGGAATTCAAGATCCTAGCATAAGATCTAGACACATTATTATGTATTTTGTATTTAATACATGTAAAATACAAGTAAGCTCAGAATTGAAAATCACTCTTACAAACTTTCTTTGGAATTCTCAGTGACAACACAAAGGAAGCTAGAATCTTACCCTAAAACAAAATACTTGGAGTAGAACAATCACTATTGCTGCAATCCTACCACCAATATATTAATAAAAAATCCTAGAGCACAGACTCGATCAAGTCTCCTGGTCTGTACTTATGGTACTTAGTTGTGGCATAAGTGAGCTTTCAGTATTATCAAAGCCAAACTCAAATCTGTGTTCCTAGAGATTTGGTGAAAGGTCTCATTTTTACATTTCAATATTATTTTCAGTCAGAAGTCGACATAAATCTATAGTTGCAGGGTATTAAAAGCAATCTAGCTTATAGCAAGACAGGTTGTTCTTATATTGTCAATGTAAAAGACTGCTTACAGTGGGGAATATCATAGTTCCTATATAAGCAGCACAATTTACTTATCTGAACTTTAAAGAATATAATATTTCAATTCTGATAGACTATTGAAGCAATTGAAGCAATCCCCCAAGTCCAATGAAAAAGTCTTATGTTTTCTGAATTTGTTCTGTATTATTGATAGCATTTAGATGTCTTTTGAAATGTGTTTGCTTGATAAAAGACAAGCACAATTTTCCATCAATAAACTCATAAGGAAACGAGATTAAACAATGAAATGCACGAAGCACATGTACTGCATGTTGTTGATGCCTTCAATGTTGTAAGAGCAGCTGAACTGTTTGGCTCTTTGGCTTTTCCAAATAAGTTAAAAACTGCTCTCCGAAGTAACCCCTTTATTTACATAAGGCAAATAAGAGGTACAGATGAATTTTTATAAATGCGTAAGCTAAAGATGTAATAGCTTAAGAAATATTTGCTGGAATGTTCTATATATTCCTATGAAGCTGAGGATCCAGTGCTCAGTGAAGCTTAGCTCTGACTCACATGTACAAATTACTATGAACATCTTACCAGAAAATTGAATGAAATTATTTGAATTGCCCACTTTCATGAAAGAACAGAGTATGATTTAGAGATTTCACCCATCAAATCTGTTTCTGATTCCTCTGAGCACATGTTAATACAAACAAATCAAAGACAAAAAATAAAAATTGTTATCATTAGCCTCTTGGTAGCAAGTCTGCAAACCTAACTCAATCCTTTTTTTCTCTGGGACATAAAAGTTACTGTTAAGCTTATTGGCATAAAGTATTGGCTATTTCTCGCATAATTTTTTCTTTCATGTTTTCTGTTTGGTTACACCAATATTCCTGCTTTCAGAAGTTGATAACACTGTTGTCTCTGTGCCTGGGCCCAATTCTGTGTTTTTGTTAGTCTTTGTGATCAGAGAGCATGATTTAGATACAATGGATACCTGGAGATTTGTTAGTAATGGGTTCATTGTTTCGTGTTCTATATTGTGTTCATTTTTGTCCAAGATCACAAATATGTGTAGGATTTTATAAAGTGATACAGATTTCAAATCAGTGCTGTCTGAAAAGATCACAGACTCTTGTAGATTCTATTGAAAACAATAGTTTCACAGGAATCATGAACTCCAGAAAAAGAAGCCCTACAGGATTATAGCTAAGTGCAGTGGCTCAAGTTAAACCATTCGAGAGAACATTGGCAACTGAATCAAAACAAAGGTCTCTTTAGTATCTAAGCGATAATACTTCCAAATTGTGCTGGACCACTGAAGTGGCAAAACACCATGCTCATTGGAAAAAGAGGACCCTCGGGGGCTTATTAGGTCTTTCAGATCAATTTATGATAAAGTCCTCCATGCATCATATATTCCTAAAATAAGATTGAGTTTTAGGAGGGAAGACATCTGTATGATGCTGTTTCACCTTTAGCCCCAATTTTCCAGTTTATGACATCTGCACATTCCTCTTGGTGCTATTTTGTTATTCAAGTGCCTCTCAGCATCTTCCCTTACTAGACTGGATGTAGGGTCAGTGAGCAGGCCATACTGCAGGGTTTGGAAAGAGATAACAGTGGTGACTGTGCTTTATGAGATGCCACAATTATGTGACACGCAGAGTCCATGAGGTTTGCACAATGGTCCTTATTCTCTATTACCATGGATTGAATGTTTGTGTCCCCTCAAAATTCTTATGTTGAAACCCTAGTCCCCAGTGTGATGGTATTCCGAGGTGGGGCCTTTGGAAGACAAGAAGGTCATGAAACTGGAGCCCTCATGAGTGGGATTAATGCCCTTATTAAAGCAGTGGCAGAGAGCTCTCTTGTTCTTTTTACCATGTGAGGACACAAGAAGTCAGTGGTCTGCAAATGGAAGAATGTCATTACCATGACTGCCAGCCTGGTCTAGGACTTCTAGATCTATGAGATGCAAGCTTCTATTGCTTATTTGTTATTTTATTTTTTGAGTTGGAGTCTCACTCCGTCGCCCAGACTGGAGTGCAGTGCCTGCTGGGCTCCAGCGATCCTTCCGCCTCAGCCTTCCGAGTAGCTGGAATTACAGGCGCGTGCTACCACGCCCTGCTGATTTTTGATTTATTGTAAAGATGAGGTCTCTCCAAGTTGCCCGGGCGGGTCTCGAACCCGCGGGCTCAGGCAATTCACTCACCTTGTCCTCCCAAAGCGCTGGGATTACAGGCTAAGCCACCGAGCCTGGCCGCTTCTATTGTTTATAAGCCACCCAGTTTATATATAATATATATATATTATATATTATATATATATTATTTTGTTAATAATATTCCAAAATGACAAAGCCAGTAAGTAACCTAGAAAATCTGTAATTGTTAATATAAGGATAACACAAAAGAAAGAGCAGAATTTAGTCCACTTAGAATCATTTTCTTTTCCCCTCAAGAATGGAAAGTATTATTCCACACCTTGATTTATTTATAAGCAACTCACTTATACTTGCTTCATAAACTAACTGGATTAGCTAATGAAGAGGAGATAGCTGTTCAATTAAAAATTGTTTCCTGAAACAGGCTTACAGGTACTACATGTGGTACTCTTTCTTCCAGCCTAAAACACTGAGGAAAAACTTGAGTTCTATTTTAAAAAAATCTAACCAAACTATAACTAATAATAAGACTGAGAGGTTAGAACATAAAACATTTCTGTAATGAAAGGTGAGGCATTTTAATGAAACATTGAAGAACCTGACTAAGAAAGAAGCTTTATTTGTATGTGATGTTTTAAGTAGGTACTCGACTAGGGCATTTGTTGTCTTTTGAGAGCTTGCTGGAAAAGGCTCCACATGAAAGAATAAGGAAAAAAAACTGATGTAGGAAGCTAAGGAAACTTACATGTAAGGACAAATAGAAAGTTTCTTATATTTCATAAAAGATATTCATATTCACTGAAAACTGCACAATGCTATCATAATGAACAGGGGGTATTATTAACTGTGTTCACATAATTGGGCTTTTCTTATTAATGTTTTAAGACTTAAAAGGCTATTTTAATTCTATCATAAGTAAGAAAATTTTATGTGCTAATAATTCAAATTTACAACTGTACAATTTATGTAAAGCAGTCAACTGAGAACTGTATTTTTAAAAATATGAGACAATCACATACTAGAGATTGTGTTCTAGGGTTGGCATGATAGTTGAAGAGTTTGGGATATTGAAATATTTGCTTTATCATGGTTAAAACATGCTTATATTAAACTGGTAGTCTATAAGCTATATTAGTGAGATTTTGTATACTTGTTAGAAGTTTAACATCATTTCATGTCTTTCATTTCTAATTCACTCTTGCAATGATTTCAAAATTTGATGTTGCCTCTTATTAAATGAATTTTTATGCTGCTATAAATTCTCAAATTACTTAAGAATTCATTTAGATTTGTAATAGATATTTTTATCTTCATTTGCAAATATGCATATAATAATCTTGATTGAGCACAATATTTATGCTAAGCATTGGCCTAGGCACTGGAGATACAGAGATAAACAAGAAGTAGTTTTTGCTGCGAAGAGGCTAATTATTATTAATCTTAATTAGTGAAACTTCCAAGAATGAAATATCTTTATAAGGAAACTAATCAAGCAAGAAGAGAAATCATTACCTGCAAACTTAATAAATTATAAAGTTTTGTGAAGAAGAGTGGCTAACCATATGAAATAATTTTTTTTTTTTGAGTTGGAGTCTCAATCTGTCACCCAGACTGGAGTGCAGTGGCTGCTCCCGGCCATCGCAGCCTCGACCTGCTGGGCTCCGGCGATCCTTCCGCCTCAGTCTTCCGAGTAGCCGGAATTACAGGCATGCGCTACCACACCCGGCTGATTTTCTGATTTATTGCAGAGATGAGGTCTCGCTGCCCAGGCAGGTCTCGAACCCACGGGCTCAGGCAATCCACTCACCTCAGCCTCCCAAAGGCGCGGGATTACAGGCTGAGCCACCCAGCCCAGCTGAAATAATTTTTTTTATGACAGGTTTCTACATATACTTATGTAATAAAATTGACAATAGGAACGATCCTAGGGAATGATGAAGGTGTCTTTCAAGTTTGTTTTTTACTTCAATTTCTTGTGGTGCCTTAATTCTTGATGGTAGATCCTCCTCCAACATTGGCTCCTCAATGCTTCTCACTCATGAAATCAGAGAGGAGATGTGCTCACTCTTGTACTCTTTGAGATTAAGATTAGGATGAATATATTTCAATCAGTATTTAGCAAAGCATTTTTTTCTCTGATGTTTGAATGAAGTTCTTTTTTATGTTAGAGGGATTTTAAGCATTAGCACACAGATGGAAGGTATTTAGGTTGGAGAGATACCTTGGGAGCACATATGTCCTTCTTACAAGTCACTCTCTAGTAATCCTGGGAGTGCAGCTCGACTGCGCATCTTATACTGCACTCCTCCAAGCAGGGCCCACCGCTTTCTTGGAAAAGACACACAGAGGTTGAAGCTCTCTGAGGACTCTTCCTAGGAGCTACTGAGCATGTGTCTCCCTCATTGGCTTCTTCCATACTGTAGAACTTGCCAACACAAAACTTCTGCAGGCCCATTGACACCTCCCCGTGTTAATCCAAATACCTCTATTATCTTTCTTCCTCAGTTCACATATCTGCATAAATACAAATGACTTTTTAGGGAGTGTAAACTTCACAGAGTAAGCATCCCTAAATTTCAAAATTAGATTAAACAACAAAAACAACCATTAGAGTATTACTTAAGCTCCTTCCATGTGTAAACCATCATGCTAAGCTCTGTGGCAGATGCAGGGATGGACCAGACCCACTCCTGGCCCCCAAAGCACGTATATACCAGTGAGGAAACTAAGTCATACATGGAAATGATGGTGGTTAAATTTAAAGATCCTAACCTGTAATACTGTATTATTTCTATTCTTTTTTCTCTAAAATAATCAAAAATTTGGGCAAACTTTTGTTACTTAAAGCACTGGTCCCCAACATTTTTGGCATCAGGAACCAATTTCATGGAAGACAATTTTTCCATGGATGGGGGGGATCCTTAGGAATTAGATTTTCGTAAGAAGCATGCCACCTAGATCTCTCTCCTGCAAGTTCACAATGGGGTTCATGCTTTATGAGAATCTAATGCTGCTGATCTGACAGAGGGCAGGAGTTCCACTTGCCCACTGTTCACCTCCTGCTGTCCGTAGCCTTATTTAAAGAACTGTACTTACTATGTAAAGTATCTTTTTTAAAAAAAAAATGATTAGCTATAACAAGAAATGGATAATAAACGTTGACATTCTTAGACTACATATGGCCCTCAGCGTGTTTTAAAATTCATTACAATTGTATGCAAAATGTTGTGTTTATAAAAACGTGCATTTTTCTAGCAATGGAGATCATAGATAAGGAAATTCTAGCTCAAGAAAAGGTAAAGAGCCATTGAAATGCTTGTTCTGAATGTGTGTTCAGTCTGTCAAAGCCTCATGAATTTCCCTATGAATATTGTGCTGTCATTGTTAAAAAGCATATGCTTATCTTCTTCCCTCCATGAAAAGGCATGAGGCTAGGGGGCAGATGTGGGAACTGAAGGAGAAAACATAGGTAAGCCATCGCATAATAAATATCTTGTATAAATTTGGAGGTGCTCTGCTTGTCTCATAATGATTTACTATATATGCAACTAATTATAGTGCACAAAGATAACATTGAGTCACAGAGAGAGAATTTGTGAATATAATGGTCTTTTTTTAGTGACAAAATAATTTTATTCAGGAATAGACTTTATAGGCATAAAATGACTTATGTTTAATAAAAACGTACAGACATAGAAAATGTCATCCATTTAAAAAGTCATAAAATATAAGGTGAGCATGAGTTGTTGAAAAATTAAGCTTATTTCTGAACACAAGCTAATGGATGAACCTTATTTAACAGCTCAAAAATACCACTTTGAAAAAATAGAGCTGAGAATCTTACAGGAACATTTTTGTAACTCTTTTATATACTTTAATAAAAACACTTGATTTTAAAAACTTTCTCACCACTAGTACCTAGATAGATGGCTTAGTAGGTATATTGCTTATCAAAAGAGAAAAATAACCTTGTTAATTTAGATACATGTTAACGTGTAACTTTTATACAGTTCAGATATATGTAACTCTCAATTTATGTCCATGTATAAAGCTCCTTGAACAAGAGGAATCCTCATTCTTTTATGTCATGTCACTCTTTAATTGGCAGCTCTAATTATTGTATTTATGACATTAATTATCAAGTTCTCTTATACTTCAAATCACATTGGTCATGAAATATTAAATAAATGCTTAATACTGTAAATGTGGTATAGCAATATCAATTTGATGGACTCTTCCAGGTGGGTTGCTTGGGACCTCTGCTAGATCAGTTACTTTACCTAGCCAGTTCTCTTCTGGGCTAGGTAGATAGATGTTTCTTGGCCACTGTAGCACATTGAATGTCATTCCCCCCTCTCCAAAATTCATGTGTGCCCAGAACCTCAGAGTATGACTAATTTGGAAATAGGGCCTTTGCCGTTGTAATTAAGGAAAGGATCAAGATGAGCTCATACAGAATTAAAGCAGGCCCTAAATCCAATTAATTTCCTTATAGGAGACAGAAAGAATGCATGAACACATAATGGTGAAGCCCTTGTGAAGACGGATTGCTATAAGCCACCAGAATCTGGAAAAGTCAAGGAAGGATTCTCCCCCAGAAACTTCAGAGGGAGTGTGACCCTGCTGATACCTGAATTTTGGATTTCTGGCCTCCAGAACTGTGAGAGAAATCTCTGTTGTTTAAGCCACCAAGTTTGTGGTGATTTATGAAAGTAGCCCTAGGAAACTAATACAGTCATTATATTTTCCCGATGTTTGCGAGTCTTCAGCTCTTAACAGTGCTCTAGACTCCAGAGTATGTTAGAATACAGCCAAGGAATCTTTCTTTTATACAAAATGACTAGGTTTTCTGGAGGTCTGGTGCAGCCTTGCTAAACTTTAAAGACTGAGAGTATGAGCTTTGGAACCAACTTGCCTGGCTTAGATTCCAGCTCAGTCATTCACCGCGTCACCTGAAAAAAATTACTGAAACTGTTTTGGTTTTCCCATCTGTAAAATAAGGGTTATAATATTACCTTCTTCATAGAATATATACTTGGGAGGATTATATGAGTTAATCTGTCAAGTGCTTATAACTACACCTGACACGTGGCAGATAAGCAACAGATGTTGCTATCATCATTGCCATGTAAGTATTATTACACAGTCATTGCCATCATCAACATTCCAGGGTCTTACCACAAAGTCTCTCTCCCCTTGAGGGCGAGCACAGGGTAGCTGTGCCTGTCACACAAAGGGGCACCAGGAGAGAGCTTGGTTCTTCGGTGAAGAGGATAATTCTGTTCCTTTCTCAAAGGCACTGCTCTGCAGGAGAGTGGTGGGTGTCTTCATTGTTTCTGCATCAGATTCGATCACCTTTATCTTTGTCCTTTCAACAATTCTTAGCTGTCCTATACATAATTAACACAGCCTACTCCTCTTGGAGTTGTAAAGACCATATGAATTGTGCCTCCATTTTTTTTCTGATTGGATAGTCCCTGTATTGGTCTCCTCAGGATGCTTTAACAAAATGCCACAAACTGGATGCCTCAAAACAACAAAAATTTATTATTTAGCTGTGTTGGGGCTAGACTCTGAACTCCAGATGTTGGCAGGGTTGGTTCCTTCTGGAGCTTCTAAGGAGTATCTATTCCATGCCTCTCTCCCAGCTTCTAGTAGTAGCTGGCAATCCTTCTTGTTCCTTGGCTTAAATCAGGAAAACTCCAATTTCCATCTCCATCTTCATGTGGTCCACTCCCTTGTGTGTGTCTGTTTCTTGTTTTCTTTCCTTATAAAGACACCAGTCATATAGTGTTAGGGCCTACCTGAATCCATTGTGACCTTATCTTGACTTGACTCTATTTGTAAAGACTCTGTTTCCAATAAGGTCACATTCACAGGCATTGGAAAATAGGATGTCAACATATCTTTTGAGATAACATAACTTAACCTACAACAATCACTGAATATGAATGAAGCAAAATGAAAAAACCAGCAGTCATTAATAACCTTAGAGGTTTATTGAAAGTAGTAAAATACTATCTTTTTCTGAGAATTTTTATACTGTTAATAAAGGCTTATCTAAAATTAGTAGATTTTTAAGTATTTAAAGAAAAAGTTTCTATTATAAGAATCTGTTTTAATTGTGTGTTTATGTTGTAGTCCATTGTTGGGTGTGGACCTATTGTGAGCCCTTCATTGAATTACCTTATTTTATTAGCAATGTTCCTTTTATTTTAAAAAATACACATTAGAGAAAAATAATTCACATAAACATAGATCTTTGCAACTAAGCACAAATGAAAAGTTTAATATTTTAATTAAAACTTAACCACTCACCCCTCCTAATTCGGGCTTACAAACTCTCACTGTCTACCAGGTATATTCAGCTTTGGGCTTAGCATTTGGAAGTTTTCCTGGTTCCAAATTAGGTCTAATTTTCTTATTCAAGAGTGTATGCTGATGCTTAGTATGTGTTGTGTGAATATTTCTCTACAGAAACATTTTGCTTCTATATATTTGGGCTAATCATTGTCTAATATTTTTCAGTTCAAGCCTTCTATCCACTCTATCCATCCCCATGGAAAGTGACCTTTGCTCATTCTCTCTACCCTTCTTTTTTCCTCTAAAGATATACATCCTTTTATCTCTCTTATTCTAAACTAGATGATCAACTCCTTGATTGTAAAAATTTTTAAAAAATCCTCTATATCTGCAGCCTGCCACAATAACTTGTATTCAGTTAGTGTACTTGGGCTGCTATAACAAAGTACCATCATAAACTGGGTAACTGATAAACAACAGAAATTTACTTCTAACAGTTCTGGAGGCTGGGAAGCCTAAGATCAAGGCAGATTTGGCTTCGGGTGAGGGCCTAGTTGGCCTAGTTTCTGGCTCATAGACAGGGCCTTCTAGCTGCATCCTCACATGGCACAAGGGCCCAGTGAGCTCTGTGAGGTCTCTTTTATGAGAGTGCTAATCCCATTCATGAAAATTCTGAATAGGATTAGCCTCATGGACCTAATCACTTCCCAAAGGCCCCACCTCCTAAAGCTATCACATGGGTAATTAGGTTTCAACATAAGAATTTTAGTGGTTCACACCAACCTTCAGATGACAGCAGTGCTCAAATAGGTTCACCGTTTACCATTGACAGCTGATTGATCCTTTTGTTCACTTCAGATTATAATTCATGATTTTGAAATGAGTCGAATGTGACAGAAATAATAATGATTGTCTTTAACAATTTGCATTTAAACTTAATTTATCTAGTATTACCAAACTGAGGGTTTTAAAGAAGTTCTTTTTGTATCATATTTGTAACTACTGTCATTGAGAAATTACTGCACCAGTCACTGTTTCAAGCTTTTACATACATTTGTCTTATTTTATTCCCATAGCAACCTTTCTTACTAAGCATAATTATCTCTATTTTACAGATGAGGAAATTGAAGCTTAGTGAAGTTAAATAGCTTTGCCAGTGCCACACTACTGAAAAATGGAGAATTTGAGCCTAGATCTGTCTGCCTTCAAATGTTGTGTTTTTAGCCAAAGTTTCTGTGATTTTCATATTAGAAAAATCTTCTCTAAAACTTCTTAAAAACAGAGTACTGGGCTTGACACTAGAAAATCTGAATTAAAGTCTTGAGGGGAGAGGTCTGGGGATTTGCGTGTTGACAAGCAGCTCAGGTAATTTTTGTGATCAGACAAATTTAGAACACTCTCAATAACATGATATAATTTTCTAGTATTTATAAGAAACCCTGTGCTAATTATTTTCCCACATACAGTTTGGTTTTCATCACATGAATATTCCTTGAAGTTCAAACCTACCAGAGAAACAAAACTTGCATATTCAATTCTCGAAAGGACTGCCATACTCCAGAAATCTCAGGGTCTTGGGTTGACATTGCACTTTCACCAGCCTTCAGGAATATGAGTGTGTGATGTGTGTAGCCTTAGAAGGGCACTTAAACTCATTTAATGCCCTATTGTTTCTGCTTTAAAATTTATAATGCTTTTTAAATGCATGTTCCTGGATTTTCATTTTCACAAGGCTTTGCAAATTGTGTAGCTAGTCCTGCTCAGGAACTTGATGTAACAGATACTTCAGGCTACGAGGTACAAACGATCAATTCAAAGGAAAATAGCACCATCTTTGTTCTCCTCTCTGGTTTTAAGACTTTGGAAAGAGGTTACTTAAGGTAAGATGAAATCAGAGTGTGAAATGGAGTGTGAAGCAAGGTGGTGTGAGGTCATAGGTCTGGATGTGGGATAAGACTCTGGTGGAAAGAAGGAGAAAGAGAAGGAGTCCTGAGTATAGAGAAAGGTTCAGAGAGCTGAGGAGAGGAGAGAGGCATCTTCCTCATGCTGCCAAAATGTTGCCCATGGCTGGCCTGGGAATTTAGGTTTCAGGAGGGCTATCTGATTAATAAGCATCTCTTACTGTGCTGAACTGTTTGTACAAATATTGTGATTTGTGCTGAACAACTGCTTTCCTTCTGGGAGTCTGGGTTTTGGGTACATACCAAGCAGAGACTGCTCTCCTAACCAGTGCCCAATAAAAACCTTAGGCGCTGATCCTCTGGTGAGCTTCCCTGGTAGGCAATCCCTGGTAGACAAAATTTCACACGTGTTGTTTCAATTTGTAGCCAGGGGAATTAGCGTGTTCCCTGTGACTCCACAGGGAGAGGACTGTTGGGAGCTTGTGCCTGGTTTCCTCTAGACTTTGTTCCATGTACCATTTCCCTTTGCAAGTTTAATCTGTATTCTTCTGCTGTAATAAACAACACTCACGAGTATGACTATGTTAGTTTCCCCTTATCCAATGGAGATAATTTTCAAGACCCCCAGTGGATGCCTAAAACTGTGGATGGTAACAAACCCTGTGTATACCATACATGAATTTCTTTTTCTTTTTTCATAATTTCACAGATAGAAGACTCATTTTTACTGCAAATTTTAGCAACCTCAGCCTAAGATTTTCTTTTCTTTTTTTAATAAAATCGAGAACTTCCACCTTTTCACTTAAAGGAAGCACTTTTCAGATTCTCTCTGGCATATTTGAATTGCTAGCATCACTACTCTTGTTCTTTGGGGCCATTATTAAGTAAAATAAAGGTGACTTGAACATAAGCACTGCCATACCATGACAGTTGATCTGAGAACCTGGACGGCTACTAAGTAACTATCGTGTGGGTAGCCTTGACAGTGTGGATTCTCTAGACAAAAGGATGATTCATATCCCAGGTGGGATGGAGCAGAATGGTGAGACATTTTATCATGCTACTTGGAATGGTGTGCAATTTAAAACTTATACATTGTTTCTTTCTGGATTTTTCATTTAATATTTTCAGACTACAGTTAACCACAGGTAACTGAAACTGTGGAAACTAAAACTGTGGATAAGGAGAGACTATTATACATGCCCAGTTCTGTGAATACTCTCAGTGAATCAGACCTGGGGGTGGTCTTGGGGATACCTGGGTCAGGCTATAGTACATTTCTATCATTTCAGGAAGCTATTGGGTAACACTTCTCTAGAATAATAATCAATAAATCCACAGAGGAAAGCACAGTTTCGGCTTCTCAGTCCAGTGGAGAAAGGATTGTGGAGATGAGGAATATGCTCTAATGTCTTAATGACTTTTTGGGTGAAATGTCATGAAATTATTTGGTAAAGACTGTACCAAAGGTCACAAATTCAAATCGGTTACAGAATTCTCTTTACCATACATACATAGACCTCTTCGGAACTAAGGATTAATGCGTGCTTTAACTTCTGAATGAGAAAGATGATTTTTCCTCACTTAGGACAAATCTTTGACTATGGTTTTAAGCCAAGGATGGAGCCATACTGACTGGGTCTCCACCGGAGTCTTCAACTCTGTAGCTCTGTTACCTCCAGGGAACATGGGACAGAAGAAGTCTGACTTCTCATCTCACTTGGCTTTCCTCCTCCTCTCTAGCAACAGTTCTTCCAGTTACACTGATATCAAGTAATGTCAAGCCCAGAATTGTGGTTACCTTGGGTTAAGGTAGTTTCAGGATTGAGGTGACTATAGCATTAGTAAGGAAGGACAAATGCTAATTTCAAGGGTAAGTTGATTTATGCACACATGCCTGAGTGTATATGTGTGTATGCATGTGTGTGTGTTTAACAATACCAGACAGAAAGAAAAATCTGTATGAGAGCAGAAATGGTGGCGATTGTATCACTTTATTCTGAAAATAAATTCATCCATTTTTTTCCTTGATTCCCTAATAGTGCATCCTTGTGAAGTGGGAAGTAAACAGGTGGGAAGGAGGCCTGACTATTAAAGTTAGGTAGCCTAGAAGAGCTAGAGGAGCAGTTTAGGAGTTTTCTCAAATGTAAAAAGTCCTGAGAGTCAACGCTCCAAACAGAGATACTTCTGTTGCCTTCTCTTACCATAACAACATAATTCACTAATTTGTAGAGTCATAAGACAAAATCTGGATTTGATATTGCCCAGCAGTTTCAGATATAATATAATCACCTAGGGACCAGGGTGGAATCAATAGCTCATTCTCTTTCCTGAACTCCAAAGTGAAGCTGTAGTTTGCTTTCTTATAGACGTTATCCTGAACTACAGGGCTCATTTCCTATGGACATTCGAGACACAAATGACTTTCTTTTGTGATTATCAACAGAAGCCAAGTAAATTCTCAGTTTTGCAGGCAAAGAAACACTCACACTTAATTTTGGAGTATCTGTCTACACATTACATGTAAGAATAACAGACAAAATTTTTCATATGTAAATTTGAAAAATTTAGAGGTAGACTATATCTCTTTGAAATGCATAAGTAAGGAACAAATAAAGATACATAAGTAAAGCGATAAAATCCATCAGGGTATCTTCTCAGCTCTAATGCTTGGGTGAGAATCTCTTTTTACAAATTCAATTTCTGGGATTGTTTTTTGTTTCTTGTCTTTTTAAAAAATAATATGGAGAAACTGAGGCAATCAGGGCAAATTTAGTATCTTTGGTCAAAGCAAAAGAGTAAACCAAGCATCCAGTGGAATGGGGTTATCCTATAGCAATACTGACTTATTGAGTTAATTACACTATTCTCTCAGATATTGTCAATGGGAATACCAGAACAAAAATATTTGAGACAAATATTTCACTTCTGTTAAATAACAGACCATAGTTTAAGCTCATGTCCTAATTTGCTTCCTATTCAGTGAAACATAATTAACTTCTAAAGGCCTGAATACCAGAAAACAAAATTGATTAGGGTAATCTACTAAAATTGAATTAAGGAATACTTAATGCATTAGACATAGGGATTACAGAAAAGATTATCGAGCCACTTTATTGTCTAAAGCTTGAGTAAGTCAAGAAAACCCTGAATGGAAGAGACATGGTTAGAATCTTAATGGGCATACAACTTCTCCTTCATCAAAAGACCAAACAATCCTTGCTGACTCTAGTATTTTTTAATATATACTTAGAGAGATTCTTGATTAAGTGTTGGTCTTGCAAGTAAATCCCCACCCTATCCCCTCACCCTTGCTTATGGGGCAACTTGAAGACATTCATTTAATCTAAGACAATTGACCATGGACTTACTCAAAGATAAAATGTCTGAGTGTGGATAGGGCACAGGAGTCACCTTTTCTTCTTACTTTGGGACAGTACATCTATTCCAAAGAGCAGTTTATCACACCAGTAAGCGGATACCAATTCAAATGCACTATTTTCTATGTGCACACACCTGGTGCAGTTTGAATTAGGATTCCTTTTAAAGATAGTAGTACAAATCTTAAATAATGTTTGCAATAGTTGAGTGCATTTAAAAAATCCTGATGATAATATGATTACTATTACAGAACTGTCAGTAAACTTTAAGCAGAGGCTTATTTTTAAAGTTTTCTTCAAAAAAGTTCCTAAGTTTCCCAGGCTTGCACATAGTTAAAATTGTGAAAAGAAGCTTTATGAAAAGCCAAGTAGGTATCATAAAACAGGTGAACTGGAACATGGTTTTAATTATGCCAGAGTGAGGTAGTTTATGGCTCACAGCTTAGCACCCTAACAATAGGCTTGAAGTACTGACTAATTGTAATTTTGTCAGTAATAACCTTGAGACATGGATAAACAAAAGTGTGGAAGAGTCTTCCTGGGTCTCTGAAGGCCAGGGGGGTTAATCTAATTTAGATTAAACAATGAGTTCTATAAATTTAATACTTTATGTGCATCTTAATTTAGAATTGCCAGAGAAACTTAGCAAAATAGTTTTTTTTTAATCCTTAATTTGAAGATAATCATCGAATTCAAGGGATTTTCAAGGTACAAAGGAATAAAAGTTTTCATTTAGTTAAGATGAATACATGTGCAGAAACCTTGTTGAGTTTAAAAATAGTTGTGCATATAAATCAAATGAAAGCTCCTCCTTTGGACCCCTGGAACAATTATTGTCTGTGCAAGTTTTCTGCAATTTATCACAAAGTGCCTTGAAGCACTATCCCCATTGTTAGTCTGAAATGCTTATTTAAATCTTTGGTTGTGATTTAACTGTTTGTATTCACTTATGAATACATATCTGAGTGCCTCAATGTATCAGGCATTGTTCTTGGCATTGGGATGTAGACTTCTGCCTAAGATTCCCATCTACTGTTGGGGCAAGAGTGATAATAATGTACAAAAATAGAGAAAAGAAATTAGACAGGCAAGGAGATGTGTGCTTTTAGTCCTAGTTACTCAGGAGGCTGAGGTGGAAGGATTGCCTGACCCAGGAGGTCGAGGCTGCGGTGAGCTATGATTGTGCCACTGCACTCCAGCCTGGTGACAGAGTGAGATCCTTACTCAAACAAAACAAACAAACAAAAAAAGTGGGGAGTGGAGTACAGATTGATGTATAATAAATATGTTATTTGCCCTTTATTCCAGATTCTTGAGACTGACCTTCTAAACTCTTGGGCTTTTCCAAGTGATAGGAGAGTCTTTGTTATACATGGTGGGCTTCTGGACCATGTCTGGGTTTATGCTAATGTGGTGACTCCTGGTAGACCCCCAGATAATTTCAATGGGGGTTCGTCATACCAGGAAGACCCACCATGAGTTAGAAGGTTGAGACTTTTAACCTCTTGATATCAGCCTGATCTCCAGACAGAAGAGGGAAAGGGGGTTAAAATTTTGATTTAATTAATCCTACTTACATAACGAAATCCCAATAAAAAGTCTGAACACCTGAAGCTTGAGTGAGCTACACTGGTTGGTGATGTACACTGATGCCAGGAGAGTGATGCATTCTCACTTCACAGGAAGAGGACATAGAAGGTTTGCATTTGAGGCTCTCCAAGACTTCATCTTATGCATCTCTTCATTTGGCTAGTCTTGACTCATATCCTTTATATAAAAACTCTGATTGGAAGTATAGTACTTTCCTAAGTTCTGTGAGTCATTTTGGTGAATTATTGGCCCTGAAGAAATATTGAGAACTCCCATTTGTAGCCAACTTGTCAGAAGTGCAAGTGGCTTGAGAAGCCACCAGGCTTGCCCCTGGTGTTCGCAGATAAAGCAGTCTTGCTGGGGACTGTGCCTTTACCTTGTGAAGGTTATACTAACTCTGGGCAGTTGGTGTCAGAATTGGGTTGTATATTACAGAAAAGATTTCAGGTAGTGGCACGTTCTTAAAAAAAGGTTGTGGTGAGGTAGAGTGGCTATGTGAGCTGAGTGGACAAGGAAGTTCTCTTGGAAGAATGAACATCAAAGCCGAGGCCTATGTGATGAGAAGAAAATGAAGGATTGCTTATGTGGAAGGACATTGCCCCTAGAAACTTGGAAAATGCAGGTGAGTTTTAAACAGGTATTGTGGTCATCACCTTCAAATGGCTGGGTGGCAGATCTTCTCCAAGAACGGGCACCAATTCTTGGTCTTCTCCAAGAATAGGTATAGAGTCCAGGGTCAAGGGCATAGATGGGAATATAGAACAAGGAGCTGGGCAGAGGTCTTCTGGTAACAAGCCTGCCACTCTCTTCCACAATGAATGGATATAATAATGATGATGGTGGCTAGCACTAAGAGAGTTCTGACTACGTGCAAGGCCTGGGAAGATTTAGGCTTTATTAGAGCAACCTCAGTAATGTAGTTATGATGATTTTCATTTGCAGCTGAAGTAAGATTGTGGGTGAGAAGGGGAAGCCCAGAGAGGTAGAGGAACTTGTCTAGAGGCACATGGTTGGTGAAGGAGAAAGTTTGGATTTGGCCTCAGGTGTGTATGAGTCCAAAGTCTGTGCTGTTCAATATACGGCTATGTCATGTTACTACTTTAAGTGCAATCCACAGACCAGCAGCAGGAGTGCCTTGCAGCATCTCAAGTCCTGCTCCAGACTTTTAGAGTCTGAATCTGCATTTTAATAGGATCCCCATGTGATTTCAAAGCACACTGAAGTTGGTAAAGCACGACTACACAGGTCCTCCAAACTTTACACTCAAACTCCCACTGGCAATCCAAACTTCCAATATAATCCCCTCCATTTTGTTAAATTTTACACCCTCACTAAAACATAAACGGATTCAGGATGAGAGCCATGTCCCATTTTTCGCAGTAAAGCCTCTTAGGTGGAATTCAATTTCAGGAGCCAATCTCAGAATGGGTTCAAATCTGTTTCACTTAGTCTTCTTCTCAGTTCCAGGTGCGTTCCACACTTGGAATTTTTAGAGCCAATAAACCAAGCCTAATTCTCCTCTTCAAATAGTGAGAGAGGTTGGTTGGATAATTCAGCAGAGGAACCAACTACAGGGATTAATTTATAGAAAAATATCCTGAAATTGGGACCACAGGGTTGATAAGAATTGCATGCCAGGTTTAAACAGAAAAATATTTATAATTAAGCATTAATCAGGTTGTACTTTGGCCTACTTCCTTGTTATTGAATGTCACTTAGCACTAGATATTGGCCATTTGTGTTTCTATTGTTCCTATAGACAGAATTTCTTATGTTAGGATCATAATACTTTTGTTTAAAAATTGATTTGCATCCCTGTTATTGCTATATCTGGGATCTCTGACATTAGAACCCTAAAGCCATTGTTTACGAATTGCCTAAGATTTTTTTCAGATTCTGAATTGCAGCAAAACAGATTATACCAACCAGTTTGAAGCCCTCACAGAGAAATGGAATGAGAATGAGAATATAGTTTCCTCACCTCCCAGTCCTATAACTTTCTACTTTTTGACCAATCAATGATCTTTAGCCAACTCCAAAATCCTTAAAATCCCTAGCCTGGGCTAGGCACAATGCCTCATGTCTATAATCCCAGCATTTTGGAAACCCATGGTGAGAGGATAGCTTGAGGCCAGGAGTTCAAGATCAGCCTGAGTATCAAAACAAGACACCAATCTCTATGAAAAAAATTAAATAAAATTAGCTGGGTATGTGGCGCGTGCCTGTAGCCCCAGCTACTCAAGAAGCTAAGGCAGGAGGATCGCTTAAGCCCAGGAGTTTGAGGGTGCAGTGAACTATGATCATGCCATTGCACTCCAGCCTGAGTGACTGACCCTGTCTTAAAAAAAAAAATCCCTAACCTCAAACTCCTCAGGGAGATGGATTTGAGGTTTCCTTTCTTCTCCTTATTTAGTGACCCTACGATTAAATCTCTTTCTCTACTGCAACCATATGTCTTGGAGTATTGACTTGCTGCCCATTGGGCAATAGACCTATTGTAGTTACAGCCTTTCCTGTATCTGGGGATGCTGGCCCTCTGCAGAGAGTGCTAACTTCAGGAAGGGCCAGGTGCTCAGAGAGAGGACACAGGGGAAACAGGACTCAACCTGCCAGACAGATGGGCAGAACCAAGTCTGGCATCATCTCCCTCTTGCTGATTAGCTCCTCTGTGGGGTAGGGGCATTTCTCCAAATACAAACGGTGTTTGAAAGAACAGGTGAGGAAATTGATCACATGCACAAAAAAATCATATCAATTGTAAAATAGAAACACTTTTTTTTCAAAGGGTAACTCATTTTACTTCTCATTGCTACCATAAGTTTGCAGCTAAAGCCAAATAATCTTAGAGAACTGATTCCTCCCCTGAGAGTTGTCCACTTCTTCTAATTGTGTAAAGTCACTCTGGAGTCTGGAAGACAAAAGGGAAGACTTCCTTCCACTAGCAGAAGTTGCTGCTTTCGTAATTGGAGCTGACTTTTGATGTGCCCAGAGGGCTCAATCCATTAATGGGAATTGGCCAAGATTGTAATCCTGAAAATTTCACTCTTTCCACTAGTTCTCAGAGCTACTCTGAGTTGTCAGTAGCCCTTGGCAATAGCAGGGAAGGCTGGGACATTAAGAAAAAATAGAGCTTAATAATTTTCACACACCACTCCAGGTTTTTCCCCCACTTCTTCTTCTATTATCAACTCCCAAAATTGCTAGAATGAGAAGTAAAAGAAAAAGTAGAATTCATCAACTTTCTGCCACCGATCCCTCACTTCTGTGCCTGTGGGTTTTCTATCAAGGTTTCCAAATGGTTGATCTCACAGTGGGGTAAGATTAGGATCAATGGCACTGCTCAGCTGTTGACAGGTAGGGACCCAGAGACAGAGTTCCAGGTCAAAGTTTCCTCTTTGGGTCGCAACATTCATCCTTGCCCTAGGGAATTATGAAAGATGAAGACTATATTAAACTCTCCCTTGATCTGCTCTGCCACAAGCCAGCTGTGAGACTCTGGGCCAGTCACTTAACCTCCTCAGACCCAGATCATCTGTGAAATGAAAGGTCTGCACTGGATGATCTCTAAGACTCTTCCACCGTTAGGATGCTGTGATTCTTTGTTCTTATTTTGAGCTGTACTTGAGGCAAGTATATATAGCTTCATTTTGTGGGGAGAAATGGAGAAAGATAAAGAATTTGGGGCATCTTTTCAGGAAATAATTACTGTTAGTGTTCAAATTTTACCCACTCTGGAAAAGTAACATGATGTGAAGCTCAAACCCAAGTAAAGAGGGTGTGGTTAATGGCCAGGATGGGGATGGAGAGAGAGAAAGAGAAAGTGGTCCTATATATAATACAACTATTATCATCCTACACAGATTGCCCAGAGGCAACCTCCCTTTTCTAGGAGAGGGTGAATCAGAGTTAAGTTTTTTGAGCAAAAGTACAGGGAAGTGAACGGAGCCAGTAATCAGAGCATACAACGTAGGAAAATACTTTAAACAGGAAAGGGCAGAGCTAAGGCTGCACTTGAGGAGGAAGTGGAGAGTTCTAGGGAAATAGGCTCTATAATATGGATGGCACACAGAAAATCAGTTCACTCAGAATCTGTGACTCCATAGGGAATCTCAAAGCCCCAGGGTTCTGTGATTTCTTTGCTAGCGTGCTATAAGGGCAGAAGCTGAGTTCTAGGCAAACCTGGCTTTATCATGACCTCTCCTTTGCATTGATATAGTCTCTCTTTTTTATTTCTCATTCAACAAATATTTGTTGAATTCATTCTAGGTGCCAAGAATACAGCGAATGAGAAAAACTCTGCTCTTACTTTTAAAGAGCCCACTGTCAGGGGAAGCAGAATAAATGCAAAAAGGGTAAAGGAACAATCAGTTATTTTATGACTTGTTAAAAAGAGAGTATAAATGCAAGAAGTATTTTTTCTCCACTAAGGATAGATTAGGAGCAGTTTCTTGTCAGTTCTCCTTTTTAGTTCTGCTTCTAGAACTTTGTATAAGTAGAGAAGCCCTTTTTATGAGTAAGACGCACCTTCCTTGCTGAAAAAAAATATCAGCTCTCAAAAGGCATACCCATTTATTTACTATCATACAGGGGAAGAACCACAGAGTGATTACTGATTCCCCAGTGGGGTTTAGAAGCTTATGGGCTATCCTGGAAAAACAGGTTATGAGGTGGGAGGAGAAGAGAAATTTCACTTTCACTATCAAAAAGAACTATTTACAAGCTAATCTCCATTCCCAGATTGATTCATTCTCCCCGGTTGTTCCCTCAACAAAATTCCTCTATCCCTCCTCTGATAACCTGGTTTTGCCAGAATGGTACACAAGCTTCTGAACCTGTTGTGGTTGGGGTGTGGGTGATCACTCTGAGATGTATCCCAAATGCACATTAGTAAGTCTTATAGTTCCTTTCTCCAATTCATTTGCCTTTTGTGAGTTGATTTTTCAAGCAAACCTTCAGAGAACAGAGGAGACATTTCCCTTAGCCCCTACGTTAGCAAACAGCTAGACCTAGCCATCCCCTGAACGTATAAGGAATTTATTTTTTTCTTTCCCAATCTTGTCCTAACATCAACTCTAATAGAGTGTAGTAGAAATGAGGACTTTGGAACCATATCGATTTTGGCCTCAGCTCTGAAAATGATTGGCAAACCACCTAATAACACTATTTCTGTCTCCTCACTGGTATATGGCATCAACATCATACAGATGTTGCGATAGTCAAGGGAGAAAATGTTTCTTTGATGACTAGTGAGGCTGAGCATTTTTTCAGATCTTTCACAGAAACAAAGAACTGAGTATCACATGTTCTCACCCCTAAGCGGGACTTGAACAATTATCGTGATACTATCAGAGAATAATTGGCAGTAGTGGGAAACTGCCAGGAGTGGGGTGGAGAAGAAGAATTGGCAGTAGTGCCAATTCTGCCTAGGGAAGGGGGTGCATACCTCATTAACAAAGGTACCTGCAGAATGGACATTTGTATACCTAACCATGAATTGTACCCCGCATCCTTAAAATTAAAAAAAATTAAAAGAAAAAAAGAGAAAACGAATAGAAATTGTTTAGTTCAGAACTTGCATGCTGGATCCTCTCTCTTTCTTGTCTCTTTCATGCATGAAGTTGCAAAGAAGGAGATAAACAAACTGTAAATTCTTCTCTGGAACCAGGAGAGTTGCTTCCTCTCCACAAGAAAAATTGCTTCCTAAGTCCAGATGAGAAGTGGTCTCTCTCTCTCCTCCTGTCTTCATTTGTTGCATGGAAAAGAGAGGCTCATAGGGTGATTGTATGGCCTGCGTGCACTCACGAATACATCTGACAGAGAGTTACCCTCATCTATACTCCTTTGGAAATGTTTCATCTATGCAGAAACAAGGTGGAGAGGCAGGTGTTGCCTTGCCTTTCTTGGTAAGGGGATGGCAGGTTATGGTCCTGTTTTGTAAGATCCTTCAGCAAAGAGAGTGCGACCTATTACTCTAGCATGTATGATTATCTTGTCAAAGAACAAATGACCCCCATCATTTGGATGAATCTCCATCATCATCTTTATTTCTTTCACACGTGGCTTTGTCTCTGCCAGAACTGGAGGTGTCGACTGTCTTGCCTTTTCTTCTTTGTCTCTCTGGCTTACCTCTGTAGCTCTAAGAAATTGAATTTGCATCTTAATCCTCCAATGTGACTTGAATGCTCCGCCTGCCAGTCTAAAACAATCATAGAGAGTTTCTGGCATGACCCTGAAAGAAGTCCTTGAGTAACATATCATCCTGAATTGTTTCTATATCCTGGTTTACTGAAAACACTCACTTTTATAGCAAACTTGATTCTAATGAAGTGTTTATAATCTCTTTATCCCTAGAGAGTTATGGCAAATTTTTACCTCATATAGCCAATAACTAGCAAATACTTCATTTCTACATTTAATTATCATCAGGATACATGATATAAATAAGATTTTTATCTCCAAAAAATTGAACTCTTTTATTTTTGAATTAATTTTGTGAAAGTTTAGCTGTTATCTCCAAGAATGATTGCATGTTTAAATTTGAAAACAATGTCTACTCAGTCATTGGTTTTTAACCCTCTAAATAGCTCTTTTGTTTCTTCTTAGGTGAGTACCAGTGGTTGATGCAGGGGATTTGTAATTTCACCACACTTTTTATCTTAGCTAACCATCCATCACCAGTCATACGTTCAGTTACATTTAGATTTGAAGTTTCCATTTGGACAGGCTTTGAAAAAAAAGAAAAAGAAAGAAAGAAAGAGAAAACCACACACACACAAAACTGTAAGGGCATAAGCATTTTATATAGCTATATGGGAAATGCAGCTGACCTGAGTGGAACTCACTGATTTTCTGTAACATTTTGATTATATGGGTCTATGAGTTCAGATGAATCAAAGCAAAAATGAAACTCAGCAGGCATGATGAAATCAACCAAAGCCACTGAAACGGTTGGTCAGAGCCCACAAAAAATGGTTTCATTCTCTGAGACTATAGAGAAACTGGGGCCTAATTCAAGAGACAGCTTCTGAAGGCTGGCATAACTCAACTCCGCTAATAAAGAGACATTTTCAGCAATATATATATATTTTAATCTGTAGCTTTGAACAGACTTCAGTAAGCTACACAAATAAGTTAATCTCTATAAACAACAGGATAAATGCACATACCACTTTTAAAATTATATGAATATAATGTGTTGGTAACTGACGTGGGCAGCTGGGCTAGTGATAGGATAAGACCCAAATGAAGTATTTTTAAGACATTTTAATTTAATCAGCAATTGTCTCAGGGAAGAGAATGTGGTCAAGAAAACTACCCTGACTTTGTACAGAGAAAGCTGTTTCTATTCTCTGCTTTATCTTTTGTCCTTAGAGTCTCTCAGAGACTGAAAGCATGTTCAGAAATTTGTTGTAAAAGTGCCATTTTTGTAGAAGTATTCTGTTCATTTGTAAAGCAGAAAGACTAATATTTGCCTTACCTACCTCACAGATGGTTGTGTGCATCCAAAGAGATCATATTTGTGTAAAAACATATATGACATGGAACACTCTATCATTATTGTGTTCATGTAGGGATGTTCTTAAAGTGAATGTGGGTCTCAAAACTGCTGGCTACTACCCAGCAACTCATGGACAAGATATAATACTTATTCTAAATTGCCTGGGGAAAAAAAGGCGATTTTTCTCTCTCTCACAAACACAAAAAAGATTACAAATAATTGTAATTAAATATTGACTGCTTTTTTTTTCATGGCATATCAGGTAATACGGTTTATAAGAGTCTCTCTAAAGCTACAGTACTATGAGTATGCTGAGATCATGCAGTGTCAATAAAAAAGATAACAGTTTGTTTATTAATGGGTTCTAAAAAATGTTTCTAAGAACAACAACCCTGGAATAGAAACTCAAATTGATCGCTATACTTTTTCTATTTTCTCTTTTTAAAAATAAAGTCTGCCTGAAATATACCATCTATTGCTCCTTTCTTGAGTGTCAGTTGCTATAACTTTACATCATAAAATTTAATATTAAATTACAAACTATGTTGTGTTTTTCAATATTTTTATATGCATTTCATATAATATGGTTTAAATTTCTTTTTCTTATTTTCCAGAGTATCTAGAAAAGTGCTAAATAAATTAACAGCCTCACAAGAAATTTTTCCTAAGGACTGAATTATCGATTAAGAGAAAACAAGCTAATATTAGCCATAAACTGTTAATATACCACAGCATATATTATTTAACATTTCTGGAATCTTCTCTTTAAGAATAATAATAAATGTTTGCAGAAATAGAATTTTATAAATATATTAAGTTAATCAATTACTTAATGGAACCCTTTCTCTAATTCAAAGCTAACTTCAGAATTAGAGTTGATAAGCCAGAAATATTTTGATATATTAATGTGTAATCATTACAAAATGAAACTGATTTTCAATTAACAACACACGAGAGGCTAATTTTATTCATCTCTTAGAATATTTAAATTGCAGATTTGTTATTATTTTATACAATATAATTTTCTTAAGCAGGTGATATTAAATTTCTTCCTGCATAGTTCTACTAAGTTGGACCAGATAAATTATTATTATATAAATTAGCAATAAATGCACAATAAGGATATTTTTTGACCAATCTCAATTTTACGGGCAGCATTTTCAACATAAGTAGAAAAAAGTCAGTGTAAAGTCTATCTCTCTTTTGTATTAGTAACATCGCATCTCTTAATTGCTTACAGCCCTGGTTTACTAAGTAGTAAACAATTAAGCATGCATCATTACATTCCTTAGGACACCTCTTTGAATGGATGCAATAATTTATTATTGACTAGGTCTAATTCTCCCTTGATTTACAAAAGTGGTAATAATATTCCATCTCACATAATGCTTTGCTAGGAGGAATCCAAATCCAGGCACTAAAATCTTTACAGTCTCCCCAGGAGGAATTGGGATGTCGGTGATATTCTCATTGCCACAGCTGAGAAAATGGAGGGCTTTGCCTGAGGTCTCCTGGCAAGTCAGCGATGTGATGAGCAGAATCTAGGTCTCCTGATGTCTAGTACACAATCACAAAAGCATAGAACTCTCAGGAGATTCACCCAAATCACGTGTGTGCCAAAAAGAAGAAGGAAAATGACACCCAGGGCACTCATTGCAGAATCCCCACAGCAACCTTGTCACCATTTCCTCTGACTGCACATAAAGCACACTGAAGGGTATCAGACAACATAAAATCCTAATGGTGCCCTTAATTAGGTGGGGCCATCACTCCAACTCCCTTACCTCCCACTGTCTAAGCTAGCAGCCCCAAATTCCTCTCTGGGGTGCCTAATCCTGAAAGCAAGACGTAGTTACAGAAACAATCTTGGGCTTACAAGGGACCATCAAGCTCTGATGATGATGAAGTTTGATAGCAATAATGTCAAACTTTATATGGCCATAATCCAAGTTTACAATGATACATTAAGCCATAATGCTACTATTTATATCACCATAAACTGGGTTTATGGTGATATAAATAGTCATGCTAATGGCATTAACAGCAGCACTCAGAGGAATCACAGCTGTTGAGTGCTGCATTTATGCTATTAGCATTGCTATTTATATCACCATAAACTTAGGTAGTCAAACTTGTTACATATGAAAATACAAGGGAGATAGATATCCACAGTTTATGTCCAAATATAAGCTGCTGTACTGGAGGCTTTACGGCTGTTGCCTTCCTCTATGTTACTCTGCTTGGGTTGCGTGATATTTCTGTAGGAGCCACAGAGAAGCCTGGAAACACTATTCAAATGTGATAAGAAAGTGCCACAGATACTGGGCAAACTTACTGTCTCCTTGGCAGCGCAGAGGACCCACGCTCAGTTTGGCTTCTGAACCTTGTCGGTCAGTGTCTCCAACCACCACTTGGCTCACAGGCAGGTGATCTTTGTAGGACAAGAAGCCAGCGTCCTTCCTCCTGAATCACAGGGAAGGACAGAAAAGGATGAAGAGGCTGAGTTAGAAACACATCTTCTCTGCTACTTGCTTAAGGAGTCTAATGACTGATGACATTTCAGTAATTGTTTGCAAGTTCACTAAGTAAAACCAGTTAAGAGTTGTTCTCTCTCTCCCATAGGTGTTATAGCTCAATTCTCAGAAGCAACTCTGGATCTTTGTCTTCTGGAAAACAGAATTGACATCCTAATTTCCAGATATTCACAACCAATATGTTGTATACTATTTTAGGTTGAAAGTAGACCACAGGACACACCAAACACCAGCATACACGCGGGATTTGCTGTTGTCATGGAGTCAAAAGTTCAACGAAGTCAACCTGGTCATTTGAATAATATGTGAAACAAAGCCTTATACAAAAACCTTTGTCTCTTTCATTTCTTTGAAGTAGTTCCTTCAGAGGCTTTCCTCCTTGCTGTGCATCAGCTAAATAAGGGACAGCTTTTGTTCCTTCATCTCTGCTTGTTTATTTTAACCACTGAAAGAGTTTATGTAAAGTTTCCAACACAGAGCAGGTGTTCAATAAGTATCTATTTGCATCTATAATGAGGAGCAGAGTTAAGATTCAAGTTCAGTTTGGTTTTCCTCCTGGGCTCATTCTTCTGTTTACTCTATACTTATCTTGTTTCAAGTCTCTCAAATCTACCCCATACCCACCCTAAATGAAGAAAGAAGACAAGGATAGTCACGACGTACTGATTCTATAATGGAGCATAGACACCCTGGAGAGTTTTCTGGGGATGAACCCATCACATGCAGTGGTGTGCTTTTAGCTCTCTGTACACAGATTGCACCTTCATGGGAAATCACTGCCCCCCACATCCTCTTGTCCTGCTGCTGTGACTAAGGGATCCTCTCATTTGGGGTTGAATGGGTGGGAGGCACAAAGAAATGAGAAATCGTTCCTCAAATTTACCCTTTCAGAGAATTTTTTACACTGTTAAGACTGAATATAAATGACAATTTAAAAATTGCACATAGAACTGATCACAGAAAAAAAAAACCACACTAATTTTGGATGACAGAATGAGAGAGACAGTTAAATAATCAGTTTAAAGTTTTGTCATTCACATCTTTTGGCATATAGTGCAGGGAATTGAGAGAAACCAACTTGGAAACCTGTCTTGAAAATACTACGCTGTGTGGAGCAGTTACTTACACCTCTGATCTGCTGGAATGTCAGTGAACATATGCTCCCTGGGGTGTGAGGATGCACAGAAACCCAGGAAGGAGTCACCGAACTTGGCCAGTGGGACTCAAACAAATGCATTTTATACTGCTTTAGCTATTTTATTGTTCTCAACTTTTTCAAAATAAAGACTTTTAAATGAATTATTTATCAAATTAGAACTAAGATAATTCAGAAAAGTGCTGTGATTGTTATTGACATTGTAACTGCAATTGTCAAGGCCTCAAGCATCTGTGGAAATTTTTTGCAAACTATCTTCTTTTATTAGAAGTTCTATGAATTAAAATCATGTCAAAGAAGAAGAAACAAATCTTCTGATATTAAACATGATATTTAATTCTTCTTAAAGGAACAATAAATGAAAGCACCCCCTAACAGCATATGGCAATTACAACCTACTAGAAATGATGCTGTGTATTCCTATGGAACTGGGATTCTCTATAAGTTGATTACCATTTAGAATTATATGACTCTAAATCAGGGCTCCACAAACCAAATCCTGAGAACCAAACTTGACTTGTCACTTGTGTTCATATGGCTCACAAGCTGAGAATGATTCACGTTTTAAGTGACTGAAAAAAAAATAATAAATGGTATTTTGTGATGTGAAATGCTATAAAATTCAAAGTCAGTGTCCATATAATGTCTTACTGGGATACAGCCACTTTCTTTTTACATATGTCTTTGCAGGCTACAATGGTAGATTTGAGTAGTTGTGGCAGAGACCATATGATCCTAAAATATGTATTATTTGGCCCTTTTAGTAAAAGTTTTCCAACTTTTTGCTTTAACTCATGATAAATGCATAACTATCCATTTTTGCTTTAGGAATTTACTGAGCAACTATCTTTCTGTTTATTATGACAGGCAGCTGTTGCCTGCCTCAAGTCTCCAAAGATGAGTATAGGGGTTGGGAAGATGTAAAGGGAGGGGACAAGAATATTCGCTGAGAATAAATACAAATAAATCATTTAAGTGGAAAGAAACCATCTAAACTTCAATTTATTTAATCTAATACGAGAAATTTATTTTTATTTTTAATTTTAAAGATGTGGGGTATAATTCAGGGTTAGGTATATAAATGTTCATTATGCAGGTACCCTTATTGATGAGATGTGGCCTCCCTCCCCTGACAGGAGAAATAAATTATAATTAACTTTTTAATTTACTTTGCACTATACGACAAGCAGTCATGTGTCAGCTTTGGTAGAACCTATATCTATATCTATATCTATATCTATATCTGTATCTGTATCTGTATCTGTGTTGAGCTTTTTGTCTTTTTGTGTCTTTGTGTCTGTGTCTGTGTCTGTGTCTGTGTCTGTGTCTGTGTCTGTGTCTGTGTCTGTGTCTATGTCTACCCTGTAGGAAGAGTGGTATTCTGCAACTTGTACGTTGATAACTTTATAAAAACAAGATCTTTAAATGGTAGAATCTCCATGACATTCTGTAATAAAATGAATAATGATCATGAAAGTCTGAAAGGTACAGATTAATACATTTTTACATATATCTTTTTTTCATATATTCACATACATATACACGCCTTGAGGTCATGATTTAGAACAACTCCAGCACCCCAGAAGCATTTCTTATTGTCTCCCCCAGAATCAGTGCAAAAGTAACCATAATTCTGTCTACTGTCATCATAGATGAGTTTTGCTTGTTCTTGACCTTTATATACATGAAATCAGTATGCATTCTTTTGTGTTTAGCTCCTTTTACTCAACTTCATATCTATGAGATTCACTTATGTTATTTATTTAAAAGTATAAATGAAATATTGAATAAAAGATGGTGTTATATAAATAAAAAGTTAATATTATACAATGATGAGGATAAATATTCTCCTGTTATCATTTGGGTGTTTTCAGTGTTTGGCTATTGTGAATAAAGCTGCTATGAGCATTCTTATAAATGTGTTACTTGTTAGCATTCATTTATGTTGGGCATTTACCCAAAAGTAGAAAGACTGGATCATAAAGTACACATACGTTTAGCTTTAGTGGATAATTTCAAGCAACTTTCCCCATGAACTTGTCCCAACTTACATTTCTGCATGGGAATTCCGGTTGCTCAAGATCCTTGCCAGCATTTTGTAATATTGGTCTATTTATGATTAATGATAAAGTGACTACCTTATGCTGAGACTCGTACTAAGGTAAAAGTATTTTTGAAACAAATGATTAGAAATATTCCAATTATTACATAATTTTATTGTCAAAATTGATATATGAATAGCCTTATAGGAATTCACACATCTATACACTGTCATAATTTGGAAATATAAATATTAAATCTTTGTAATAATTTTATAAATGCAGAATTGAAGTGAGTTTTGAACTTTTTTAATACTACAAGTAGCCATTATTCAATTACTTTGCAAGAAAAACTGATGAACATCAAGGATGACAGAAATGTATAAACCATGTTTTATCAAAACCTTTGCATTATTGGTCAATGAAACTGAAAAATTAATATCATGATTCATTACATTAATAATGTACATTATCCCCACTTTACTGATGAGAAGAATGAAAATCAGAGAATTTCTCTTGACCGACATCACTAGTGGTAGAATTCAAATTCACATGATCTGGATTCTATCCCTGGACTTTTCACTAAAAAGGGGGGAAACCAAAACAGAATAAAACCAAAAAGCCATTATTCAAATTAAAAGCCTTTTTTCTTGTAATTCTCTTACAGATGAGGTTAAAAAGTACCTTTTTAGATATATTTAGCTAGCCTGAAATGCTGTGGTTATTTATAAGTCAGAAATTGAAATATATCTACAATGTTATACTCACAACTTTGTATAATGCTGTACTAGGCAAAATAAAATCCTACAACTACCTCATGCCCAATCAACCACTGTTTTTAATGATACATTGAAGTTCCTAATAGGTTGCAGTGCAGCTAGTATCAATAGCACTCAGATATCCCTTACCAAACCAAGAAACAAAGCAAACAAAATTTAGTTGAAAAAATAAGAAAAATTTACCTTTTTGATCACTTTTGATAAAAGATCTAAATAGAACTCCAGAGATTTTAAACCCACAAACAACTGCATGTGATACTCACAAAGCAGTGATGTAGAAACAAATTCACAGGTGTCAATAAAATGGTTTGACTAGCACAAAGATTTTGTGGTCCTACAGTGCAACCCACTTTAAAAATGATTTGTAGCCTGCAGAGGAGTTTCCCAAAAACCTATGTGATGTCCATCTTAGCACCTTGTGTGAGTTTTTCAGCAAGCAAAACAAGCCTTTGTTGAAAGTTATGTGCCTTACAGATCGAGGTCAATTTAATTTAGAGAGATATTCAGTAGCTATTTATCAAGTTAGCATAATAAGCTAATTACATCTGTTAGAGGGTTTGTACATTAGAAAAATTCTATCATCCATTTCAAATAGGCCCTGAACCTACGTACTTTTGCATAATTCTTCTATCAGCATCGTTACTCAAGTAAACCTTAATTCTATGGATATCGTTTCTCTAACCTGGCGTTACTGTTATTTTCTTTCAGTACTTTTTTCCAGAGGAATTCTGCCTTGTTTTGCTGTTCTTTCTTTGCCCGCTTTCTTTATCCTGCTGAGAAAGCAAACAAGCCTTGAGGTAGTTCAGTCTTGCCCTTAGCTTAGTGAAAAAAGAAAAATAAACCCTAAAGAAAAATAAACATCCCAAGTTTTTACAATTGTGAGACTGCCTTTCCTATACGATAGTTCTAGCAGCAAAAAAGGACTTCTCCTTTGCAAAGTTTTAGGAGTGCTTGCTAACCTTTAAAAAAAAATTACAGTACATGCCCTTTCATGCATTTCCATCACCTAAACCAGAAACTTCTGGGCAGAATCCAGAAAGTCAAAGTGATAGTTTCAGAAGATACCTCACAAAGAGACACAGAAATATAAAATACATGAGAAGATGCTTGATATTATCAATAATTAGGAAATTGCAATTAAAACTACATTGAGCTGACACTTCACACCTACCAGAATAACTATAATCAAAAGAACAGACAGTAGCAGGTATTGATGAGGATTTGGGGAAACCAGAATCATTACACATCACTGGTAGGGCTGTCAAGTGATACAGTCATTTTTGAAGACAGTATGGCAATGTCTTAAACATAGATATGCCATATGACTCAATAACTCCACTCCTGAATATCTACATGAAAGCATATTTCCATACAAAATCTTTTAGGTAGATGTTTATAGCGGTTTATGCATAATAGCCCCGAAGTAGGAACAACCCAAGTGTCCATCAACTAGTGAATGGGTAAAATATGGTATATCCATACAATAAAATATTGTTCAGCAATAAAAAGAAATAAAATAGGGGTACATGTTGCAACATTAGTAAACCTCTAAAGATTATTCTAAGTGTAAGAAGCCAGACTTAAAAAAATCACATATTCTATAATTCCATTTATATTAAAAGGCATATGTATAGAGACAGAAAGTAGATTAGTGGCTGCCTGGGCCTGGGAGTAGAAATGAGATTCATGGTAAACAGGAATCTTAAAGGGGTAATGGAAATGTCCTCAATGTGAGCTGCGGTGATTTGTTGTACTACTCAGTGAATTTACCTAGAGTCCTTGAATTGTACACTTAATGCTGGTGAATATTATAATATCTAAACTATACCTCAGTGAAGTTATTTTTTAAAAGAACTGCAGATAGTTGCAAAAGTCAGCTGGTGATGAGAAAAGACAAGTCTTTTGCACCCATTTCACCGAAAATACTAGGGTGTGGAACTATGAAGTGGTATTTCCTGACTTTGGTGTCCTCTATTTTGTGACTATAAACCTGGGACTGCAAAGTCTTTACTGACTCCATTTTTAGGGTTTTATCCTGCTTTTAAAGTGTCTATTAATATTTACAAATTCCACTGAACTTTCTTCTGGGACAGATCTCAGCACCTTTCTCACAATATCCCTGTTCAGTCTATTTTCCTTGCCATTCACTTCTATAAATATTCTTATAAGATTCAAAATCTTATTTTGTTCATTTTTTTGACATTTGTAAATTTTCTTTAATTTGTCAGATAGTGGCATTTGGTTACTGTCTGTTTGAGATACCACCATATAAACTGATTAATTGTAATACTCCAGGGTTAGCGCCTAACCACAGGGAAGGTGTGAAGAAAGGGCTATGGAAGAATGATTGAGGAAGAGACAATTCTGATGGGACAGGGATTAGTAGTCAGAGAAGATTTCTCCGAGGAAGGTAGAACAGGATTTTGCCTGGTGGAGGAGAGGGGAGAGAAACAGAGTATAGAGAAAGACATGGAAGCATGAGAGGGACTGACGTGTCCAGGCAAGAGTGAGAATCCAGAGTGACTGGTGTGTATGGTGAACAGTATAGAAAGGAGGGAACTAAAACTAGTTGCGTCCAGGGAGCTAAGGACTTTATATTTTTTATTCCTTAAATTTTTATTTTATTTTAGAACCAGGGGGCACATGTGAAGATCTGTTACATAGATATATTGCACAATGACTAGCTTTGGGGAACATGGTACCTGAGGAGTGCTTTTGTATCTCTCATTCCCCCTCCTTCCTTCTCTCCTTTAGCAGTGCCCAGTGTTTGTTGTTCCCATCCTTGTGCCCATGTGTGCCCAGTGTTTAGTACCCACTTATGAGTGAGAACATGCAGTATTGTTTTCTGTTTCTGTGATAATTCTCTTAGAATGATGGCTTCCAGCTACATCCATGTTGCTGCAAAAGAAAAAATTTTGTTCCTTGTTATAGCTGTTTAATATTCTATAGAGTGTATGTACCGCATTTTCTTTATCTAGTCCACCATTGATGGGCAGCTGGGTTGATTCTGGGGTTTTTTTGCTATTGTGGATACAGCTGCAATAAACATACAAGGGCTGCAATAAACATATAAGTGCAGGTGTCTTTTTGGTAGAATGATTTATATTCCTTTGAGTACATACCCAAAAATGGGATTGCTGGGTCAAATGGTAGGTCTATTTTCAGTGCCTTGAGAAACCTCCAAACCGTTTTCCACAGGGGATGAACTAGCTTACATTACCACCAAGAGTTTATAAGTGTTCCTTTTCTTCCGCATCCTCACCAACATCTGTTGCTTTTTGACTTGTTAATAATAGCCATTCTGACTTGTATGAGATGGCATCTCACTGTAGTTTTGGTTGCATTTCTCTTATGATTAGTGATGCTGAGTATTTTTTCATGTTTGTTGGCCGCTTGTATGTCTTCCTTTGAGAATTGTCTAAAATGACACAGAACATTCCGCCAAATTCACCCGTGTTTCAGTCTCTTTCTCAATCTTTATTCAGAATTTGTTTCCTTTACCCCAACCTATAACACCTGTCACATTTCCAAACTAGCTTTAGGGACTAAAGCTCATTCACAGAAAACTAAATATCCTTGGCTTTCTCAGGATGTGCTTAATGGCAAAATTTTGTTTAAATGTCATCTGTAATTAAGATATTCCAAAAATGTCAACATTTTAGTGTAAATCTTCATCTCATGGGTGGATACTAAACTTTTTTGGAGTCTCTTGTATGATTTTTTGGTTCAGACTATTAAATTCACTTTACCTATAAATCTATGTATCTTTTTTTTCTCCATCTTTTCTGCCTCCAAACACATTATACTTTTTCCATAGTATATATTTAGAAACAGTAGGTCAAAAGGCAAAAACCTTCAAAAATTTTCCCAGGAAGTTACTATTATAACTGTACTAAATATTTTTGACTCATTCCTAGTTAGTTCTACTAAAGGACCTTTGGATTGTTCCTATTCGTTCCATCTCTTAAAGAAAAAATCATGCAAATAATTTTTAATAGTTATGTAAATTGTTAAAATATTCACAGTGTTTTTCCATAGATAATCTCATTTGATCTTTGTAACTTTGTAAATAGGCTTTGGAGATATAAGGAAATACGGGTGTGCAGTTGAATCTGACAAACTTTGATTTCTTAATAATCATTCAGGAACACATTCATTGCACCAAGTGAGACAGACTCTACCAAAAATAAGATGCTACTTCATGGTTAATACCAAATACTCCCTAATTGCTTAAAAGTTTATATTTAATATTACATTTAAAAAGATGGGAAACCTAAAAATTCAAGGCAAGGCTAGTTCTAGTTAGATATTTTTCAAGGTATTTAAACATTTTTATTTTGTCCTCAGTTCCATCTTTCTGCATTTTCTCTGCTTTAGGATATCTCCCACTGCTTTTTCCTTAAAAGGAATCTAATGCCCTCACTCTCCCTCTGTCCATGTCCCTATTAAGACTGGCTCTGAGAATAGTGCAATACAGCACTTCTTCTAACCTAGTAGAAGGAATGCCTTAATAAGTCTGTTAAAGGAAGTTTATGGGGGGCCATAGTTTTGGAGTAGTTTTCTTCAAGCGACTCTAACAGCCCAGACCAAACTAAAATGGAATCATTCACTTGTGTTAGGTGCCAGGGAACCAAACTGAACTCTGAAACTGGCCAGTTTTCAAATAACAGGAGATTCATAGCAATCAATCAGAAGGGACCCAGTTTACCTTAGCTGTCACAATAAGGAATCCCTTCTCTTTTAACCTTATAAGGAATGTAATGTTGAAGTGACCAATCCCACCTTTTACTCTATGTTTCTACTTTCCTCAGACATTTTCTGCCTATAAAGCCAAATTCTTCTACTTAGCTCATGGGAACACCCATTCTATTTTACAGAATGACGTGTTGCCCAATTCTAGAATCTTTAAACTGTTTTGTGTGTGTGTGATTTTTGTCATTTGACAGAATTCTGGCAATCAAATCTTTACGAATGGTGGAGACTGAATTTGGAATTTTTCTGGCATCAATGAAATGATGGTGAGGATGTGGCTGCATGTTTTTAAAAAGGAAGCCCATGGGGCAGGTTTGTCATTCCTCTATGTCCATGTACAAAAATCCCTTTTATATCAGAATTTAAAGCCTTTATCCATAAAACAAACAGGGACTATCTCAGAATGGCTATATCATCTGAAGGGGTGATAAGCACCAGAGCTCTGATACTTTCCAAATACTTCTAACAGTGTCCTCAGTGATCACTGACTACTGAGGTTTCCTCAGTTGATGTAAGGTAGTGTTCTCTACAAAGAAATTAGAGTAATTAAGAAAACAACCATCACAATTAGATCTTTAGAAGCCATGCCTATGTCCCCTCTGAAATGAAAGTAATACAGATTTGATTTCTTCTTTCAGTGGGAAGTTTGGGTCTTCCATGAAATGCAAGACAATTATCTGTTCCGTTTAGACTCTCTTAGAAGGCTCTTGTAACCATTTTGGGATTTTATGCACAATGTTCTTTTTTGATTTGCCTTTCTGGAGTGTAGGTTCCCTGAGGGCAGATATATTGTTTCATGAAACTTTATAAAATAAACACAAGTAGGCACTTAAAAGTGGCTGGCTCTGTGTGTTTCATGATTGAATGAATACATGAATAAACATTGACACTAACTAGGCACAACTCAAAAATAGTTATTGTTATGTGCTTACTATCCATGGTGACAGATGATAAACAAACAAGTCTTTCTTATATTGGAGTTCCTTGAATGCTCTTATTTAATAAAATATTTTATTTTATTATTATTATGTTTGATTCAAGGGGTACCTGTGCAGGGTTATTACATGGGAATATTGCATGATGCTGAGGCCTGGGTTTCTATTGAGCCCATCACCCAGGTGGTGAATAGGGTGCTCAGTGAGTAGCTTTCAGTCCTTATCACTCTCCACCCTTCCTTTCCCACCTTTAGGAGTGCCTCAGTGTCTGCTGTTCCCATCTTTTTGCCCATGTGCACAGTTTTTAGCTCCCGCTTATTAGGGAGAACACATGGTATACAGTTTTCTGTTTCTGTGATAATTCACTCAGGGTAATGATTTCTATGTGCATCCCCGTCGCTGCAAATAACATGATTTTGCTCTTTCATGGCTGCATAGTATTTCATGGTGTATATGTACCACATTTTCTTTATCCAGTCCACCACTGACGGGCGCCTAGGTTGGCTCCATGTTTTTGTTATTGTGAATGGTGCTGTAATAAGCAAGTGAATGCAGTTGTCTTTTTGGCAGAGTGATTTGTACTCCTTTGAGTATATAACCGGTAGAATTGTGCTGGGCTAAGTGAGAAATCTATTTTTAGTTCTTTGAAAAATCGCCAAACTCTTTCCCACAAGGGTTAAATGAGCTTGCATTTTCACCAACAGCACATGAGCACTCCCTTTTCTCTGTATCCTTGCTAACATCTGTTGATTTTTTGACTTTTTAACAAAAACCATCCTGACTGGTGTGAGATGCTATTTCACTTTAGTTTTGATTTGCATGTCTCTGATGATTAGTGATGTTAAACATTTTTTTCATATGTTTATTGGGCACTTGTATGTCTTCTTTTGAGGAGAGGGTGCTCATGTCCTTTGTTCATTTTTTAATGGGGTTATTAATTTTTCTTCTGTAGATTCAATTGAATTCTATGTAGATTCTGGATATTAGACCATCATTGGATGCATAGTTTGCAAATATTTTCTATCATTCTGTAGGTTGTCTGTTAAGTTAGTTGGTTTCTTTTGCTGTGCAGAAGCTCTTGAGTTTGATTAGGTCCTGCTTGTCAATTTTGACTTTTGCTGCTTTTGTTTTTGAGGTCTTCCTTGAATGCTCTTGAAATACTTTTATTATTTTTTATGTATTAATTGAGGTTTTATTTTTTCTTTAGAAAGTAATATTCAATTAGAAGACTTATATCCTATTAATATAATGAAAAGGGCACAAGACTTAGCAAAGGTGAGTCCTAATTCAGCTCTGCCTCTGTAAAAAAGCAAGTTGATTAATTTATCTGGGTCATTATTTCCTCATATGATACATAGTGTGAACTCTTTGAGTAGGACTATGTGGTCCTACTCAGTTTCCTTAGATGCTATTAGAACAGTATCCAGCATATGCTTTGGGAGATTATCTAGTTTTCCCCTTCATTTTTTTCACAGCCAATAGACTAGGAATAAAACAATGATTGATCTAAGGTATTGAAGTAATCAATAACTGATCTAGAAAAAATATCATATCTCCAATGCTTTTGAGCATAAGAGGGAAAATAACACGTTTACGTTTTTCAAATTCTGCTAAAATAATTTCAATTGACTTCCTTCAAATGATAAAAAATTTATTATTTGCTATCATATAGGAAAATGGTTTCACTGAATTCAAGGCTAATTTGGACTATTTACTTTTTACTCTGTCCATCTACATTCATCTTTTTCCTAAGCACAAGTTCTTCATATTTTTGAAAATCATGGCTGATCAGCAAAGAGAGTGTGCCTGATGTGAAGCTTCCTTGCCATTTCCACGTGTTTTTATATCTAGCAATTGATGGCCAATTCCTGGCATCTCAAAAATAGTTAATGGAAAAATCTTCCCATATACTGGCCCAGTATATTTTTAAAAAATGAGTGTGAATAGTCTGGGTACTCACAGTTTTTTTAGATTTATTACTTTAAAAAATTTATTTTAAATATGTGGGGTGTAATTCATAGATTTATTTCTAATCAACAAACAAATGCAGAAATTGGAACATCATATGCCCCTGGTCACTTATAACTCCTCTCTGCTTTTGCATGGTTCAGCCCCCTTCTCATGCTCTGCTTGTTGGCCCTTGGGTAGGCTCATTTCCACAGGCTGGCTTCATTCCACAGGTTTAATATTTGGCCCACAGGGTATAACCATGAACCTCCCTGATCTGAAGGCTGAGGCCATTGCCAGCAAGCACATTCATGTACCTTCATTTTGAAAACAGGCAGGGATATTCCAGGCTGAAGTTTCCCCTCTCCAATCTCCTGATGGTGATAGTAGTTGGGGCTAGGTAGAATATACTGATACTCCACAAATAAACCTTTCCCACTGGTCTCTTAGATATCTCCAGTAATTGCTGGGCTTCTCTTATGTCACCCAAGGAAGGTAACTATGTAACACTGACAGAGTAGGCACTCAGCTTTGGAATGCAGGAGAGTTTGACACCTTGACACCTATGAACCCTAGTTCATAGCCCAGTGAAATCTAATTTATGACTTCTTCTTTGAAGATTCAAAAAATTCTAAGTCTAGCCAATTTTTATAGCATCAAATTTTTATCTAATTTACTCTTTACACTCATGAAAGACAATCATCAGACGCTCTACTTCTTAAATTTTTGCTTAAATAGCTTGGTTCACTCAAAAGAGTATTATCCCAACACAATAGTTTTCAGAAGGAAGTGCAATCTGTCTTGAATTTTCGTTTTAGAGATTTGGCCAACCTGAAAGGTGGTGTTTATCAGTGATACAAACATTATTTTTTTTAAAGCAAGAAGTATTGCTTTTTCTTCTGTTGTCATTTCTAAAGTCCCCTCCAAGTAACACAAATCCACATAAATGATTCTTGTATTGATCACTGCCACAATCTTTTTGCTACAAACATCACACCATCTTTGACACACGTTGTCATTCCCACTTCACCTCAGTAGGTCATTTTGTTCCCCTAGTGAACACAAAAGAATGGTTTGAAGGTAGAAGTGGTTTCTTTCTGTAAGGCCCTTAAGATGATCAATATTTTTTTATGTTATCAATATCTTGAAGCTGCAGTTACAGTAATGAAAAGCACTTACTCTTCAGAATGAGGTGGTCCCGATAAAAGCAAAATTTCAAAATATGTCTCAGTTACTGAGACTAACACAAGCCAGAAGGCAGCTGTGGGAAGAGGCTTAAGATTGCTATCGGTCTCAAGCGTGAAGGAAGTAGGATGAATCAAAGAAATTGAAAAAAAAAATCTCAAGTTTATGAGAAAATCAAAATAATTATGTGTGATATAAATATATAAACATCTTTTTTGGGGAAAAGTGGTCATTTTAGTTAAATATCACAAAAATGTCTGGTGTCAAAGAATTGAAGAATGTACATCAGGTTTATCAATATGGAGATCATCAGTAGAGACTTGTCACAAAGAGTTCTGGTAGGGCAGTTAGAAGAAGTTCAATGGCTGATGATTAAATGGGAAATGAGAAAGAAGAAACACATCTTAAATTCTTGTTTTGAAGTTGGAACTAGAAATGGAAGAAGCAATAAGGTAGACACTAGAGGAGTTTAAGCATTAAGAGTTTTTTGGTCACTTTTGGAGGCCAAGGCAAGAGAATTATCTGAGCCTGCAGGTTTGAGACCAGCCTGGGTAACATGGTGAGATCTTGTCTCTACAATAAATCGAAATATCAGTTGGGCTTGGAAGTGTGCGCCTGTAGTTCCGGGTACTTGGAAGGCTGAGCTGGAAGGATTGCTGGAGCCCAGCAGGTCGATGCTGGTGTGGCCGCGAGCATACCACTACATTCCAGCCTGGGTGCTGGAGTGATATTACAACTCAAAAAAAAGAGATTTCCGTATATAGACTGGGAACTGAATCAATTAATTATGCTGTGTCCCACATGTCTGTAAGCAATATGCCAACACTATTTTTCAAACTTGGCAGCAAAAAATTATGAATATTAAGTCTTATGTATATAGATAACACGTAACTTTATCTAGAGAATAAAAAACGGAACACAATTAAGGGCATTCTGATCATTGCTGGGGAATCCAAGTTACACTCCAGCATCCTCTTATTTTAGATGCAATGAAGAAGAGCACTTGGGCCTCTTTCTTCAAATTTTGAATAGTCAAGCACATGGCTTTTTCTGAAATATCATGGCCAAAATACTATGCAAAAAGATTCTTGGGCCTGTACCTTTGGAAACAATGAAAGACAGAACAACTAGAAAATTTCACAGTGAGATTCTTAGCTTTGTGGTTAACTACAGCCAGCTGGATCTTTGATCTTTATTGGGTTTGGAGAAAAACAGAAATTCACTAACCCGCTCAGGGACATTCAAAAACTTCAGCTAATTAGGTTTTAATAAACAAGGTCATCTCTTTTGGCATGCTTACTTTGTAATTTAGAAGGTGAATCATTTATGATGCAGTCCAACGTCTGCAAATTAAAAGACATATAAATCCTCCCCTCAGAAGAGAGGCAGTAAAAATCCATCACTGTTAATTGAGAGATAGCAAATGCCATCAAAGAGAGGAGTAAGGAGCCTAAACTTGTAGGGCGATGTAAATCTTGAACAATGTGAAACTCAATTTAGCAACAGTTTTTTGGAATGAATAAAGTGTACGAGTATCTTGTTTGTGTGAATGAATTCACTTTTCTCTTGTGAGGGTCCAGAAGGGGCAATTGCCATATGCCTTCTATAGGTCAGAGCATTCAGGCTGCAGATTACCTGTAGATGGAAAAGGAATGTGATATAAAGTCTGTGGAGGATGTACTCAAATTATTTCCTGGAAGTGCATACCTTGATGACCAATTCTTGATGACTAATTATACATTTACTTAGAAATTATTGTATTAGTCTGCTTAGGCTACGGTAACAAGATACCATAGACTGAGTGACTTAAACCACATTTATTTTCTCATAGTTCTGAAATCTAGAAGTCCAAGATCAAGGTGCCAGTAGGGTTGGCTTCAGTGTTGCCTCTCTCTGTGGCTTGCAGAGGGCCACCTTATTACTGTGTCCTCACATGATCTTTCTTTTATGCACATGTGGAGAGAGAGAGCTCATTGGTGTCTCTTCCACTTCTTAGAAGGACACTAGCTGTATTGAATTGGGAACTAATTCTTATTACCTCATTTAACTTTAACTACCTCCTTAAAGACCTGTCTCCAAAGACAGTCACATTGGGGGTTAGGGCTTCAACAGATGAATTTTAGGAGGACATAGCTCAGTTTGCAACAGTTGGGTGTAATTTTTATGTTGAGTTACATAAAGTATTAATTTTGGGAAATGGTAATGAGTTTTTCTGAGGGGGAAAAAAGGATATCTGGCTTTCCAAGTGTGAGAAATGCTATATATACTTTATATTTCACTCTTAAAAACCCAAAATACCAAAGTGTTATAGAAATACTACGAGAATCCCTGCATTGGATAAGATATATTCTACTTTGTTTAATCCAGTATCCTGGGAAAAAAATAAAAAACAAAACTTTTTTCCAGCACTCATATTAATATTCTGAGAAATAATGTTCTCTGCTATGACAATCCACGAAGCATAATTTTTGGCATTATATGGCTTCTCAAATGCAGCTTTAATGGTAAATAATTTTCAGAGACTTAGAATGTAATCAATGAGATTAACAGACATAAAAGTAGAGAACACTGTTGAGTCCTTACATCTTTTTTTAATAATCAATATTTTTTATTATGATATTGTGGGGTACAGTTAAGAGTTAGGTATATAAATATGCTTCGTTCAGGCACCCTTGTTGATAAGAGATGTCTCCCCATCCCCAGACAGATGTTTATTACCATTAATCACATCTCCCTTGACCCCTATAGTTTCCCACCACTGTCAGTCATTTTCTTATGGTAATACGTTGGGTGATCAAGGTCCACTATATGAGTGAGAACATGTGATACTCAGATCTTTGTTTCTGTGAGAGGTCACTCAGTATTATAGACTCTAGTTCCATCCACGTTGCTGTGAAATTCATGATTTTGTTCTTTTTTATGGCTGTGTAGTACCACACAGCCATAAAAAAGAGTCCTTACATCTTAATTACAGATGCGATGTCTGCCATTGTATACATGTTTCCACCCCCTAGAGATAGTAGCTATCTTACTCAACTTGAAAGGAGCAATGCTTGGGTTTCTGCAATAGAGTCCATTAAATTAATTTTCCTCCTTTGGGGGGGGGAAGAAGTTTCTCAGCACAGATTTTGATAGCATCATTTACTACATTCACATTTTCCCGGAGCAGGGTGGTATTCTGTTGAAGAAAAGAGGTTCTGATGCCAAACTGTATCCATCAACAGAGGCATGATAAATAAATTGTGATAAAGTCACATAATAAATAACACACAGTAACAGAATAAAATGAATCGTGGGTATACACAAAGACACGGCGAGTCTCTAATACATGATATTGAGGGAAAAAGCCAGACATGAAATAGTCCATACTGAATGATTCTATTTATATGATAGTCAAAAAACAGGCAGAAATAATCTCAGGTGACAGAAGTCAGAATTATAGTTATCTTTGGGGGTCTGACTTAGTGGGGACCCAAGAGAGCTAGGGGCCTCTAGATCTTGATTCATGCTCTATATCTTGAGTCATGTGATGAATTCATACTATACTAATATGTAAAAATGAATGAGCTATATGTTTAAGATGTGTGCACTTGTGAAAGTCATAGTCCAAGAAGAGAACACCATTGGTGGCTTATCATTGCCTGCTAAAACAAAGTGGAAATTCCCCATCCTAGGCCCGTCATAATAGGAACCCACGTTACTGGTTTCAACATTTCATGTGTCTGGAGGTTCCATCCAGGAATATGGAATATAGTGTAGTGCCACTCCTTGCCTCCTTGCCACACAAACAACTTATTATTACTCAATGTTGTTGTTTACTTTCACACTTCCATGTTGTGTCCTTTTCTGGGATGTCCTTCCTCTTTTTTCTGCCTAATGAAATTCTACTCATCCTTCAGGCCTTTTCCAATTGCCATCTCTTCTTTGAAATTTTCCCTGATCTCCTCCAAGGTGAATTAATTTACTTCTTCTTCTGGCCTCCCATAGCCATGGACTCATATGAACAATACAGTTAAGGTTGACATAGATTGTGGATTTTCTGGGGCCTTCTTGGTTTTAGTTATTTATCTCTTTGTCTCTAGTACATTCATATTATGTATCTTCTTTTCTGGATTGGGTCATCTGGCCAACAAAAATATAACTCCAATGATATAGTAAGTAGGTTTTATAATTCACCACCCTCCTTATGACAATGTGTCCTACTAGAGTAAAGATTATGCCATTTTTGTAGCCACATAAATTGACTGTGATTTTTTAGTGGCGATTATCTCTGATTATAAGTAAATGTCACCTGTCTAAAAGCAGACAGTGCTGGGCATGGTGGCTTATGCCAGTAATTCCAGCACTTTGAGAGGCAGAGATGGAAGAATTGCCTAAGTCCAGGAGTTTGAAACCAGCCTGGGAAACATAGCAAGACCTCTGTCTCTACAAAATGTAGCTGAGTGTGGTGATGTGCACCTATACTCCCAGTTCCTTGGGAGGCTGAGACCAGAAGATTGCTTGAGTCCAGGAGTCAGAAGTCACAATGAATTGTAATTGTGCCACTACATTCCAGCCTAGGTATTAGCAAGACCCTGCCTTATGAAAAATAATGTTTTTTAAAAGCAGACACTTTGCATTCTGAATTAACTATGATATACTTTATTGCAGCATTTTTGTTGACATAATTAAGTAATTCAAAGGCAAGATTTTGATAGCATCATTTATAACATTCATATTTTCCTTATGCAGAATATAATTCTGTTGAAGGTAAGAGGCTCTGATGTCAAAGTACATTTAGTTTCTATAACTTCTTTCTATGTTGAGCAAGTTTCCTAAGTTAACTTTAAATTTTCTCAACTGTTAAAATAAGTTTTAGGGGTGAAATTTACACAAATTAACTGACTGTAAATTACTTAGCACTGGGTCTATCACAAGCATTCGAGAAATATTACATTAAAGCATATAAAATCACCAACACTCAAGTGTTTACACATAAAAATGACAACTTCATATAGTTCAGTGTAATGTTAATTATTATCAAAATTATCATCATGGCTTATCTTTACATTTCTGCCTGACAAACAGCTCATAACTATTTCCTTCAATACTTAGCTATGGGAAACACATATTCAATGCATGCATAAAGAAGGCTAATTCTACTTTGGACTAATGCTTTCTCCCAGGTAGTAAGGGATGACCTCTGTCTACAGCAGGAAAGAACTCAGGATAGCTTATCGAGACTCTTTCCCTTTCTCTGAGAGTGGCTGCTTCCTGCACAGCTTCAAAATTAATTTCCAAACCACAAAAACTAACACCCAAATTAAGCACACACATTCAAAATAGATCCAAGTATGAATTTGCTTAAACACTGTATTACAAACTGACTTGAAAAAGTACTCATAAACTTAGTTGTGATAACTTTCAGGCAGAATTTGGTTCCTTATTCATTCAACAAATATTTATTGAGTGTCCACTGGGTTCCAGGCACTGCCATTGGTCTGGTGGGAAATGCAAAGATTAATCATTCCTAACTCCAGTCTTCAAGGAGCATATTTTTACTAGGCTTTTCAGTTTCTGTTCATTTAATGAGATAATTGAATTAATATGTATTCCCCTATGATATCAGAGATCTGTTTGTTTTGCTTCTGTTTTTTAAAACACATTTTTCTGTTGCCTTTTCCACTCTCTTTCTTTCCTAGTACTGCAATTCTACAGATCTTTAAGATTAAAATTTACCCTCTTTGAATAATTTTAATCTCCTAATTTAATTATTTTAATAAAGTTCATAATCATTTAAACAGTTATAAGCATTCTAAAGGGAATCATGCATTTAAATTATAATTAGATAATGAATATTCGATTACTGAGATTCTGAAATAAAAGTTATAATGCCAGCGATGGAAATGCACAATATCCAGAATCTTTTATTACAGAATTACCAATGAGAATAATCTACTGGGAATAACTAATTTGTTCAAGCTAGTTAAAGCAGTGCCTGTGGAAGTAAATGTTTCAGTATTATTCAATAGAAATGTTTTCTCCTTTATTTAATGTCTTTTACTGGAAGACCATAGAACACATCAATAATAATGCCATTCTTAAATATGATGTCCCTTTGAGAAAGTGTACAGTGGTATTTGTTCACAAAACCCAATGCTTACAGTGTAACTCAGTGGTGTGCGATGGAGAACTTTTTTTCCCACATGCATGTTTTGATCATCTTGTACATTGTTGCTCTAGGTATTTGTTAATCCACCACAGTAGTTCATTTCAACTGGGCACACAGGTAATACCTATCTGACTTCTCCAGGAAATATCAAACATCCCTTGTGTGGCAAGTAAAATGAATCAAAAGGTAGCACGGCTATTTAGAAGAAGGCAGAATTGAGTGAGATAAATGGATCTTTTCATTTTAGTACATTCTAGGGATTAAAGAGACAAAGTTGAGGTAGGTGAGATATAGAGGTTCAGTACAGGGAATACAAATTAATTACTAGATGGAAAAAGAGATAGAAGATCTCTGATATGAATAAGTCAGGCTTGAGAAGGAGACAGAAGTGTAAAGAATCAAAAGATACTTTTGGGATACACTGGACATCAATCTACGTGCAATTACATCTCTTGTGCATAATTTGCATCTTTAGTTAACTTTGCCAACTATGTTTCTTGTCACACTCAAGAATGACTTGCATGCTACTTATAACCATGATTTCTAGGAAGAAGGGAAGGACTTATTTCTAAGGTTTCAAAAAAATGAAAGGAGAAAAGGAAGAAAAGAAGGAAGGAAGAAAAGGAAAGCATGAAGAAGAGAAGGGAGGAAAGCAGGGTAGGAAGGAAGGAGGGAGAAAAGGAAGACAAGAAGAAAGAAAGGAGGGAGGGAGAGAAGAAAGGAAGGAAGAAAGGAAAGAAGAAAGGAAGGAGGGTGGGAGAAGAAAGGAAGGAAAGGAGAGAGGAAGAGAGGAAGGAATGAGTTTAAGGAACTTGGATGTACATGTAGCATCTTTGGCAGAGATAGAGTAAGATGTCCCTGGGCACCACATGGGAGAACCTAATCTACCCCTGTTTGCTCTCCTCAGGACTTCACGATGTCAGGTTCATTCTGTGTTTAGCTTACTTGGGATAAGAAATAATACTCCAGTTGTTGCTGAATAAACACAGCCTATTACTTATCACTATTGTATAATTACAATGCATAATACACTGCCCACTACTATCATTACTGTTCTTTGTCCTTGTCTGTCTGGGTTATTCTTATATTTGACAGGCCAATTTCTAAGAATTTAAGATTTAGATATGTGCTTTAACTGAATACAGCTGAACTTCCAGTGACACCACTACTGGACCCAGTCTCATTTCATTGGTTAATCATCTCACCACTCATTGGGTTTCTTTGCCTTTTTCTGCTTCAAATTTTGCCAGTGGTGGCATGAAGCTTCCTCGTGGAACTCTGACTTATTCTACTCATCCATCAGTTACAGATGCTGACTTATGCATTTCACCAGGTAATTCATCGGTTCTTCCCGGCCCTCCATAAAAGCTGGTTATTATTTTCCCTTACCCATGCAGGAGCACTATGTCACAGTGTCATTGAGGATCCCAACTTAGGAGCCTAAATTATAATGATTCCACAGTTCTGATGGTTCTGCTGGGCTTGTTGTAGGAATGGTGGGCTAAGGGGTGGCTTATCAAGGCTGCATTTGCATGAAGTAGTCAGCAGTCTTCAGAGCCTAAAGGAAGAAGAGAGTGGAGGTGCTGAAGCCTGTTCCTAGTATGATGAATCACTCTTGAGGAAAAGGAGCGATTTGAATAGAATGAGATGCCACTTAAATGATTTCAAGTTACTGCTAAGAAGGATGCAACAAAAAACGGATTTAGGTGACTTCCTTCACATGAAGTGACAGTGGGCACTTGAGCTGGATCCAGTGTCCTGATCATTGGATACCCCACATCTGTCCTAAGAAAGGGCCAAAGACATCCAAGCTGCCGGAACAGAAGAGAAGTGCATGGACAGATGCTACAAGGCAACTGGAAGACCTGTGTGTGCACTCACATTTGAGCCAACCACTGGGGATTTTGAAATAACCAAACAAAACCTGAAAGGGTTGAAGTTTCCAAGACTTCTAATTCAGATGGACCTAGATAAATGCAATTTGTTAGGTTATTAAGCTGATGTGGCATGGGGAAATATAAGACTCAATGGCCAAAGAGAAGAATACAATTTTATTTATTTATTTTTTTAATTTTAAAGATGTGGCGTACAATTCAGGATTAGGTATACAAATGTTCATTATGCAGGTACCCTTGTGATGAGGTGTGACTCCCCCTCCCCTGGCAGTTTCCCTCAGCTGCCAATCCCACCCTGCCTCCCCAGGCAGTTTCCCACTACTGCCAAACCCTTTCTTATAGTATTATGATAATTGTTCAACATCCGCTTATGAGTAAGAACATATGGTAATTTGTTCCTTGTTTCTGTGATAGATCACTGAGTATAATAGACTCTAAATCCATCCAAGTTGTTGTGAAGTTCGTATGTTTGTCTTTCTTTATGACTACATAATATTCCATTGTGTATATGTACCACATTTTTTTTTCATCCAGTCCAGCTTCAATGGGCAACATGGTTGATTCCATGCTTTTGCTATTGTGAATAGAGCTGCAACAAACATGCATGTGCAGGTATCTTTTTTGTAGAATGATTTTAGTTCCTCTGGGTATATTCCCAATAGGGGGATTGCTGGGTTATATGGAAGGTCAATTTCTAGTTCTTTCAGAAATTGCTACACTGTCTTCCAAAGAGGTTGCACTAGTTTGCATTCACACCAGCAGTGTAGAAGCGTTCCTTATTCTCTGTATCCTCGCCAGTATCTGTTGTTGTTTGTTTTATTAATGATGGCCATTCTTATGGGGTTAGGCGGTATCTCAGTGTGATTTTGATTTGCATTTCTCTGATGATGAGGGAGGCTGAGCACTTTTTCATGTGTCTGTTGGCTGCCCATATATCTTCTTTTGAGAAGTGTCTATTCATGACTTTGGCCCACTTTTTAACGGGGCCGTTTGTTTTTTTCTTTTCAGTGAGTTTGAGTTCCTTGTAGATACTAGATGTTAGGCCTTTGTCAGATATGCAGTTGGCAAATATTTTTCCCATTCTGTGGGCTGTCTCCCTGCTCTCTTGATGGTTCTTTTGCTTTGCAGAAGCTTTTCAGTTTGATGAGGTCTCACTTGTCTATCTTATTTCTTATGATATGGGTGGGCATTTAGGGTTTTGAGCAGGAATTGGTTGCCAGTTCCAATTTCCATAAGGGTGTCTCCTGCATTTTCTAAGATTCTTATAGTTTGAGGTTTTATGTTTAGGTCTTTGATCCATTTAGAGTTAATTTTCATGTATGGTGTTAGGTAGGGTCC